>CM077089.1:42219124-42819124 GCA_039513925.1 Platanthera zijinensis | reverse complement strand
TGCTCTGTGGGAAACGTATTAATATTTCATGTACATATGTTTTAAGGTGGTGGGCCCTCGGTATAAGTGTTTGATGCAACGACGCTAATACGTTGTCTTGGCAAGTGTGGTTACCACTTCGCCAATAGAAGTCCGGTGCGCCAGCCGACAAGAGTGTAACATCCCATTTCTGGCTAGACCCCTAGGAGTCGGTTGGTCATGACAGAACGCTAGGAAGCCCAAAAATTGAATTACATCGACCGAGATTTAGGGTCACGGGTTGGTCACGCCCGTGATCGACCCGTCACGCCCGTGACTTAGGGCGTGACTCCTTCGACGATCGTCGATCTTAGGGAGACAATCGTCGGGCGCAGAATTTTCAACCCGGGCCTGTCACGCCCGTGACCTATGTGTCACACCCGTGACCTAGGGCGTGACCCCTTCGACGATCGTCGATCTCAGCGGGACGATCGTCAAAGCGCAGGATTTGCGTCATGGCCCTGTCACGCCCGTGACCCAGGTGTCACGCCCATGACCAAGGTGTCACGCTCGTGACCAAGGGCGTGACCCCCTTCGGCGATCGTCGATCTCAGCGAGATGATCGCCGAGCGCGGAATTTTCCTGATGACCCTGTCACGCCTGTGACCTATGTGTCACGCCCGTGACGTAGGGCGTGACCACCCTTCGACGATCGTCGATCTCAGTTCGACGATCATCGAACTCAGAATTGGCCACCCGGGCCTGTCACGCCCGTGACCCACGTGTCACGCCCGTGACCTAGGGCGTGACCACCCTTCGACGTCCGTCGATCTCAGTTCGACGATCTTCGAACTCAGAATTGGCCACCCGAGCCTGTCATGCCTGTGACCTATGTGTCACGCCCGTGACCAAGGCCGAAACGTCAGCCAGACTGGAAATCTCGGTAACCGACGTCATAATCAATTCTGTTTATGGGAATGTACAGCAGGAATATTTATGGGCCGTTTCTGTTTCTAATTATTTAATAGAAAGAGAGAGTGAGGTCCAATAGAAAATCGCCACCTGGATCAGCCATTTCATCTTCCACCTTTTCCTCTTCCCTACATCATAACCAAAATGTTATTAAGAGAAACATTCATGGCCATGAATGTTTCATCCTTTCCACTCCCCACTTAGAGATCTATAAAAGCCTCCTAGAGCAAGAGTAGAAGGTTACACGCTCGATCAAATAGATTCAGATTCCTCGCCTTGCTGTTGAAGAATTTCCAGCGACGCCGCCACCGCGCAAATGGCTTCCTGACGGTCTGCACGCCTCCAGCCCGCGAACAAGGTCCTCCCCTCCCTCTTCTTCTGTGGATAGATCTTGGAAATCATTAGGAGAGATATCGGGCTCAAAAGAGCCGGATCAGGTTACCGTTTCCATGGTTTTCCAAAATTTCATGGTGGCGGGTTCGCCGGAAACCGCCTCTCCGGCGGCCGTGCCGTCGCCTGACGGTAGCCCTCACCTCAATAGAGGAGGTGGTGGTGGTGGCCGGCCAGGGAGATGGCTGGGTGGCCAGGAAATGGCTTTAGAAAAGCTACAGGTTTCAAGTTTTTATTTTAAGGTTGCTGGTTCGGGCTAAAGAAGAAGGTGAACAGTAGCATTTAATTATATTATATAATGTATAGTTGGGAATTAATTCCCTTTACTGTATACTAGGTTGAAACTGAAAATTATAGCCCATAGGTGCTGAAACATAAAAAGTGGTTAACATAGAAAATGTAGCCCTTGTAGTTTAGTTTAATTCAAAATTGATTTCACTCGATTTGGAGTCCTGGTTAGACCACATCACTCTTTTTGGTGTGGTCTATCCATAGGGCTGTCTTTACCTTAGAAAAATTCCCCACTCCATTCCAGTCATCAAAATGACTTGAAATTTGGGGTGTGGCCTAATATTACCTATATCTAGGTGCTATCCAAAAAGTAGGATTTTTAGAAAATGTTTTTCGATAGTTTTTATAAAAATTCAATAATCCTAGCAAAATTTAATAAGATGGCTAAATGACTTCCAAACCCTCCCAAATTTTGGTGAGTGGTCCCCGGGTTTATTATAAGGTCCTGGTACAAATTTCATCTCATTTGGAGATGTTTTGATTAAGTTTTTATCCAACCCTAGGTTGGTCCTTATAGGATAATTTAGGATCAAACACCCCCTTGGTATTTGGGTGGTCATATCACCTCAACAGAGACTGATATTTTGTCCAGGGCATGACACACCCCCAAGGGAGTTTGGGGTGGTTTGGTGTAGGGTAGCCCTAGAACTCTAAGGAAAATCCCATAATGGTGGTTTTTTTGGGGTTATGAAGGTCATGGGGTCAAATGACCTCTTAAAATTTGGTGGAGAGAACCATAGGGCCAGTAAGGTTCTCTAGACAAAATTTTAGGGTATTTGGAGACAACTAGGCCACCTAAAATCCTAACCCTAGTTAAGAACACCAACCTTAATTTGAATTATTAAGCTGTCAAATGAACATTAAATCAAGTAAAATTGGAGTAGGGTGATTTTCTAATCGAAATAGCCATGTTATAATTTTGTTGAGATTTTTTAGTTAATTTATACAGTACTTCATTTACAACTCTAATTATGCCCTAGATATTTATCTTGATGATTTTAAAATTTATATGCACTGGAATGTTATGAAACCTTGGATTAGGGCATCTTATAGCATGTTATACCTTCTGTATTTTTCTTGGAAATTTTAACGGATTATTTTGGATACATAATTCTTTAACGTACTAGTTGTGATATGGAGTCAAAAATACAAATAATGTCCAGTTACTGTCTGAAAAATTACGAAATTTGGTCAGTGGGTGTTTAAAGTTATGCTAGTCACCCTGTAATGTTATATGGAATTTTAGATGATTAAAAATAGCATCTCCTTCACTAAGCTGAAAAAATTAGCATTTTACATTAAAATAGATTCAGAGCCCAAATATTAGAGGAAAATTATGGGACTTGGTTTCTGATGGTTTTAGGTCACCATAAAGCTTACATAATTTTCTTGGTATTTTTGGATATATATTTACAGTACTTTCTTCATATATAGTAGAAATGGCCTAAAATGGTAAATTAGGAAATATAGGCCTAAACACCTCTAAAATTTCTCAAAACTTGGAATTGCTGTTTAAATGTCTCATAGGATTTTTACTGATTTTATGATGGTTTATTGTTGGCTCATTAGTACACTTCATGTTCATACTAGGGCATTTGGAATCTTAGAATAAATAAATTAAATGCCCGATAAATAGGAAAATTTGGAAATCTTGGTCTTAGCTATATTATGTCACGATAGAACTCTAGTAAATATTATTGGAGATTCGGAAGACAATTTGGAGTACCTCCCATTATACTCCTCATGCATCTTAGGATGGTCTGCATATAGCAAAACCACGGGAACTGAACTAGAGCGGATAATGAACTTTGGGAGATGGAATATTGGTAGTTTATGGTTGGTTAGGGCAAGCTAAGTTTAAGTCCATTATTGGGGTCAGGATAGGTAGAGTGCGAGACTGGTTAAGGATAAGGGCGTACGGGAACGACGAAAGATCGTCCACCCCGAGTAGTAGTGGAAGAGTCTTAATACGCTAGGGCCAGATCTAAAGTAACTTAAAAAGGGATCGGGTAATGGGTATCAACCAATAACAATAAGTGCCTTGTGAAAGGGAACGGTGGGCTTCAGTTACCATCATAGTTCCTAGTGCCCTTTGAGAGCCATTCACGGGGAATACCGGGGGCAGTCTTGGGCTAATATAAACTGTAGAATTAATAATCTAAAGAGCAACTAGTATAATTAGGGTTGCACACACATACACCCCGATAGCTAGGAAGGTAGAATAATTGGTTTGGTTGCCATTCAGGCGGTAGCTCTGAAGGTAGATGCACGGACGGGACAGTCCGGGGAGCCGAGGGCTCGAGGGTTGGAGTACAGAATAAAGGTGGTGGGTCTTCGATATCTGATTGTCATTCACACCGGCATCGGTACGTTGACTCGGCGGTATGGGACACTTAGCCAAAGAAAGTCTGGTGGGTATAGCCAGCAGTAGTACGCGGATACTCTAGGTTGTGTTCTTCTAGGGGCGTACGGAAGGGCTAGGCCCGGTAGTGTGGATACCCGCCTAGGAGTGGGGGGCTGGACCCACTGTCTCCGTTTGCCACTACGGAGGTTCCTGGGAATGAAGCTAGCTGCCCGAACAGGGGGAATAAAGGTCTGTGTGCATAGAGTCGTGTGCGTGTGTTGCACTTGCATGAATCATGACATAGCATATCACTACACTCATATTTGCATACAACCGACACCCCAACGTATAAATTGGTATGGGACTTTTTATACTATGGGAGCCTTGCAGAAGACCCCTTAACTTATAAGTTTGTATGGGCATTCATATAAGTTAAGGTTACTTACTTATTTGCTTGCTTGTTTACTTACTGTTCTCTAGCTGCCTTTTTATACAATTGCTACTTACTACTTCTCTTCTTTACCACTTACTACCATAGGATTGCTAGTTGTACTTTGTTCTACATAGTTGTTAGAATAACTCCCCTGTCACCTGCTTGATTATTCTCCACCTTTGTAGCTTCCCTTTCCTCCTCTCCGCTCGGTGTTTAGGAGCCGTAGGGGGAGGCGTAGGGGATGATAGGGCTTAGTCTTTATGACTAATGTTTTTCGAACCACAACATTATAGGAGCTCCGGATAGGAGACAGGGACCAGCAGTCCAGGGACTGGCACCAGCGGAGTACGGTGCGCATGGAGGTGGGTCAGTCTAGCACCGGTGCACCTGCGACCAGCTCCGTGAGTGATTAGTACCTTTTTAGTTCTGCGATGAGTGACTTGTAGTGAGGACTCTGATGTACCGGGCTCGAGCCTGTTTATCTATATTTCATCTGAACCGTATCTTGCAGTACTTCTATTATCTATTTCCTGTTATTATCTACTGATGGACTGGATGTGTTTTCACTTTTATTTACATGCTTCTGTGGACTTGTTTTCATTTATGTATAATTACTTCTCTCTCTTGTGATCGAAAAGGGCCGGCAGAATTGGCATTTTGTAGTGGCGGCCTTCCCGTGAGTCGGTGCCACTACAAAGCGGCAGTTCTTGGCTAAGACCCCTGTGTCAAAAAAGAAAAAAAGGTGGGTCTTACAAGTGGTATCAGAGGAAACCTTGATCGAAAGAGAAGTAGTCCACAAAATCTTGGTCCACCCCCGTGCGAGCTTAGTTTGCGAACAAACTAGCAGCGGAAGCAGTGGTGTGCCCATAAGGGAAATCACATGTGAAAGTCCATCCTAACCCTTCTTAAAAATTCCATTCATTCGCTCTCTAACAAACCGAATTTTTACTTGTAGCCTGTGACGAACCCTACATCACAACAGAGGACACCCCAGGCTCCGAATGTGGTCCCGCCTCCTCCGACTCCAGCTCCGTTCTAGCAGACGGAGATGGGGCAAACACTGACGGCCATTCCTGAGGCCTTCAAAGCTCAGCAAGCCCCGGCTCCACAGCCAAACCCCGGGGCCAATTGGATGACTGTCTTCCGGGGACTTTCCCCTCCAGCTTACCAGGGGACGGAGTCTGCAGCATGTACGGAGGAATGGTTGGACACCATTTAGGAGATGCTCGAAGGGATTGATGCCCCACTGAGGAGGAAGTTGCTTTGGTGGTCTCCTGCCTAGAGTCACACGGAAAGAGGTGGTGGAAGTCTCAGCTTGACACCACCTTTGCGGGGATGGATTGCGCTGATATTACTTAGGAGGAGTTCAGAGCAGCGCTCTTGGGACATTTTGTACCTCAGTCAGCGAGGGATGACCTGGAGGATAGGTTTCTGCGATTGAGGCAGGGGAACAGGACTGTGGTGGAGTACTATCAGGAGTTCACTCACATGGCCCGTTATGCGGACGCTTATCAGTTAGACGATGTTGGCTATGCCCGGAGGTTTTATAAGGGGCTGCAAGACGACATGAGACAGGCCCACCTTTTCGTCTCAGAGGGGAGTCTGGCCAGGATTCTGGAGATGGCTAAGAAGACAGAGGCGGATCAGCTTACAGTGAAGAGCCGAAAGAGACCGGCTGATGATACAATGATTGGAGGTCGTAGAGACCGTCCTCGGGGCCAGGTTATTGGTGAGAGAAGGAACGGGGATCAGCCTCGTCAGGAGTTTGGGCAGGAGCAGAGGAGTCAGGGGTTACTGGCTCCCCAACCTATACAGATGCTGGAAATGCCAAGGATAGCTAAGCAGCCACCGGTATGCTATCAGTGCAACCAGCCGGGGCATATCAAGAGGAACTGCCCTATGAGGCGAGCACCCCCACCAGCAGATCAGGGCGCTCCACCTCCCCGGAAGTTTGGCGAACGAGGACAGGACTGAGGACGAGGATTTCATGATCGAGGCCGCATGCCAGAGAGGGAGCAGGTGTATGCTCTAGACCTGACACAGCCCCGATACCCGGAGCAGGTTATCGCAGGTATAACAGTACTTTTAAATTTTCTTCATATAAACTAGTATTCTAGACATAACCTAGTTAGAAATTAAGAGAAGACAACTACAAAAAAAAACTAAGACACTTAATTACCCCAGGCATAGTCTTCGTTAGTGGCAAGCCCGCTCACACCCTCTTTGACACTGGTGCTTCGCAATCGTTCGTGTCAGAGGATTTCATGAAAGGTCTGGAAGTTGTGGAGCCATTCACCGTAAAGATGATGAGGGTGCGCCTACCCAATGGATCAGAGATAATGACATCTGCTCATTGCAATATGGAAGCCAGGATCGGCGGGAAGGCATTTGAGGCACCAGCGACGATTCTGAAGATGCCAGATTACGATCTGATCCTGGGCATGACTTGGCTGTGTTGGAACAATGCCCAAATCGACTGCGTGGCGAAGAGGATCACTGTGAGGCACGATGACTCCTTCATTGTCATCGAAGGTATTATACAAGCACCTCGTACCTTATTATCGTCTGTGCAGGCCGTTAAGGCCCACTTGCAGGGGGAAGAAGTTAATCAGGTTCTTTTTGAGGCGGTCGTGGCCAAGGACTCCATTTCAGATATTCCAGTAGTGCGGGACTTCGCCGACGTGTTTCCGGAGAAGCTACCAGGGCTACCCCCGCACCGAGAGAAGGACTTTCAGATTCAGTTCATACCAGGGGCTAAGCCGGTATCCAGAGCTCCCTATCGAATGGCCCCAAAGGAGTTGGTGGAATTCCGAAGCCAGCTTCAGGAGTTAGTGGAGGCCGGGTTTGTTCGGCCTAGCAATTCACCTTGGGGAGCTCCAGTGTTGTTTGTTAAGAAGAAGGACAGGACCCTTCGACTGTGCATATATTACCGGGCCCTGAACAGGTTGACGGTCCGGAATACTTATCCCTTACCAAGGATAGACGAGCTTTTTGACCAGCTGGAGGGAGCCCATTGGTTCTCAAAGCTGGATCTAAGGTCAGGGTACTACCAGCATCGCATTCGGGAGGAGGACATCCCGAAGACGGCCTTCAGCAGCAGATATGGGTTGTACGAGTTTACCGTGATGCCGTTCGGGCTCACGAATGCACCCTCCGCATTCATGGCCTTGATGAATCGGGTGTTCGAGGAGTATCTGGACGTCTTCGTCATCGTATTCATCGACGAAATCCTTATCTATTCAAGGACAGAGGAGGTGCACGCGAGACATATAGCCTTGACCTTGGGGAAGCTGCGGAAGCATGAGATGTATGCCAAGTACAGCAAGTGCTAGTTCAGGCTAAAGGAGGTGGCCTTTCTGGGCCATGTCATCAGTGGAGCAGGTCTGGCAGTGGATCCGGCAAAGGTTCAGGCAGTACGGGATTGGCCACCACTAAAGTCGGCCTCGGATGTTCGAAGTTTATTGGGACTTGCCGGTTACTACCAGAAGTTCGTAAAGGGGTTCTCTCAGATTTCCCTCCCTCTTATGTCTCTGACGAAGAAGGAGTCCCCTTTTATCTGGACGCCTCGATGCGAATCTGCTTTCCAGGAGCTGAGGGATCGTCTCAACTCGGCTCCCATCCTTGCTCTTCCGTCAGGAAAGGAGGGATTCCAGGTGTATACAGATGCTTCCTATCATGGGATGGGTGCCGTTCTGATGCAAAACGGACGGGTAATAGCCTATGCCTCCCGTCAGTTGAAGCAGCACTTGCAGAACTACCCCGTGCACGATTTTGAGATGGGGGCAGTTATTTTTGCTCTTATGATCTGGCGACACTATCTCTACGGAGTACATTGCGATATCTTCTCTGACCACAAGAATCTGAAGTACGTCGACACCCAGAAGGAGTTAAACATCAGGCAGAGACGCTGGGTGGAATTTCTGTCAGACTACCAGTATACCATGCACTACCATCCGGGGAAGGCGAACGTGGTCGCGGATGCTCTTAGCTGGAGAGCGAGTACGACAGGAGTAGGCCCGCAGCTGATGGACTTGGAGTTGGTAAGATCATTCGAGGAGATGCAGATTTCACTATTGTCTGAGGATGACCCGGAGCTATACATGGAGTACCTGGGGTCGATGGTTACTACTGATGATATTTGAGACCGCATCAGAGATGGGCAGATGCTGGATGAGAGAGCTGAGCCGATATTCCGAGCCTTGGAGGAAGGCATGACAGGAGATTACTCTTTGATGGATGGTCTCCTGTGTTTCCGAGGCAGAGTCTACATACCAGCAGGGGGACGGATCTGGGAGGACATTTTAACGGAAGCTCACTACAGCTGGTATTCGGTACACCCGTGGATCACCAAGATGGTAAAGGATTTGAAGAGGACGATGTACTGGCCGGGTATGAAGAAAGATATTACGTATATTGTGACGCATTGCGAGGCCTGCCATCTCGTGAAGGCGGAGTATAGGAACATAGCAGGCTTGCTGCAGCCGCTTCCGGTGCCGGAGTGGAAATTTGAGGATATAGCCATGGACTTCATACATGGGCTACCTCGATCCCGTGCAGGGAATGACTCGATTTGGGTGATAGTGGACAGACTAATAAAGGTGGCAGATTCATTCCAGGGGCGAAGGATGCACCGGTTAGTGTACTAGTACAGAGGTTCATTGAGCAGTTTGTGCGTTATCATGGGGTGCCCAAGAAGATCGTTTCGGATCGGGATGGGCGGTTTACATCCAGGGAATGGAGGTCAGTCCAGGCCCATCTGGGTTCTCGGTTGACATTCAGCACAGCTTTTCACCCTTAGACAGACGGGCAGACAGAGCGCACCAACCGTACACTGGAAGATCTGTTGCGACTGTGTATTTTGGACCGTGGCGAGCCTTGGGAGAGGTTGCTGCCACTGTTCGAGTTTTCGTACAACAACGCCCATCAGTCCAGCATAGGCATGGCTCCATAGGAGGCATTGTGCGGAAGAAGGTGCAGGACCCCACTATCATAGGTTCAGGGCACTAGGCTCGGAGTTTGTGGGAGATACAAATGCTCAGATTAGATTGATCCGGGACAGGATGTTGGAAGACCAGAGCAGACAGGACAAATACTACGATGCGAGGCATCATCAAGTGGAGTTCCAGGTTGGAGACCGGGTTTTCTTTAAGATACGGCCGATGCACGGAGTCTCGCGGGTTCGCGGGCGGAAGAAGCTCAGCCCAAAATATATGGGGCCTTATAGGATCCTGGAGCGGATCGGCCTCTTAGCCTATAGACTAGAGCTACCACCGGAGTTAGCGGGATTGCATGACGTCTTCCACGTCTCCTCACTTCGGAGGGCTCTGCTACGCGCAGAGCAGCTGATTTCCTCGGCAGATGGCCCGGTGCCTCGGATCGGTCAGTCAACTTGGAGCCTATCAGGATTGACGATACAGCAGTGCGGGTCTTGCGACGGAAGAAGGTTCCGTTAGTCAAGGTTCTGTGGAACAATCATGGGCAGGAGGAGCATACATGGGAGCCACAGGACTAGATGCGGCAAAAATACCCGGAACTTTTTCGTCAGGTATAGCTCACAACCCCTCTGGACAATCAATTTGCTTTCCTGCTTTAAACCAATAAGACTGAAATTTCAAGAATATGGGCTAATCTTTTGTTTATTGGGGTGTATATACCTAATTAATTGGGCGAATTAATCTTAGATTTGAAATAGCACAAAGCAAACATAACGTAAAGATGTAATCTTTCAATTCTCATGGGATGTTACAAGCTTCTTTTTTCCGATTAGAGTCCCATAGGCTTAACCTTGATTTCGGGGACGAAATCTTTGTTTTGTTTATTGGGATTTGTAACATCCCATTTTCGGCTAGACCCCTAGGAGTCGGTTGGTCGTGACAGAACGCTAGGAAGCCCAAAAATTGAATTACATTGACCGAGATTTCGGGTCACGGGTTGGTCACGCCCATGACCGACCCGTCACGCCCGTGACCTAGGGCGTGACTCCTTCGATGATTGTCGATCTCAGGGAGACGATCGTCGGCCGCAGAATTTTCAACCCGAGCCTGTCACGCCAGTGACCTATGTGTCACGCCCGTGACCTAGGGCGTGACCCCTTCGACAATCGTCGATCTCAGCGGGACGATCGTCGAAGCGCAGGATTTGCGTCATAGCCCTGCTACGCCCGTGACCCAGGTGTCATGCCCGTGACCAAGGGCGTGACCCCCTTCAGAGATCGTCGATCTCAGCGAGATGATCGCTGAGCGTGGAATTTTCCTGATGACCCTGTCACGCCTGTGACCCATGTGTTACGCCTGTGACATAGGGCATGACCACCCTTCGACGATCGTCGATCTCAGTTCGACGATCGTCGAACTCAGAATTGGCAACCCGGGCTAGTCACGCCCGTGACCCACATGTCATGCCCGAGACCTAGGGTGTGACCACCCTTCGACGATCGTCGATCTCAGTTCGACGATCGTCGAACTCAGAATTGGCCACCCGGGCCTGTCACGCCCGTGACCTATGTGTCACGCCCGTGACCAAGGCCGAAACGTCAGCCAGACTGGAAATCTCGGTAACCGACGTCATAATCAATTCTGTTTATGGGAATGTACAGCAGGAATATTTATGGGCCGTTTCCGTCTCTAATTATTTAATAGAAAGAGAGAGTGAGGTCCAATAGAAAATCGCCACCTGGATCAGCCATTTCATCTTCCACCTTTTCCTCTTCCCTACATCATAACCGAAACGTTATTAAGAGAAACATTCATGGCCATGAATGTTTCATCCTTTCCCCTCCCCACTTGGAGATCTATAACAGACTCCTTAGAGCAAGAGGAGAAGGTTACACGCTCGATCAAACGGATTCAGATTCATCCCCTTGCTGTTGAAGAATTTCCGGCGACGCCGCCACCGCGCAAATGGCTTCCCGACGGTCTGCACGCCTCCAGCATGCAAACAAGGTCCTCCCCTCCCTCTTCTTCTGCGGATAGATCTTAGAAATCATTAGGAGAGATATCGGGCTCAAAAGAGCTGGATCGGGTGAGCGTTTTCATGATTTTCCAAAATTTCATGGTGGCGGGTTCGCCGGAAACCGCCTCTCCGGCGGCCGTGCCGCCGCCCGACGGTAGCCCTCAACTCAATAGAGGAGGTGGTGGTGGTGGCCGGCCAGGGAGATGGCTGGGTGGCTAGAAAATGGCTTTAGAAAAGCTATATGTTTCAAGATTTTTTTTTTAGGTTGCTGGTTCGGGCTAAAGAAGAAGGTGAACAGTAGCATTTAATTATATTATATAATGTATAGTTGGGAATTAATTCCCTTTACTGAATACTAGGTTGAAACTGAAAATTATAGCCTGTAGGGGCTGAAACATAAAAAGTGGTTAACATAGAAAATGTAGCCCTTGAAGTTTAGTTTAATTCAAAATTGATTTCGCTCGATTTTGAGTCTTGGTTAGACCACAGCACACGTTTTGGTGAGGTCTATCCATAGGGATGTCTTGACCTTAGAAAAATTCCCCACTGCAATCCAGTCATCAAAATGACTTGAAATTTGAGGTGTGGCCTAATCTTACTTATATCTAGGTGCTATCCAAAAAGTAGGATTTTTGGAAAATGTTTTTCTATAGTTTTTAGAAAAATTCAATAATCCTAGCATAATTTAATAAGATGGCTAAATGACATCCAAACCCTCCCAAATTTTGGTGAGTGTTCCCTGGGTTTATCATAAGGTTCTGGTAAAAATTTCTTCTCATTTAAAGATGTTTTGATTAAATTTTTATCCAACCCTAGGTTGGTCCTTTAGGATAATTTAGGATCAAACACCCCCTTGGTATTTGGGTGGTCATATCACCTCAACAGAGACTGATATTTGTCCAAAGGCTGTTTAGGGCATGACACACCCTCCAAGGGAGTTTGGGGTGGTTTGGTGTAGGGTAGCACTAGAACCCTAGGGAAAATCCCATAATGGTGGTTTTTTTGGGGTTGTGAAGGTCATGGGGTGAAATGACCTTGGACTGACTTAAAATTTGGTGGAGAGAACCATAGGGCCAGTATAGTTCCTTGGACAATAGTTTAGGGTATTTGGAGACAGCTAGGCCACCTAAAATTCTAACCCTAGTTAAGGCCACCAACCTTTATTTGAATTATTAAGCTGTCAAATGAACTTTAAATCAAGTAAAATTCGAGTAGGGTGATTTTTTAATCTAAATAGCCATGTTATAATTTTGTTGAGATTTTTCGGTTAATTTATACAGTACTTCATTTATAACTCTAATTCTTCCCTAGATATTTATCTTGATGATTTTGGAATTTATATGCACTGGAATGTTATGAAACCTTGGATTAGGGCATCTTATAGCATGTTCTACCTTCTGTATTTTTCTTGGAAATTTTAACGGATTATTTTGGGTACATAATTCTTTAACGTAGTAGTTGTTACATGGAGTAAAAAATACAAATAATGTCCAGTTACTATCCAAAAAATTATGAAATTTGGTCAGTGGGTGTTTAAAGTTATGCTAGTCACCTAGTAATTTTATATGGAATTTTAGATGATTAAAAATAGCATCTCCTTCACTAAGATGGAAAAATTAGCATTTTACATTAAAATAGATTCAGAGCCCAAATATTAGAGGAAAATTATGGGACTTGGTTTCTGATGGTTTTAGGTCACCATAAAACTTATATAATTTTCTTGGTATTTTTGGATACATATTTACAGTACTTTCTTCATAATATAGTAGAAATGGCCTAAAATGTTAAATTAGGAAATATAGGCCTAAACACCTCTGGAATTTCTCAAAACTTGGAATTGCTGTTTAAATGTCTCATAGGATATTTACTGATTTTATGATGATTTATTGTTGGCTCATTAGTACACTTCATGTTCATACTAGGGCATTAGGAATCTTAGAATAAATAAATTAAATGCCCGATAAATAGAAAAATTTGGAAATCTTGGTCTTAGCTATATTATTTCACGATAGACCTCCAGTAAATATTATTGGAGATTCGGAAGACAATTTAGAGTACCTCCCCTTATACTCCTCACGTATCTTAGGATGGTCTGCATATAGCAAAACCACGGGAATTGAACTAGAGCGGATAATGAACTTAGGGAGATGGAATTTTGGTAGTTTATGGTTGGTTAGGGCAAGCTAAGTTTAAGTCCATTATTGGGGTCATGATAGGTAGAGTGCGAGACTGGTTAAGGATAAGGGCGTATGGGAACGACGAAAGATCGTCCACCCCGAGTAGTAGTGGAAGAGTCTTAATACGCTAGGGCCAGATCTAAAGTAACTTAAAAAAGGATCGGGTAATGGGTATCAACCAATAACAATAAGTGCCTTGCGAAAGGGAACGGTGGGCTTCAACTACCATCATAGTTCCTAGTGCCCTTTGAGAGCCCTTCACGGGGAATACCAGGGGCAGTCCTGGGCTAATGTAAACTGTAGAATTAATAATCTAAAGAGCAACTAGTATAATTAGGGTTGCACACATATACACCCCGATAGCTAGGAAGGTAGAATAATTAGTTTGGTTGCCATTCAGACGGTAGCTCTGAAGGTAGATGCACGGACGGGACAGTCCGGGGAGCCGAGGGCTCGAGGGTTGGAGTACAGAATAAAGGTGGTGGGTCTTCGATATCTGATTGTCGTTCACACCGGCATCTGTACGTTGACTCGGCGGTGTGGGACACTTAGCCAAAGAAAGTCTGGTGGGTATAGCCAGCAGTAGTACGCGGATATTCTAGGTTGTGTTCTTCTATGGGCGTACGGAAGGGCTAGGCCCGGTAGTGTGGATACCCGCCTAGGAGTGGGGGGCCTGACCCACTGTCTCCGTTTGCCACTACAGAGGTTCCTGGGAGTGAAGCTAGCTGCCCGAACTGGGGGAACTAAAGGTCTGTGCGCATAGAGTTGTGTGCGTGTGTTGCACTTGCATGAATCATGTCATAGCATATCACTACACTCATATTTGCATACAACCGACACCCCAACGTATAAATCGGTATGAGACTTTTTATACGATGGGAGCCTTGCAGAAGACCCCTTAACTTATAAGTTTGTATGGGCATTCATATAAGTTAAGGTTACTTACTTATTTACTTGCTTATTTACTTACTGTTCTCTAGCTTCCTTTTTATACAATTGCTACTTACTACTTCTCTTCTTTACCACTTACTACCATAGGATTGCTAGTTGTACTTTGTTCTAGATAGTTGTTAGAATAACTCCCCTATCACCTGCTTCATTATTCTCCACCTTTGTAGCTTCCCTTTCCTCCTCTCCGCTCGGTGCTTTTTGTAACGGTCCAGGCCCGCCAACCAGCGGGACCCAGCTGGCACCGCCGGCCCACCAGTAGTCCAGACCCGGGCCCACTACTGGCAGTAAGCATATCACATTCAAGCCTGCAGGCCGTACACCCCAACCCCTCTCCATTCATAGGCGGGTTGTTGAGGTCGGGGATCGAACCCAAGACCTCCTTGATAAGGAGTTTTCAAACCACTCCTCATTACCAACTGAGATGCAGCTCAGTTGGTGATGAGGAGTGGTTTGAAAACTCCTTATCAAGGAGGTCTCGGGTTCGATCCCCGACCTCAACAACCCGCCTGTGAATGGAGAGGGGTTGGGGTGTACGGCCTGCAGGCTTGAATGTGATAGGCTTACTGCCAGTAGTGGGCCCGGGTCTGGACTACTGGTGGGCCGGCAGTGCCAGCTGGGTCCCGCAGGTTGGCGGGCCTGGACCGTTACAAAGAGTACGTAGGAGTTTGCTTCATGCACCAAGCGTTGAGGCATACGATAGGTCTGACCAGTAGTGCCTTACTGGTTTAGAGGTTGGCGAGGCCCAACCCACCGCTTCTGTCTGCCACTACGGATGTATCCTGGGAGGTTCGGCTCCAGAATGGGGGAACTAAAGGTCTGTGTATAAAGAGTCGGGTGGGTGAGTTGCACTTTCATGATCGCATCATAACCCACTAGCATGTCATAGCATAAACATTGCATATAACCCCTGTCACATATTGTATAAGTGGTATGGGACGCTTACATAATAGGACTTGCAAAACGACCCCTTGGTCTATGAGCTTGTGTGGGCAAGTTTCTAAATTAAGGTCAAATTCTTTTTATATATAATGTTGTTAAAACCGACACCCAAACATATAAATTGATATGAGACTCTTTATACGATGGGAGCCCTGCAGAAGATCCCTTTTCTTATGCGTTTCCGCACATAAGTTAAGGTTACTTTTCATATTTTACTTTACTATCACATGTACTATAAAATTGCTAGTATAGGTCCGTTGTCATCTGTTTTTTAGTTACTCTCCACCTTCAAGTCCTCCCCTTTCTTCCTCTTCGCTCGGTGCCTAGGGGCCATGGGGGAAGGGGTGGGTGATGATAGGACTTAGTCTTATAGACTAACGGTTTTTGGACCACATCAATTAGAGGATCGTGGAGCCCAGCATGGAGGAGCAGCCCCCGAGGTCGGCCCGTCTAGAGATTGGAGAGTCTAGATCAGGAGTTCAGACAGTTGGGACTGTGAGTCCCTGACTTTAGTAGTGTTTTATTTTGCTTCCGCTTGAGTGACTATGTAGTGAGGATTTGATGTATCGGGCTTAAGCCCTTATTTCCAGTACAATATATTTTGTGTACTCTCCCTTCGTGGAGACATTTTTACTCAGATGTGATTTTTTTGTGGACTTTTGGTTAGAGTTTTTACCTCACTTGTGTTTACTCTACTTTTGTTGCTTTTCTGTGATCGAATCAGCTGGCAGAATAGGCGTTTTGCGGTGATGACCCTTCAGGGCGTGAAGGTGTCACAGCAAAGCGGCGGTTCTGGGCCTAAGACCCCAGTGTTTAAAAAGGTAAAAAAAAATTGGGTCTTACAATTCGGTCCTTCTATAATCGTGTCATCTATCTTCTCAGCAATCAAGAATGATTACACGGCCGGAGATGAGGAAGACGAGGGCAATCGGGAGAAATTACAGAGGAACAAACGATTTTATTATGCTTTTTCATGATCCCTATTACAACCCATAACCCATATTTATAACCCCAATTACAAGCGCTAACTCTTTCTAAATCCTACACGTGTCAAGTGCCACGTGGATGTATTATGTCGTTACATTGCATTTCCCTTTAAAATCGACGTCCTCATCGTTTGTTCATCTTAAAGAAATTTCTGCAATGCGGTCCTCAATTTGAGTTACCTCACTTAATTACCCCAGGATCAAAGACTATAATTAATGCTTTATCTTGAGCTTCCAAATGGAACTTCACAGGAATCAACACCGGCAATGGTTTTAGAGTACAACGTTTCAAGTACTTTTCTTCAAGCAAGACTTCACTAACGGTGGCCAAACAATATCGCATTATAACCATTGTTTCCACAGTCCTTGTACGATCTCCGCTAGTAAATACATCTTCAACAGTTGAATTTAATTGTGTCAAGCCTGCCCCATTTTGATATGTTTCATAAATGGTGTTCATATGTTGCATTGTCGTATCAAAGCTTGCAAGCACAGACATATACTCAGCTGATGTGTCTTGTGTCTCATAGTAGTCTTTCATATTGGCGGTACTATATGAAAACACATTCATTTTCAACCTGCATTGTTGATTCAGGGGCTATGTTGACCTGTATAAGAATTGTTTCATGAACATTTTTTATTATTGGTGACAAGTCCATTCTTGTTGAAGGGTGTTCTTCAAGAAACATGGAAGAGAATTCTTATCTCTCTTCAAAAGCATGATTTATTTCATCGAACTTTTGCAAAGATTGACTATATTGTTTAATGATGGCATCTACAAACATCCAAAATGTAAAAGTGGGATGAATGTCTAATATAGCCCGATACCAAATGGACGCTAGTCTATTTAAGTGTAGATCTACATAGATCATGAAATCAGCAGGCCGAACATTGTTGTGCTAAAAGTTCAAATGCAATTTGCGAAAAGTTCAAATGCCAATCTACGGGATTCACATCAGAAAAATGCAGACATGAATCATACTTCACTTGTAAATTATTATCCATGCATTTTTGAAAAGCATCAAAACTGCTTAACAAATTGTGCTTGCAGGATTCAATAGCAGCGAATAGATCCCTCGTCATCATTTGAGATTGTGGATGAGGACTGGTGAACAGGAAAGGCTCTCCAATCCCTTGCAAGCAGCAATAGAATCTTTCAATCTCTTGTAAAGTTTTAGGGGAGGAAGAACTTCTGGTTTCTTATTTCCAAGATGTATTCCTCCACGTGAAATTGCAGGGATTGGAATTAATATATGCAGAATCCTGGCAGGAAATCTCTTCAAGGAATTCTGGATGTTGCAAGAATCTCAGGAAGAGGCTGCTCTGAATCAACGGTGAGGGAGAGGGTTGTTACAGCGAGGAATAAATGATGTCGATCTCCGTTTTGGAATTCCTTCCAGGTGACAACCAAATTCTTGATTGCGTTAATATCTTCTTTGGTCTTCCCGTTATTCGAGAACTGCAAGTCGTTGACGGCAAATAAAATATGTAGAAGGCGAAGGCTATTCCGGCGAGTAGGCAGTTGTGGCAGCAAGGAATTTAAAAAGAACAGTGTTTCTCTCTCTCTCTCTCTTTATTTTTTTTTCTCCTTTCTCTTTTTTTTGCAGGGTTGCGGAGACGGGGATGATGTCATTGTTGCGGCCAATGGCGGTGGCGGCGAAGCGGCGGTGGCGGCGCAGCGGCGGTGGAGGCGCAGCAGCGGTGGCGGCACAGCGGCGGTGACTGATCTCTTGTAAAACAGGGGTGGCTCTGTTTAAGGATCGGGGAAAGCGTAGTTGCTCGCGGGTGTGGAATGGAGTTCTTGAGGGTCGGAGATGTTCATCGACGTTCTTGATTTCAGCCAAGATGTGGTAAGGCGGTGGCAGTGGCGGCGGACTGAGGTTATCGTCAGCGATAGAATGAGGTTGCCAAGGGTAGATGTTCTCCAGTGTACAGATCTTGATCGCCGGTGTGGGAGAGAGTTCTTGATCGTCGGTGATGGTGTTCGCCAGCGTTCCTCTCTCAACGAGTGCACCAAAATGTAACGATCCTTGATCGTTACTTATTCACCAGTGATCGTCGGTGTGGGTAGAGCAGATAAAAACCTAAAAGAAGGCCTTGAGGGAGGCAGCCGGGGGTGGAGAAGGAGAAGATGAAGGCCAGGAGCGGCCGGAGATGAGGAAGACGAGGGTGGTCAAGAGAAATTACAGAGGAACAAACTATTTTATTAAGCTTTTTCATGATCCCTATTATAACCCATAACCCATATTTATAATCCAAATTACAAGCACTAACTCATTCTAAATCCTACATGTATCCAGTGCCACGTGGATGCATCATGTCGTTACAGAGAACCAGTCACAGTAGTTTCTGAGTTGGACGACAAGAAAGAGCTGCAGGAAATACTGCTCTCTACAAAGGCTTTGCTAGGTGCAGGAGGGGAGTCGAGCGGTCAACCAGACCTTACAGTTGAAGAAGAAGATACATCTAACTGCTAGCTAGCAGCAGATCTTTAACGATCAGGTAAGATTAAACTTTCCCCAAGAATGTTCAAATTTCCTCTACCTTATGAGGAGCCACCACAGACAAAGTGATCAGTTCACGTTGTCACTTAGACTGACAACATCCTTCTAACCCGCAAGGAGAAGGAGGAGAGAAGAAATTAGTCTATGAGGCTTTGGAGAGAGTATTTGAAGAAGATTTACCATGAGATATGGATGTGGTCTATGTTCCCTAACCGTCAGCGACTAGAGAAGATGTGCCCCTTCATTCAAGCGGCTTGCCTAAAAGTACTGGTTGTTCCTGTCATTTTGTTTAATTAAAAAGTTGTTATTTTAGTGGATCACATGTCTCTTACTACATGCTTCAGCTAACTAAATTCTTTGCTTTATTTTAATGAGATCACCAGTCGCCTCTCAATGCACCGACGGACAATAAAGCTATGGAAGTGTCCGCTAATCTATCCACGGATTTAAGAACACTCCAATGGATACTTGAGTCCAAGGAGAAAAGTTTTGGAGGAGAAGAGGGCCTGGGAAGGGCAGCTAAAAGAAAGTCAAGAGAAAAAGATAATTCTCAAAGACCATATAGCAACCCTAGCCGCTTCTCTCAAAAGAGAGAAGAGAAGCTTGGACCAGTGAATTTGAAAGTCAAAAGACAATGTTGCGCATTATAAGAAAAAGCACTATAAAATGACTTACAAAGAAAAAGTGCGGCAACCTCATTTTGTGAGATCGGAGAGGCTGTGACAGTCAGATCATGACACGGTCAGGGGGCAACATTCCAACCTAGTGGTAGAAAAATCCAATTAAATTGCACGACTTCACGAATAGGATAGGTCAGAGGAACCCGCTATACTACTAAGTCGCATGGATTAAGATACTTCCCGGATTCACCGGTCTCACAATGTGATCCACAATCTCCCAGTTTCTATATACAATGTTTTCCTTCAAGAAGAAGACCAAATAACACACATTGGTTGGGACCCTCTTTGCCCTGGTGGACAACGATGAAACGAAAACATTTGTGAACATTATGCAATATTCTTGAAAGTGTTAAGTTCTCTACCAAAATCACCTACGGGGGGGTTCATAGGTGAATTGTGCTTCTATTTGCGGAATAAAAAATTTAACGAACTTGCACAAAAAAAACAATCAAGCAATCATAGATGACAAGAAGATTTATAGTGGTTCCCCAACCTTGGGTACGTCCACTTTCCCTCACCGATCTAGTAAATCACTAGACTCGGCTACTCCACTATCTCGGATTGAAAATAAATCCTATGTCTCGAAGCCAAGTTCCTAATATCTTGATCCAAATGGATCTACACTATGAAGATGAAAACTTCCTACAACTCAGAGAGCGAAGCTCCTACACTCGGAGAATAATCTCATACAAGATTACAAAGAGATTTGGAAATACAAACAGAAATTTCTTCTCAGATCTGAAAATTTGTCCCTAGATCTTCTTTCTTGAACTTTGCGGCCTTTCCAGAAATTGTTGAAGAAGACTCTCGGTAGATCTAAATGAGAAACTTAGACTTACTCGATCAAGGAGAGATGAATATTTATGAATCCCTTGAACAGCAAGTCGATCTTGATCAAAATCGACTTTGGCGACAAGATGAGCGGCGGCGGCAGCTTCTATAAAATCTTTCTTGAGAGAGACGACTGATTCAGAATTTTAGAAAGGTACGGTTCATCGCTTAGGGTTAGTCTTAATGACAAGACCTTATATAAGATTTCGCCTAACAGTTAGAATTGATATTAATGACGACACGTGGACCAATCATGTAATGTCATTTGAAAATTCCGACGATTCTGAACATAAGCAATTTTCTGAAAAACTGGACTACTGTTCTCGAGAAGTATATATACGTGCTCGAGAACAAGCTGATTACTCGAGAGCTATACGTTCTGGACTTATGTAAGTACTCGAAAATTATGAGCTAAGACTTCTTAAGAACTAAACTGGACTTCTCGAGAACTAAAAGAATATTACTCGAGAATAAATATAGAACTTCTCGAGAACTAAAACTTGTACTCGAGTACTTAGCTGACTTCTCGAGAAGAAGAGGCTAAGTACTCGAGAACTATAACCCAGCTTCTCGAGAGATGGACTTAGAAAATTTTCAAGGCTAGCTCTGGCTACTCGAGAAGTATAGGTTGAGACTACTCGAGATTAAGATAAGCTTCCCGAGAAATTAGTGAACTTCTCGAGTTCTGCTAACTCAACTACTCGAGAACTATACTAGACTTCTCGAGAAGTGGACTTAGAAAAATTTTTGAACTTAGGAAATCTTTCTTCTTCAAGAATCCAATCTTCATTCCATGTACCAAGTGATTGAATGCGAAATGTATCCCAATAGAGAGGATACACATGAGTCAACACCTTGGATCACACAGTAAGGGATTACACTGTATGGTCCTATGTTCATGACTCACTGTAGACTGACATTGGTCTACACTTTGTAATGATAGTCTGCAAACACAACTAAATAGAGAGATCAAATAGAACTTAATTCATCTTAGTTCAAGGGTGACTTCATGCAAATCTAGGTTATTGTTGATGCAATACCGAACGATCTTCCCCTATTTGGAGAATTCAGAACCCTGTACACTAAGTTGAATTATATCAACAAATAAAGAACTATATATGAAAAATAGATTCAAATGCAAGCGATGAAAAATTAAACACAGAATCAGCAAAACTAGAAATTATATATATATTGTTTTAGATTCCAAATCAACATTCATTTCATCCTTAATCTCAAAAAGAGTTATCAATAGAAAATCAGTCCTTTCTCTGATGTTGTCTGTCATACTTCTCTTGTTGTCTTCTCTGGTTGTTGAAAGGCTTTTGATAGTACTTTGATGTTTAGGAGGTGCCGTTGGATTGTTATTCCCATATTGTCTGTCATAGATTCTCCTTTTAGTCATGGACTTTTCATAGATTTCCCACTCAGTGGAGCTGTAGTGGATATTCCTGCTTTCATTGTAGTCCATTACTAATTTGAGAGTGTCTAGAATCAAAGCCTTGGAAGTAGGACTCCAGACTTCAGCAAATTCCTATACTTTCCTTTTCTCTTATCTGGCTTAGGGACACTTTTGCTAGCAGAGGTGCCTTCCCCATACTTCCTCTTCTTAGGAATGTGGATTTTAGGTAGATCTTGAGGAATCACATCATCCCAAACTTGATCATAAGAAGCAGGAGGAGGAAATGGATTTTCTGGCCTTGGAGAGAAGCATGGCATCTGAGGCTGCATCTTAGTAGGCATCTGGCTTGACTGACCTTCAGCAAGGGGGTTCAGGTGATGAGGTATAACATTAGGATCAACCTGGAATTCAGGGAATATCTGGTTATGCATCCATACTGTAGTGTCATAGTTATGAAATTTCACAGACTGGATCTGTTCTAAAACATTCTTATTAATTATAGTTAACTGCTCAGACAAGATAGTGTTGGCAGTAGCAATAAACTTGTCCACATGTTCTTTCACTGGACTCTCCCCCTTTCGGAATTCTATAGATAGTGTGTCTATAGCATTTTTTTTGAAGGTACCAACCTCTTCACAGATTTTCATGAGGTTTTCCTGGGCTTTCTTTTCCAATTAAATTTGGTAGCCAGCAAGAGTTACTGATTGATCCATGACCTTACCAACACTAGTGATAGTGTGGTCTATAGCTTTTCCACCAATTTGAAACAGCTCTTTTAGAGAGTCAGTGTTGTGCTGAATATCTGCAAAGCCTTTGCTCATCTCTTTCTCTAGAGCAGATACTTTGTCTTGGACTATTCTCAGAGATTCATCATAATATTTTCTTTACTCATCCAACATAACTTCAATTTTTCTTAGAATATCTGAACTTATAGGGGCAGCAACAGCAGCAGAAATAGCAGGATTAGCAATTTGAGGTGGAGGAGGGACTTCTCATGGAGGGATTTCTTCAACAATTACAGAGCTTATAGCTCTTATAGTATGAATGACTATATCTCCTTCCACACCAAGGAGGGTGGGAATAGAAAAGTCAAGTCTCCTCAGGGGAGCTTAAACTGCCTCTATTTATGGCTCATAATCTTCTGAGAGAAGGATGGTATCTAGTTGATGTGAGTCTTTACTTGGAGATGGAGAAGGAGTGGCTTTGGGAGAAGGTACTGGAGATGGAGAAGGTGCTGGAGATGAAACCTTTAAAGGTTCTTCTGCATTTTTTGAGTGGAGGGAAGGAAGAGGCTAATCAGTGGTGAGTTCTTTTATCATGATGTTTATGTCTTTTGCAGTAGAGTTGAGGGTTTTCTGAACTTGCTCATCTGAGATTGTCTCGTCTGATATTTTTGCCAATGGGGACCTGACTTGAGATCTGATTGGACTTCTGATTGGACTTCTGATTAGACTTCTGACTGGTGATCTAGCTGGACTTTTGACTGGAGATCTCACTGAAGGAGGAGGAGAGGGAATTATATCATCTGGAATAGAGGAAGCAGGCTCCCCCTCAGTTGCTGCACTAGATGGTTCAGCAACTTCATGAGAGGAGGGAGATGGGGTCCTGTCTTCTGCGGCAGGGTGTGCATGCTCTTTTGCAATCTGTTTGGTGTTCTTCAGTTTTAACTCCCACCTATGTATATAAGTTATGGAGATCTTCTTCAGGTGATGAATAGGTGTTCCTATGGAGATGTCAAAGACTGTTGTATTAATTTAATGCAGCACCAAAGAAATTATCCTTGCAAACTTTGTATTATTTATGCTGTCCCTTATCATATCAAAAATCATCATCCCATATGAAAATTTCTTCCCGCGGATGATAACAGTCATTACATCGAATAGGTCATTGGTGATGAAACCAGCAGACCCTGTCCTGCACCAGAGGATCTTCCCAACAATGTCCATTAGAAGCTTACTTACATCATTTAGTGATGTCCTTCTGAGAGAGGTGATGTCTACTGGAACTCCAGATAAGTGACAAGTTCTGTCATTATCTTCCTATGTAAGTTCATCTTCATCATCTACAATCGACAACCTTAGAAGCTTGGACACAATGGTTGGGTTCAATTTGATCTTAACCCATTTTACTTTTGATTTCAGAACTGTGTTATTCCTCTTTATTTTGACATTTTTATAGAACTCTTCAACTTCTGGGAAAAGAATTTTGCAAGGTTCTTGAAGAACGATGTTCAGACTAGCGGTTTCGAGAAGTAGTAGCAGATTCTTGAAATCATCTGAAAGTTCGGCAATCTCGGGAACAACTAGTTCACTTCCAACTCGTATTCTGGACTGCTGAGCCATTGATGCTGAGGACGGCGATGAACGGAGCTCGAGAGAACGGCGATGTTGATATCTCTGAGTCGGCAGAAGGTGAAGAGTTTTCGAGAGAAATGGATTTGAAATGTTGGTTGATTTGTGAAATCTAAAGTTATATATATATATATAAACCTAGTAGCTACGAATAAGTGTCTAATCAACCTCAAACAAGCCTTTGATTAAGGCAGAAATCAAGCGGTTTGCGAAAATGAACAGAATTAGAAAAGCGACAGGTCATTTCTCGAGAGAGTGATTAGTTCTCGAGGTACAGAGTTAGAGTTTTCGAGAAGTGAATTCTTTGTACTTGAGTACTTATAGTACTTCTCAAGAGACAGACATGAAGTTCTCGAGAAGTAGACTTTAGCATTCTTGAATCAAATATTTACTTTTCGAGAAGTAACTTTATGTCTCGAGAAGTGATGTCCAAATGAGAAATTTCTTACCATTTTGTAGTATCCTCGATTCCTGAGCTTTGAAATGATCCCTTTTGTTCTATCCTTCTTTGTTCAGCATCCCAAGTTCAGTTTTGAAGAAATTGAACTTTGTCTCGTCCAGCGGCTTCGTGAAAATATTTGCAACTTGCCGATCTGTTGGCACATACTACAGATCCACATCCCCTTACTCCACATGCTCCCGGATAAAGTGATATCTGAGCTCAATGTGCTTTGTCCGGCTATGTGAGACTGGGTTATTGGCAATTGCTATTGCGCTGGAGGAGTTGCAAAATAATGGAATGTATTTAACCTTCATGTTGTAATCTTCTAGCTGGTTCTTTAGCCAAAGCAATTGTACACAACAACTGCCGGCAAAAATATATTCTGACTCGTCCATTGAGATTGCGACACTATTTTGCTTTTTGCTGCTCCATAAGATCAGTCTTCTTCCAAGGAACTGACATGTCCCGGAAGTGCTTTTTCTGTCATCTTTTCTACTGGCAAAGTCTGTATCTGAAAAACCGCTTTGTTCACTGTCATTATCTTTTGGGTACCATAAGCAAAGATTCGGTGTACCATTAAGGTATCTCAAGATCTGCTTTGTAGTAGCATAGTGAGATTCCTTACAGTTCACTTGGAATCTAGCACAGACACATGTAAAGAACATTATGTCTGGTCTACTGGCAGTAAGGTAGAGCAAGGATCCAATTATGCTTCTGTACTTTGTTTCATCAAAAGGTTTCCCTTTCTCATCCTTGTATAGAGAAATAGCTGAGGCCATTGGAGTCCTCATAGAGGTTGTTGCACTCTCCATTCCGAATTTCTTAATCAACTCCTTGGTGAACTTAGTCTGTGAGATGAAAATTCCATCTTCATATTGTTTCACCTGAAGTCCTAAGAAATACTTCAGCTCTCCCATACTACTCATTTCAAACTTCCCATGCATAAGTTTAGAAAACTTTTTGCAGAGGTTGTCATCTGTAGAACCAAAAATGATATCGTCGACATGGATTTGCACTAGCAAAATCTTGCCTTTAATCTTCCTAAGAAATAATGTCTTATCTATCTTTCCACTTGTGAAATTGTTCTCGAGAAGAAAGCAGACAGCATTTCGTACCAAGCTCGAGGAGCTTGTTTCAAACCATACAACACTTTCGATAATAAATAAACATAGTTAGGAAAGTTAGGATCAACAAAACCTGGGGGATGTTCCATGTACACTTCTTCCTTTATGTCACCATTAAGGAAGGCGGAATTCACGTCCATTTGATAGACAGTGAAGCCCTTCAGTGCAGCATAAGTCAGGAACAGTTTTATTGCCTCCAGCCTTTCCACTGGAGCGTATGTTTGGTCGAAGTCGATTCCTTCTTCTTGACGATAGCCTTTGGTGATGAGTCTGGCTTTGTTCTTTATGATTGTCCCATCCTCGTCCAACTTATTCCTATTGACCCACTTTGTCCCAATGACATTCTTACCTTTGGGTCTTGGAACTAGCTTCCAAACTTTACAGCGCTTGAACTGGTTCAGTTCTTCTTCCATGGCCAAGATCCATGATGCGTCTGAGTTTGCTTCCTCAAACTTCTTTGGTGAAACCTGTGAGAGAAAACTTAAATATAGATTCTCGTTAGTTATACCTCGATGAGTTCTAACACCATCCTCGAAATCTCCTATGATGTGGTCCAATGGATGATCCTTTAGATGTCTGAGCTCTAGATTCCTTGCATATGGAACTTCTTCAGCCACTAGAGTGACGTCATCAACATGGATGGTTTCTTCATCTTGATCGTCTACCTCTTTAATGGGAGTTGGAGTAGTGATCTTGATGAACTTTTCTATTTCACCTTCAGTCGGTTCATCCAAGCTGATTTCTTTCAGCTTTGTACCTGCATCTACAACAAGCATACTAGACGATTTTCTTTGCAGCAAGCTCGTCTCATCAAATACTACATGTATAGATTCCTCTACAACCAGAGTTTTTCTATTGAAAATCCTGTATGCCTTACTATGGCTACTATAACCTACAAAAATACCTTCAAAACTTTTCTCACTAAACTTGGTAGCATGATACTCACCATTGTTAAGCACGAAGCATTTATAGCCAAAAATTCTAAAATATGAAACAGTTTGTTTCCTGCCCTTTAGAAGTTCATAAGGTGTCTTATCATGATTCTTATTTATGAGTGCCCGATTTTTCACGTGGCATGCAGTATTGACGGCTTCAGCCCAGAAGTACTCCGGTAGTGAAGCTCAACATAGTCCTGCAGGCCTCTATGAGTGTTTTGTTCCTTCTCTCAACTACTTCATTTTGCTGTGGAGTGCAAAGAGAGGAAAGCTCATGAAAGATACCTAGGCTTTCACAGAATTCTGTCATGGCCACAGACTTAAATTCAATGCCATTGTTACTTCTGACCTTTACTACGGATTAATTATATTAATTCTGGATCTGCCTATCAAAATTTGTAAAGACATCAAAGGTGTCTGACTTGTGTTTCAGAAAGAACATCCACGCAAAGCGCGAGTAGTCATCAACAATAACCAATGTATATTCCTTACCTCCCAAGCTTCTAATTTGCAGTGGACAGAACAAGTCCATATAAAGTAGGTGTAAACACCTATTGGAGTGTTTGCCTATTATGCTTTTAAAAGTAGCCCTTGTTTGCTTGCCTTTTACACAAGCATGATAAGGTCTATCCTAAGCGCACTTTACATTTTGGGCATCATGTACAAAGTTCAGAGAGAATAATTTATTAATAATTTTAAAATTAATATGTGCTAACCACTTGTGTCATTGGTCACCAAGAGACACACTATCTTTTGCTAAAAAGCACACTGGTGTAGAGGAGTCTATACAAATGATATTTAAACAAAATATATTTCGGCTTCGAGTGCCAGATAGAATCTGTAAGACCCCCCTCCCGGAACACAACACACGGCACGAGGGGAGCCTTATGCCCGAAATAGCCGCCTTGCGGTAGCACTAACACACGGGTTAGCCTTTACCACAAGACGCCTATTCCGCCGGCTACAATCCATATCACAACAATTATGCCAACCCAACCATAACAGAAAAGTAAAGCTAAAAGCAGTTCAGTTCACAGCTAAGTTAAAGTCTAAAAGTAGCGGAAGATAACAAGCAAAACAGGCTTGTACAAAAGAACAAGAGTCTAGAAATGTTTTTCCAAACGGCTACATGAAAACACTCACGACTGTCACTGATGGTGCCGATGGCACCACCACCTCAGGTCCTATCATCCGGGCCTGGCTGTCCTGCTGCATAGTCCGTTGCCGCTCTACCTGCGGGGTTTCCTCCTAAAAAGGAAGACGTAGCAACCGTTAGTCATAAGACTAAGTGGCTTCACATCCGCTCCCTCGGCAACTCCTCGGCACCGGGCGGAGAAAGGAACACAGGTACATTATATATACATAAGCGAGTAAACAAGCAGGTGACAGTAAATATGGTGAAGTATAAACTACGCTACACAACTAGCAGTTCTACCAATATCAATAATATATGACAGCAGGTATAATTAATCAGAATGGTAACCTAACTTATAAGAGTGCCCATACAAACTTATAAGTTAAGGATCGGCTTAACAGTATAGTAACTCATCGTATAAGAGTGCCCATACAAACTTATACGATGAGGATCTTGTGTATGCAATGGATGACATGAAATGAATGTTATGCTATGACCGAATCATGCGCACGCACATGCAAGTTGCTATGTCGACACAGACTAGAAGTTCCCACTTTTCGAGCAGGTAGCTAACCTCTCAGGCGTCGTCCGTCGTGGCCAGACGGCGACAGTGGAGCGGGCGTCTCCACTACTAGGTGGTATCACACTACCTATCCTAGGCCCCCGTACGCCTCAACGCTAAGAACACAACAGCGGAGCTCACATGCGTACTACGGCTCAGAAGGGGTCTTGGGTAGATGTGCACCAAGAACACAGCCCAACCTGGCCTTTGATTTCGAACCGGATGGAACCTCGGAAACGCACGAGGTGCAAGCCCAACCGTTCTCATGGCGCGGAGGAGATCTCGGGTTATGGACACCGAGTATCTAACCCTACCGCCCAAGGTCTACCCATTGGCTCCCATCGGTGTGACGACTGGCGAACCCGTAGACCTGCCACAACCATTATCTCAATATCACGACACGATGAATCGTCGCACATCACATGCCCCAAAACAACTCACTCGATGCTACCCGTAGGGAGACTACAACTCTAAGCATCGGTTGTTAATAAACCCCTTGGGCTCGGATTACGGTTACAAAATACTCTTCACATAGTGTTCATCATGTTCACGCCCACCTATTCAATGAGTTCACCTCAACACTACGCATAATAGATATGTTCAACACCAAATTGTATAAATATATCCTATACCAATCCCAACTCCTAATATCTAGCCTTCCCATCCAATCCATTTCTCTACCATTGCATGATTATTCCTTATTAAACAACCAAATGAGTAACCATGCTAAATTATAGTAACAACAACATTATAGATATATGGGAGCAAGATAACAATTGAGCAAATCACAATCATTGCAAGAGTACTAGCATTATACATTAACAAGTGCAATAACATAGGATAGCCCGATACTAAAACAGGGATTCCCGGAGCTACAGGAATCCGATCACAATGCACAACCCCTCGTTGGAAAGGTATTCGCGAGGGCTACGACATTTGTGTTGAGTCGATCGCCCAGATCTGGTAGCAACATACCAGAAATTCAACTCGAATACGTACAGGAAACAGTTTCCTGTACAGGAATTTTCCCGAACACAGCGGACTCGAACCAGCTTTCCCGTGGCTACAGGTATCGCATGGAAACGAGCAACCACTCGTTGGAAAGGTAATTTCAAGGGCTACGACTTTCGTGTTGAGTCGTTCACCCAGATCTGGCCAGAACACCTCCGAAATTGGCCACGAAGGTCGCCGCGTGCAGAAATCAGATTTCTGCACGCATCTTAAGGCGAGATGAACGACATCCGTTCATCTTCTTCCTTGCAACGACCTCGCATAAACTTCTCCAGAAATCACACCCAACCTTATTTCTCCTTTCAAAGCCAAACCCTCAACGAAAACCCCTCTCATCTCCACTTTGAATGATGAGAAGGTTGAGGGAAACTAAGCCTAGAAAACCTAGGCATGGCTTATCCTAAGAACTCTCCTCCTCACCATCAAGACTCTATGGAGTCGATGTCTCTCCTAAAATAACTATAGATCTAGCACCAAGGGAGAGGGGAGGAAGCTCACCTCAAGTCCAGCGGTACCACCATGGCCGGCCATGAGCCTCGCACTCCTTCGCGGCGGCATTGTTTTTCCCTTGACGGTGGCGGCGTTTTGATTCCTCCAAGGATGGCTCCGGCAAGCTCTTCCTCCTCCTCCAGCCAAGAACCCTCTCAGAAATTTCGGGGCAGAAGAAAGGGAATGAAATGCTAGGGTTTCAAAACTTTTTCCTTTTTATACACAGCAGACACGGGTAGGCACACGGCCGTGTTCCTACCCGTGTTCAAGTGACACGGCCGTGTTGCCTGCCGTGTCTAGAGCCGTGTTCATCCTAGAACAACTTCTGTCGGGTCAGGGTTGCGGCACATGGGTAGAGATACGGCCGTGTCTCGACCCGTATCCTCGGCACACGGGTAGGGACACGCCGTGTCCCAATACCCGTGTACCTCTCTGACTGGTAAGCCTAATTTTATGAGGCACACGGGTATGGACACGGCCGTGTCCATACCCGTGTCAGCCAGAAATGCCATTTTGCCTTGTTTTCCTCATTTCCCGTACGTTCGCACCTGCTCACCCACATCCCCCATTGGGCTCACCACAGCCCCCTTGACTCAAATACGCAATCAAGGGGCCTAGCGCGAATTGGGACGTTACAAATCCTATAAACAAAATAAAAGATTTCGTCCCCGAAATCAGGGTAAGGCTATGGGAGTGAAACACATAAAAGGGTACTATGCTTTCAAATAAAATTTTTACCTGGGGTAAATAATTCCGGGTAGCGCCCTTGCATCAAATCCCTTGGCTCCCATGTGAACTCCTCCTTCCCATGATTGGACCATAGCACTTTCACCAAGGGAACACTTTTGCGGCGCAAGGTTCTTGTCTCGTTATCAACGATCCGCACCGGCTCCAGTCGCACAGACCTATCAGACGCCACGGCACCATCCGCCGTGGGGATATACTGTTCAGGCCGCAGCAAAGCCTTCCGAAGCGACGATACATGGAACACGTCGTGAAGGTTCTCCAGCTCCGGTGGTAACTCCAATCGATAGGCCAGAGGGCCAATCCTTTCCACTACGACATAGGGCCCAACATACCTTGGGCTGAGCTTCTTGACTCCACGTACCCGCGACACTCCGTGCATCGGTCGAATCTTCAGGAACACCTTATCACCCACTTGAAATTCCACCACACGGTGCCTTGCATTGTAATATTTCGCCTGTCGGCTTTGAGCCTCTAGCATTCGATCCCGGATCAACCTAACCACCGCGTCCGTGTCATCAATATACTCATTTCCCAATGTCTTCGGGTCTTCGTCTTGCACCCGGGACAAGGGTGTTCTACACCTCCTTCCATACAAAGCTTCATGAGGTGCCATTCCAATACTGGCTTGATGACTGTTATTATAAGAGAACTCCACGAGAGGTAAGAGTCTCTCCCACGGTTCTCCTTTATCTAGCACACACAACCTCAGAAGGTCCTCCAATGTTCGGATGGTTCGTTCAGACTGCCCGTCCGTTTGTGGGTGAAAGGCTGTGCTAAAGGCGAGGCGCGAGCCCAAATAAGCATGTACAGCCCTCCATTCTCTTGAAGTAAACCGACCATCCCGGTCGGAGACGAGCGTCTTTGGCACACCATGGTACCGCACAAATTGTTCCACAAAGAGACGCACTAAGACGCCCACTTGCGCCTCCTTCTTCATTGGGATAAATCGGGCTACCTTGGTCAACCGGTCAACTATCACCCACACAGAATCATTCCCCGAGCGCGAGCGAGGTAACCCGTGGACGAAGTCCATGGAGATGTCCTCAAATTTCCATTCGGGGATGGGCAACGACTGTAGCATTCCACCGGGGCTTCTACACTCCGCCTTCACCATTTGGCAGGCCACACAATGAGTAACAAAGTACTTGACATCCCTCTTCATGCCCGGCCAACACATTGTTTTTCTCAAATCGGTGTACATCTTTGCGATCCCCGGGTGCACCGAGTACTTGGAGCAATGGGCCTCCTTTAGAATATCCTCCCGAATGTTGTCACCTTCGGGGATGTAAAGCCGGCCACGAAAATGGATGAGGCCGTCTTTTAGGGAGTATTCTTCCGTAGTCCCATCCTCCATTGACTTGAAAGCCGGGGTTAAAGCCGCATCCTTCTTTTGTTCCGTACGGATCCGGTCTCGTATGTTGCAAACTATACTCATCGCGGCCAAATATTCTGTATACTCTTCCAGTTGATTATTAAAGACCAAAGTGATTTCCATCTCTTGCAGCGTCCGGATTAACTCCATCCTCATCAAGCGGGATTCCGTGCTCGTTCCCGGTGCCTTTCGGCTCAAGGCATCAGCTACGGAATTAACCTTCCCGGGGTGGTAATTCAAGGTGAATTCGTAGTTGCACAAGAACTCCAACCACCGTCGCTGTCTCAAGTTTAACTCCTTTTGGGTGTGGACGTACTTCAGGTTTTTGTGATCCGAGTAGATCTCGCAGTGGACGCCATATAAATAATGCCTCCACATCTTCAAGGCGAATACCACCGCTCCCAACTCTAGATCATGCACCGGGTAGCTGGCTTCATGCTTCTTCAACTGTCTTGAAGCATAAGCGATCACATGCCCATTCTGCATCAACACAGCTCCCATCCCTTGATACGACGCATCCGTGTAAACTTGAAAGCCCTCCTTCCCAGATGGAAGAGCTAGGATGGGTGCAGTCATCAATCTGTCCTTCAACTCTTGGAATGCAGCTTCGCACTGGGGTGTCCATTCAAACGGCACACCCTTCTTGGTCAGCGTAGTAAGGGGAAGGGCGATCTTCGAGAAGCCTTTCACGAACTTGCGATAGTACCCGGCAAGTCCAAGAAAGCTCCGTATGTCAGCCGCTGACTTCAATGGCGACCACTCCTTCACGGCCCGCACCTTGGCCGGATCTACAGCTAGCCCCGCCCCACTAATCACATGGCCCAAGAACGCGACCTCTCGAAGCCAAAACTCGCATTTGCTGAACTTGGCAAACAAAGTGTGCTCCTTTAGTCTTCTCAGCACTAAAGTTAGATGTTCGGCGTGTTCTGCTTCAGTCTTGGAATAGACTAGGATATCATCGATGAACACGATGACAAAGATGTCCAAATAAGGGCTGAACACCTTGTTCATCAAGCTCATAAAGGCGGAAGGGGAGTTTGTGAGCCCAAACGGCATCACGGTGAATTCATACAAACCATATCTCGAACTGAACGTCGTCTTCTGAATGTCATCTTCTTGTATCCTCAGCTGATAATATCCCGAACGCAGATCTAACTTGGAGAACCAATATGATCCCACCAATTGATCAAACAATTCATCAATGCGCGGTAGGGGGTAGGTGTTCCGCACCGTTAACCGGTTCAACTCTCGATAATCAATACATAACCGCAAGGTGCCATCCTTCTTTTTGACGAACAAAACGGGCGCTCCCCAAGGCGACGAGCTTGGGCGAACGAACCCTGCTTCCACCAATTCCTGAAGCTGGACTCTAAACTCTGCAAGTTCCTTCGGAGCCATTCGGTATGGAGCTCGCGAGACGGGCTTGGCACCCGGAATTAGCTTGATTTGGAAGTCCACTTCCCTATGCGGGGGTAGTCCCGGCAATTTCTCGGGGAATACCTCGGGAAATTCTCGCACCACCCGCACATCCTTGACTTCTAGTGTCAATTTCTTCAACTCGAAGCAAATTACATAGACCTCGTCCCCTTCCATATGAGATTTCATAACTTGGATTGAAGACAATAATTTACGGGGTGCGAATTTAATACCTTGGAAGATGACTTCCGAGTCTCCATGCCTCAACATAACTTGCTTCTCCGCACAATTGATCCTGGCGTGGTGCCAGTTCAACCACCTCATGCCCAGGATGAGATCGAACTCCGGGATTCTTAACACTGTAGCCGGAGTTTCAAAGAACTTTCCTCCAATAAGGGTGTCGAAGTCGCAACTTGCTGACGACGTCATCTCAGAGCCGTCCGGAAGGCGCACCCTTTGAGTAGTGCCCGTGAAGTGTTGCACTCCCTCCAAGTCCTTCACGAAGTCCGCCGAAATGAACGAGTGCGATGCACCCATGTCAAATAACGTATAGGCGGGCCTCCCGCTAACCATGACAGTGCCTAGGTTCCAAAAAGGTAATCACCGTTCAAAATTGCGCGTAACATTTGTATCGTAAATCTAACAAGTCATATAGTATTAATAAATTTTGCACGTACCAGTGATGACTTCCTGCGGATTTCTCTCCTGAGTCATATCCAATGCGAATACATGCTCCCGTGCATGTCCTTGATTTCTCCCTGGTGGTCCTCTTCCTCGGCCACGCATGTGCCCTCGCCCCCGTGGAGCTACTGGAGGGGGAGCAATAGGAGCATCCCCGATCAGTCGCGGGCAAACTCGCCGGACATGCCCCGGTTGGTTGCACTCAAAACATATCACCTCACGTCGGCCCCCAGGTTGTTGATAATATTGCTGCTGCGGTGGTGGTGGTAAAGGTAGTGGTTGCGGAATTGGGTACTCCACCTGATAGTTCCGGTTGACCCACCGACCGCCTCTGTGGTTTCCCCTTCCTCTGCCATGATCATTCCGCCTTCTATTACTAGGGCCGACTTCAATTACTCCTTCCGCAGGTCTCTTGCCACACCCCATGTGGTCCGCCTCCAGTCTCTTTGCCATGTCGATGATTTCTGCCAGGCTTCCATCGGCTATAAACAAAAGGGCCTGCCTCAGGGGATCCCTTAATCCTTTGTAGAAGCGCTTCGCGTAGCCTCTATCGTCCAAATCATAGGAATCGGCAAACCTAGCGAGGTGTTGGAACTCCCTCTGGTACTCCGTTACCGATTTCGATCCCTGCTTCAGCTGCAGAAATTTTTCTTCAAGTCCATCCCGAGCAGAAGAAGGGATGAAGTGATCCAGAAAAGCCTCGGTGAACTCGTTCCAACTGATGTCCGTGTACAACCGCCCTTGGAAGGTGGAGCCCATGAGGGACTTCCACCACCTTTTGGCGTGCAGCTCTAGCAGCGTCACTACCAATGTCACCGCCATGCTGTTCGGACATCTTATGCCAGCCATCAATTCCTGCACGGTATCAAGCCATTCCTCGGTGCACACAGGCGATTCTGTCCCAAGATAGGCAGGAGGGGACAGGGCACGGAAGATGCTCAACCAGTTGGAGCCTGGCGCTTGTTGTTGCACCGGAGCTTGCTGGGCTTTAAATGCATCCAATATGGCTGACAGCGTTTGTCCCAGTTCCGACTGCTGGAATTGTGAAGGGACGGAAGGGGTAGGAGTGCCCCCAACCGGCTCCACCTGCGCTGGGACCTATACGCAAGGTACAAACTGGGGTCAGGTTGGCTAAAACTAATGTCAAAGTTGGACAACTTAGTGTGAATTACATATGGGCACACCACTGCTTCCGCTAAGTCGGTTTGTCCCCAAACCGACTAATCGAACGGGAGTGGCCCATTGTTACCTGACTGCTGTAGGTGAAGATCGGCTAAGTCTGATACCATTTGTAAGACCCCCCTCCCGGAACACAACACACGGCAGTGGTGGGCCCATAACCCACAGGTCGGAGAATCGAAACCTCCCTCTGATACCATTTGTAAGACCCCCCTCCCGGAACACAACACACGGCACGAGGGGAGCCTTATGCCCGAAATAGCCGCCTTGCGGTAGCACTAACACACGGGTTAGCCTTTACCACAAAACGCCTATTCCGCCGGCTACAATCCATATCACAATAATTATGCCAACCCAACCATAACAGAAAAGTAAAGCTAAAAGCAGTTCAGTTCACAGCTAAGTTAAAGTCCAAAAGTAGCGGAAGATAACAAGCAAAACAGGCTTGTACAAAAGAACAAGAGTCTAGAAATGTTTTGCCAAATGGCTACATGAAAACACTCACGACTGTCACTGATGGTGCCGATGGCACCACCACCTCAAGTCCTATCATCCGGGCCTGGCTGTCCTGCTGCATAGTCCGTTGCCGCTCTACCTGCGGGGTTTCCTCCTAAAAAGGAAGACGTAGCAACCGTTAGTCATAAGACTAAGTGGCTTCACATCCGCTCCCCCGGCGATTCCTCGGCACCGGGCGGAGAAAGGAACACAGGTACATTATATATACATAAGCGAGTAAACAAGCAGGTGACAGTAAATATGGTGAAGTATAAACTACGCTACACAACTAGCAGTTCTACCAATATCAATAATATATGACAGCAGGTATAATTAATCAGAATGGTAACCTAACTTATAAGAGTGCCCATACAAACTTATAAGTTAAGGATCGGCTTAACAGTATAGTAACTCATCGTATAAGAGTGCCCATACAAACTTATACGATGTGGATCTTGTGTATGCAATGGATGACATGAAATGAATGTTATGCTATGACCGAATCATGCGCACGCACATGCAAGTTGCTATGTCGACACAGACTAGAAGTTCCCACTTTTCGAGCAGGTAGCTAACCTCTCAGGCGTCGTCCGTCGTGGCCAGACGGCGACAGTGGAGCGGGCGTCTCCACTACTAGGTGGTATCACACTACCTATCCTAGGCCCCCGTACGCCTCAACGCTAAGAACACAACAGCGGAGCTCACATGCGTACTACGGCTCAGAAGGGGTCTTGGGTAGATGTGCACCAAGAACACAGCCCAACCTGGCCTTTGATTTCGAACCGGATGGAACCTCGGAAACGCACGAGGTGCAAGCCCAACCGTTCTCATGGCGCGGAGGAGATCTCGGGTTATGGACACCAAGTATCTAACCCTACCGCCCAAGGTCTACCCATTGGCTCCCATCGGTGTGACGACTGGCGAACCCGTAGACCTGCCACAACCATTATCTCAATATCGCGACACGATGAATCGTCGCACATCACATGCCCCAAAACAACTCACTCGATGCTACCCGTAGGGAGACTACAACTCTAAGCATCGGTTGTTAATAAACCCCTTGGGCTCGGATTACGGTTACAAAATACTCTTCACATAGTGTTCATCATGTTCACGCCCACCTATTCAATGAGTTCACCTCAACACTACGCATAATAGATATGTTCAACACCAAATTGTATAAATATATCCTATACCAATCCCAACTCCTAATATCTAGCCTTCCCATCCAATCCATTTCTCTACCATTGCATGATTATTCCTTATTACACAACCAAATGAGTAACCATGCTAAATTATAGTAACAACAACATTATAGATATATGGGAGCAAGATAACAAATGAGCAAATCACAATCATTGCAAGAGTACTAGCATTATACATTAACAAGTGCAATAACATAGGGTAGCCCGATACTAAAACAGGGATTCCCGGAGCTACAGGAATCCGATCACAATGCACAACCCCTCGTTGGAAAGGTATTCGCGAGGGCTACGACTTTCGTGTTGAGTCGATCGCCCAGATCTGGTCGCAACATACCAGAAATTCAACTCGAATACGTACAGGAAACAGTTTCCTGTACAGGAATTTTCCCGAACACAGCGGACTCGAACCAGCTTTCCCGTGGCTACAGGTATCGCATGGAAACGAGCAACCACTCGTTGGAAAGGTAATTTCAAGGGCTACGACTTTCGTGTTGAGTCGTTCACCCAGATCTGGCCAGAACACCTCCGAAATTGGCCACGAAGGTCGCCGCGTGCAGAAATCAGATTTCTGCACGCATCTTAAGGCGAGATGAACGGCATCCGTTCATCTTCTTCCTTGCAACGACCTCGCATAAACTTCTCCAGAAATCACACCCAACCTTATTTCTCCTTTCAAAGCCAAACCCTCAACGAAAACCCCTCTCATCTCCACTTTGAATGATGAGAAGGTCGAGGGAAACTAAGCCTAGAAAACCTAGGCATGGCTTATCCTAAGAACTCTCCTCCTCACCATCAAGACTCTATGGTGTCGATGTCTCTCCTAAAATAACTATAGATCTAGCACCAAGGGAGAGGGGAGGAAGCTCACCTCAAGTCCAGCGGTACCACCATGGCCGGCCATGAGCCTCGCACTCCTTCGCGGCGGCATTGTTTTTCCCTTGACGGTGGCGGCGTTTTGATTCCTCCAAGGATGGCTCCGGCAAGCTCTTCCTCCTCCTCCAGCCAAGAACCCTCTCAGAAATTTCGGGGCAGAAGAAAGGGAATGAAATGCTAGGGTTTCACAACTTTTTCCTTTTTATACACCGCAGACACGGGTAGGCACACGGCCGTGTTCCTACCCGTGTTCAAGTGACACGGCCGTGTTGCCTGCCGTGTCTAGAGCCGTGTTCATCCCAGAACAACTTCTGCCGGGTCAGGGTTGCGGCACACGGGTTGAGACACGGCCGTGTCTCGACCCGTGTCCTCGGCACACGGGTAGGGACACGCCGTGTCCCAATACCCGTGTACCTCTCTGACTGGTAAGCCTAATTTTATGAGGCACACGGGTATGGACACGGCCGTGTCCATACCCGTGTCAGCCAGAAATGCCATTTTGCCTTGTTTTCCTCATTTCCCGTACGTTCGCACCTGCTCACCCACATCCCCCATTGGGCTCACAACAGCCCCCTTGACTCAAATACGCAATCAAGGGGCCTAGCGCGAATTGGGACGTTACAAAATCGTTTCCATATTTTCAACATACTTTATCAATCACTTGTCAACATGGAATTCAACTTTATCCTTTGTCGCATAATTGGCTTATGCTTATGAGATTGTGTTCCAATCCCTCGACATAAGATACATCCGAAAAGGATACACTACCGTTAGTGATCATACCGTAGCCTTTGGTTATCCCTCGGTCTAAACCTCCAAAGATTACCTTTGGTCTGTTCAACACTGGAGAATAATTTTGAAGTATGCTTCTAGTCTCGGTCATGTGCCGAGAGCATCCACTGTCCAAATACCAGATTGGTATTTTAGTGGCCTTTGGACATACCTACAATCATAATCAGTTTGCCTTAGGAACCCAAACACATTTGGGTCCTTGGTCTCATGTTAGAACACTCCCCCTACGAGGGTTAGCATTTTGAGTGGTCATTCTCATGTTTCCAACTTGAGGAGTTTCAAAATTTCATGGATAAAACTAGCAATCGATGGCAAAATGACCAATTCTGCCACAACACCAACAGTCGAACCTGTTGTATCTTTACCTTAAGTTCTCTTGCTTGACCTCCTCGGATAGTGGCCTAGCAGGGGTAGCATTCTTGGTGGAAGAAGCTTCATGATGATGGAAATCACATGATTTTTTCTCCATCACAGGCTTTTCCACAATGGATTTTACTTTTGGTGCTTTCTTGAAGTTATGACAATGCTCATAAGGTCAATAGCCCTGAAGAATGACTTCTTCATAAGGTGCCTTAAAGACACTCTCACCAAAGTTTCTGGGGAGAGTCCATCCTTGGTAACGAGACTTTGGCCATACATAAGTAGGCCTAGTCAAGTGGCCGTAGGACGAGTCAAGATTAAACTCATTAGTTGGAAATATGACTTTCTTAAAGATAGTCTGATCTTGAGGGGCTTTCCCCTTCTCTTCAGCTGAGGTCTTCTTGGCGGCCATATTCTTTCACTTAGCCTTATTCCTCCTAGAGGATTTACTAGGAGCTTCCACATGTCCTAGTACAGCACCCTTGGCCTTAGCTGAGAATTCAGCAACGAGAGGAAGGACAGTCTTAGGCTTCGAGAAACTTTCAATAAGTTTCTTTTCAGCTGCGAGTTGTTCTTCCAACTCCTTGATGATTTTCTCTTTCAAGTCAAGGTGCTCTAGAGCTTTATTATATTCTTCATTAGTATTATTAAAATCTTCTTTGAGTGAGTCAGTCTTAGAAACTTTCTCTCTTAAGGTGCTCTCTTTAGCTTTTAGAGATTTGATCTCTTTAGCTTGATTTTTCACGACTCATCGACATTTATCGTAAGCCATAATCAACTCCTTATACTAGGCCATGAGTTCAGACTCATTGTCAGAGGAGCTGTCCTCATGATCATGCTCAGAAACTTCAGATTCTGAAAAAGGGGTGTGAGATTTTACCTCCCCACAGAACTGGGGCTCTTGTTCATCATCTGATTGAGCCATAAGCCCAAAGTAGGCTTCATCTTGTTCACTTGACTTAGATGAGTTGGAGTCACTAAGATTCTTGCCCTTCTTGGCTATCAGACTCTTCTCTGTCCTCTTCTTGTTGTATGAGGACTTCTTTTCTTCTCTCCTGCCACCCTCCTTCTTCTTGTGGGGTCAGTTTGCTATGACGTGACCTGGCTTGTTACAATTGTAGCAAACTATGTCAGTCAAAATATGTTGTTCTTTTTAGAACCATACCTATCGTGGCTGCTTGAGACATTTTTTGTCGATCACTGTCAAGTCGTGATCTTCTGTAATAGGCATCCTTGCCTTTCCATTGCTTCTTCTTGTTCAAGAATTTCTTGAAATGTCGTGAGATAGCCTTGGAATTCCTAGAGGTTTCTGCCTTTAGAGCAATAAACTTCTCTTTAGATGAAGACCTGCTCTTCTCTTCTTCAGCTTTCCTTGTGTTGAGTTGAAGCTCATACGACATCAGCTTGCTGAAGAGATTTTGAGGATCTATCTAAGCTAGCTTTCAAAATTCCTTGATGGCACATACCTTATTGTCCCATTCCTTTGTTTAGGATCTTAGGAACTTTTCATTCAGTTCTCCATTGGTCAAGACTCGGGCATATACTCTGAGGCCTTTAACTATCTTTAAAAAGTTCTCAAAGGTATCTGCAATGGTATCCTTTGTCCCTTGCTTGAATGCTTCGTAGTTCTGATTCAATATGGATCTTCTATAATCCCTCACTTCTTTTGTACCTTCCATCAGAGTGACGAGAGACTGCTACATCTCCTTGGCAGATTGGTAGTAATTCAGGTTCTGCAGCATAGAGTCATCGACAGCACTTGCTATTCTATTTTTAGCTGTCTTATCCAGTGAGACAAGTGCAATCTCGTCTTTATCTAGATCCATCAACTTCTTTGGGACTTTCTTTGTGGGATTTATAGTGGAGGAAGTCATAGGAATGTAAGGACCTTCTTCAACAATCATGAAGATCCGGGGATCCACAGCTTCCATGAAAAACTTAATTATTTCTTTCCACATGGGAAAGTTGTTCTTTGTGTATAGGGGAAGCTTGGCAAAATCTTTAGCCTTATCCATTGCTTGAAAAATTCTCTAGAGACAACTTAGAGAGGAAATTAATCAAAGTGTTAACCTTTTAATGACCAACCTCCCTCTGATACTAATTGAAAGTGTAAAGTTGTCTACCTAAATCTCCTAGAGGGGGGTGAATAGGTGAATTGTGCGTCTATTTGTAGAATAAAAAATTTAACGAACTTGCACAAAAAAAAACAATCAAGCAATCAAAGATGACAAGAAGATTTATAGTGGTTCCCCAACCTTGGGTACGTCCACTTTCCCTCACCGATCTAGTAAATCACTAGACTCGGCTACTCCACTATCTCAGATTGAAAATCAATCATACGTCTTGGAACCAAGTTCCTACAATCTTGATCCAAATGGATCTACACTTAGAAGATGAAAACTTCCTACAACTCGGAGAACGAAGGTCCTACACTCGGATAATAATCTCCTACAAGATTACAAAGTGATTTGGAAATACAAACAGAAATTTCTTCTCAGATCTGAAAATCTGTCCCTATGTCTTCTTTCTTGAACTTTGCGGCTTTTTCAGAAATTGTTGAAGAAGACTCTAGGTAGATCTTATCTGAGAAACTTGGACTTACTCGATCAAGGAGAAGATGAAGATTTATGAATCCCTTGAACAGCAAGTCGATCTGGATCGAAATCGGCTTTGGCGACAAGATGAACGTTGGCGACGGCTTCTGTAAAATCATTCTTGAGAGAGATGGCCGATTCAGAATTTTAGAAAGGTACAGTTCACCGCTTAGGGTTAGTCTTAATGACAAGACCTTATATAAGATTTTCCCTATCGGTTAGATTTCACATTAATGACGACACGTGGACCAATCACGTCATGTCATTTGAAAATTCCTACGATTCTGAACTTAAGCAATTTTCTGAAAAACTGGACTGCTGTTCTCAAGAAGTATATATACGTTCTCGAGAATAAGCTGATTACTCGAGAGCTATACATTCTGGACTTATGTAAGTACTCAAAAATAATGAGCTAAGACTTCTCGAGAACTAAACCGGACTTCTCGAGAACTAAAAGAATATTACTCGAGAACAAATATAGAACTTCTCGAGAACTAAAACTTATACTCGAGTACTAAGCTGACTTCTCGAGAAGTAGAAGCTAAGTACTCGAGAACTATAACCCAGCTTCTCGAGAGATGGACTTAGAAAATTTTCAAGGCTAGCTTTGGATACTCGAGAAGTATAGGCTGAGACTACTCAAGAACTAAGATAAGCATCTCGAGAACTTAGTGAACTTCTCGAGTTCTGCTAACTCCACTACTCGAGAACTATACTAGACTTCTCGATAAGTGGACTTAAAAAATTTTTTGAACTTAGGAAATCTTTCTTCTTCAAGAATCCAATCTTCATTCCATGTACCAAGTGCTTGAATGTGAAGTGTATCCATATAGATAGGCTATACATTAGTCAACACCTTAGATCACACAGTGAGGGATTACACTGTATGGTCCTGTGTTCATGACCCACTGTAGACTGACATTGGTCTACACTTTGCAATGATAGTCTACAAACACACAACTAAATAGAGAGATAAAATACAACTTAATTCATCTTAGTTCAAGGGTGACTTCATGCAAATCTGGGTTATTGTGGATGCAATACCCAACAATTATTTTATTTGTGTTGGATAGATATTTTTAGTCGCTGCGACTAGATTTCATTATGCAATGAATGTTTAACTTCTTACCTACTTGAATTTTGTTGAATGAACGATCTGTACTTAACTATCCACATGAATTGAATGTTGTGTTCGGTTTTTATCTTAGATTGATGAATGCCTTGCTTTGACACTTGTGTGGCTAACTTTCTCCGCCCGCACAAGATTTTTTTAATTGAAAATCATAAGTGTGGGATGGTAACCGCGCGGATAGGAAAATGGATTCTGCAGTTTGCTGGTTATTTGTAGGCAAGGTAAATCCTATAAATAGGGTTGATCTCCAATTTTTACATATGAATCCTTTAAATGTGACCCAAGCAGAAATCCAGGAGGCTAGAATTTATGGCAATCGATCAGGTAAACACTGCTTCTGCCTTCCACAAAGACAATCAAAAGAAATTACGGATTTCTCAAGCTAAGGTTGATGAGTTTGTCTCTAAGCAAATGCAGAATATAATGTGATTGCTCGATTCCCGTAAGAACATAAGAAACTTAATACCTAAAATCATAATTTAGTCATCATCCCCATTGACCATTTTGACTTTGTTTTTTTCCTTTCCTCCACTCATAGAGCTCAGAGAGATCCTTAACTTCTACAGTGTAGTGCTCGGCTAGTTGTCACTGAATATAGTGGCGTCGATCATGAGCTTCTTAATTTATCTGCGGACTAAGCGTGTAAGGTTCACCATGAACCTTTCTTGCCAATGTTTTGTCGTGTAGTAAATCACGTCAGGCGGGGGAGTAAACAAGGTTTTCAAAGGAGTCCTATACTCGGCTGTATATGGATGAAGGTGGTGAACTTTACAAACAAGGTATCTCATTGGTCAGAGAGAAACTTGATGTTCAAAAGTAATCTGTGGCTACTCACCTACAATCTTCAAGCTCGGGCGAATAGAATCCTCCAAAAAGTAGCACTAGAGGAGATCGAGGAAGAAATCGCCACATTCTTGGCCAAAGAGTGACTTGACATAAGACACTATGGGTCTATTTGGAGCAGCTCTGGAGGATTGAAAAGCTGCTGTCCGGATAGAGCTGTTTTGAAATAGATCTTTTGGGAGTAGTTTTGAAAACCTGCATAGTGTTTGGGTGTTCTGTGCAGAAGTGTGCTTTGAAGAGCGATTTTCTATTTTTATATGTTTGGAGAAACAACATTTGGAAGCTGTTTTTTAAAACACTAAAGTATATAAATATATAAAAATAACTAATAACAGGAGTCTTTTACATAGTTCTAGTAAATAGGAAAAAAAGGTCTTACAACATCCGACGACTGCTTTTTCCAATACTTTCGATCACGTGTTCGAAAATAAATTGATATGAATCAATATTTTGATAATTTAAACCCTTTAAATTTTTAGTAAAAGATGGATCGAATTTTTACCTGCCCGCACTGTATATCTCTTGGGCAATGCTATCTCGTACTATAGACATATGTTGTTCTCCAGCAGCATCACACATATTGCTTTCAATTTCATCCTCTGTTGCAGGGTCTTCATCCTCTGAGGGAAAGAAAGAAGACTTATCAGCATCACAAGCATTAAACTCAGGATCCCATCGAGACGGATGTCTCCGAATGAAGTTATGTAAGGTCATTGTCACAGCACTATGGAATATTGTTTCTTGAAGTTGTACTGTGGCATTTTGCTCAAAACATGACACTTTTTTCCACACTCCAAACGTTCACTCGATCACACTCCGAAGTGATGAATGAGCCTTATTGAAATGTTCTTGCTTTCCTTATACAGGCCGACTTCCACGGGAAAAGTCTGCCAAGCGATATCTTGATTCTAGATACGGATTCAAATAACCCATCTTTAACGGGTATCTAGCATCCACTAAGTAATATTTACTTGCATTTATTTGGTTTGTTAAACAGGTAAACATTATGAAATACGAACAATTTGAATGAATGTAAACATATTGATTAGTATACCGTGTGGGGGATGCGGAAAGTGCAATCTTTCGTCGAACAATGCGCGTACGAAGATGCGACTATCATGAGCAGATCCCTCCCATCCAGGAAGGACAAAAGTAAAACACATGTTAAAATCACAGACTACCATTACATTTTCTGTCATCGTGCGATGATGTCCTATGTATCTGGTGATCACTAAGCTTCGAAGAAAATAAAAGCAACCGAACTAGAAATCCAATGAGGCAAGTATACCTATCGAACTGTAGCTAGGGGACACAAGTGTCGTATTGAAATACGGGAACTGTCGAGTAAACTTACTCACACGAAGACTATTATTTTATCGACGGAAAAGGCTAGGGTTTAGAAAAACTAATTGCAATTAAGGAAATAAATCTATGCTAGAAAGAGAACAACTGCAATTAATTAAAGAGCATAAAGTAAGCGATTAAAACGAAGGGCTGAAACTATGAAATGGAAATGCACTCGATCAAGAATGACCTCGGCTAAAGACGATTAAGAAAATGCAAAAATAAACCTAAGCTTAATAGAAAAAAAGGTCCTTGACTGTGGAGGTTCCTAAAGCTTAAACACGCTTCTCTCAAAGTCGAGCCCAACTGAGTTTAGGAAGGTCTGACCGACACTCGTCTAAGTCGGAGGCCTAAAGCTCGCTTTACACGGTGAACCCCACTATTGGATTTTACTCCAATTTGGGAGATTTGGACGTCTGCCTCTCTCGAGGGGTACGTACAACTCCCTTTACTCTTGAATGCTCACTTCATTCTATAGGCCTCTCGGCTAGCCCAGAATGAAAGCAAAAGTGGAGAGTATATATCGATAATATACCTCTAGTCCATGAAAAATCAAGAGTAATTCAAGGCCTAAAACCTAAAAAGAAAAGGTAAATTAAAACATCATAACTTAATCACTCGAACCTCGGATCATCAAGATCGAGTACAAGGAGGATTAGTAAATCATAATGGAGCAGAGGAGGGGGGATGAGTAGTAAAGCATAATAACACAAAGGAAAAAAGAGCACTTTTGTTAATAATGAAAGAGAGCTACCACTTGATAAATGAATGAGCTACACTTGCATGGAAATGAAAACTAGGCTTGCATGAAATTAAAATCTTATTCTAGCCCTAAAATTATGAACTAAAACTAGTGCAAAAATTACAATAAAAGCTTAAACAAACTAAAACCTATTCTAGGGTTAAGAAAGATTAAAAAAAGAGAAAGAGAGAGAGAGGGAAAAAACATTGAAAAGACCACGAAATAAAGGGGCAGCACCTCCCCCTCTCAAGAGAAGTGTGCTGAAATGGAAGGGGGGGTTTTAATTTATAGGGAAAGCTCACGGGTTGGTCATGCCCTTCGACACGCCCTAGGGAGGGAATATTACGGGGCGTGATAAGTACGGCATTGACCTCGGGCTCTGGATTCTGGAGGGGAGGATGATTGCTTCTGTACGTCGGTGGTCACGCCCTGGGTCACGCCCGTATAGGGGGCGTGACATGCACGTCACGTCGAAATAATTGGTCGAAAATCTATCAGTCATCGGAAAAGGTTGGGTCATGCCCTATGCCACGCCCATGATAGGGGGCGTGATAGTACTGTCGGCGTGCTGAGATGAAATGACATTTAATACGGTGACAGGCTTCAGGCAGCGGGCGACACGCCCCGTGTCACTCCCGGGGACACGCACGGGGAGGGCGTGTTAGGGGGGCGTGACAGCCGTTTTTCCTGTTATTTTCCTCTGTCTTCTGAAATCCACTAGAAAAAGTGACACGCCCTAGGTCACGCCCGAGGAGGGCGTGACAAGGGGGTGTGTCAGGTCAATTTTGACAAATATTCAGAAAACCTGCAAAAAGAGAGGAAACACTTAAGGGAAATAAAATTAACATAATAAAGGTAAAAATAAAGCTTAAAATAAGATTTGTACATTATAAACTAGAAATATACAATAATAGTTAAGACAACAAAACATATTATCAAATTCCCCCAAGCTTAAGCTTTGCTTGTCCCCAAGCAAAAATATAAAAACTAGATAATCATAAAAAGGACTAATCAATAAGTTCTATTTAAGCCCACACAAGTTCTATGCAAAATTCTTAGTAGGGAAAATGTGAAACGTTAATCTAAAACAATTATTTAGGTATGGTATAACTTTTATAAACTTTACCTAACGAAAATAAATCATCCAAAATTTTGACGAAATTCTTTAAATAGATTTAAGCAAAGCAACGAAAATGAAAAAATGCATTGAGTTGTTACTAGATCCAAGCAACGCATTATAATTATATCAATTCAATTAACAAAAATCTAAGTTTAAATCCAAAACTAAAACTGATTTACTTTTCTTCTTTTCTTTGTTATTAAATTAAATTCAAAAGGCGTGAAACAAAAGGACTTAAATAGGACCGAAACGTTTGGTTTAGGAATATGACTTGGAGTGGAATTCAAAGATAAATGTGAAAGCTTAAATTCACACTAAACCCAGACAAAGAGTTTCAAAAAATTTCATTTAAAATAAAATATATATTTTTTTGTTTCTTTTTCTTCTTTTCTCCATTATTTCTTTTTTTTTTCAAAATAAAGGCCAAAAATATTTTTATTTTCATTTTGAATTGGCAAAATAAAAACAACCATATCTTTTGAGCATACTTTTTTTCAAAAACTTTTCTCCCAAGAATATCATAAAATAACCTATCTAAATCATGAAAATATTTTATGAAACTCAAAAAGGCTAGTGTGATTAGATAGGTTGGAAATTTTGGCTTTGGTGAAAATGAAATGAAAAGAGGAGCTATCAAATGAAATCGAAAAAAAGGCTCAAAAGCGGCAAACTAAATCATATTCACGCTTTTAAATTTATTTAAAACATAGATTTGAAAAATTTCAAAAAGTGAGTCCTAGATAATAAAAGAAGATTGATGAAATTGTCTTGATAATAGAAATAATAGGTGAATTGGATCGTTCACATTTACTACGCTATTCAAATTTTGACCTTAAGAAAATATCCAAAAATGAAAAGGAAAATAGTGGATGATGAATTTTTGAGAAAGTAAGGAAATAAAGAACGAAAAACCATAATAGAAATGCGAGTTTTAAAAAAATATTTCACCTTAACATGCAATCGTGAATTAGAAACACAGCATGGCCAGCATTTTACTTGTGAAACATAATTAAAATGGACGATTAGAAATATTATAATTAACTAAGTTGTTTATAGGAAATTTTGAGTAAAACAAAACAGTAACTAGGGGGTACTATTGAAATACCAAAATTTCTAAACTATTAAAGCAAAAATAAAAAACATATATATTTTTTTAATTTGTGAAATATTCTCTTTTTTTTGGATTTTGGAAATATTTTCTTTTTTTTTGGAATTTTAAGATATTCATTTTTTATTATTTTTATTTTTTTGTTTTATTTTTTTCAAAAAAATATACACAGAAAAGCAAAAATATTTACACTAAGAAAAAAGAAGGAGGAAGTCCTCCCTCAAGCTTAAAATGGACATTGTCCTCAATGGCAAAAGAAGGGGATTGGAGAAGGAGAGAAAATTAAAGTATAGAATTGAAAGACAGAATTAAAAAACAGGTACTTCCCCGGATTTATTTAGTACGAAAGTTGTGTGATTCCGCTCCCCCAAATGGCTTCTTTGGACTTCGTGATGGATTCAACAACGTTAGAGCAGGCAATCGCAGAAGCTTCAGCTTGTCAGAGCCGTCCGGGTAAAAAATTGTAAAATAAAGAAAACAGAAAAAGATAACTTGGGTTACCTCCCAAGAGCGCCCTTTGTTTAAAGCGTCGTTTGAGCTCGACGCATCAAAAATAATAATGTCCAAAAACATCGTTGTCCAGAAATAAAGTAGTTTTTAACAAAAAAAAAATTTGAAGTTAGAGTTCGTGCAGCAGATACTTAATAATGTTTGGACTGACATCATCATCACCAGAGAAATAAAGTTTAAGACGCTAACCATTCACTTTGAAATTACCCTTATCAGGGTGAGAAATTAAAACAATTCCATAAGGAAAAACTTCTAACACAGAAAAGGGCCCAGACCAACGAGACTTTAATTTGCCCGGAAATAAACATAATCGAGAATTATAAAGAAGAACCTGGCTGCCCAGATTAAAGGTTTTAGGGTGCCTCAAGTGCTTATCATGTAAACGCTTCGTCCGCTCTTTATAAAGTTTGTTATTTTTGTAAGCGTAAGAGCGCCACTCGTCGAGTTCATTAAGTTGAAATTTTCTAAGGTCACCGACAGAGTGGGAATCGAAGTTTAAAAATCTTAAGGCCCAAAAAGCGCGGTGTTCTAATTCTACGGGTAGATGGAACGATTTTCCATAGACCAGTTGATACGACGTACATCCGAGGGCGATTTTGTACGCTGTTCGGTAGGCCCATAAAGCATTGTCTAATTTGGCTGATCAGTCTTTCCTAGAAGTTGAAACAGTCTTTTCTAATATTCTTTTTATTTCTCAATTTACTACTTCGACTTGTCCGTTAGTTTGAGGGTGGTAGGCAGTTGAAAGCTTATTCGTAACGCGGTATTTGGTAAGGATTTTTGAAAATTGTGCGTTACAGAAATATGAACCCCTATCGCTAATGATGGCGCGCGGCATACTGAATCTAGAAAATAATTTTTTCAAAAAGGTGACTACAACTCGGGAGTCGTTCATAAGAAGAGCTTGGGATTCGGCCCAACGTGAAACGTAATCAACGAACACTAAAATATACTTATTTCCGAAGCTAGAAGTAAGGGGGCCAACAAAATCGATTCCCCAAAGGTCGAAAATTTCGCACTCAAGGAAATAATTTTGCGGCATTTCATTTTTATTAGAAATATTGCCTGACCATTGGCAACTATCACACCTACTCACAAAGGCTTGTGCGTCTTTAAAAAGGCTAGGCCAGTAAAAACCCACGCAAAGCCCCTTGTGAGCGGTGCGAGTAGCTTGATAGTGCCCACCTGTCGGACCTTCATGTAAATGTTTTAAATTATCAACTCCTTCATAAGAAACACTTCTCCTTATCACTTGATCCGCACAGATTCTTAAAAGATGCGGGTCTTCCCAAAAATAGTTCTTCAGTTCAGAAAAGAATTTCTTCTTTTGCTGAGAGGAGAACTCTTTTGGGAGCACCCGGGCCATTAAATAGTTGGCGATATGTGCGAATGAAGGAGAAGTAGATGTGTTAATTGAAAGTAGCTTCTCATCAGGAAAATAATTATTAAAAGATTTTTCATTTAATTTTTTTATAAAGGGATTGTCTAATCTGGAGAGATGGTCGGCGGCCAAGTTCTCAGCTCCTCGCTTATTACGGATCTCTAAGTCAAACTCCTAAGGGAGTAAGACCCAGCGAATCAAGCAGGACTTGGCATCCATTTTGGCAAGAAGATATTTGAGGGTCGAGTGGTCTGTAAAAATAATAATTTTCGAAAGTGTAATATAAGGACGGAATTTATCAAATGCTAATACTACAGCGAGGATCTCCTTCTCGGTCGTGTGGTAATTTTCCTGTGCAGATGCGAGTGTTTTACTAGCATAATAGATAGGGTGGAAGTTTTTAGATATGCGTTGACCTAATACGGCTCCCACCGCGAAACTACTCGCATCGCACATTATCTCAAATGGAAGGTCCCACACTGGAGCTATCATAATTGGTGCGTTAATTACCTTTTCTTTTATCGATTCGAAGGTAGAAAGACAAGAGTCATCAAAAATGAATGGAGCGTCTTTTTCTAGAAGATGGGTAAGGGGCTTGGTGATATTGGAAAATTCCTTTATGAAGTGGTGGTAGAAACCAGCGTGACCTAAGAAACTTCTTATAGCTTTTATATTCGTAGGCGGCGGCAGCTTCTCGATAACTTCTATCTTTACAATATCTACCTCAATACCTCTCGCAGAAATTTTATGACCTAAAACTAACCCTTCCCTCAACATAAAATGGCATTTTTCCTAATTTAGGGCAAGGTTAGTTTCTTCGCATCGTTCTCAGACCTTTTCGAGGTTTTCTAAACATCTATCAAAGGAATCGCCGAACACGGAGAAATCGTGCATAAATACCTCCATAATTCTTTCTACGTACTTGTAAAAGATAGCGAGCATACATCGCTGGAATATAGCTGACGCATTGCATAATCCAAACGGCATTCTTCGGTAGGAGAAGGTGCCGAAGGGACAAGTAAATGTAGTTTTCTCCTAGTCCTCGGGAGAGATGGGGATTTGAAAAATACCCCAAGAGGCCATCGAGAAAACAAAAAAAGCTATGGCCGGATAATCGTTCTAAAATCTGGTCGATAAACGGCAAAGGAAAATGGTCCTTGCGGGTGGCGTTATTCAGCTTCCTATAATTTATACACATACGCCAACCCGTCACCGCCCGTGTTGGGATAAATTTGTTATTTTCATTACTAACTACGGTTATCCCTCCCTTCTTTGGCACTATATTAACAGGGCTAACCCACTTACTATCTGATATAGGGTAGATAATTCCTGCGTCTAATAATTTCATAACGTCTCCTTTAACTACTTTTTTCATGTTCAGGTTTATACGTCGCTGAGGTTGAGTGGAGTTACGCGAATTATCTTCCATTAAAATTTTATGAGTGCAGAAAGATGGGCTTATGCCCTTGATATCAGAAATCTGCCAAGCAATAGGTCTGCGATGCCTACGTAAAACTAAAATGAGTTTTCATTTTGCACATCCGTGAGGTAGGCCGAAACTATAACTGGCATCTTGGAGTTCTTTTCTAAGAAGGCGTACTTGAGATGTTCAGGAAGTTCTTTAAGTTCTAGGGTAGGGGGTTCTTCATAAGAGGTTTGAGAAATTCTTTATTTTTTAAATACTATATCTTCGTAGACTTTTTTATATGGGAAATTAAAAGGTGTGGAGCAGGTGGCCAAGGAGGCTTCTTGCAGCGATTCAGCTGGAAAAGTAGAATAGAAACAAAAATCAGAAAATTATTTTTCAAAATCAGATAGAAGATAAGAGGATTCTACACTTTATTGCAGCGATTCAGTTGGAAGAGAAGAGGAGGAACAAAAAGCAGAAAATTCCTTTTCAAATTTTGAGAGGCAATAAGAGGATTCATCACTTAAGGCATCTACAAAAATGCAAGAGTCGTCATTTGCTAAGGTGTTCTTCATCGAAGGGGTGATAGAGAAGGTGACTTCGTTGTCACCTACTCGAAGGAAGAGCTTACAATTGCTTACGTCAATGATGGCTTGGGAGGTGGAAAGGAAGGGTCAGCCAAGGATCAGGGGAATCTCAACGTCTTCTTCGATGTCCAAAATGACAAAGTCCACCGGGAAGATGAACTTATTGACTTTTACTAGAACATCCTCCACTATTCCTAATGGGTACTTAACAGATCTGTCGACGAGCTGGATACACATGCGTGTGGGGTTGAGGCTACCAATTCCTAACTTTTTAAACAATGAGAGGGGCATTAGGTTAATACTCGCACCTAAGTCGGCTAATGCGTGCTTGACAAAAAGATCACCGAAGACACACGGAATAAAAAAACTACCCGGGTCACTGATTTTCTTCGGCAAACCGTTTGTCAAAATAGCTAAGCACTCGCCGTTTAACGTGACATGCGAAAGGTTCTCTAACTTTTTCTTGTTTGTCAGGAGGTCCTTAAGATACTTGGTGTACTTTGGCATCTGTGAAATTGCTTCATGGAAAGGAAGATTTATGTGGATTTGCTTGAACATTTTTAAGAAACGAGAGTACTGATCGTCCTGACGTTGTTAATTAAGTTCGGAAGGGTAAGGCAGGGTCAGATTATTTATAAAGATGGGTAGTGGAGTGAGATCTTTTTCTAATATGGAGAGAGGGGTGATAACTTCTTCAGTAGAGGGTGGAATTTTTAAAATGGGAGCGGAGCTTTGATTTTTTAAAGCGGGGGCTGAGCTTGCATCGGGCTCTTGACTTACCATACCGGGAACTTTCTTCCCACTCCGAAGAGTTATAGCTTTTTCTTGCTCTCTCAAATTAGGCTCGGTATTGGAAGGAAGAGACCCTGTGGGTCGCTCAGAAATAATTTTTGCTAGCTGTCCTATTTGATTTTCAAGACTTTTAACGCTTCTAGTTAAGGTTCTTATCGTAGACTCATTTGTGGAGATATATTTGGAAAGTAACTCCTCCAAGATAGAGGTTTGGGATAATTTTTAAGAAGTGGTGGTGGTGGTGCAAAAAAATCATTTTGTGGTGGCGGGCGCATAGCATTTGATGGATTACTCCATGAAAAATTCGGATGATTTCTTAAGGCAGGATTATAACTATTAGGAAAATTAAAACCAGGAGGATTAAAATTCGCAGCAGAAAAATTATTAAAAGCATTTCTAGGCATATTGTTAACAAAATCTAATTGTTCTTGGGCAGGAGTTGCAGATTCCCATACCTGAGGAGCGGAGGCAGCAGTCATCTCTGTTATCTTTTTGCTTAATATTTCAACTTGTAGAGCGAGCTGGGAGACGTTGTCCACTTAAAAGATACCTGCAGGCTTGTTCAGGCAGGACCTAGGCACATTCCACTGATAAGTGTTCATGGCCATGTCCTCAAAAAGCTCAAGAGCAGCTTCCGACGTCTTATGATTTAAAGTACCTCCAGAAGCCGCGTCTATCATTTGCTTTGTGCTTTGATTTAGCTCATTATAGAACGTCTGCACTTGTAATCATACAGGTAGCGCGTGATGTGGGCATCGTCTTAATAATTCTTTAAATCTTTCCCATGTTTCATATAAGGTTTCAAAGTCTATTTGCCCAAAGGCAGAGATGTCGTTCCTAAGTTTTGCAGTTTTAGCTGGCGGAAAATACTTCGCCAAAATTTTTTCGGTTAATTCATTCCAGGTGGTTCTGTTATTCTTAGGTAGAGTGTTCATCCACTACTTAGCTTTAGTTACTAAAGAGAAAGGAAAGAGTCTTATCCTGACTGCATCATTTGTGACACCATTTATCTTGAAGGTGTCATAAATTTCAAGAAAGCTTGTTATATGTGCGTTCGGACCTTCATCTTGAAGTCCGTCAAATTGCACATACTGCTGCACCATTTGAATTATGCTAGGCTTTAATTCGAAGTTATTATTTGCTATCGCTGGGCGAACTATACTCTATTCTGTTATCTCTAGATTTGGTCGTGCATAATAGGACATAGGTCTTTGCACGACTTCCTCTACTGGGGGCTCTGCCATTCTTAAAGTAGAAGATGACTCGGAATCCTCAACTGGTATTTGGGAAGTAGCGCCTTGAAATCGCGATCTTCTCCGAAAAGTACGCTCAATTTCGTAGTCTATGTACGGCATTGACTAAAACAAGTGCAAAAATTACAATAAAAACTTAAACAAGTGCAAAAATTACAATAAAAACTTAAACAAACAAAAACCTAAGCTAGGGTTAAGAAAGATTACAAAAAGAGAAAGAGAGAAAGAGGGAAAAAACATGGAAAAGACCATGAAATAAAGGGGCAGCACCTCCCCCTCCCAAAAGAAGCTTGCTGAAATGGAAGGGGGTCTGAATTTATAGGGAAAGCTCACGGGTTGGTCACGCCCTTCGACCCACCCTAGGGAGGGCGTTTCACGGGGCGAGACAAGTACGACATTGACCTCGGGCTCTGGATTCTTGCGGGAAGGATGATTTCTTTTTTACGTCGGTGGTCCCGCCCTGGGTCACGCCCGCGTAGGGGGGAATGACATGCACATCGCGTCAAAATCATTGGTCAGAAATCCGTCAGTCATCGGAAAAGGTGGGGTCACGCCCTGTGTCACGCCCGTGAAAGAGGCGTTACAGTACTATTGGCGTGCTGAGACGAAATGGCATTTAATGTGGCGGCAGGCTTCGGGCAGAGGGCGACACGCCCTGTGTCATGCCCGGGGACACGCCCGGGGAGGGCGTGTTATGGGGGCAAGACAGCTGTTTTTCCTGTTATTTTCCTCTGTCTTCTGGAATCCTCTTGAAAAAGTGACACGCCCTAGGTCATGCCCGGGGAGGGCATGATAGGGGGCATGTCAGGACAATTTTGACCAATTTTTAGAAAACCTGTAGAAAGAGAGGAAACACTTAAGGGAAATACATTTAACATAATAAAGATAAAAATAAAGCTTAAAAATAAGATTTTTACATTATAAACTATAAATATATGATAATAGTTAAGGCTACAAAACGTATTATCAGTATCGTACTTGATCTTCTTACGGGTATCCTCGCATCAACATGTGTACCTTCAATAGCACCAACGCAATCCTTAAAAAATGGCATGTAACGAGGATCATACCTTATCTCAGCCGGAATATCTCTGAACTAACGGTCACTAGGATTTATAGCATCAATTGAGAGTAATAAAAGAGATCTAAGCCATTTCAAAAAAATATCTAATAATTGTTTTGGTCGAGTGCTGGAACCGTTCTTTCGTTAATCTAATGGAACCTCCTTATGCTAAGATATACAATGTAATCCCTAGGACTTCTCTTGAAGGCGTCCGCTGTGATCCTTGAAGTTCATGATCTGCTTACAGTTTATGAAGTAAATCTATGAAAATGTGTTTAGACATTCTAAATGCGTCATGAATTCTGTCTGTATGTCCTTTTAGTAACTCTTTGATCCATTTCACACCTATTTGGGTAGATGTCATGCATGGACGTGTGTCTCGAACATGATAATTCATCCTCTCAATCGATGACATAACTACATGACAATACTCTATATATTACCTCCACTCGGGCAAAAGACTTGTTGAATCCCCAGAATCTTCAGGTGAGGAGACATGCTCTTCCATTATTACTAGCTACAATTAAAGCAACAAAGAACATTTATCATATTCTATATAAAGATGATAAAAAAACAGAAAAGGAAACAAAAAAGGAAACATTTATCATAATCTATTATAGTTTTGACATCCAATATTAATCACCATAAGGTACGACATTTAAAAGTAAACAGAAACATCAATGTGTTCTACATGCAAAACAGAAAAGGAAATAAAGATCAAGGTAACCTCGTATCACTGAGCCCTCTTCTAATACGCCTTCATAATCCACCAAACTCTCATATATTCTGGGATACTCATGAAGATCTCCCTAGTGGTCTTGTCCCTGATGTGCTCGAGAGCAAAGTAATATAGATCTAGGTTTGCCCGTAGCTCTGGGCTGCTGGAAATCAACTCCACCACCTCTTTGACTGTGACAAGTGGTGGAGGCTTCACAGCTAGAGTGGATTGATGTAAATCTGACATTAAAGAAAATGTCATTCCTTTGTTCTTCCCGATCTTTCTTCTTTTACTTGCCGAGGAAGACAGATTCCCAGGAGGTGTTAAAGCACCTCCTATATCTTCAGGACCACCTTGATTACTTCAACTGGATTCTCCCCACATCATCATCTTCAACTGGATTCTCCCCACATCCGGTGGCAAACTCCCAATTGAAGGAGCCCATGAGTCTTCTCTAGTTGCGACAAACTGACTGAACATAGTGTTCAGTTTCTCCTCCAAATCAAGTGCAATACCTCCGTATCAAAAAAATTTCGCCGCTGGAAAAACCTGTTGTAATCAATATATCAGTATTAAAATCTGTCAAAATAAAAACTTATTTTATGAAATCAAACGTGAATTTGTTCTGACGTTAATCTTCTCTGCCCACCATTCTTTTGATGCAGCAATAGTTCTCTTCTCTGGATCCTAACCTAAACCAGTCTCTCCATGTTTAAGCTCCTTCCATAACTTCCAATCCTTCTTCAAATGATCCCATTTATTTTTCATTTGTAGTCGATCATAGCTTTTCCCGGTTTGTTCTTTAAACCCCGCAATCAAATTTTTCCACCCTTCTTTGCTAAAGTGGGTGGTTGGACGATTCCCCAAACCAATCTCTTTTATGCAAAGGTCAAAAATTAAAATCACTTCACCTGACTCCCAACTCACTACGATTCCTCCTTCCTTTGGTTTTACCATTATATTATACCCTAAACCCTAATTAAAATAACAATTACTAATTAAAATAACAATTATTAAAATAACAAACAAACACACACACAACCACACAAACACACACAAACACACACACACACACTCACACACACACACACATCCATGTACAAACACACACCCACATATACACACACACACACATCCATACACAAACACACATCCACAAAATCAAAAACACACACACACATCCACAAAATCAAAAACACACACACACACATCCATCCATGTACAAACACACCCACCCACCCACACACACACACATCCATCCTCAAAAACACACACACACATTCATTCATACACAAACACGCATCCACAAAATCAAAAACACACACACACATCCATCCATGTACACACACACATCCATCCACAAAATCAAACACACACAAACACACACACATCCATCCATAAAAACACACACACACACACACATCCATCCATGTACAAACCCACACACCAACACACACACACACACACACACACACACACACATCCATCCATACAAACACACACACACTCATTCAGCACACACACACTCATTCAACACACACACACAACAGTCAAATTCAACACACACACACAAGATATAAAACCCTAAGCAACAGTCACCACAAACACACACAGTCACCACACACACACACACCTAGATTCAACACAAACATATTCAACACATACACACACACACACACAACACACATACACCATAAGCAAAAAACAATACAGTTCTGCAACAATAGAAAATAAAATACCCTAAATTGGTAAAATAAGAGCAGGGAGAAGGGGTATACCTCAGGGACGTGCGTCGGTGCAAGGGAGAGCACACAAAACGCCGGTCTTCGGGTCTGTTTGGGGCAGCGACGATGGGGAAGAGGGATGATGTTGTCATTTAGATCTAGAGAAGAGCTAGTCATGGCCTTGTTCTCTCCGTTCGATAAAAGGAGAAGCACCGGATCGGGGATAGGAAACAGACGCATGATTGGGAAGAAGGATGACGCGAGATCGGGAAGAAGCCAGTGGGATCGTGATCAGGATCGTGGTCGGTAATATTGCCGTTCTGGCTTGTTGCGGGATCGGGGAGAAGACAGCGGGATCGAGAAGAAGCCAGCAGCCGTGGGTTCGGGGAGAAGGAAGCACAGGCACGGGAGAAGCGATTTTGAAAGAGCGAGACGCGAAGGAGAAGTAGCGCTCTAAAAATTTGCAAATACGTGATTTTTGAAAAGTGCTTTTTAATCCGCCCCTCAATTAAACACCAAATATTAGTGGTTGCGGATAAGAAAATAGCTTTCTGATCCGCAGCCGCTTCCCCAAATAGACCCAAGATTTAATGATCAAGTCGAATAAGCAGCTTCTTCTTTCCTTTATTGCAAGAGGATTATACGAGTGCCTCTCCCAAGTCAATAAGGGTCCGTTCGTGTCAACGACATTATCATTGAAGTATTGGTTATTAATTTAATATCAATACACATGAAAAATGACATTGAGTTTAAATCTAATTCTTTTGTTCGGCGCATGATGACATTCTGTCATAGGAATTGACATGAATCACTTTTTATTGTTCGTTTGCAGAAAGATTTTCAATCATAGGAATTGGCATTGGTCAATGCTCTCAATTAAAAAATAACAAACGCAGATTTTTCGTCCCGCATCAATTTTATTGCCCGGACACGATTTGTTCGGCATGACACGATGTTTTTGCTCAGGCCTAAATTTTTCGGCCCGAACACGAAATTATTCGTCCGAACACAATTTTTTGCCGAGATGCAATTTTTTCACACGGACGCGATTTTTTCGCCCGAACGCAAATTTTTCACTCCGACACTACTATTTCGCCCAGACGCGACTTTTAATCATAGACGCGATTTTTTCGGCCGGACGCGATTTTGTTCGCCTGAACGCGATTTTTTCACCCCGACGCGATTTTCAACCAGGGTTTTGTTCTTCCCCTTTTTCAATGAAAGATTCATATCAAGCAATTTCAATGTACCCGACGTGATTTTCCACCCGGACGTGAAAAAAATCGCTCGGACGCGAAAAAATCGCATCGGGGCCAAAAAGTCGCGTTCGGGCGGAGAAAGTCGCGTCCGGGCGGAGAAAGTCGCGTCTGGGCGGAGAAAGTCGCGCTCGGACGGAGAAAGTCACTCCCGGGCGGAGAAAGTGGCGCCCGCGCGGAGAAAGTGGGGCCCGCACGGAGAAAGTCGCGCCCGGGCGGAGAAAGTCGCGCCCGGGCAGAGAAAGACGCGCCCTTGGGGAGAAAGTTGCGCCCAGGCGGAAAGTCGCGCCCGGGCGGAAAGTCGCGCCCGGGCAGAAAGTAGCGCCCGGGCGGAAAAATCGCGCCCCGACGAAAAAATCGCGCCCCGGCGGAAAAATCTTGCCCAGGAGAAAAAATCGCCCGTGGGAGAAAAAATCGCGTCCGGGCGAAAAAATCGCGCCCAGGCGGAAAAATCGTGCCCCGGTGTAAAAATCGTGCCTGGGCGAAAAAATCGCCCACTTGAGAAAAAATCGCGTCCAGGCGAAAAAATTGCGCCCGGGCGAAAAAAAGCCCGTCCGGGCGAAAAAATCGTGCCCGTGCAAAAAAAGTGCGCCCGGCGAAAAATTCGCGCCCGGGCGAAAAAAACGCTTCCAGGCGAAAAAAACACCTCGGGGCGAAAAAAATCGCGCTGGTGCAAAAAAATCTCGTACGAGCGAAAAAATCATGTCCGGACGAAAAAATCGCGTCCGGGATAAGAAAACGCTCACGTGCGAAGATAATAACCACCAGTGAAAAAAGCGCGTCTGGTCAAAAAAATGGTGCCCGGGTTAAAAAATCGCGTCCGGGCGAAAAAAACGTGTCGTGCGAAAAAAACGCGCCCGGGCGAAAATGTAGCATCATAGCAAATAAATCGCGTCCGTGCAAAAAAGTCGCGCCCGAGCGAAAAAATCGTGTCTTGTCCGAATAAATCGCATTCATGCAGAAAAATTACTCTTCTTTTTAAAAGTCGATGTTGGCAATCTCAATATCCGCACCTGGAGATAGACATTGAACCAATGAGTTTTTAGTTTTTCAACATCGGCTTTTAAAAAGAAGAGTAAGAAAATGAAAGTAATTTCTGTTGTTCGTTTCAACAATTGTAGAGTGGAATTGGCTTTCTGGCGGAAAGTCGTTAATATTCACCCAAAATAAAAAACTCATTGGTTCAATGTCTATCCCTAGGTGCGTATATTGAGATTGCCAACATCGGCTTTTCAAAAGAAGAGTAATTTTTCTGCATGAATGCGATTTTTTCAAACCAGACACGATTTTTTCGCTCGGACGCGGTTCTTTTGCGCGAAAGGAATTTTTTCGCCCGCATGCGATTTTTTCACCCGGACGTGATTTTTTCGCCCGGACGCGGTTTTTTCGCGCGGAAGCAATTTTTTCGCCCGGCCGCGATTTTTTCGCCCTGATGCTTTTTTCGCCCGTTCCCGATTTTTTTCGCTCGGGAAAGATTTTTTCGCCCGGTCCCAAAAATTTTGCTAGGGCGTGATTTTTTGGCCCGGTCCCGATTTTTTCGCCCGTGTGCGAATTTTTCGCCTGGGCGCAATTTTTACACCCGTGCGCGCTTTTTTCGCCCGGCTGCAATTTTTAGCCCGGTTTTTTCACGCGGTCTCGATTTTTTCACCCTATCGCAATTTTTTTGCGCAGACGCGATATTTTCGCACAGACGCAATTTTTTGGCCTAGGCGCAAATTTTTGGCTCGGGAGCTATTTTTTCGCACGGCCACGATTTTTTCGCCCGGGCACGATTTTTTCGCCCCGATGCAATTTTTTCGGTCCAGCGCTATTTTTTCTCCCTGGCGCGATTTTTTCGGCCTGGCACGATTTTTTCGGCCCCGACGGGATTTTTTCGGCCCTGCGTTATTTTTTCGCCCGGGCGCGATTTTATCGCTCGACCGCGAATATTTCTGTCGGACGAGATTTTTTCAGCCATACCCAATTTTTTCGCCCGTGCGTGGTTTTTTCGCCTGTGCGTTATTTTTACTCTCGTGCGCACTTTTTTCGCCAGTGTGCGATTTTTTCGGTCGGGCGCGCTTTTTAGTCCGTGCGAACAAAGTCGCGTCCGGGATTAAAAAGTCACGTCCGGAAGAAAAAATCGCGTTCGGGAGAAAAAATCGCTTCCGAGCGAAAAAATCGTGTCCGGGCGAAAAAATCACGTCCGAGTGAAAAAAGGGTGTCCGGGCGAAGAAAACCCCCACGAGCGAATAAAACGCGTCGCGGCGAAAAAATCACTTCGGGGTGAAAAAATCACGTCCGGGTGAAAAAAACGTGTCCGAGTGAAAAAATCGCGTCCGGGCGAAAAAGTCACATCCGGGCAAAAAAGTCACGACCGGGCAAGAAACTCGCGTAGGGCGAACAACGTCTCTCCCGAGATTAAAAGTCACGTCCGGATGAAAAAATAACGCCCGGGCGAAAAAATTACGTTTTGCCGAAAACATCGCGTCATGACAAAAACCCGCTGGTCGGCTGAAGAGGGGTTGGGGTGCTTGGGCTACAGTCCGGTAACGTCGCCTAGAGCGGAACCGTCACATTGTCACGTTGGATCGGCTAGGGTCGTTACAACTCGAGAAGGACAAATCTTGTCTCGAGAATTCAGAGGACCAGTACTCGAGTAAGAAGAAATTTAGTTTCGAGTAGAAGTCTTGTTCTCGAGAAGTCATGGTAGTTCTCGAGAAGTCTTACTATAGTTCTCGAGTAGTAGAAGTCACTTCTCGAGAAGCCAAAAATCACTTCCGCTATTTCTCTAAGTCTTGTTCTTGAGAACTTTGCATCCCTCTTCTCGAGAAACAGAAGTTATTACTCGAGTAGTCTATAAACCACTAGAGAAATGCAGGAAATTTTTCTAAAATTTCGTTAAGTCCAGACGGATTAAAGTTCAAATTTAATCTTGATTCTTATTGGTCCATATGTACAATCTTTTTTGATTATGACCGTTAGGCTTGTTCTATAAAAGGTCTTATCAATTTCCACTAAACCTAACACGAGAAAATAAGTTTTCTGAATCGTCCTTTCATTCTAAATCGAGAAAGCCGTCGCTCCTTATAATCGTTCTTGTCGCTGCTCTTCTTCGATTCAAGAAATTTAGAACAAGAATCGATTAACAGATCAAGGCGTTCAACTTCTACAGATCTCTCTCTTGATTGTGTTGATCTTAAGATTTTCAGATCCAGAGACTTAGCTGTCATCTTCTTCGATTATTTCTGACAGAGCTTCAAGTTTAAGAAGGAAGATAGGCTTAAGAATCAAGATCTTAATAATTTATGTTTGTATAATTTTTATGTATACAATCTTTATTCTTGTAGGAGATTTTTCTCCGAGTTGTAGGAGTTTTATTCTCCGAGATTTGTGTAGGAAGTTTTTCTTGTGAGTGTAAATCCCGTGTTGAGGATCGAGTTGTAGGGGCATTGCTCTGAGTTGTAAGATTGGTTTTAAATCCGAGATAATAGTGAAGTAGCCGAGTCTAGCATGTTGCTAGATCGGTGAGGTGGAGAGTGGACGTACCCAATGTTGGGGAACCACTATAAATTTTATATTCTCTGTGGTTTGTTTGCTTATTTTCTGCGGTCCGTTCGTACAAATTTTTATTCTTCAAAAAGACGCAGACCTCACCTATTCACCCCCCTCTAGTTGATTTAGGTAGACAACAAAAAACATCACCTGTTATATACTGGCATACAATATAACCATATGAATTTCCAAGGATTATTTAAAAATCCCTTTAGTGACATATATTGATGTCCGGGCATTACGTTGACGCATACTTGGTGGGTACCATTGCTGGAGTGTGGAATTTGCTCGTTTTCATCTGAGGTTTTGATTTGGGAGTATTAGCTTGGCTAATTTCTCCTATATTTTGATATTCTCTCGCGAGCCGGGGTTTGTTTTGGAGCACGGTGGAGCATTTCTGGGGATATTTGGTGTTTAGACTTCGGGGAGTGTTTACCTGAGTTTGTTTTGTTGGAATTCAATTTTGACTTTTTCGTTGGATTCGTAGCGTCGATATTTAGCTACGGTCCAAATTTTTTAGGATTTCGAGTTAGTTCGAGTTTTGGGTCGTTTCGACGTTTATTTAATAATTAATTATCATATAATAGTATATATTGATTTATATATATGTGCCTTTGCGTCAAATCAAACCCTATTCATCTTCTTCCCCGTGCCGTCAGCGGTTTCGCGAAAGATAAGTGACGGTGGCGTCACGTGCTTTTGGCCGTCGATCGTGTGCGTTCCGGTGGTCAGTTTTATTAGAGGAAGAGAGATTCGTAAATATCTCGCCGAGATCTATGCGTACGTGGTAAGTATTTCCCGTTTCTTGGGTTTTTGGATGTTAGGATTTGCGGTTTTTACCCTCTTTTGTCCCGAAAAGTTTCAGGATTCGTTGCTTAGGAGTTCTTGAGGCTGATCCTCATAAACTGAGTGCTCAGAGCATTTGATTTTGGGAGTTTCGAGTCAAGTGGTGATTTTTCCCTTGCTATGTTATTTCTTTCATTTCTTCCCCCTTCTTTCCCTCCTTAAAAGGTAGGAGTAGTGTAGGGAGTAGCCTTGAAGAATCCGTAGGATAGTTTAGAGTTTTGCGAGGAATTCGTCGAGTATCAGTATGTTAGTCTAGCAGAAATCTGTCGGCTATGGGATAATACCTTGGGCATTTTCGTCTACTATAGGTAGAATAGCCTATGGAAAGTTTGTCGGGTATGAATTATAACTTAGGGAAATTTGTCAAATATAGTGGAGTGGGCCTGAGTAGAATTCGTTGAGTGACGCCATGTTCGTCGAGTGAAATTCGTAGGGCAATAGAGTTTTCGTCGAGTGAATTCGTCGAGTGGTTGGCGTCGAGTTCGTCAAATATCTATAAATGCAGCGTCGAGTTAAGGTAGATTCGTCGAGTATCGTTGGTTATGGCATTGAGTGAAGGCCAATTCGTCGAGTATTCTCGACAAATTCATCGAATATGACCTAGGCTTAGAAAGCGTTGAGTGATCGGGATGCTATGTCCTTTTCGTCGAGTATACACGCTGAATCGAGTCCTGTTTGTCGAGTATCGCCGGATGTAGCCATTTTCCGCCAACTCTAATTCGTCGAGTATTACTAGATTTCGTCGGGTACATTCGACAAATTTAGATGCACTTAGAATATTTTCGCCGTTTTGTCGATTCACCGAGTATGGGTCTTAGGGTAAATTTTTGGGTTGTTCTCTCCTCTTGTCATTTTTTTTGGTGTTAGGTTTGGGGTTTTGTTGGTGTTTTGGAGGTGTTTTTACAGCTAGGTTTGCAGTGGATAAAGGACCACCATCATGACGTCATTTCGTGAATCATGGCACTTGGTGGGTTTTTGTCTCTTCTTATGGACTGTTGGGTTGTGTTGAATAATGTACCGCAGTGCCTTTTTAAGATGTTTATTTTTGGGTCTATTAGTTCGTGTTAGACAATGTGGCCACCGACTGAGAACCTTGGTTTTTACTAGTGCTAATGATTCACGTGTTTAGAGCTATTTAGTCTCTTTTCTTCCTATTGTTTAGTCATTTGTTGAATGCTTACTCTTGTAGATTTTATCGAAGCATGACTTCACTAGCACATCGTGCAATTTCTCTTAGTGTACTATTGAAATTCCTGCTTTACTTGTTATAACTTGAATTTTTAGCTTTGGTTTATCAGCCATTCTTATAGTTGGGGTTGGTAACCCTTTTTTCTTTCTCTTAATTACTATCTACTAAAGTTTTTTTACCACTTGTTTTTTTCTAGCTGAGGTATTCTTTCTTTGAATGCCTCAGGCTCGGATCAGTATCTGGTTGAGCGGCTAGAGTTTGGTTGTGGCTTGCATTCTGTAGCAGTTGCGCTTGCCTTTACCTTATCGATTGTGAGATAGTAGTTGTTTGTTTAAGTTCAGACATACATACTTTTAGTGAGTTCCTGTCTGGTTATTGACCCCCACTGGTTTTTTTCTTTTAGAATGTTAAGTACTTGTCAGCTGCTAAATTTTTTTCTTTGTGAATTTTGCTTGCTCTCTGGGAAAGGTTTATGCTACGATTAAATGTTAGTTATTTTAAAGTATAAAAGCATTTTTTGACTATCTCATGCATATCATCACTTTAAATCAAAGTCACTATATTTTAACTAGCGTAAAAGCTATTTCTATACTTATATTAAATCTAGAGGTATGCATAATATGAGTTATCCTGTCTGGATGTTTATGGTCATATAGGATATTAAACCATACAATCAAAGTATTTTCCGCAGCGTATATTCATAATTTTACTTGTGGACTAGTTGATCCACTGAGCCAGGGGGTACAACCATTATAACTTAACTTAAATTACAACTTTCTTCATAATAAACTTATGGATTTCATATATAGTGTTGAGTTGGGGTATTGCCTGAGCGTTTTAAGTTATCCCTTACATGGCATGACATTAGGATGCATGTTTTCTCTTACTCTGATATGTCATTTAGTTGTAGAGAAAATGCGGGTTATGGCAGTTGGTATTAGAGGGATAGGTTGTTTGGCATTTGGTCGAACAACTAACTCGTGTAGATTTTTGTTCTCTTGGAATATTTCATACACACACCGATGTGTCATCAGTAGGTCTTGGCTAAAGCATGAACACTACACTCATAAGCATGAACATATGTATATAGGGCATATTATGTAGTTTGGTATGCATAATATGTGTTTGTATATGGATTCTCATACGTAGCAACATGTGAGTGTTATATAGTATGGGATGCATCACAATCATCACATGAATGCACATTAGATTTTACTTTTCATTAAATGTGATATTATGTAGTATGGGATGCATAATATTTCATGTTTACGCTGCTCATAACGTGCAATAAGGCCTTTGATAGATTGCATAACACAATATGCATAACATAACATAGCAAGGCACATGTGCCAAGCTAAAGATTTATATGTTGATATACGTACACACATGGGTTTTAAAACCAAAAGAATGGTAATTCATGCATTCATGGTCTATGCACATGAGTCAATAGGATGACGGTATATCATCTAAAGTTTAAGCATGACATCATTATGAAAATCCCATAGCAAGTTAGCAGCTTCAGCAAGTATCTTTACATGTATGGTCTGAACTATGATGTGTAGTTCTAGTGATTAAGCTAGGTTTTGATTGGTTGTTCGTTATATTCATAGGATGCCGCCTAAGCGCGTTGCACAGAGAGCGACCCTAGTCTGAGGGCGAGTTGCCTGGTGCGCAGAGTGAGGTCGTGATTGAGGAACTGCGTTAGAGCAATGAGTCTCTATCTAAGCCGATGGTGGATATACAGTCGCAGATCCAGGCGTTGTTGACTATCGTTTCTAGACAGTAACCGAGAGTGCAGGACTCTATTGTCGGTAAAGCTGTTCTTGTTCCTCCCGCTCCTTTGGTGCCTTCAGTCTTGCTGCCACTAGAGATGAACTTTATCTCACATTTTCAGCAATTAGGACCTCCTACCTATGATGGTAGAGCAGATCCAGGATTTGCATACCAACTTAAGGGTCTTTGATGCGGCTTACAATAAGTGTCCTGGTCGCACAAGTGATATAAAATGGGCAAATTTTTCCAAGTATCGATCTCTCAAGGAACTTAGTAAGGTGTCACGACCCGCATTTTCTCAGCAATAAAATTATATCAAGGTAAGAGAAAATACGTTCCGTGATGCCACGCCAAGCAGGGGATAACTGCAGACGCTCACGCAAGGCACCAACTAAAACAAGTTATACAAAAATCATAAGTTATTATGAATAACATTTTTCAAATTAGATGGATAGTTGTATCCCTCGGCACAGTGGATCAACTAGTCCATAAGTAAAAATATATTTATACGCTGTGGAAAATACCTTTGTTAAGTTGATTTGACATCCTATATGAGCATAAATGTCCCCAAAGGACAACTCATGAAATGAAAGACTCTAAATTTAGTATAATATGAAAATAGTCTTTACGTTACTTTGGAAAATAGCACTTTAGGTTTAGAAATATGGCATGTATGAAGTACATATAGTAATGCTTTTACGAGTTAAAATACCTAACATGTATCCTAGCATAAAACATTTCTAGAGAGCAAGTAAACAACCTTCATAAAGGTAAAAATAGCAGTTTAAGTCACATACTTAGCATCACCAAAGAAAACAACAAGGGGCGTCAACAACTTGACACTAACCCACTAGTGAGTATGCTTGTCTATACAGAAGGAAAAAAGAAAAGATCTACCTCACAAACTGAGGAAGAGGAATCTCAACAACCCAGGAGATCACTAGCAAGCCCCCAAAAGAAAACTAGCCGCTCAACCGGCTACTGCTCTGATCCTGAGGCATTCAAAGAAAGAACACCTCAGCGAGAATATAATCAAATAGAAATGGAGCATCAAGTCATAAGCAATAAAAATGGATGGGGTTTACCAAACCCTTACAATTGAATGCTTTCAAACATAGCAAAAGGGAAGAAATGAGACAGCAAAGGTAAGACACTGTCCAAGGAATAATCAAAGTGCACCAAGTGCGAGAAATTAACAACATTCCCTGCTAAAAACTTACAACAGCAACAAGGCAAACAGATGCCAAAATACCAATTTAAAAGGGAAAGGAACTAAAAATCCTAACTTGTGAATTATTAGCAGTGGTAAAACCATGGATCTGGGTTGGTGACCAAAAACAGTCCTCATCCAAACAACCAGATCCAAAATTCTCAAGGGTACAATAATGGCAGCCCTAGGGTCCAACTCACAAACACAACCAGCCCAAACCGAGGCCAAAATGTTGGTGACCACAGCTCTATACCCAAACCACCCCTTATAGAGCTACCAAAAAAATCACCTGTCATACTTCACGATTCGGCCTTCAAAACCAGCCGAAAAACATCACTAAACCGAAATAAAACACACACTAACCAACTCAGGAGAAAAACACCAGCCTAAGGAAAAAGCATCGAGTCTACTCCACGTCGCGTTGAGTGAGTACCACTCACTCAATGCCAAACACAAAGCAAGGAAGGTGTCGAGTCCACTCGATTCCACGTTGAGTGAGTACCATTCACTCAACGCCAAAATCTAAGCAGGGAAGGCGTCAGGTATACTCGATGCCGCGTTGAGTGAGCTCCACTCACTTAACGCCAAAAGACTTGGGCACAAAAATCTCACTGGACGACGGCGTTGAGTGAGTTCAGCTCACTCAATGCTGTCAATGCTAAACAGCCGATGGCATTGAGTGACTTCACCACACTCAATGATTTGACTTAGAAAACAATTGTCGGACTAGACACCGTTTACTGAGCTCAACTCACTCAACGCTAAAAGACATAGAAAAATTTCTTGACTAGACGGCGTTAAGTGAGTTCAAATCACTCAATGCCAAAAGACTTAGAAGAAAAAGTCTCTGGCAAGATGGCGTTGAGTAAGCTCAACTCACTCAATGCCAAAGACTAAGACAGCGTTGAGTGAGCTCAACTTACTCAATGCCAAAATACTTAGAAAAAGTCTCTGGCAAGATGGCGTTGAGTGAGCTCAACTCACTCAATGCCAAAGGCAGACGGCGTTGTGTGATCTCACCTCACTCAATGCTGTCAATGCTTTTTTACTTAGACTCCATACCAGCACCGCTAGGCATTGAGTGTGTCCACTACACTAAACGCTTTTACACTTAGCCTACAAAATGAACTTCTGTACTCGAACCGACCATGCTATAGCTAGCCTAATATATTTTCTCTTATTGGCATAGACTATCTGGAATGAAAAACCTGCTATAGCTAGTTATCCTGATACAGACCTAACCTATCCATCCAGAGCCATAACAAAACCAACCCAAATGGCCATTTCCTCTCCAACTAACTGGAGCTTTTCTACACTAACAGCAATAGAACCATGGCCTAAACTAATGTACAAGAATAAGAAAATAGAGAGTTAGACTTGGCAAGCATGAAAAAGCATCACCTGCCTCAATCTTCAGGAAAAGATCGGCCAGCTCCACTCCTTTTCTCGGATCAGGTAGCAAGAACACCTAGCCAAGAAATCTGAAACTAAAGAGAGGAAGAAAGGGCAAAATAGAAATCCTTGACCTCTAGAAAGACCATGAAATTCGGAAACCTTACCCTAGGGATGACGATCTAGGCGAGAGTAGTCCAGATCTGCCTTCAAACAAGAAATCCGGGCTCTAACAAGCAATTTATCGGCGGCCGAAAGCTCCAGTTTCTTCCGTCGCACAAGCTCCTTCCACTGGAAGCTATCCGTCGGGTTTGAGGAAGAGGAATAGGGATAAGACCAAGATATTCTTTACATAAATATCTATTATAATACTATTATAATAACAGACACTATAGCCATTATTATAAGTATTATATTAACACTCAGCCACACCCAACCACTATAATAATAACATGATATAATATTATATCTGTTAATATAAAATCAGCCACTCTACATATACATATATACAAATATATAAAAATGAAGCTAACAATACTTAGCCAAACAAAATCGGCCACTTATATTCTTTTATCAGCCATATAAGTAAAACGCCAAAACGACGTGAAATACAAATTGTAATACCCCAAAACCCAGTTTTGGTTTTCAGGCCAAGTGACATGGCCTGGGACACGGGCGTGTCCTAGGGCGTGTCAAGCAAATACTCGAGCTGGCCTCGAGTAAGTTTCAAAGTTGGGTTTCAGGTGTTTTGGAGTGACACGGCCTGAGACACGAGCGTGTCCCAGGGCGTGTCCTCCTCGGGTTGCTGCAGGTCGCGCGTTCGACGATCGTTGAGCATCGTGATCGATGATCGACGAGAAGAGGCGACACAGCCTGTGACACGGGCGTGTCACAGGGCGTCTCCTTCTCGACGATCGGCGAGATCATGTCGACGATCGGCGAGAATAATCTCGGCGATCGACGAGATTCGTCGAGAGAGGCGATACGGCCATAGACACAGGCGTGTCTCAGGCCGTGTCAGGTTAGACGGTGGTCACGGGCGTGTTCAACCCGTGTGGTGAGGCGGTTCTTTGCCGCTTAAGGGCAGCTTAAGGGACACGGCCTGTGACACGGGTGTGTCACAGGGCGTGTTAGGGCCGAAAATGATATTTTCTACAGATCTCGGCCGTTTGTTTCCCTCTTTTCAGATCTGGTGGTCTTCATTTTTCCAAGCCCCTTTAAGACCCCGAACCAGCAAGCTTATCCTCACTTTATCTTCTTAAGTGAGAGAAGGAAGGAGGAAGAAGGAAGGAAGAAGAAGAAGGAGGAAGGTGAGTGAGATCCAGCTAGTCCAAGCTCGGATTCGCGATCGAAGGCCATATTCGGGAAGGCAGAGCTCCAAGCACTGCTTGCCATGGCTCCAAAACGTCCTCCAAGGGTAACAACTTCCTCCTTGGATATGTGAAATCCTTCCTTTTTGCATATGCATGAATCCTCTACAAAGGTAGAGTTGAATTCTCTTTGGATGTTGAACTCCATCCCTTGATTCTTGTTGGAGTAGTCCCGGAAGCGAGAAGTACGGGTATGCATGTTGTGTGAAGCCCATCTGGATAGGTTGGTTCGGATTGGTGATGATTGTATGCATATCAGAGCAAGACTCTGTATTATTATGATGCGTGTGATGTTCTTGGTGGACACCTACAGCTTGGTACAGCAGGATATTATATGGATGGGTTGATGCTGTGTGATCTCAGCCCATGTAGCTGTGAGTGCTACTTTTGGGGGTTGATGCTGTGTGATATCAATCCTTGTAGTTGTGAATGCTACTTGATGAGCCGGTGGGGCTGCAACTATGGAAAAGCCTGTGTGGCGAACGGGCAAGGTGAAGCTGTACCCATGTCAGTCCTGATCGACGTCTGACGTATGTGAGCTACGGGAAAGGCTGATCTGTACCCGCATTCTGGTTTTCTAACCGTGGGGTGATTAAGGCCCTGTTAGGATCACAGAATGAGAATCGCTCTGGCTATTTGAGCCATGGAGGATTGGAATGCTCACGAATTGCCGTCATGTTTGGAACCTCTGAACAGTGGTGGGACCCTAGTTTTCCGGTACACCGATAATGTGCCCTGAGAGCACGGAACGTCGAGCTGTTGTGCCGACGTTTGTGATGGATGATGACTTGTACGGGCGTACAAGTGTTATGTGCTAAAGTATACCCTTTTGATTGTATATAAGTGCTATGTAGGGAAGGAATTCCGCTGTCCCGTGCTAGGGACAGGGTCGTTATAAATGGTCAGCCAAATGCTGACCGTTGCTTTGTTTGCCACTGCTTGGTGGATCTTTTGTGTGCAGGTCAAGAAGGGCCAAGCAGGGATGAGGGTGGAAGACCCTAAGCTTCTGCTGCTGAGTGCTAGCCCTTGAAGGCTATTTTTGTACCTTGTATAAGAACTCATGTGTGGCCGGCCTGCGTGCCGATGTATGGAAGATACTGTTGGGTACATTGGAAAATGTGTACCTGATTTGAAGAAGCCCAACTTAGCTCAATGATATACATCAAGGCATATTTGATGTTGTTTTGAGTTGACATGTACAGGTGAAGAAGTATTAAAGAATGCAGAAAGATATTCTAAGTCCACATGTCGACACTTGAAGAAATTGTGTCGACACTTCAGAATATTTGTGTCGACACTTCAAAATATTTGTGTCGACACTTCAGAATATCAGTGTCGACACAGAGAATGATAGTCGACCACATTTATGTCGACACTGGGAAGCAGTGTCGACACATAAAGAAAATCATCGACCTCAGCACTGGGAAGCGGTGTCGACACCGTGAAAGATAGTCGACACCGTGAAAGATAGTCGACCAGAGAAGGTTAGTCGACACCGTGAAAGATAGTCGACTAGTGAAAGAAAGTCGACCAGAGAAAGATAGTCGACTCACAGAAGAAGATAGTCGACCACAACTGTGTCGACACTGGGTGGATGTGTCGACACCAGAAGACTGTGTCGACACATATTGGCAGAAGTCGACTATGCTTGTGTCGACACCAGAAGACTGAGTCGACACATTTTGGCAGGATTGAAGATTGCTGTGTCGACACCTGAAGGCTGAGTCGACACATGCTGAGTTCTGAATCTACAACAACTGTGTCGACACACAGGACTTGTGTCGACACACTGCAGAGTCTAGACCAAGTTATTTTCTGAAGAAGCTGTGTCGACTTAAAGGCAACTTAGTCGACATCATCAAAGACTGTGTCGACACCAAAGTCACTTGTGTCGACACAGATAGACAGATTGGTCTCGACACTTTCTAACTGACTGTCTCGACATTTTGCTGTCCAAGGCTAAGGTACAAGAACTGTTTGAAGACTTGACAGCTGTGGGTTGCCACCGTTTAACTGAAGCTGTCAGACCTGTCAGAAAACAGTTAGAAACCGGATCAGCCGGTTACCATGAAGAAAGTCTATAAATAGACACATTCAGAAGGAATTAAAAAACAGCTAAGCTAAGAAAAATTATAGAAGAAGATCTAAGAAGAAGAAACAGAAGGATTACGATCCTGTTGAAGTTTCAATTCAAGAAAGTGAAAAAGAAGATCTTCTTCAGAAGGTCTAAGAAGAAGAAGTCTGAAGTATCAAAAGAGGTGTTGGATAGAGGGAGATCCAGTCATCTTGAAGAAGAAGAAGGAAGCCATCAGTGGTTTCTCAAGAAGCTGTTTGGAAATCAACTCAGCTAAGTTCAGATTCAAGAAGCTTTGAAGAAAGCTCAGATTCAGTTGATTTCATCAGCTGATCAAGAAGTGTCTTGTCCTCTTCTCTCTCAACAAAGGCAAGACATCAAAATACCTTTTTCTAAATTTCTGTAGGATCTGTTTACACAGATCTGAGTTGTAAGCCTGTGTTATAAAGGCTGAGTGTAGGAGAGGTGATCTCTGAGTGGTAGGGCTATTTACCTGAGTGTAGGAGAAAGTTATTCTCTGAGTGGTAGGCCTTGAGGCAAGGCTGAGGTAGGGCTGTTGAGCCTGAGTTGTAGGAACCTATCCTGGTTCTGAGCTGTAGGATCTGAGGGTCTGAGTATAGTGGAAGTTTGGCCGAATCTAGCATATTGCTAGATAGGTGAAGGGGGAAAGTGGATGTACCCAGACCTTGGGGAACCACTATAAAACATTGTGCAATCTGTGATGCTTAGTTGTCTGTGAATGCTGTGCTAGATGTTTTAAATTGTAATTGAATTCTGCCTAGATTTATAGACAATAAATTAGAACCTATTCACCCCCCCTCTAGGTGTTTAGGTTGTCTTGAAAGTAAAACAATCAAGTGGTATCAGAGGGAGGTTCCTCAAAAAGGACTTAACAGTCTGAGGTAGATCTGATAGGCAGAATCAAGATTCAAAAAGATGGGTTCTGGTGAGAATCATAAGGAGCTAGGGTCTATGAAATTACCCATATGCAAGAAAGAAATTTTTGGAATTTGGAAAGAAAGAGTCAGACTGTTTATGGAAGCATCTGGCCCAAGAATTTATATCACAGTACAGGAAGGCCCCTTCATTCCAATGAAGGTATCAGTTCTTGATGCAAATATCCAAACTCCAAAGAGTTATTCAGAAATGACCAAGCATGAAATCATCTTGGCAACCATGGATAAAAGAGCTCAGAACATTATTGTTAGTGCCATAGATGATTCAACATTTCAGAATCTGATTCACTGCAAGACCTCCAAAGAGATGTGGGACACATTGATTGTCTACATGGAGGGATCTGAAGAAGTGAGGCAGGACAAGAAATCTATGCTCAATCAGAGTATGAAAGTTTTAGACAAGGAAAATCTGATAGCATAACTGAGTGCTATAAGAAATTCTATAGAATTGTGAATGAGCTTATGTCCTATGGAAGAGTCTTCAGTACTTATGAACTGAATGACAAATTCTTGAGATCCTTAACAAAGGATTGGGACACAAAGATCTGTGCCATAAGAGAAGTGTCTAAATTGGCAGAGATATCTCCTCCCACCTTGTTTGGAAAGTTGCTATCCTATGAAATGCAACTTATGGTGAGGAAGGAGGAGGAAAAGAATTCAAGAGGAGAGCATAGAGAAAAGACTGTGGCATTCAATGCAGAAGCCACTAGAAAGAATAGGAGGAAATCACCATCTCCTCCTAAGGAAGTTGCAGAAGATAGTTCTGAGAATTCAGATAAGGGTTCAGAAAGCTGTGATTCAGATGCAGACTTTGCTGCATTCACAAGGCAATTCCAAAGGTTCTTGAAAAAGAAGCAATGGAAGTCTTGGTCTTCCACATCACAGCAAGTTGATGACTATTATCAGAAGAAAAGGTCATCAAGGAAAGAGAAGAGCAGATCAAAGCCCAGCAAAGCCACTACTTCAAAGATTGTCTGCTATTGTTGCAATAGGCCTGGACATGTAGTGGCTGACTGTCCTGATAAGAGAAAGGAATCTTCAGACAAAAAGAAGACTTATCAGAAAGGCAAGAAGGAGAAATCCTTTGTTGCAAAGAAAGATAAGAGTCTAACAGACCAGTCAACTTCAGAGTCAGAATCTGAAGCTGAAGCATATATTGGACTATATGCTGCATCTGATGAAGAGGAGTTTCTGCAGTTGCTAGACTCCATCAATGAACAAAAGGATCATCAGTGTATGGGGCTGATGGCAGGATCAGAAGAGGACATATGCCAGAATCAGTCTGGTCATAATAAGGTACAATGTCCTTCTATTACATCTGTTTGTTGTACAAGTGAAGAATCAGCTACATCTGCATCAACAGATGTAGATGCATCTGAATCTGAAGGAGATGTCTATCAATTGATAGACAAGTATGGGGACCTGTTGCAGGCCCTTAAGAAAAGCAAGAACCTGGTTAAATCTCAGGCTCAGGAAATTGCTGAACTAAGGGTTGCTACAACTGAGTTAGAAAAAGTTATTGATCAAAAATTAAATGAAATTGCCAAGCTGAAGAATATAACTATTATTCAGATGGGCACAATTAATTATACTAATGATCAAGTGAAGAGTCTGGAGGCCAGACTTAGAATTGAAAGGAATTTAGTGGCTAGTTACTATAAGCCAAAATCTGTCTTACCCTTGATAGATGAATTTGTCACTCAAAAGGGTAAGGCTGGATTAGGATTTAAAGGTAACTCCAGGGCTGGCTGATTCAAGAGGAAAGGCAAAGCTCCTGTTCAGCCACTAAACCTTTCAGTCCCCATAAAGTTTAGTAAGGTGAAAGTGCCTTCTAACAAATATGATCATGAAGACATTCAAGGTCATATTAAGACTAATGTTCTGAAGAACAAGGGTGTAAATGCAAGCAGGCCTACCTATGGTCATAAACCCAATGGTTTTAAGAAATCAGTAGGTGAAGTTGCTACAGCACCAGCAATGAACAGAAATCCTTCTGACAAGGATGTATCTAGATCTAGATACAATAAGTTTGAATGTTGGTGCTGTGGCAAGAGAGGCCATTTTGCATTAGACTGCTGGTATAACACAAGTGTTATAAAGAATAATAGTCTACCTGTTAGAAGAGGTTATGATAGCTTTATTAATGCTAACCTGAACCAAGGACCCAAGAATTACTTGGGTTCTAAGGGTAAGTAATTCTGTGTTGCAGGTGAATCCAAGTAATCATGCCCCTATATGGTACTTGGATAGTGGTTGTTCCAGGCACATGACTGGAACAAAGGGGCTGCTGAAGGAGTATTCATCTGTCAAAGATGGACCTAAAGTGATCTTTGGTGGATCTGAAAAAGGAGTCATCAAAGGGTTTGGTAACATTTCTTCTAACCTAATTACTATCACTCAAGTGGCTTATGTAAAAGGTTTGAAACATAATCTAATAAGCATAAGCCAGCTAAGTGATTTAGGATATGACATTTCATTTGTTAAAGATGGATGTCATATCAAGAGGTCAAGTGATCAAAAGATCATATTGACTGGGTATAGGAAGAGAAATGTATATTGTCTTAATTTTGAATGTGAGAATAAGGCTTCTCCCATCTGTCTTGTAGCTGATGACAATGCTTCTCATTGTGTTAAGTGGCACAAGAGATTGGCTCATCTAAACTATAAGACAATTGGCCAACTCTTTAACAAAGAGCTAGTGAGGAATGGACCTCAAATTAAGTGTATAAAGGAAGGGATATGCTCAGCTTGTCAAAAGGGAAAGCAGACAAAATCCTCCTTTCAAAGCCTTGAAAACAAGGATTCTGTGAGGTGCTTATACCTCTTGCATATGGATCTTTTTGGTCCTATGCCAGTTCATAGTCTAGGTAGGAAGGTCTACACTTTTGTGGTTGTAGATGACTATTCTAGATTTACATGGGTGTTCTTTCTGAGACAAAAATCTGAAACCCCAAGTGTATTACTTAATTTTGTAAAGCAAATTCAGAATGAACTGAATTGTACAGTGGTCAAAATCAGAAGTGACCATGGTACTGAGTTTCAATCTGAAAGCATAACAAACTTGTGTAAAGACTTTGGGATTTTCCAAGAGTTCTCCTCACCTAGAACACCTCAGCAAAATGGAATTGCTGAAAGAAAGAATAGAACATTAATTGAAGCTGGTAGAACTCTATTGAGTGACACCTCTCTCCCAGAATATTTTTGGGCTGAGGCAGTTAACACTGCTTGTCATGTAATCAATAGGGCTACTATCACCAAAAGCCACAAAATGACTCCCTATGAGATTGTGAAAGGCAGAAAACCAAATCTATCTTACTTTAGGATCTTTGGTTGCAAGTGTTATATACTTAACAATGGCAAGTCATATTTGACTAAGTTTGCTGCCAAATCCCAGGATGGGATATTTGTTGGGTACAGCACAAATAGTAAGGCCTATAGAGTCTTCAACTTGACCACTCAAGTTGTTGAAGAATCTGTGCATGTTGTGTTTGATGAAACAAGATTAATCAACTGTGAGTTGTCTTGTAGATCAAATGACTCAACAGGTATAAGCAAAAGTATGGACAAGCTTTCCATTACTGAAGTATCAAAGGAAGATGGGGCATTGGAAAATGAAGGCTTCAGTCCAGGGGGAGTACAAGACACTATAGAAGCTGATGAAAATCAAGAGAAACAGTTAAATGAAGGAGCTGGAGATGTTCAACCAGAAAGAAATCTTCCTCCAGCTACAAGACATTTAAGAGATCATCCAGCTGATCAGATAATAGGTGATCCAAGACAAGGGGTGCAAACTAGAAGCAGAAATCAAAACACAGTTCTACATTCAAGTTTCCTGTCACAATTGGAGCCTAAGAAGTTTGAAGAAGCTATCCAAGACCAGCACTGGATTGATGCTATGCAAGAGGAGCTGAATCAATTCAGAAGGTGCAATGTCTGGGAGCTTGTTCCTAAACCAAGAGGCCACAACATAATTGGCACAAAATGGATCTATAGGAATAAGCTAGATGAAAGTGGAATAATAGTAAAGAATAAAGCAAGATTGGTTGCAAAAGGATACAGGCAGGAAGAAGGGATTGACTTTGATCAAACCTTTGCTCCAGTAGCAAGGCTGGAGGCAATCAGAATATTCCTTGCCTATGCAGCCTATCAAGACTTCAAAGTATACCAGATGGATGTGAAGTCAGCATTTCTGAATGGTGATCTTAAAGAAGAAGTATATGTAGAGCAGCCATCAGGTTTTGTAGATCCTCTTAAACTTGATTTTGTTTATAAGCTTAGGAAAGCTTTGTATGGGTTAAAGCAAGCCCCAAGGGCTTGGTATGAAACCCTGTCTACTTTCCTTATTGAGAATAAATTCTCAAGAGGAAAAATTGACAAAACTCTATTCCTTAGGGAATCCAAAGGCAAGATCATCTTAGTTCAGATCTATGTTGATGACATAATCTTTGGATCTACTGAAAACAACCTTTGTAAAAAGTTTGCCAAACTTATGCAAGGGAAGTTTGAGATGAGCAGTATGGGGGAACTGAAATTCTTCTTGGGACTCCAAGTAAGACAGACTGATGATGGCTTGTCCATATCCCAGTCTAAGTTCACCAAAGAATTGATTAAGAAATATGGTATGGAGTCATCCTCCACCATGAGAACTCCTATGGGAACAAGTATGCCTATATGCAAAGATGATGCAGGTAAACCTGTTGATGAGACTTTGTATAGAGGAATAGTTGGCTCACTACTATATCTCACTGCTAGTAGACCAGATATTATGTATGCTACATGTGTCTGTGCTAGGTACCAAGCCTGTCCTAAAGAATCTCATTATACTGCAGTCAAAAGGATTCTGAGATGTCTTAAGGGCACACCTAATCTAGGTCTTTGGTACCCTAGGAATAGAGATTTTCAACTAACAGGCTATTCAGATGCAGATTTTGCAGGATGTAGAGAGGATAGAAAGAGTACTACAGGTACTTGTCAATTCCTGGGAGGAAGACTAATATCATGGAGTAGTAAGAAGCAGACTAGTGTGGCAATTTCCACAGCTGAGTCAGAGTATGTTGCTGCTGGAAGCTACTGTGCACAGCTATTATGGATGCAGCATCAGCTAAAGGATTATGGTATTCAAGTAAGTAGAACACCTCTTTTGTGTGATTCTAAGAGTGCAATTTCTATTGCTAATAATCATGTTTCTCATAGTAGAACTAAGCATATAGAAATAAAATACCATTTTCTTAGAGAACATGTAGAAAAAGAAGACATCTCATTGGAATTTGTGAAAACAGATTATCAAATAGCAGATGTGTTTACTAAGCCCCTAGATGAGACAAAATTCAATAAATTCAAAATTGAATTAGGTATGTTAACCATTGATTAGTGTAATCACAAAATCATCAACAATAAAGTTGAAGTGGTAACAAGACATTCAAGTGATATTAAGACACATTGAAGTAGTATAAAGTACTTTGTTGTACTTATAAGTTGTGATGAACAAACAGAAATTGGCTATGTAAGATGGTGTCGACACATTCAGTAATTATGTGTCGACTCAGGGTAGTAATGTCGACAAGTCAGAGATATTGTGTCGACACAGAAAATATGTGTCGACACTTGAGAATCTTATTGTCGACTTATCCAGGAATGTAGTGTCAACTTCACCAGGATAGTGGTGTCGACACCTACAGATTTTGTGTCGACACTTATACTAAGAGTCGACACAGAATTTCTGATGCTCTACTATATATCCCTAGTGTCGACATAACCGCAAATTAGTGTCGGCACATAGTAGACGAACTTGTAGTCGAGACAATAGAAGCTTGTGTCGACACAATCCATCTGTGTCGACACTTGTAGTCTGTTTTTGGCGACTTTTGATCTTCTTTAAACAGAAGCTATAAATAGGTCAAAAACTCATTCTGTCGACACGCTTACAAGGTTTTCGAAACCCTGTGTCGACATTCTCTCTCTCTCTCTTTCTTTCATCTTTCAAGCTTTCTCGACTGATCAATGGCGCCGAAGATTGAAGATAATGTGAATGAAGGATATGAGTTGGTGCGCCAGGCCTTTGCAGCTGCCCCTCCAGATTTTCTTGGGGTTATCTCTCTCCTCTCCGACTCTGGTTTAGAATTTCTGGTCTCCGAACCTTCAAAGATAAGGAAGAAGGAGGTGCATGAGTTCTTTACCTCTGCCTCTGTAAACTCTGAAAGTCATGAAATAAAATCCACAGTTCATGGGTCACCTGTGGAGATTACACCGAGTAAGATAAGAACAATTCTGCAATTATCTACAATTGAGAATGAAGAGGATGTCCCTGCTTCTAAATCTAGGGAGGCTCTTCAATGGTGTGGATTGGAATCCACCATGAAAATTGGAGCTGCGTTCAATCGGAAAGGAATGAATCAACAAGGCAAGTTCCTGTCAGAAGTAGTAGGAAAGGTTATTCTGTACAAGTCAGGTGGACATGATAGGATTTCTGCCTATATGTTCAGCCTAATGACCAGGATTGTGTTTACAATTCCAACAGATTGGTCATCTGTAATTTTTGAAAAGATTAAGGAAGGGATCAAGAAGCCAAATCTGGCTAGGATAATGAGTATATATCTAAGTAAGGAGATTCCTGAGGTTATGCAACAACAACCTGGAACTAAAATTAATCACATGAGAAGGATGGACATGAGATTGTTCTCCAGATGGGATAGGGTGCTGACCAAAGAGATGTCTGAAGTGGAAAGGCAGGATTCCCCTGAGAAATCCCCAGGTCATGCTACCAGTACTGGGCATCCACAAGAAGAGTAAGTAGGACTGGAGGTTGAAGATCAGCCTGCATCTATACAAGTTCAGGATGCCACAATACCTGCAGTTCAAGAAGAAGAAGTAAGTATACCAGCTCAGCAAGTTTATTCACCTACACAAACTGTATCTACTCATGACCAGGTACAGGTGCAGGGGGAGCTGGTGTATTTTCCTACAAAAGAGATTTCTAATATTTCTATTTCTGCACAGGTCCAGGGGGAGCAAGTGCTAGAAGATGCTCCAATTCATCAATCTCTAAATTTGAATACTGCAAATTAACAAGCCCAGAAGGAATATACTCTGGAGGAGTTATATCCAAATGATGAAATAATTACTGATAGTCTGGAAGTGGAGCAAGAAATTGAGGGGGAGCCAGTGCATGTTGAGACTGTACAACATGACACTGAAGCACCTGTTTCTCCTCCTCCCAAAGAAAGAGTTCAAATTGATAGCACTTCTGATTCAGAGACTGAAGAAGCCAGGGTGGCTAAAAAGAGAAAACTTATGGTCTTTCAGAGAAGGAGCAAGAGCTATAAGCAGGCTCTACAGTCTACAACACATCACACTCCTTCTGCCTTTGATTATAACAAGTTCTTGGTAGATTTGCAAGTGAAATTGGATGAACACAGGGTAGCCATTGAAAAATATGTTGATGAGAACAACAAGTCTATGCAGTTTGACTTAGCTCAAGATATAAAATCAATTAGGTTTGAGGTCAATATGCATAAGAAGGAAATGACAGATTGCTTCCATAAGGGAGGTAATGCTGTGGTATATTTGGCAAAACAACAACAGACTATCATCCCTAAGGTGGATGACATTGCTTTAAAGCAAAGCTATGTCTTGGAAAATCAGTTAAGAATGAATGATAATTTAACTTAATCTCATCATGAGATAATAGAGGAATTGAAAAAGATTGTTCCAGGCCTGCCTGCAGATAAAACAAAAGAAATGGAAGAATTTGATAAGAACTTTCAAGCTGCTATTGCTTCTGTTAAGACTGCAATCACTACCTCTCAAAAAGAAATATCTGAAAAGCTTCAAAAGTTAAAACCATTTTTTAAAGAGGGTGTCAATTATCTGGATGGCCAAATCAGATTTCAAAAGGAAGATCTCAGAGATCATGTTTCTAGAGAAGCCATAAAGGGGGAGAGGATGCTAGTTCATGCAGGCTCAGAGCACTCCAAATGGGTGACCAATAGTATTCGAGCCACATTAGGATATCCCCCATTGTGTGATGATGCTATGGTGGCTGAGTCAGGAATACAAACAAGTCTACTTGAAGGCAATCAACCTGAGGTTGCCCAAGTTTCCCAAGTCATTTACCCCCCTCCAGATTTTGATATGATTGATCAGCAGGTTCAAGGGATGTATAGTCCTCCAAAGGAGGTTACTAATATTGTTATTGGGAAGGTTGATAAGCCTGAGGCTACTTTGAAAGACCAGCAAGATGCTCTTCTATCTAAGAAAAGGTTTAGAGAGCAGGCTGAACTTAAGCCAGACTTTGAGCAGTGGAGTCCTACTTCCAGAAATATAATACTCACTGCATGGAAGGCTGTCAAAGACCAAGTGCAGGAAAGAGGCAAGTGGTACAATGAGATGGAATGGCAGAAGTATGAAGCCAGGCAAGATGCCATTGTACAGTTTAGAAGAAAAGCCAAGCTGGGTAGGCTGCCTACAGATGCTCAGGAGCCAAGCAAATATTTCCCAAAGCCCTTTCATTATTTTGAAAGGCAAAGGCTCAAGGAAGAAGCAAAGAAGAAGGTTGATCTAAAAGGCAAGAAGCCAGCTGAAGATTCTGAAACTCCTGTGAAGGCTCAAGTTCTATCTGGCAAAGGGATTGTCATTAAAGAGCCTGATCAGTCTTAGTTTTTTAGTTCTTTTAAAGTATTTTGTAATGTTTTGATTAAATCATTAAATGTAATTCTCTGTATTCAAACATTATCAAGTTATAAACAAAATGTTGTTTGGCATCATATAATGTTCATTCTATGATGGATTGTTTTTATGTTTTGTTTATATTAAGTATTCCTGTTATGTCATATATCATCAGTTTATACTTTTTATAAATGGTGTATATCATTGGCTATAGGGTTATGACTTCTCCAAATAGGGGGAGATTGTTGGGTACATTGGAAAATGTGTACCTGATTTGAAGAAGCCCAACTTAGCTCAATGATATACATCAAGGCGTATTTGATGTTGTTTTGAGTTGACATGTGCAGGTGAAGAAGTATTAAAGAATGCAGAAAGATATTCTAAGTCCACATGTCGACACCTGAAGAAATTGTGTCGACACTTCAGAATATTTGTGTCGACACTTCAGAATATTTGTGTCGACACTTCAGAATATCAGTGTCGACACAGAGAATGATAGTCGACCACATTTATGTCGACACTGGGAAGCAGTGTCGACACATAAAGAAAATCGTCGACCTCAGCATTGGGAAGCGGTGTCGACACCGTGAAAGATAGTCGACACCGTGAAAGATAGTCGACCAGAGAAGGTTAGTCGACACCGTGAAAGATAGTCGACTAGTGAAAGAAAGTCGACCAGAGAAAGATAGTCGACTCACAGAAGAAGATAGTCGACCACAACTGTGTCGACACTGGGTGGATGTGTCGACACTAGAAAACTGTGTCGACATATATTGGCAGAAGTCGACTATGCTTGTGTCGACACCAGAAGACTGAGTCGACACATTTTGGCAGGATTGAAGATTGCTGTGTCGACACCTGAAGGCTGAGTCGACACATGCTGAGTTCTGAATCTACAACAACTGTGTCGACACACAGGACTTGTGTCGACACACTGCAGAGTCTAGACCAAGTTATTTTCTGAAGAAGCTGTGTCGACTTAAAGGCAACTTAGTCGACATCATCAAAGACTGTGTCGACACCAAAGTCACTTGTGTCGACACAGATAGACAGATTGGTCTCGACACTTTCTAACTGACTGTCTCGACATTTTGCTGTCCAAGGCTAAGGTACAAGAACTGTTTGAATACTTGACAGCTGTGGGTTGCCACCGTTTAACTGAAGCTGTCAGACCTGTCAGAAAACAGTTAGAAACCGGATCAGCCGGTTACCATGAAGAAAGTCTATAAATAGACACATTCAGAAGGAATTAAAAAGCAGCTAAGCTAAGAAAAATTATAGAAGAAGATCTAAGAAGAAGAAACAGAAGGATTACGATCCTGTTGAAGTTTCAATTCAAGAAAGTGAAAAAGAAGATCTTCTTCAGAAGGTCTAAGAAGAAGAAGTCTGAAGTATCAAAAGAGGTGTTGGATAGAGGGAGATCCAGTCATCTTGAAGAAGAAGAAGGAAGCCATCAGTGGTTTCTCAAGAAGCTGTTTGGAAATCAACTCAGCTAAGTTCAGATTCAAGAAGCTTTGAAGAAAGCTCAGATTCAGTTGATTTCATCAGCTGATCAAGAAGTGTCTTGTCCTCTTCTCTCTCAACAAAGGCAAGACATCAAAATACCTTTTTCTAAATTTCTGTAGGATCTGTTTACACAGATCTGAGTTGTAAGCCTGTGTTATAAAGGCTGAGTGTAGGAGAGGTGATCTCTGAGTGGTAGGGCTATTTACCTGAGTGTAGGAGAAAGTTATTCTCTGAGTGGTAGGCCTTGAGGCAAGGCTGAGGTAGGGCTGTTGAGCCTGAGTTGTAGGAACCTATCCTGGTTCTGAGCTGTAGGATCTGAGTATAGTGGAAGTTTGGCCGAATCTAGCATATTGCTAGATAGGTGAAGGGGGAAAGTGGATGTACCCAGACCTTGGGGAACCACTATAAAACATTGTGCAATCTGTGATGCTTAGTTGTCTGTGAATGCTGTGCTAGATGTTTTAAATTGTAATTGAATTCTGCCTAGATTTATAGACAATAAATTAGAACCTATTCACCCCCCCCTCTAGGTGTTTAGGTTGTCTTGAAAGTAAAACTATCAGATACCTTCTTGTATAAAGAGAAACACTTGTAATAGGCCATAAGACCGTACTTGTGGTTTTTTTATTATGGCATGGTTTAGCTGTGGACTTCTGTGTTGATGTTTGAGTTCATTCTTGCAACCGTTTAATCTTCCGCTAGAATGCTCTGTAATAGGATGCGTATTTGGTATTACATAGTAACGTCTCCGCCTATTTGTAAGACATGGTGTGGGGCCCCGGTCGGACCTTCTACTATGTTGCACATAACGGGTAGGGGTGTTACAATTTGGTATCAGATTCCTTGGTTCCCTCCTCTGAATTCGTGGACGAATTCTTTTGTGGGGCGGCGAGCTCGTGTGTGAGTGTATAAAATTGAACTCAAACATGTCCACATAGGTTTGAAATGCACTGGTGTGTTACACTTGTGTGTTTCTTTTGACTGTTTGTTGTGTGGCTTGTCGCTGAATTGTGTGGTTTGACACATATAGGTGACGTGAAGTGATGCGGGTTAGTCAGAACCGCAGCATTCTGTTGAGAGTGCGGCACCGGCAGAGGTGCCCACCCCTCCTCCATCAGCTGAAACTGTACGTTTAATTACAGAAATTGTACTTGCGATGATGAATGCTCAGCAGGCAGGGCAAGCTCGGCCTGAGGCTCCCGTGCCTGTGGCAGTGCGTCAAGAACCGGTGGGCATAGCGGTTGATCACCGTGCCGCAGATCAGCAGCTGAAGCGGTTTATGAGCTTTCATCCTCCGACATTTACCGGGGCAGGTTCCCCAGCTCAAATAGAGGATTGGCTTACTCGGATCAAGCACATCTTGACCGCACTTCAGGTTGAGGAGGAACAGAAAGTCACATTAGCCACTTTCTTCTTAAAGGAGAAGCTCGGCTGTGGTGGGATGAGGTAGAACTGCACCACTTGGCAGGCAGACAGTTGACGGGAGTCTCTATGGACGAGTTCTCTCGGTTGTTCTTGGGCAAGCATTTGCCATTGCAGCAACGGATTGCTTTGGAATTAGAGTTTCAGCGGTTCACTCAAAAGAAGAGCAGCGTGGATGAGTATCTGCATGAGTTCACGCATTTGGGGCGTTATGCGGGCGCTATCTTTGTCGAGGAAGAGCGCAAGACCAGTCAGTTTTATGCGGGACTGCGGGATGAGTTGCGACATTTACTCTCGAGTTCCGTGAATCAGGGATTTCAAGCTCTGGTTTGCACCGCGAGGGCATTGGAAGCAGATTTGAAGCGAGGACAATCTAAAGGACCTTTGGCTGTTGCAAAACCGAAGTTCAAACCGCCACGTCTGGAGAGAAGTCGATTTCGAAAGAAATGGGGTAAGAAATCCAGACGTTCTGGGCAAGCTCCTTCATCAGTTACTTCAGAAGCGTCTTCGGGCTATGAATCCCGTACTTGCTATACGTGTGGCAAGCCGGGACATCTTGCTCGGGACTGTCGGTTGGTCCTCCGAAAGGTGATAAGAAGCCGGGCGCGTCCTCTGCGGATAAAGGGAAGGCGGTGGCGGAGTCTTCTGCTCCGCAAGTGCAGCCTCGAGTTTTCAATCTGTGACAACAGGAGGCCATTAAGCAGGCCGACGTCATCACATGTGCGCGTGATCTCTGAGTTCTTTTCCCTTTATGTAGTGCTGCTATGTTTTTTTGTGTTTATTGTGTTGTTGCTATGTTAGGCTTCATCCTAATTTGGGAGCATCCGGCACGAGAACTAATTGATATTGGTGCGTCACATTCGTTTCTGTCAAAGGATTTCGTATTGCGCATTGGCGCGCCGATACGAGGCACGACAGAAAGTTTGAAGGTACTCTTACCTAACAGATGTGTTTTGTGCGCGGATCAGTCTGGGTGTGTAGAAGGGAAAAAAGGAAGTTGGGACTTCAGATTGGAAGCACTTGTGTTGCCGATTTCGAAATTCGACATAATCTTCGGTATGGATTTGTTGTCAGAGCAGCATGCTCGCATTGATTGTAATTCTAAGGAATTTGTGTTGGGACAGAACACCGAACAAGAAATAAGGTTTAGCGGCATGCAGGGGATAAATGAGATGTTGGTATCCGCTCTACAAGTTCAGAAGGCCGTTAGAAAGGGTGCCGAGTTGTTCTTCACGCTAGTAGCAGCGGTAGAGCCAATGGCTAGTGTGAATGAGGTAGCTGTTGTGTCGGAATTCCTAGATGTGTTTCCAAAAGACCTTCCGGGGTTACCACCCCAAAGAGAAATCGACTTCACGAAAGAACTGGTACCGGGTGCAAAACCTGTGGCCCGTTCCCCCTATCGTGTAGCGCCAAAGGAAATGGCGGCGCTGAAGGTTCAGTTGCAAGAATTGCTAGATCAAGGTTTTATAAGGCCAAGTCAGTCACCTTGGTATGGGCTGGTTCTCTTTGTGAAAAGAAAAACGACAGCTTGCGTCTATGCATAGATTATCGAGAACTGAACAAGCTGATAGAGAAGAATAAGTATCTGATCCCACGGATCGATGATTTTTTTGATCATCTAGTGGGCTCTTCGGTGCATTCGAAGCTGGATTTGAAATCAGGTTAATACCAGTTGAGGGTTCGGGAAAGTGACATGCCCAAAACGGCATTTGGCACACGCTACGGGCATTATGAGTTCACGGTGATGCCCTTTGGATTGTCTAATGCACCTTCGGTGTTTATGGATTTGATGCACCGAACATTTAAGCAATATTTGGATCTCTCTGTGATCGTCTTTATTGACGATATCCTGGTGTATTCCCGATCCAGAGCAGAGCATGCAAATCATTTGAAGATGGTATTACAAACCCTGAGGGAAAAAAACTCTATGCCAAGTTTGCTAAGTGTGACTTCTGGTTGTCATCCGTGGCTTTTCTGGGCCATGTAGTTAGTGGAGAAGGCATTGCAGTGGATCCTGCCAAAATTGTTGCAGTTTAGGAGTGGCCTGTTCCTTTGTCGGTAGCCGAAGTCAGGAGTTTCCTTGGACTGGCGGGCTACTACCGGCGTTTTGTGGAAAATTTCTCAAGAATAGCATTGCCTCTCACTACCCTAATGTGAAAAGAACAAAGGTTCGTTTGGTCGCCCGAGTGTGCACGAGCTTTTGAAGCGTTAAAGAGTCGGTTGACTACGGCCCCAATTTTGACAACACTATGTGGCATAGATGGTTTTGAGGTGTACAGTGATGCATCGGGTAGCGACTTAGGCTGCGTTCTCCTTCAGCGTGGTAAGGTGATAGCATATGGTTTGCGCCAATTGAAAGCCCATGAGCGGAACTATCCAGTCCATGATTTGGAATTGGTCGCAGTCATCTTTGCACTTAAGTTGTGGCGTCATTATTTATATGGTGTAAAGGTGGATATCTATACAGACCACAAGAGTCTGAAATATCTTTTAGATCAAAAAAGACTTAAATATGCGACAAAGAAGGTGGATGGAATTTCTTGGTGATTATACCTTCCAAATTCATTACACCCCTGGTAAAGGGAATGTAGTCGTAGATGCCCTGAGTCGTAGAACTCCGGCAAGGGCAAATTGGTTGTCATACCATGATGAACGGTTGATCCACGAGCTAGACCGGATGGATATTACTTGTGTGGAGAAAAACACTGCTGCGACCATGTGTTTGAATTGGACAGAGGTACAGTATGACCTAATGGATAGTGTTGGTACCCTAGTTTGGATTTGAGTTTAGTCTGCTCCTTTAGTTTCTTGACCCAAGGTTTATCTATGGTCAAGGGTTAGCCAATACGTTAGATTCCCTTAGTTGTAAAATTGCTTATCCAGATGAAAAATTTGGTTAAGTCATTTTTGGTTCGACTATAGTTGAACGCCGCTCGACCATCGTCTATCAACTGTTCGACGATCGTCTATCAGTTGGTCGACTATCGTCTGTCAGCAGATCGTCTATCTCTGAGTTAGTTCAACTCTTGTTAGCTCGACGTTCTGTGGAATCTGCCTCGTCGATCGTCGAACCCCGCTCGACTTCTTTTGACCAGACAGATCTCTTGATAGTTCAACTATCTGCTTGGATAGTACAACTATCTGATAGCTCGACTATCTGTTTGATAGGTCGACTATCTGTTGTGTTTGATAGCTCGACTATCTGTTTGATAGGTCGACTATCTGCTCTGCTTGATAGTTCAACTATCTGTTTGGATAGTTCAACTATCTGATAGCTCGACTATCTGTTTGATAGGTCGACTATCTGTCTTCTTTGATAGTTCGACTATCTGATTGATAGGTCGACTATCTGTTTTGCTTGATAGCTCGACTATCTACCTTGATAGGTCGACTATCTGATAGCTCGACTATCTGTTCTGATAGGTCGACTATCTGCTGTGGTAGTTCGACTATCTTCTTTGATAGTTCGACTATTTGTGTCGTTCGACTATCTGTCCGATAGGTCGAAGATCTTCGTGCTTCGGTCGACGATCTCCGAAGGTCGTTCGACGTCTTTTTGTCTGCCTTTAGTAAAGTTATATTTTGTATTTCTTATCTGCTTGGCATATTCTATTAAAGTATATTTCATTGATATTATGCTATTATTTCCAGGCAATCTCTGCTCCATTCTTTATGCATGAGCCAATCTTTATCTGACAAAGTGGTTTGTCTTATTAGTTGAAATATATTTTCTGTTTTATCTGCCAGGCTGTCCTTTATAGCCGTTAGACTCAGAAAGTCTTCTCTGGACGTAAAGAGCTCTTTCTGATGTGACTTTTTCTAGCACTCTTTTATCAGATTGGATATGCAGCTTCTTAGAAAGCTTTATCCCCTTATAGCAAGTCTGCCTGTAGGATATATTTTTGCTTTATGCTTTTTGCAGCCCAGATTGCAGATTCCAGAAGAAGACAGTTCAAACTTAGATTAGAGTCGTTGCAAAGGCTCATATATAAAGAGCTTCTTTTGAAAGAAGAAATATACAACATATAAACTGATAGAGATATACACAGACATACAATACTCAAATACAAGAAGTTTTTACTCTCAGCAGCATAGAGATCTACATCTCTCAGAAATTCACATTCAACTGAGAAGATCAAATCTCTTCAGCATTCTTCTTCATCCTGAGTTCCTTCTGCTCACAGGAAGACTTTCACTCAGAGGCTTTTAGAAGAAGAAGAAGAAGAAAGGAAGCTGATTGAAGAAGAACACCTTTTCCAAATTGATAATACGTTTTGTAGCCTAAACTATTATCGTATTTTCTATTTTATATTGTGCAAATTATGTCTATTATTAGTTTATTTTTATCATTTTTATGTAAATATTATTGCCACTGACTTTTTCTTGTCTTTTTGCAGGTTTCCAGAAAATTGGCCAAAATGACCTGTCACGCCCCCTGTCACGCCCTCCCTGGGCGTGACCTAGGGCGTGTCACCCGATCCCGAGGACTCCTGCTGGAAGGGACAGAAAAACGGTCAAAACCGCTGTCACGCCCCCTGACACGCCCTCCCTGGGCGTGTCATCAGGCGTGACCATGGGCGTGTCGCCCTCTGCCGCAAAGCCTGCAGCCGCATTAAATGCCGTTCTGCCTCAGCACGCAAACAGTACTGTCACGCCCCATGTCACGCCCGTGACATGGGCGTGACACCCTCCTTTTTCGGTGACTGACGGATTTCTGACCAATGATTTGGACATGACGTGCCTGTCACGCCCCCCTGTCACGGGCGTGACCTAGGGCGTGACCACCGACGTACCGAAGCAATCATCCCTCCCGCCAGAATCCAGAGCCCGAGGTCAACATAGTACTGTCACGCCCCCTGACACGCCCCCCCTAGGGCGTGTCGGAGGGCATGACCAACCCGAGAAAAATTTCTATAAATTGAGACCCCCCTCTCCATTTCAGCAAGCTTTGGTTGAGAGGGGGAGGTGCTGCCCCTTTGGTTCTTGAGTTTTTTTCATGCTTTTTCTCTCTCTCTATCTCCCCCTCTCTTTGTAATTTTTGTTTAACCCTAGTTTAATCTTAGTTTTTTCTAGTTTTATTGTAATTTTGCTCTTGCTTAGTGCTACTTGTAGGGCTAGAATAGGATTTCAATTTCATGCACTTATAATTTCAATTTCAATAGTGTAGCTTGCCCTTTTAATTAATAAAAGTGTTCTTGTTTAGCTTGTGTTCTTCTTATGCTTTACTACTCATCCCCCTTCCTCCATTCCAAATGATTAACTAATCCTCCTTGTACTCGATCTTAATGATCCGAGGTTAGAGCGATTATGTTATGATGTTTTAATTAATCTTTTCTTTTTAGGTTAGGGCCTTGAATTACTCTTGATTAATCACGAGTTGGAGGTATATTTTCGATATATATACTCTCCGCCTTTGCTTTCATTCTGGGCTAGCCGAGAGGCCGAAAGAATGAAGTGAGCATTCAAGAGTAAAGGGAGTTGTACGCACCCCTCGAGAGAGGCAGACGTCCAAATCTACCGGATTGGAGTAAAATCAATAGTGGGGTTCACCGCGTAAAGCGAGTTTTAGGCCTCCGATTTAGACGAGAGTCGGTCGGACCTTTCTAAACTCAGTTGGGCACGACTTCGAGAGAAGCGTATTCAAGCTTTAGGAACCTCCACGGTCAAGGACCTTTATCCTATTAAGTTTAGATTTTTATCGCATTTTCTTAATCGTCTTTAGCCGAGGTGAATCTGGATCGAGTGCATTTCCATTTCCTATTTTCTACCCTTCGTAGTAGTAATCGTTTTTACTTAATAGCTTTACTTATTTGCGGTGTTTCTCTTTCTAGTATAGCTTTACTTTCTCCCTTGCACTTGGATTTTCTAAAACCCTAGTTTTTTCCGTCGATAAGATAATAGCGTTCGTGTGAGTAAGCATAGCCAACAGTTCCCAGATTTCAATACGACACTTGTGTCCCTTGCTACAATTCGATAGGTATACTTGCCTCATCGGGTTGCTAGTTCGGTTGCGTTTTTATTTTCTTCGAACCCTAGCGCGCAACAAGTTTTTGGCGCCGTTGCCGGGGGGAACCAACTTCCGTTGATATTTTGAAAACACGAACCTATTAATTTTATCTCTTCTCTTTCTCATCCTCTTTCTTTAAAATTTTAAAAATAAAAAAAAAATTATCACCGCTCTTAATAGAAACCAACCTCACAATTTTTCTACGCCACCTAATTCTCTCGAAAAGGGCAAAGGGCTTTAAGCGCCACTGTCTTGTCTAGTACCTTGCGAACCCTTCACGGGTAGTCCTTGGGATGTTCGGGAGTTAATCTATAAAAAAATCTATTTCAAAAAGAAAAAAATTTCTAATCTTTTTTCTAGTTTATCCTTTTTCTCTTTCTCTTCTTCTTTTCTGTTCTTTTAGTGCATGACCGCGGGAGTCCGTCGGTTATTTTGGACTTGGACCACGAAATTGAGCGTACTCTTCGGAGAAGATCGCGATTTCAAGGTCCTACTATCCAAGTGCCGGTTGAGGACTCGAGTCATTTGCTACTCTAAGAATGGAAGAACCCAACGTAGATGAGGTCGTGCAAAGGACTATGTCCTATTATGCACGACGAACCTCGAGGGAACAGAATCAAGTATAGTCCGCCCTGCTATAGCAAATAATAACTTCGAACTAAGGCCTAGCATAATTCAAATGGTGCAGCAATATGTGCAATTTGACGGACTTCAAGATGAAGATCCGAACGCACATATAGCTAGATTTCTTGAAATTTGCGACACCTTCAAGATAAATGGTGTCACAAATGATTCGATCAGGCTGAGACTCTTCCCCTTCTCTCTAAGAACTAAAGCTAAGCAGTGGCTGAACACACTTCCGAAAAATAGCATAACCACTTGGAATGAATTAACTGAAAATTTTTTAGCGAAGTATTTTTCGCCAGCTAAAACTGCAAAACTTAGGAACGACATCTCTGCCTCGGACAAATAGACTCTGAAACCCTATACGAAACCTAGGAGAGATTTAAAGAATTATTAAGACGCTGCCCACATCACGCGCTGCCTGTATGGTTACAAGTGCAGACGTTTTATAACGGGCTAAATCAAAATACAAAGCAAATGATAGACGCAGCCTCTGGCGGTACTTTAAATCATAAGACCCCGGAAGCAGCTCTTGATCTTTTTGAGGACATGGCCATGAACACATATCAGTGGAATGTGCCTAGGTCCCGCCCAAACAAGCCTGCAGGTATCTATGAAGTGGACAATGTCTCCCAGCTCGCTCTGCAAGTAGAAATCCTAAGCAAAAAAATCACGGAGATTACTGCTGCCTCCGCCCCTCAGGTATGGGAATCTGCAACCCCTACTCCAGAACATTTAGATTATGTTAATAATATGCCTAGAACTGCTTTTAATAATTTTTCTGCTGCGAATTTTCATCCGCCAGGTTTTAATTTTCCGAATAGTTATAACCCTACTTTAAGAAATCATCCGAACTTTTCATGGAGTAATCCATCGAATGCGATGCGCCCACCCCCGCAAAATGATTTTTCTGCACCACCACCACCACCACCACTTCTTCAAAATTACCCAAAACCTCCAAGCTTGGAGGAATTACTTTAAATATATCACCACAAATGATGCTACATAAGAACTTTAACCGGAAGCGTAAAAAGTTTAGAAAATCAGGTAGGACAGCTCGCGAAAATATTTCTGAGCGACCCGCAGGGTCTCTTCCTTCCAATACCGAACCCAACCCGAGAGAGCAAGCAAAAGCTATAACTCTTTGGAGTGGGAAGCAAGTCTCAGGTATGTTAAGTGAAGATCCCGAGGCAAGCTCCGCTTCCGCTTTTAAAAATCAAAGCTCCGCTCCCGTTTTTAAAAATCAAAGCTCCGCTCCCGTTTTAAAAATTCCGCCATCTGCTGAAGAAGAAGTAATCACCCCTATTTTAGAAAATAATCTCACTCCACCACCCATCTTCAAAAATAATTCAACTCCTCCATACCCCTCTGAACTTAATAGACAACGTCAAGATGATCAGTACTCCCGCTTCTTTGAAATCTTCAAACCAATCCACATTAATCTTCCCTTCCACGAGGCTATTTCGTAGATGCCGAAATACGCCAATTATATTAAAGACCTCCTCACAAACAAGAAGAAGTTAGAGAATATTTCGCACGTCACGCTAAACACCGAGTGCTCCGCCGTTTTAACAAATGGTTTGCCGAAGAAAATCTGTGACCCGGGTAGTTTCTCTATCCCGTGTGTCTTCGGTGATCTTTTTGTTAAACACGCGTTAGCCAACTTAGGCGCGATTATAAACTGATGCCCTTTTCGTTGTTCAAAAAGTTAGGGATTGGTAGCCTTAACCCCATGCGTATGAGTATCCAGCTAGCCGATAGATCCGTCAAGTACCCGTTAGGAATAGTGGAGGACGTTCTAGTGAAAGTCGACAAGTTCATCTTTCCGGTGGACTTTGTCATTTTGGACATCGAAGAAGACGTCGAGGTTCCCCTGATCCTTGGCCGACCCTTCCTTGCCACCTCCCGAGCCATCATTGACGTAAGCAATGGTAAGCTCTTTCTTCGAGTAGGCGACGACGAAGTCACATTTTCTATCACCCCTTCGATAAAGAACACCTTAGCGAACGATGACTCATGTTTTTTCGTAGACGCCGTGAGTGATGATTCTTCCTACTGCCTCTCCGACTTTGAAAAAGAATTTTCTACTTTTTGCTCCTCTTATCTTACAACTGAATCACTGCAAGGAAGTGATGAATCTTCTTATTGTCTTTCTGAGTTTGAAAAAGAATTTTCTGATTTTTTTCCCTCCTCTTTTCTTCCCACTGAATCTCTACAGAAGCCGTCTTGGCTGCTAGCCCACCCCTTATTACGTTCCTTATAAAAAAGTTTATGAAGATATTATTTTTGAAAAAGAAAGAATCTCAAAATCCTCTTATGAAGAACCCCCTACCCTAGAACTTAAAGAACTTCCCGAACACCTTAAGTATGCTTTCTTAGAAAAAGACTCCAAGTTACCAGTTATCGTTTCAGCCTACCTCACGGATACGCAAAACGATAAACTTCTTCTAGTTCTACGTAAGCATCGCCGGGCTATTGCTTGGCAAATTTCTGATATCAAGGGAATAAGCCCATCTTTCTGTACCCATAAAATTTTAATGGAAGATAATTCGCGTAACTCTATCCAACCTCAGCGCCGTATAAACCCAAACATGAAAGAAGTAGTTAAGGGCGAGGTTATGAAACTATTAGTCGCAGGAATTATCTACCCTATTTCGGACAGTAAGTGGGGTTAGCCCCGTTCAGGTTGTTCCAAAGAAGGGAGGGATAACCGTAGTTAGTAATGAGAATAATGAATTAATCCCGACGCGGACGGTGACGGGTTGGCGTATGTGCATAGATTACCGTAAGTTAAATGACGCCACCCGCAAGGACCACTTTCCTTTACCGTTTATCGACCAGATTTTAGAACGTCTCTCCAGCAATAGCTTTTATTGTTTTCTCGATGGCCTCTCGGGGTACTTTAAAATACCCATCTCTCCCGAGGACCAAGAGAAAACTACGTTTACTTGTCCCTTCGGCACCTTCGCGTACCGAAGAATGCCGTTTGGATTATGCAATGTGCCATCTACATTCCAGCGATGTATGCTCGCAATATTTGACAAGTACGTAGAAAGCATTATGGAGGTATTCATGGACGATTTCTCCGTGTTCGGCGATTCCTTCGATAGATGTTTAGAAAACCTCGAAAAAGTCTTAGAACGATGCGAAGAATCTAACCTTGCCCTAAATTGGGAAAATTGCCATTTTATGGTGAGGAAAGGGTTAGTTTTGAGTCATAAAATTTCTGCTAAAGGTATTGAGGTAGACGTTGCCAAGATAGAAGTTATTGAGAAGTTGCCGCCGCCTACAAACATAAAAGCTATAAGAAGTTTCCTAGGCCAGGCTGGTTTTTATCGTCGTTTTATAAAGGACTTCTCCAAGATCACAAAGCCCCTCACCCATCTCTTAGAAAAAGACGCTCCATTCATTTTTGATGACTGTTGTATTTCTGCCTTTGAATCAATTAAAGAAAAGTTAATTAATGCACCGATTATGATAGCTCCGGTGTGGGACCTTCCTTTCGAGATTATGTGCGATGCGAGTAGTTTTGCGGTGGGGCCGTATTAGGTCAACACATATCTAAAAATTCCACCCCATCTATTACGCTAGTAAAACCCTCACATCTGCACAAGAAAATTACACCACAACCGAGAAGGAGCTCTTAGCTGTAGTATTTGCGTTTGATAAATTCCGCCCTTACATTACTCTTTCAAAAATCATTATTTTTACGGACCACTCGGCCCTCAAGTACCTTCTTGCCAAAACGGATGCCAAGCCTCGCTTGATTCGCTGGGTCTTACTCCTCCAGGAGTTTCACTTAGAGATCCGTGATAAGCGAGGAGCCGAGAACTTGGCCGCCGACCATCTATCTAGATTAGATAACCCCTTTATAGAAAAATTAAATGAAAAATCTTTTAATGACTATTTTCCTGATGAGAAGCTGCTTTTAGTTAATACATCTACTTCTCCTTGGTTCGCGCACATCGCCAACTATCTAGTGGCCCGGGTGCTCCCAAGAGAGTTCTCCTCTCAGCAAAAGAAGAAATTCTTTTCTGAGCTGAAGAACTACTTTTGGGAAGACCCGCATCTTTTCAAAATTGGTGCGGATCAGGTGATAAGGAGATGTGTTTCTTTTGATGAAGGAATTGATATTCTAAAACATTTGCATGAAGGTCCGACAGGTGGGCACTATCAAGCTGCTCGCACCGCTCACAAGGTGCTTTGCGCGGGCTTTTACTGGCCTAACCTGTTTAAAGACGCGCAAGCCTTTGTGAGCAGGTGTGATAGTTGCCAACGGTCAGGCAACATCTCTAATAAAAATGAAATGCCGCAAAATTATTTCTTAGAGTGCGAAATTTTCGACCTCTGGGGAATTGATTTTGTTGGCTCCCTTCCTTCTAGCTTCGGAAACAAATATATTTTAGATGCTGTTGATTATGTTTCACGATGGGCTGAGGCCCAAGATCTTCCTACAAACGACTCCCGAGTTGTAGTCACGTTTCTAAAAAGATTATTTCCTAGATTCGGTACGCCACGCGCAATCGTTAGCGATAGGGGTTCCCATTTCTGTAACGCATAATTTTCAAAAATCCTTACCAAATACGGCGTTACACATAAGTTTTCCACTACCTACCACCCCCAAACTAACGGTCAAGTCGAAGTAGTTAATAGAGAAATAAAAAGAATATTAGAAAAGACTGTTTCAACTTCTAGAAAACACTGGTCAACCAAACTTGACGATGCTCTATGGGCCTACCGAACAGCGTACAAAACCGCCCTCGGATGTACGCCGTATCGGCTGGTCTATGGAAAATCGTGCCATCTGCCCGTAGAGTTAGAACACCGCGCCTTTTGGGCCTTAAAATTTTTAAACTTCGATCCTCACTCAGTCGGTGACCTTCGAAAATTTCAACTAAATGAACTCGACGAGTGGCGCTCTTATGCTTATGAAAATAATAAACTTCATAAAGAGCGGACGAAGCGTTTACACGATAAACACTTAAGGCACCCTAAAAAATTTAAGCCGGGCGACCAAGTCCTTTTATATAATTCTCGTTTACGTTTATTTCCGGGCAAATTAAAATCTCGCTGGTCTGGCCCGTTTTCTGTTTTAGAAGTATTTCCTTATGAAACTATTTTAATTTCTCACCCTGATAAGGGAAATTTCAAAGTGAATGGTCAGCGTCTTAAACTCTACTTTTCTGGTGATGATGATGTTAGTCCAAACATTATTAAGTTTCTGCTTTACGAACTGTAATCTGAAACTTTTAATTTTTTGCTAAAGACAATTTTATTTCGGGACAACAATATTTTTGGACAAAATTATTTTTTTGATGCGTCGAGCTCAACGACGCTTTAACCAAAGGGCTCTCTTGGGAGGCAACCCAAGTTATCTTTTTCTGTTTTCTTTATTTTACAATTTTTGCCTCGGACGACTCCGACAAGCTGAAGCTTCTGCGATCGCCTGCTCCAACATTGCTGAATCCATCACAAAGTCCAAAGAAGACATTCGGAGGAGCGGCATCACTCAGCTTTCGCAGCAATAAATCCGGGGAAGTACCTGTATTTCAATTCTGTCTTTCAATTCTATACTTTATTTTTCTCTCCTTCTCCAATCCCCTTCTTTAGCCATTGAGGACAATGTCTGTTTTAAGCTTGGGGGGATTTCCTCCTTCATTTTTGCTTAGTGTAAATAATTTTCTTTTTGTATATATTGTAAATATTTCCAAAAAAAATGAATGAATATCTTAAAATTCCAAAAAAAAAACCTTCACTCTTTGCTTTGTTTTAGTGTGATTTTAAAACATTTTTCATCTTTGAATTCCACTCCTAATCATCTTTGAATTCCACTCCTAATCATATTCCTAAGCCAAACATTTCTGTCCTATTTAAGTCCTTTTGATTCACGCTTTTTGATTTTTATTTAACAACTAAGAAAAGAAAAAAAGTAAATCAGTTTTAGTTTTGGATTTAAACCTAGATTTTTGTTAATTAAATTGATATAATTATAATGCGTTGCTTGGATCTAGTAATAACTCAATGCATGTTTTTCATTTTCGTTGCTTTGCTTAAGTCCATTAAAAAAATCTCGTTAAAATTTTGGATGATTTGTTTTTATTGAGTAAAGTTTATAAAAGTTTTACCATACCTAAATAATTGTTTTAGACTTATATTTCACCTTTTCCCTACTAAGAATTTCGCATAGTACTTGTGTAGGCATAATTAGAACTTTTTGATTAGTCCTTTTTATAAATATCTAGTTTTTATATTTTTGCTTGGGGACAAGCAAAGCTTAAGCTTGGGGGAATTTGATAATACGTTTTGTAGCCTAAACTATTATCGTATTTTCTATTTTATATTGTGCAAATTATGTCTATTATTAGTTTATTTTTATCATTTTTATGTAAATATTATTGCCACTGACTTTTTCTTGTCTTTTTGCAGGTTTCCAGAAAATTGGCCAAAATGACCTGTCACGCCCCCTGTCACGCCCTCCCTGGGCATGACCTAGGGCGTGTCACCCGATCCGAGGACTCCTGCTGGAAGGGACAGAAAAAACGGTCAAAACCGCTGTCACGCCCCTGACACGCCCTCCCTGGGCGTGTCATCAGGCGTGACCATGGGCGTGTCGCCCTCTGCCGCAAAAAGCCTGCAGCCGCATTAAATGCCGTTCTGCCTCAGCACGCAAACAGTACTGTCACGCCCCATGTCACGCCCGTGACATGGGCGTGACACCCTCCTTTTTCGGTGACTGACGGATTTCTGACCAATGATTTGGACATGACGTGCCTGTCACGCCCCCCTGTCACGGGCGTGACCTAGGGCGTGACCACCGACGTACCGAAGCAATCATCCCTCCCGCCAGAATCCAGAGCCCGAGGTCAACATAGTACTGTCACGCCCCCTGACACGCCCCCACCCCCCTAGGGCGTGTGGAGGGCATGACCAACCCGAGTAAAAAAATTTCTTTAAATTGAGACCCCCCTCTCCATTTCACAAGCTTTGGTTGAGAGGGGGAGGTGCTGCCCCTTTGGTTCTGAGTTTTTTTCATGCTTTTTCTCTCTCTCTATCTCCCCCTCTCTTTGTAATTTTTGTTTAACCCTAGTTTAATCTTAGTTTTTTCTAGTTTTATTGTAATTTTGCTCTTGCTTAGTGCTACTTGTAGGGCTAGAATAGGATTTCAATTTCATGCACTTATAATTTCAATTTCAATAGTGTAGCTTGCCCCTTTTAATTAATAAAAGTGTTCTTGTTTAGCTTGTGTTCTTCTTATGCTTTACTACTCATCCCCCTTCCTCCATTCCATAATGATTAACTAATCCTCCTTGTACTCGATCTTAATGATCCGAGGTTAGAGCGATTATGTTATGATGTTTTAATTAATCTTTTCTTTTTAGGTTAGGGCCTTGAATTACTCTTGATTATCACAGGTTGGAGGTAAATTTTCGATATATATACTCTCCGCCTTTGCTTTCATCTGGGCTAGCCGAGAGGCCGAAAGAATGAAGTGAGCATTCAAGAGTTAAAGGGAGTTGTTACGCACCCCTCGAGAGAGGCAGACGTCCAAATCTCCCGGATTGGAGTAAAATCCAATAGTGGGGTTCACCGCGTTTAAAGCGAGTTTAGGCTCTGATTTAGACGAGAGTCGGTCGGACCTTCCTTAACTCAGTTGGGCCAGACTTCGAGAGAGAAGCGGTGTTCAAGCTTTAGGAACCTCCACGGTCAAGGACCTTTATCTCTACTAAGTTTAGATTTTTATCGCATTTTCTTAATCGTCTTTAGCGAGGTGAATCTTGATCGAGTGGCATTTCCATTTCCTATTTTATACCCTTTGTTTGTTATCGTTTTACTTAATAGCTTTACTTAATTGCGGTGTTTCTCTTTCTAGTATATCTTTACTTTCTCCCTTGCACTTAGATTTTCTAAAACCCTAGTTTTTTCCGTCGATAAGATAATAGCGTTCGTGTGAGTAAGCATAGCCAACAGTTCCCGGATTTCAATACGACACTTGTGTCCCCTTGCTACAATTCGATAGGTATACTTGCCTCATCGGGTTGCTAGTTCGGTTGTGTTTATTTTCTTCGAACCCTAGCGCGCAACACAAATCAAGAGTCTTCTTCAAGCTTCTCCTTTAGAACTCCAAGACAATTCCTTGTCTTAGTTCAGAAGAGTGCCTGCACCCTGAAGCAAGACTCCTTCCTGGATGTTCTCTAAGCTAGGGGGAGCCTTGATTCTTAGAGCCTTCTAGCTCTGTGCAGTCCACTAGCTTCTCTAATCTGTTTAACAATAGAGAAGAAACTTTAACTCTCTCAACCTCCTGTACAAAGGGTTATTACTCCCTTCAAAAGTGAACCTTAGTGGCAGGCACCTGATCAAAAACCTGTGTTGGATTTTGAGCTCCTGATCAAAAGCTCAAAGGGTCTACTTGATCTACCTGAAGCAGATCAGTTGGTGGCAGGGCACCTGAACAAAAACCTGTAGTGGATTCCTACCAGGGTGGTAGAAGAGTGGACGTACCTATTTAGAGGGAACCACTATAAAATTTCTTGTGTCGTTTGTGCTGCTTATTTAATTTATTGCACTGTGGCTGTGAGTAGAATTAACTAGGATTGCTAGTTGTTGTGATAGGATCAAAACTCAACTATAATTTCAGTTGCCCTTCTCTAGTGTACTTCACTTTGTGTTAGGCTCTAGGGTTATCAATATCTATAAACTCATTCCGCAAATTAACTCTAAGGGAGTTGAGTAGGGTGTCATAAATTTTGAATACTCTATTCACCCCCCCCCTCTAGAGTTGTATCTATCATCACTTTCAATTGGTATCAGAGGGAGGTTTAATGACTGTACAGGCTAACACCTGAGTCACAAGATCCTGATAGACACCAAGCTTATAGATATTCCCTTTATGGCCCAGTCCAAGGATTACTCTAGCACCAGACCTCCATCATGCAACTTAGCTAAGTTTAGCATCTGGAAGGCAAGAATAAGATTATATATGAACTCTATTGATGAAGACATTTTCTTTTCTATTTTGACAGGACCTCCAACACCTCCTGCTGCAGCCACTGCTACAACTTCTACAAATCTAAGTGCAGTGCCTCCTCCAGATTACAATGATGCCTACAAGAAGGCAGAGATACCTAATGCCAAAGCTATGAACATTCTGGCTCAGACTATGTCTGATGAAATCTTCCAGAAAGTGGCTGATTGCACCTCTGCAAAATCCATGTGGGACTCACTGAACCAGATTGTAGCTGGTTCAGCTGATGAAAGGAAGGACAAAAGGTCCAACCTTATATCCCAGTATGAAAACTTCAAGAAAACTGAAGCTGAATCAGTTGAAGCCATGTACACCAGGCTCAGCTCAATCATCAATGAGCTGAGAACTCTTGATAAGGAGATTACATTGACAGAGGTCAATGATAAGATACTGATGTGCTTCCCCAGCACGTGGGATCTTAGGATCTGGCCTATCAAGGAGGCCAGAAGTACAAATGAAATCTCAACTGAAGCTCTCCTTGGTAAGCTCAAGTCTTTTGAGCAAGTGCTGAAGACCAGGGAAGCTGAGGCTAAAGCCAAAACTCCAACTCCAACAAGGAAAGAGCAAACTCTTGCTCTCAAAGCTGCTGATGCTTCAGAAGGAAGCCAATCCAATGAGGAACTGATGGCACTCTTTGCCAAAAGGTTTCTCAAGATGGGAAGAAAAGACTTCAGAAAGAAATCTTCAAGATATGAAGATAAATCAAGGTATGATAGATCTCATGCTAAAGAAATTATTTGTTATGGTTGCAGGAAACCTGGACACATTCTACCTGAGTGTCCAGAGGAAAAGAGCAAAGAAAAGAGAAAGGAAAAAGAACATTACAGGAAACACTCCAAGTCCTCCTCCTACAAAAAAAAGAAAAAGGAGAAGGGATTTATTGCTGAGACGTGGAGTGATTCAGATGAGGAATCTTCCACCTAAAGCTCCAGTGAGGATGTGGAAGAGAAGAAGGCAAAGGAAATCTACCTTATGGCTATTGATGCCTGCAACAATCACTCAGCTGCAGAGAGTTCTGATGATGATGAAGAAATGCCCACAGAAGATCAGGTATTATCTTCATATGATTTTTCTTCTTCTGAATTTAAATTTGAATTTAAATCCCTTTGCTTAGATATAATTAGTTCAGAAAAGGAAATTAAGGAACTTAGAAATAAGTTAGCTGAATCAGAATCTATTACCATTGAAAATGCTAGGTTAGAAGCAGAACTCACTAAGTCTAGTGATGAAATAAAGTTTCTTAAAAATGAACTAGCAAAGTCCAAGAGATTAGAAGAATCATTAAATGGTAGAAGCCTTAAGCTGCTAGAAATCACCAGCATGACAAACACTAGGTCAGGCAATAATAAGCTAGGCTTTGGAGCCTCATCATGTGAACCCCCAATTATTCTTAAAAATCATCTTTCAACTCCAGTGAACTTTATTTCAGCTGATGGGATAAAGAACACTGAGCAAGTAAGACAAGTTAATCAAGCCTTAAATAAAGCTAAGAGAGAAAAGAGAAAACAAAAGTTTAAGGAAATACAAAAAGCGTCGAATGCTGCTCGACGATCGGAGGCTCAATGGTGGAATGAAGCTCGATGATCTGAGCATCGATCGTGGAACGTAGATCGACGATTTCAATATGAATTTCAAAATTACCACCAGAACCTTAGAAAACTTAATATAAATAGAAACCCTAGGTTTGTGGACCCATTAACTACATGGAGCATCCCACCTAGGAGATCTTACCCTTTAGGATATAAACCCCAACCTGCATATTCTTTTATTTCTAGTTTTCATTATGTGAAGAATAATGGACCCAAGGTTACCTGGGTCCACAATGTTTAACTTAACTCACTGCAGGTGAAGACCTATCCTATCACTCAGGACAAGTGGTATTTGGATAGTGGTGGCTCCAAACATATGACAGGGAACAAAGAAAATCTATCAAAGTTCAAGGCCAAGCTTTCCCCAAAGGTGATCTTTGGGGATTCTAGCTGTGGTCAAACTGAAGGATATGGTAGGATTACCATTGGAGCAGTAACTTTCAAAAGGGTTGCATATGTAACTGGACTGAAGCATAATCTTATCTCAGTAAGTCAGTTATGTGATGCAGGATATCAGGTATCTTTCACTAACACTCTCTGTAATATTACTTTAAATAGTATTGTTGTGTTAGTAGGTATTAGACAAGGTAATATTTATTTAGTAGATTTTAATTCAACCCATTCTGAAATCTGCTTATTTAATGAAGTAACAAATAATAACAACACCTTATGGCATAAAAGGCTTATCCATGTTAACCACAAGAACATATCTAGGTTAGCTAAATACAACCTTGTTAGAGGTCTACCTTCTTGCCCCTACAAGAAGGAGAGCCTATGCAAGGCTTGTCAACTAGGCAAGCAAACCAAAAACTTATTTAAATCTATAAATAAAAGTGATTCACCTAGAATCCTGTATTTATTACATTTGGACCTTTTTTGCCCAATAAATGTACAGAGTCTAGGAGGAAAGTATTACACTTTAGTAATTGTAGACGACTTCTCTAGGTTCACTTGGGTGTTCTTCTTGAGAACTAAGGCTGATAACTTGAAAGTTCTTACAGACTTTCTACTTTGTGTGCAGACTGAGTATTCTACTCATGTGGCCTTGATCAGAAGTGATCATGGTATTGAGTTTGAGTCTCTTCTCATGCTAGAATTCTGTGAGAAAGAAGGTATCAAACATAGCTTCTCTGCTCCTAGAACTCCCCAACAAAATGGGGTAGTGGAAAGGAAGAATAGAACCCTGATTGAAGCTGCAGGAACACTGTTAGCAGATGCTAATATGCCTCTCTCCTATTGGGAAGAAGCTGTTAGCACAGCTAATTATGTTCTGAACAGAAGTCTTATACACAAGCTTAAGTGTAAAACTCCTTATGAGTTGCTTAAAAGAAAGAAACCTATAATAAATTATTTTAGAATATTTGGTTGTGTAGTATACATTCATAACAATAACAAAGAATACCTTAGAAAGTTTGAAGCAAAAGCTTCAATGGGAATCTTTCTTGGATATTCCCAAGTAGGCAAAGCTTATAGGGTATTTAATAAATCAACTTCTAAAATTGAGGAATCTGTGCATGTGTCCTTTGATGAATCTCAGATGTTTTACAAGGAGAAGGAAACTTCTCCTTCCTCAAGTTCATTACAGGTACCAGAATCCAATAAAGATGTCACTCAAGAGATTCTCCATCTATCAACTCTTCACATCACTGATTCAGACAGTGATGAAGACTTTGCAGAAGCTGTTGCTGTACCACCAACAGTTGATCAAATTCCTCCTCAAGAATTAATCCCAACTGTTGCTGAAGATCACATCCCACCTGCTGATGTTGTCACACTTAGAGATCATCCTATATCTCAAGTGATTGGAGACATATCAGCTGGTGTACAAATAAGACATCAATTAAGACAGGATGTGATGCATGCTTGTTTCCTTTCACAGATTGAGCCTCTCACCATAAAAGATGCTGAGTTAGATCCCCACTGGATCATTGCTATGCAAGAGGAGCTCAATCAGTTTGAAAGATGTAAGGTATGGACTTTGGTTCCAAGACCAAAAGGCCAACTGATCATAGGCACCAAGTGGGTGTTTAGAAATAAGTTGGATGCAAATGGAATTATTGTAAGGAATAAAGCTAGGCTTGTAGCTCAGGGCTACAGACAGGAGGAAGGTATAGATTATGACCAAACCTTTGATCCTGTTGCAAGGCTAGAGGCAATAAGGATTTTTCTAGCCTATGCAGCCAATATGAAGTTTAAGGTCTTTCAGATGGATGTCAAAAGTGCATTCCTAAATGGTGAGCTAAAGGAAGAGGTATTTTTTGAACAATCTCCTGGGTTTGTCTCTTCAACTCAGCCCTCACATGTTTTCAAGTTGCAAAAAGCTCTTTATGGACTTAAACAAGCACCCAGAGCCTGGTATGAGACTCTAGCTAGTTTCTGTTAGAGCACAACTTTGTTAGGAGAGTAGTTGATAGAACCCTTTTTGTTAAGCACCATAAGGACACAATCCTGTTAGTTCATGTGTATGTAGATGATATTATTTTTGGTTCCACTGATCCCAAACTGTGCAAAAAGTTCTCTGACTTGATGCATTTTAAGTTTGAGATGAGTAGTATGGGTGAGCTGTCTTACTTTCTTGGTCTCCAAGTAAAGCAAGATGTTGATGGCATCTTCATCTCCCAATCCAAATATGCCAAGGAATTGGTAAAGAAGTTTGGGATGGATGATGCTTCAGCAATGCATACACCTATGGCTACTAATGTAGTTATAGATTCTGATGATCAGGGCAAGCCAATTGATCAGAAGAATTATAGGGCCATTGTTGGTTCCCTATTGTATTTAACTGCAAGTAGGCCAGATATAATGTTTGCTACATGCCTATGTGCTAGATTCCAGGTCAACCCCAAAGAATCTCATTTGATTCTTCACAAGAGAATTTTGAGATACCTGAAGGGATGTCCAAATCTAGGACTATGGTACCCAGCAGAATAAGAATTTGAGTTAATTGGATACTCTGATTCTGACTATGCTGGTTGTAGAGTTGACAGGAAAAGTACCTCAGGAACTTGTCAGTTCTTGGGAGAGAGATTGGTCTCTTGGTTCTGTAAGAAGCAGACTTCTGTCTCAACTTCAACTGCAGAGGCTGAATATATAGTAGCTGCTAGTTGTTGTTTACAGATCCTGTGGATTCAAAACCAGCTTTTGGATTATGAGTACACACACAAGAACACAAAAATCATGTGTGACAGTACCAGTGCTATCTCCACTGCACAAAATCCTGTGCACCACTCTAGAACCAAGAACATTGAGATTAGACACCATTTCTTGAGAGATTGTGTGGAAAAGAACAAGATTAGCCTTGAGTTCATATCCACTGACCTTCAGAGAGGTGATATTTTCACCAAGCCTTTAGATGAACAAAATCATTTGTTCTTTTTGGTTCAACTAGGCATGATTAATGGAAAAGACTAAGTGTGACGTCTGCCTTTGTTGAAACCTGTTTGAAGATCGTCGAACGACGTTCGAAGATAGTCGATCGGATCAAGCCCATCGTCGACCTATGGTTGATGATGGCTTATCTGCTTGAAGATCGTCGACCGACGTTCGAAGATCGTCGAACAGGTCGAGCCTATCGTCGACCCATGGGTGATGACAGCTCGTTTTGTTTGGAAGACAGAAATAGTCGATCGATTGATCGACTACTCTGCTTCAGGAAATGATCGTCGAACGACCGTTCGACCATCGTCTCCAGTATCTTTTAAAATAGACCGACGATTGCGGTTTTTATTTAAAACCGATGGTCGACCTAGGTAAAGAGATCGTTCTTTTTATCGTCGACGGAGATCGTCTTTTCGCATTCCGTCTTTCTGCTTGCTCCATGTCTCGCATTTTCTGCCGCTTCGCCTTCGTCGTCTCTCCTCGCCTTCTCCAACCCCATCGATGGCGATTGCTCCAGCCCTCCTGTCCGTGGTGAAGTTCGATGCTGGTTTCAGTGTAGACTTTGATTCTTTCAGTTCCTGTGAGTCTGCGATAGTGGAAATCCTCAAACTCTGCCAGGATCAAGGATTGGAGAGGTTTATGTCCACAAGAATAAAGATAAACGTCCAAGAGATTAAAGAGTGGGCTTTCACTTCGTCCTCCAATGATGAATCTATGAATGGAACGATAGGCGGAGAAGAGGTAATTCTGACTCCCGCCGTTTTGACTGATATTTTTGGATTATTGAATGGGGAAGAGGATTATGAGCAAGATACCCTAGAATTTGGGATAATGTTGACTGAATTAGGACATGCCGATGACATTTCTTCTAAGCTGCTTAAGGTTAACTTTCCGTTTAAGATAAAGTTCCTGGCTGAACTAGTCAGAAAAGTGCTTCTGGGCAAGCACTCTGCCCATGATAATATAACTAGGCAACAGTTTGCCCTAATGTATGCCATTGTGAACAAGAAACAGATTAACTGGGCAGGATTTTTGTTTGATTTGATAAGGAAAAAGAATAGCAAGAAGGAAGTCACCCTGGGTAGGGTGCTTGGGATATTTCTAAAAGAGAAATATCCCCATCTGTTGGTTTCAGTTTCTACATCCATCAATGCCAGCAAAAAGATGGACCCAACCCTGTTTGTCAAATGGAAAAGGAGCTTTCTGAAGCCCGCTCCAGTAGGGGTTGCTCCAGTTGCATCTGATAACACAAGGACTGCCTCAGTCACTCCCCTCCTTCAAGAAGAAGGCCCAGCCATTCTCTCCTTTCCATCCACTTCTTCTGCATTACCATCCACTTCTACTCAAGTTCCACCATCTACTTCAGTTTCATCTACTTCAGTTGAAGTTCTTCTGCCTCTCTTCTTCTTGAGTCCTCCACAACTCTCCATACTTCATCTCCAGCTTCTCCCATTCCTGCACATCTAGCTAGGACTTCTTTTCCCAGTTTTGATTTGTTAGGATCTGAGAGAATTCCAACCCCTCCTCAGTCACCACTTACTCCTCCAGATCACACTGACTTTCCCTCATCCACTCCTCAATCACCAGTCCTCAACACATCTCATCAGGAAACTGCCTGTCCTGATGATCTTCCATCTTCTGTTGTTCCCCCATCCACATCTATATCTCCAGCACTCATAGCCAATATCCTGGAGTTAATTACTCCTTCAATCAAAACCATGATTGAAGAAGCAATTGCTCCCCTTGTATCTTCCATTTCTTCCCTGACTGCCTCCATCCAAGCCCTCTCAAAATCTGCTGAGCCCTCTTCATCTAGGGGCCTGGTTTTAGTTTCCACTGAAATCAGGCAGGGGGAGATGTTCTATGAAGATGCCTCTGAACTGCCCCTGGTCTCTCTTCTAGCAGATCCTCCAGCAGATACAGAAAAAGAGATAGTAGCTCAAGAAGAATCAGTACCTCATCATTCTGAAAAAGAGTTTTCTGATGCTATAATGGAAACAGAATTTGTTGTCAAAGTCTGCTTAGAAGAATCCTCCACTCTCTTAGTTGCCCTTTTCCTAGAAGGAGTCATTACCTCCTTTCTAGATGAATTATGGGAGTTAGGACATTTTGAGGAAAATCCTGAAGGTAATTCATTTACTCATTTTCTTGACATGTTAACTGACCTGCTAGTCGATGAATACCTTGAAGGGATGTTTCAATCTTATTTAGTAAATCTTTGTTCATGATACTATAGATTTAGTGGAAGAAGTTTTAGTTGTTCAAGAACTTGTTCAACAACCTGCTCCAGAAGGTCTAGCTGATCCAGAACCTGCTGTTCAAGATCCTGAGTCTGCTCAACCAGCTCAGATAGTTGTGCAAGAAGAACTGGTCTCCAAGACAGTTATAGTTAAACAAGAGAATGTTTCAGATATTCAGGTAGAAAAATCTACAGTCTGGGATGACTCCCCAGGACTGGATCTAGACACTCTTCTAGCACAGGATGCCTTGGAAGAAGAGTTAGAAAAAGCTGCTTTAAAGGTTAGAGAAAAAGCTGTTCGAGAAGCTGTTGATCCCTATGATCATCCTCAATCATCTGATGATGAAGATGACTCTGATGATTCAGAAGGAACCAAGAAGAAGAAATCTGCCAAAAGAAAAAGAAAAGTTGTTGCTCCTCCTTTACCCAACCCTGATCATGATTTGCCATACTATATTTTGAAAGGAATAGATCCCAAGTCAAAAGAATATTAGCACTGGATGGGATTCTCCAAAAATCAGCAAAAACAAAGAAAGAAATCTAAAAGATATGACAGTCCAGCTCCTAAATGGAATTCTAAAGGACCTCCTCCTCCTCCTCCCAGTGCAGGAGCATCTGGAAATGTTGCCAGTCCCTCTGCTCCTCCTTTTAGATTTACCTCTTCCCAATCTTATCAGAAGAAATGAAATCAAAGCTATCATGGCAAGTCGTAATCTGGACATCAGAGACAGGAAGCTGAGTTACAAGAACAAGTGAAAGAGGTAGTTTACCTAAAGCCAACTTTTTCTCCTCCTCCTTCACCCAAGAAAAGGACATCACCAGATAAAGAAAGCAAGATCATATCTTCCAGAGAATCTGATCTAAAAAGGAAAATAGATGCAAAAGGTAAAAGAGTTATATACTTTGAGAAATCAAGTAAACGATATGCTGAATTTGCTCCTCCAACATCTTTAGATATTCAAGAAAAGAAAGAGCCAGCTGCAAGCTTGTTAGAACCTTCTACTAAATTCAGAACTGTAAATCCTCTAATTCCAGCTGATGAAAATGAGTATGAAAGCTTAGAGCTTAATCCTGACTTTAGGATGGACAGATTCCTTGAAATGGTTGGATCTGCTCAGATTAGAAAAGCCAAAGTTGAAGGAAAAGATGTTAAAGGCTTAACTACTATGTCCAAATTCAGAAAGAAAGAACTTTATAGATTCTAGGTAAGACCTGAAGTTTTTGATGCTACCAAATACATGGAAAAATATCCAGAAGCAGTTGTTCCAAGAGCAGGAGAAACCAAAGTTATTGGAGAGCAAGATCTGAAGACATCAAAGAAGGAAGTTCTAGATCCTCTCAGAAAAATCTGTTTTATTCCTGACTCTTCTATCTCTAAAATAGATTCTGATGCTGCTTAAGTTTTATTGTCATTCTGTTTATGTTAACTGTTTGATTGATGCATTTGATGCTTAGATGTTTCTTTCTTGTATTATATTTAGTTCCTGTAGTTTGTTTGTTTTGTTTTGTTTTGTTTTGAGAGACTTAACTCAAATAGGGGGAGATTGTTGGTACCCTAGTTTGGATTTGAGTTTAGTCTGCTCCTTTAGTTTCTTGACCCAAGATTTATCTATGGTCAAAGGTTAGCCAATAGGTTAGATTCCCTTAGTTGTAAAATTGCTTATCCAGATGAAAAATTTGGTTAAGTCGTTTTTGGTTCGACTATAGTCGAACGCCGCTCGACCATCGTCTATCAACTATTCGACGATCGTCTATCAGTTGGTCGACTATCGTGTGTCAGCAGATCGTCTATCCCTGAGTTAGTTCAACTCTTGTTAGCTCGACGTTCTGTGGAATCTGCCTCGTCGATCGTCGAACCCCGCTCGACTTCTTTTGACCAGACAGATCTCTTGATAGTTCAATTATCTGCTTGGATAGTTCAACTATCTGATAGCTCGACTATTTGTTTGATAGGTCGACTATCTGTTGTGTTTGATAGCTCGACTATCTGTTTGATAGGTCGACTATCTGCTCTGCTTGATAGTTCAACTATATGTTTGGATAGTTCAACTATCTGATAGCTCGACTATCTGTTTGATAGGTCGACTATCTGTCTTCTTTGATAGTTCGACTATCTGATTGATAGGTCGACTATCTGTTTTGCTTGATAGCTCGACTATCTACCTTGATAGGTCGACTATCTGATAGCTCGACTATCTGTTCTGATAGGTCGACTATCTGCTGTGGTAGTTCGACTATCTTCTTTGATAGTTCGACTATTTGTGTCATTTGACTATCTGTCCAATAGTGTTGGTACCCTAGTTTGATTTGAGTTTAGTCTTGCCTTTTTAGTCCCTTGACCCAAGAAATATCTATGGTCAATGGTTAGTAGTCTAGCTGTAGAGTCCTCACTTTTCCAGATTGAGAATTTGGTTAAGTAGTTTGTTCGTTCGACTATCGTCGAACGCCGCTCGACTATCGTCGACTAACTATTCGACGATCGTCTATCAGTTGTTCGACTTTCAGTCTGCGTGGATAGTTCGACTATCGGTTGATAGTTCGACTATCTGTGTGCTTTGATAGTTCGACTATCTGCTTGGATAGGTCGACTATCTGATAGTTCGACTATCTGTTGATAGCTCGACTATCTGTTGATAGCTCGACTATCTGTTTGTTTTTGATAGTTCGACTATCTGTTGATAGGTCGACTATCTGATAGGTCGACTATCTGATAGTTCAACTATCTTCTGGTAGTTCGACTATCTGCTGTGATAGTTCGACTATCTCCTTTGACAGTTCGACTATCTGGATCGTTCGACTATCTGTCCGATAGTTCGACGATCTCCATGCATCGTTCGACGATCTCCGAAGGTCGTTCGACGCTTTCTGTCTGCCTTTATATTTTGTATTTATTTATTATATTTAATTAATTAATACATTATCTGGCATATCTTTTAAGTTGTTTTATGATAATATTTCCAGGCAATATATGCTCCATCCTTTTTGCCTGAGTCAAATCGTTTCAAATAAAGTTGTTTGTCTTATTAGCTGACTTTGTATTTTACTTTATCTGCTGACAGTCCTTTATAGCCGTTAGACTGAAAAGTATTCCTTCTGCTATAAAGAGTATTTCTCTGATGTGACTTTATTTAGTCCTTCTGTTATTTGATTTGATCCTGCAGCTTCTTAGAAAGAGGTTCATTCCTTTTATAGGATGTCTTGCTGCAGAGTTTGTTTTGCTGTGTGTTATTTGCAGCCCAGGTCTCAAGTTTCAGAAGAAGACAAGTAATTCAAATTGAAGAGAGCCGTTGCTTGCTACTGTTATAAAAAGGACCCTTTGAAGAAGGATTCAAGCTAGCTAGCTAGTTAACCTGTTCATCTGCTTTCAAGCCTTCAAAAAGATCAAGTCTTCTGCTCTCAGCAATACTCATCCAATCTGAGAAGTGTTAAGATCTTCTACTCTTCTTCAACCTGAGTTCTCCTGCTTTCAGGAAGTTCAACTCAGAGTTCTTTTGAAGAAGAAGAAAAAGAAGATAGCTGCTTGAAGATCTTTAATTTTATTATTTATTATCTTCTTGTAGTTTTTCCTTCAGAGCTTTCTGAAGAGTTTTCTGCACTGAAGCAAGACTTCACCTGGACATCTTTGAGCCAGGGGGAGCCTTGATTCTTTAGAGCTTTGTAGCTCAGTGCAAATTTTTGTGCTTCTCTAATCTATTGTAAAATAGAGAAGACTTCTTAACCTTCTTCCCCCTCCTGTACAGGGTTATTACTCCCTTCAAAAGTATCCCTTGGTGGCAGGGCACCTGATCAAAAACCTGTGCTTGGTTTTTAGACACCTGATCAAACGTATAAAGGGTTTCTGGATCTACCTGAAGCAGATCTTGTTGGTGGCAGGGCACCTGATCAAAAACCTGAGTGGATTCCTACCTTGTGGGTAGAAGAGTGGACGTACCCAAGTTGTTTGGGGAACCACTATAAATTCCTTGTGTCGTCTGGATTGCCTTATTTACTTCCTGCATTGTGGCTGTGAATAGATATAACTAGGTTGCTAGTTGCTGATTAGAATTTCCAAGCCTTAACTGTAATTACAGTTAGCTTGAGTTTGTGCACAACACTTGTGTTAGGCTATAGGGTTAATTCTATATCTATAATCTTTTAATTCCGCAATTCACTCCAAGGGAGTTGGGTAGACCTTCAAGTTTTGTCTAGTGCAAAATTTGATAACTCTATTCACCCCCCCCTCTAGAGTAGTATCTATCCCTTCACTTTCAGATAGGTCGACGATCTCCGTGCTTCGGTCGACGATCTCCGAAGGTCGTTCGACGTCTTTTTGTCTGCCTTTAGTAAAGTTATATTTTGTATTTCTTATCTGCTTGGCATATTCTATTAAAGTATATTTCATTGATATTATGCTATTATTTCCAGGCAATCTCTGCTCCATTCTTTATGCATGAGCCAATCTTTATCTGACAAAGTGGTTTGTCTTATTAGTTGAAATATATTTTCTGCTTTATCTGCCAGGCTGTCCTTTATAGCCGTTAGACTCAGAAAGTCTTCTCTGGCCGTAAAGAGCTCTTTCTGATGTGACTTTTTCTAGCACTCTTTTATCAGATTGGATATGCAGCTTCTTAGAAAGCTTTATCCCCTTATAGCATGTCTGCCTGCAGGATATATTTTTGCTTTATGCTTTTTGGAGCCCAAATTGCAGATTCCAGAAGAAGACAGTTCAAACTTAGATTAGAGCCGTTGCAAAGGCTCATATATAAAGAGCTTCTTTTGAAAGAAAAAATATACAACATATACACTGATAGAGATATACACAGACATACAATACTCAAATACAAGAAGTTTTTACTCTCAGCAGCATAGAGATCTACAGCTCTCAGAAATTCACATTCAACTAAGAAGATCAAATCTCTTCAGCATTCTTCTTCATCCTGAGTTCATCCTGCTCACAGGAAGACTTTCACTCAGAGGCTTTTAGAAGAAGAAGAAGAAGAAAGGAAGCTGATTGAAGAAGAACACCTTTTCCAAATCAAGAGTCTTCTGCAAGCTTCTCCTTCAGAACTCCAAGACAGTTCCTTGTCTTAGTTCAGAAGAGTGCCTGCACCCTGAAGCAAGACTCCTTCCTGGATGTTCTCTAAGCCAGGGGGGAGCCTTGATTCTTAGAGCCTTCTAGCTCTGTGCAATCCACTAGCTTCTCTAATCTTTTTAACAATAGAGAAGAAACTTTAACTCTCTCAACCTCCTGTACAAAGGGTTATTACTCCCTTCAAAAGTGAACCTTGGTGGCAGGGCACCTGATCAAAAACCTGTGTTGGATTTTGAGCTCCTGATCAAAAGCTCAAAGGGTCTACTTGATCTACCTGAAGCAGATCAGTTGGTGGCAGGGAACCTGAACAAAAACCTATAGTGGATTCCTACCAGGGTGGTAGAAGAGTGGACGTACCTATTTAGAGGAAACCACTATAAAATTTCTTGTGTCGTCTGTGCTGCTTATTTAATTTATTGCACTGTGGTTGTGAGTAGAAATAACTAGGATTGCTAGTTGCTATGATAGGATCAAAGCTCAACTGTAATTTTAGTTGCCCTTCTCTAGTGCACTTCACTTTGTGTTAGGCTCTAGGTTTATCAATATCTATAAACTCATTCCGCAAATTAACTCTAAGGGAGTTGAGTAGGGTGTCATAATTTTTGAATACTCAATTCACCCCCCCCCCCCTCTAGAGTTGTATCTATCATCACTTTCAGATAGGGTCCGCCATGCGACGGAATTGGATGATAGTTTGCAGCATTATGCAGCAGAAGATAAGAGCTCTCAGTTTTCTTTTGACAATGGACTTTGGAGAAAAGACGATCGAGTATGTGTCCCTTGTAAGAGAAATCTTCGTGAAGAAATCATGTACGAAGCCCATTTTTCAAGGTATTCGATTCATCCTGGGAGTTCAAAAATGTATAAGGATTTGAAAAAGAACTTCTGGTGGCCGGGTATGAAGAAAGATATAGCACGTTATGTTGCTAAGTGCCATACATGTGCTCTAGTGAAAGCGGAATGCCAAAGGCCAGGAGGATTCCTGAAGTCATTACCGGTCCCAGTGTGGAAATTTGATGATATTTCCATGGACTTCGTGCATGGATTGCCGAGATCTCAGCGGGGTAATGATGCGGTTTGGGTGATTGTGGATCGGTTAACAAAAGTTGCTCATTTTATTCCAAATCAAAGAGATGATCCAGTCGACAAGTTGGCTAAAATGTACATAGATTCAATCGTATGATTGCACGGAATTACCCGTAGCATTGTTAGCGATCGAGATGGACGCTTCACATCAGGAGATTGGAGGCTAATTCATCAACTGTTGGGCACAAAGTTGCATTTCAATACGGCCTTTCATCCCCAGACGGACGGTCAAACTGAAAGAACAAACAGGACGTTGGAAGATATGCTCCGGATGTGTACGCTAGATTTTGGAAGTCGCTGGGAAGATCATTTATTAATGATTGAATTTGCTTATAACAACAGTTACCAGGCCAGCATTCAGATGGCCCCTTTCGAAGATTTGTACGGCAGGAAGTGCCGCACACCGTTATCTTGGGCGGAGACGGGTGAAACGAAGCTTTACAAGCGGCAAGATGTGATTGATATGCATGAAACGGTACGTACAATTCGTGAAAGGTTGTTAATTTCTCAAGATAGGCAGGCCAAATATTATAATGCCAAGCGCCGAGACGTAAAGTTTGCGGTGGGTGATTGGGCATATTAAAAAATCAAGCCTTTTAAAGGTCTGTCCAGGATACGGCGTCTGAAAAAGTTGAGCCCGAGGTATCTAGGACCTTTTGAGGTGATTGAATGCATCGGTGAGGCAGCCTATCGGTTACTACTACCGCCTGAGTTAAGTAGTTTACATTATGTGTTTCATGTATCGGTGCTGCGGAGAGCAATAAAAGAGCCGTCACAAGTGATAGTTGCAGATCGAGTATCAGTCGATAGTGGGCTAACTACAAAGGTTAGGCCCATTCAGATTGAAGATGCCGCCGAGAAGCAATTGAGGAACAAAACAGTCGGGATGGTCAAAGTTCGGTGGGATAATTGTGGCCGAGAAGAGCTTACTTGGGAGCGTGAGCAAACCATGCGGACAGAATTTCCCGAGTTATTTTTGTAATTGGTTGTGTATTAGACCTTGTAATAATCAATAAATATGGACTTTATTGAGTTTTTTAGTCATTCAAATTTCGGGACGAAATTTTCTGCAAGGAGGGGAGGATTGTAATACCCCCAAAACCCAGTTTTGGTTTTCAGACCAAGTGACACGGCCTAGGACATGGGCGTATCACAGGGCGTGTCAAGCAAATACTCGAGCTGGCCTCAAGTAAATTTCAAAGTTGGGTTTCAGGTGTTTTTGGAGTGACACGGCCTGAGACACGGGTGTGTCCCAGGGCGTGTCCTCCTCGGGTTGCTGCAGGTCGCGCGTTCGACGATCGTTGAGCATCATGATCGACGATCGACGAGAAGAGGTGACATGGCCTGTGACACGGGCTTGTCATAGGGCGTGTCCTTCTCGACGATCGGCGAGATCATGTCGACGATCAGCGAGAATAATCTCGGCGATCGACGAGATTCGTCGAGAGAGGCGACACGGCCATAGACACGGGCGTGTCTCAGGCCGTGTCAGGTTAGACGGTGGTCACGGGCGTGTTCAACCTGTGTGGTGAGGCGGTTCTTTGCTGCTTAAGGGCCGCTTAAGGGACACGGCCTGTGACACGGGCGTGTCACAGGACGTGTCAGGGCCGACAATGTTATTTTATGCAGATCTCGGCTGTTTGTTTCCCTCTTTTCATATCTGGTGGTCTTAAGTTTTCCCAGCCCCTTTAAGACCCCGAACCAGCAAGCTTATCCTCACTTTATCTTCTTAAGTGAGAGAAGGAAGGAGGAAGAAGGAAGGAGGAAGAAGAAGGAGGAAGGAGAGGGAGATCAAGCTAGTCCACGCTCGGATTCGCGATCGGAGGCCATATTCGGGAAGGCAGAGCTCCAAGAAGTTCTTGCCATGGCTCCAAAACATCCTCCAAGGGTAACGACTTCCTCCTTGGATATGTGAAATCCTTCCTTTTTGCATATGCATGAATCCTTTACGAAGGTAGAGTTGAATTATCTTGGGATGTTGAACTCCATCCCTTGATTCTTGTTGGAGTAGTCCCGGAAGCGAGAAGTATGGGTAGGCATGTTGTGTGAAGCCCATCTTGATAGGTTGGTCCGAATTGGTGATGATTGTATGCATATCAGAGCAAGACTCTATATTATTGTGATGTGTGTGATGTTCTTGGTGGACACCTGTAGCTTGGTGCAGCAGGATATTATGTAGATGGGTTGATGCTGTGTAATCTTAGCCCATGTAGCTATGAGTACTACTTTTGGGGGTTGATGCTGTGTGATCTCAATCCTTGTAGTTGTGAATGCTACTTGTTGAGCCGATGGGCCTGCAACTGTGTAAAAGCCTGTGTGGCAAACGGTCAAGGTGAAGCTGTACCCGTGTCAGTCCTGATCGACGTCTGACGTATGTGAGCTACGGGAAAGGCTGATCTGTACCCGCATTCTGGTTGTCTAACCGTGGGGTGCTTAAGGCCCTATTTGGATCACAGAATGAGAATCGCTCCGGCTATTTGAGAAATGGAGGATTAGAATGCTCACGAATTGCCGTCATCTTTAGAACCTCTGAACGGTGGTGGGACCCTGGTTTTCCAGTACACCGATAATGTGCCTTGAGAGCACGGAACGTCGGGCCGTCAGGCCGACGTTTGTGATGGATGATGACTTGTACGGGCGTACAAGTGTGATGTGCTAAAGCATACCCTTTTGATTGTATATAAGTGCTATTCAGGGAAGGAATTCCGCTGTCCCGTGCCAGGGACAGGGTCGTTATAAATGGTCAACCAAATGCTGACCGTTGCTTTGTTTGCCACTGCTTGGTGGATCTTTTGCGTACAGGTCAAGAAGGGCCAAGCAGGGATGAGGGTGGAAGACCCTAAGCTGCTGCTGCTGAGTGCTAGCCCTCAAAGGCTATTTTTGTACCTTGTGTAAGAACTCATGTGTGGCCGGCCTGCGAGCCGATGTATGGAAGATACCTTCTTGTATAAATAGAAACACTTGTAATAGGCCATAAGGCCGTACTTGTGGTTTTTTTTATTATGGCATGGTTTAGCTGTGGACTTCTGTGTTGATGTTTGAGTTCATTCTTGCCACCCTTTAATCTTCTGCTAGAATGCTCTGTAATAGGATTCGTATTTGGCATTACTTAGTAACGTCTTCGCCTGTTTGTAGACATGGTGTGGGGCCCCTGCCGGACCTTCTACTATGTTGCACGTAACGGGTAGGGGTGTTACACAAACGATCTTGAAATTCGACGAAATTCACATCGTGGCGAAGTCGGAATTGTCATCCAATAAACAAAACTCGGGCTAACACTTCCCGAAGCCAAAAACAAGCATTCCCGGAGAGGCTCCACCGAGTCACCAAAACAGACTCCTGCTCGCTAGGGAACCTTGCAAACTGGCTACAATAAATCCACTCAGAGAGCCTAAAGAGCTGAGACCTGGTTACAATCACAGAAAAACCGGGGCCATTACAGTCACTCCCCCTAAAAGAAAGTTTCGCCTCGAAACTTTGCGCACAACACTTCTACCATAGAAGGGAAATAACAAACCAAGAGTTATACAGAAGAATACAACCAAGCAAACTCAGTGAAACAGAAGAGGGTGAGCCTCCCTCATAGACGACTCCAATTACCAAGTCGTGCTTTCCACATCCTGGATTCTCCACAAAACTTTAACCATTGGAATGCTCTTCATCCGCAACACCCGATCTTGAGTATCCAAAATGCGGACAGGCATCTCCACATAAGAAATATTTGGCTCTAACTAAGGCACAGAATTCAAAACCAACCTGTCGCTTTGCACACACTTCCACAGTTGGCTTATGTGAAAAACATCGTGCACAACAGGAAAGTTTGCGGGCAAATCCAGCCTGTAAGCTGACACACCAATCCGCTCAACAATCTTAAACGGTCCCACAAACCTTGGGTTCAACTTCCGGTTCTTACCAAACCATCTTGACTCCAACCATCAGGGAAACTTTAAGAAATACCATGTTCCCTACAGCAAACTCCAAATTAGATCTACGCCGGTTGGCATTCTTCTCATATCATTCTTGGGCTACCCGAAGCTTCTCTCGAATAAGCTTCACAGCAACTTCCATTTCTTCAAGCGCATCCGGACCCAACAAAGATCTCTCGCCAACCTCAGCCCAAAATAGGGGAGTTCTGTAGTGTCTCCCATATAGAGCTTCGAAAGGAGCCATTTGCAAGCTTTCTTGATAACTGTTATCATAAGAAAACTCCATAAGCCTCAAATGCTCATCCCACGCTCCTCTGTGGTCTAAAACATAGCATCTTATCATGTACTCAACTATCTGATTAACTCGCTCTGTCTGACCATTGGTCTACAAGTGGTATGCAGTAGAATACCTCAAATCCATTCCCAATCCTACTTACACACTCTTCCAGAAGAGAGACGTAAACCTGGAGTCTCGGTCTGATATGATACTTACAGGAACTCCATGCAACCTGATGACTTCATCCAAATATATCTCAGCAATCTTCTTCATGTGGTAATCAATTTTATAAGGTACGAAGTAAGCACACTTCATGAATCTATAGAATATAACCCAGACTTAATCATGTCCTCGAGGATATATCGGTAAACCCGTGATGAAATCCATTGAAATACTCTCCCACTTCCAAGTCAGAATCTCCAAGGGAGTTAACTTGCCACCAGGCCTTCCATGATCAGCCTTAACACCCTTTCAGGTTAGCATTCAGAAACAAACCTGGCTATATCACCCTTCATACCATACCACCAGGCAATTTGCTTTAAGTCTTGATACATCTTGGTAGAGCTTGGATGGTAGACAACGCTAGAACCATGCGCTTCCCTGCACAACTTAACTCGGATATCCATAATGGCGGGGATACAAAATTTGCCGCGGTACCTCAAGGTACCCGCATCATCAATAGAGAAATCTAGCAACTCCCCTTTCTCAGTTCTAAGATAAAAGTGTAGTAGATCCGGATCATCCTTCTTATGTAGCCTTGTAAGTGCAATCCAATAAGGCTCTGCTACTACCAAAGTACTCTACAAGTCACAGCTCCCCACAAAAATATTGATCAAGAGGAATTCTTCTACTAATAGCTCGACGGAGAGATTAAAAATCTTCCCCGTCTTCCGACTTAGGGTGTCGTCTACCACATTAGCCTTGCCCGGATGGTATTGGATCTCAACCTCATAATCAGCCACATACACCAACCATCGTCGTTGGCGCAAATTCAATTATTTCTGGGTGAAGACATACTTTAAGCTCTTATGAACGGTAAAAATCTTGCACTGTGCGCCTTAAAGCATATGTCTCCACAGCTTCAGGGCATAAATCACTACTACGAACTATAAATCATGCGTAGGGTAGTTCCTCTCATGGGTCTTCAGTTGCTTTGACCCGTACAGAATCACTTTCCCATCTTATATTAGCACACATCCAAGCCCAACATACGATGCATCCACATAAACATCATAATCCATTCCTTCTGTAGGCAATGTTAAAATCAGAGCAGTGCACAATCTATTCTTGAGCTCTAGAAAGGCTTCCTCGCACTTCTCGCTCCAAACAAAGGTTGCATTCCTCTGTGTCAATTTATTCATTGGCGCAGCCAGGGTAGAGAAACCCTCCACAAATCTCCTATAATAGCCGGCCAACCCTAAGAAGCTCCTAATCTCTTTTGGTGTGTCAGGCCTACTCCATTCCATCACAGCAGCAATTTTATCTGGGTCGACTAAAATCCCATTCCTATTAACCACATGCCCAGAAACGAAACCTGAGGCAACCAAAACTTGCACTTGCTCAACTTGGCGAATAACTTATGGTCCCACAAAGCAGATAAAACTAATCGCAGATGCTGGTCATGCTCCTCAGCATTGCAGGAATATACCAGAATGTCGTCTATAAACACGACTATGAATTTGTCCAGAAAATCCTTGAACACACGGTTCATAATATCCATAAAGGCTGAGGGCGCATTGGTCAAACCAAACGACATTACCAGAAATTCAAAATGCCCATACCTAGATCGAAAAGTAGTCCGTGGGATATCTGACTCACAGATCCTGAGCTGATGGTAGCCAGAACGAAGATCAATCTTAGAAAACATCGTGCTACCACGCAACTGATCGAACAAATCGTCAATCCTTGGCAAGGGATACCTATTCTTAATAGTGACCTTATTTAGCTCTCTATAATCGATGCAAAGCCTCATCGATCCATCTTTCTTCTTAACAAACAGAATAGGAGCACCCCAAGGCGACGAACTTGGCCTTATAAAACCCTTCTCTAACAACTCATCCAGCTGGATACGCAACTCCTCCAGCTCTCGCAGGGCCATCCGATACGACGCCTTTACAATAGGACTCGTGCCCGACTCCAAATCTATCACAAACTCAACATCTCTATCAGGTGGAAGACCAGGAAGTTCTTCAGGAAACACATCTGAAAACTCGCACACAACTGGAATCTCTTCTAAATGCGGCAAAATACCAACGGTCCCCAAAACTGAGACCAAACAAGCAAAGCAGCCGGAAACTTGCACCTTCCGAGCACATAATGCAGAAATAACTGGAGAATCCTCGCGTGGATCACCATAAACACTCCCAAGCTGACCGTTGTCCTTTCTGAAGTCCAAGCACTTACCCTTGCACTGGATAACAACAACATACCTTGACAACCAGTCCATGCCTAAGATAACATCAAAGTCTTCTAAGTCGATCACCTTCAGATCTGCCTTTGTTAGAAAATCCCCTAAAACAATCGGACAACTCTGTATGCCCTTGTCCAAAACTACAGAATCGTTAGAGGGAAATTTGACACAAAAAGCGCCTCCAACTCTATATAGATCCAAACGATACCGCTCCACAAAGGCTCTAGCCACAAATGAGTGGGTAGCACTAGAGTCGAAGAGAACACGCGCCCAATGGTTCTTTACCTTAAATCTTCCTATAGAAATTGCGCACACAGCTAAGGAAACAATTGCTAAACTATAACTACGAACTAAAACATTAAAACTAGGGAGAAAGTCTGACCTGAAATAACCTACGTAGAAGTTTGAGCTTCCTCTGAGGAAATCACATTCAGCTTTCCTTTTCCTTTATCCAATCGATGAGGCGGTGGCAATGCCTAAAGTGGGACTTGTTTTAGTACAGGCTGGAGCTGCGCGCACTGAGCCTTGACATGCCCTTCTTGACAACATAGAAAATAGCTTCTTGTCTTATTCTTTCCCCAGCAGTGGTCAACACATGCCCTACCCGTTTGCATGCAGAGTAGACTAAATATTTCCTAGAAACACCTTGAACCTCATGAACCTGCTCTTTATTTTGATCTCTCGCCCTTTTGTAACACCTCTCAAAGTGGTGGCTCGGCTGGCAAGAAACTACACACTACCTTATCCTTCTTCTTTGAAGTAGCACCAAATGGCTGGGGGCTCTTTCTTTAAATATGTGAATATGTACGACTTTAGGAGAATCATGGGGCTTGGGTGTTGGTGAGGTAAACAAAGATAAATAAGAAGGCTACGCACCTAACCCAAATGAGCTAGCAAAAAAGAATCTATCCGCTAACCAAAATACAAGCGGGTACACCACACCCCCAAACTTAATTTTTAAAATATGGGTGTGTGCACCGCCTACTCCAAATATAATCTCATCTCAAATAGAATTTTCAATTATACTTATTCTTTTCACTTTTCTTTTTCACAATTCATTTATATATATTTTTTCAAATCATCTTTTTATTTTAACAATTTCAACAAATAAAAACTTTGGAGCACATCCATATATTCACAAAGAATATCACCACATCAACACCCCAAAATGAAAATGTAAAACACTAAAGCTCGACTTGGGTGTACGACTAGGATCGCCTATGAGTCTTTGGTGAAATAATGGTTTAGCGTAATCAAAAGAAGGGGTAGGCACAATGGGGCTAGCAAGGATAAGATGTTAGGAACAGTATAAAGCTCAACCAGGCCAAAATGATAGCCTACATCACGCTCATGCTTGACTAACCATGCTCCAATGCTTCGAGAGTAGCTTGGGGCAAGTTCTTAGCCACCAAGAAAGATGATCCTTCCTCCAAACTTGAGCAAAACGAGTCTAGTGACGGCTACACACATACATAAACTACCGTTCTATACACACCGGATTCACCCAATTTTGAGTAGAATAAAAAGTATTTATGCAAATAGAAAAATATAAAACTATAAGCATACAAAAAAGTTAAGTATACTCAAAACTCTACACGAGACGAGAGCACCCGACTAGGAGCATTGCAGGAGTCAATATTTTACTCCATCTCACAATCCTATGACAGCACATTAATTTTCCCAAATCTTACAAAAGAAACGAGTGTAACTCATACCACACTAATAGCAAAGCACGTGCTCATGTGGGTGTAGTGGTGTGCCATGCAATGAACTTATCAAAATAAAACAATAAAAGATTCTAGTATGCAAATGAAATGTGCGCGTGTAAAAGGTAACAAATACTGGCTCTCCCCCAAACTTAAACTAAGCTACACAGCATATGATATAGAAATTTAAATCAGATAGAGACAACGGAAGAGGTTACCCAATGCTCTGCCAGTGAGCATACCAGAAGACACGTGAAAAACAGAAGCACGTCTGCCAAACGAAGAATCAAAATCCCGCAAATACGAATTTGCCATGAATACCTGCAGGGGTGTGCTCTGCAAAAACAAAAGAAAAATAGACAAAATACAATGAAGTACTAAAACTAAGATAAACATGAAAAATAAAAATGCAGGAAATATAAGATAACTATTGAGGTTATTATCCTCCCAGCACGACTTATTAAATTCTATACATTTCTAGCTAATGGGCCTTTGAAAAGAAAAGTGCACAGGTAACTATTCCAGTATCTGTTTCGGTAAGGAGTACCGATACGGCGATAAAATAGTTACCCCTCTACATAAATAATAATACCTTTCCAACACAGGTAGAGGAAATAGGATGTAAGAAGAGGAGGAGCGCTGGTCCTCACTCATCTCACCCCAAAATAAATCCTTTCCTAACTTGGTATAGTCTATAGGAAGACGACAGGAGGAGAAAGCATTGAATGGAGCTTACACAATAGAGGAGGAATCAACCTCCTCGCGAAAGAGGATACTATCATCCATGACTCGAGCAGAAAGCTCAAATTCCTCATTAAGCACCTGCGAAGACTCAACCCGCACAGGCTCAGATATAGAAAGGTGATAAGGAAATAAAGGAGATTAAAAACTTAAATAATCAAAACTAGGGGGAGTGGTCCTGGTCTTACTCCCAGCAGGCTCCAAGCATAGATCATTGTCTGGTTCATATGAGTCATAGCAAGGGGAATCCGAGAGCTCGAGGTCCTCGGTGGTGGTTTGGACCTCTTCATCCAATAAGGAAATGAAAACTTCCTCATCAAAAAGGATCTCCTCATCAACCAACCTCGGTGCGTCATTATGTTCCAAGGTGTCACACTCTCCATTGGAGAGAATAACGTCCACGTCCCTCGTTGGCACAACCTCAGGCTCTGAATCACAATACTGCATAACATCATCAACCGACTCACTAAAAATTAGGATAGATAATTCTTGCAAAGAAAGCGGAGGAACTACAACATCAGAGAAAATATGTGCTGGTTCCTCCGCAGGTGAATCTTAAAGAGGGGAAGAATGCATAGGGAAAGACGGCACCACAATATCGTCACACTGATCAGCAGAAAGTCTGATGGGTATATCCACAGCAGTCCAACATATACAAGATGGTGATGCGAATATATCATCAGAATCAGAAGGGGCAGCCAATTGAGAGGTGGATGGAATGAATCGGATACTCGGTTCATCCTCCCCCTCCAACTGGCGCTAAAATTCTTTGCAATCTTTCATCACGTGCTCGGTGCTACGACAACACAAACACCGTTTTCCATTACTCCTCAGTCTTGGTGGGACCGAAGAGGAATAAGAAAAAGGTGAAGGCGTATAAGAGAAGTGACCATAAGACTTGGGTACGGTGTGTGTAGTACCAGAAGAGGACGGTGCAACATACACTGAACCACGAGAATTATGCTCAATATCTTTAGTGGGGCACTCATCACTACCATTCCTATAATACCCTAACCAACTGCAACGGATATTCACATAAAAAAACATGGTGCAATAAGAAAAAATACACCAACAGAAATATTGTATGCAAAAATTAACTACATACTAGCAGATAAAAGAAAAGGAATGCCTGCTGCTGAAAAATTAAAACTAGAAAAGGAACAAAGAAAAATTAGCAACAAATTCTAAAAACTAAAGCAAAGAAGAAACACGAAATTAACAAATGGAAAAGTGCTTCTATCTCCTATCTCCCTCTCCAAAAACTCACACGACTTTATTCCCCGGTAACGACGCCAAAAACTTGATGCAGCTTACGAGAAGTGCACCGGTCGCACAAGTAATATAAAATTAGGCGAATTTTCCCAAGTATCGATCTCTCAAGGAATACAGTAAAGTGGAGTTAATTTTGAGGAGGACTTAAGATTGAATTCCTTAGGTTGGCGTTTGCGAAGGGCGGTTTTGATTGTTTGCAAAAAAAGAAAGTAAAACACTAATAAACTACTCCTATGCAATGCCGCTATGCAATGCTTCACCAGGCGGATGGAAAACTACACGAGCCACTATGCACCGAATCATTAGGCGGATGGACGAGTAGGCTTGCGGATGAGATGGTGAGAACGACGGAATGAGAGTAATGAGCACCTCTTCACTACGCACGCCACTAGCAATTGCTAATGCGACACTATGTGGTGGAGGATGGATAATGGCGCACCTCAAGCAAATAATGAAAATATAAAATCACATAGACATGATTGTACACAAATGTATATCAAATTAAACATACTTCATCACATACAAAGAGATCAACTACACTATCAATAACAAGAGAAGAAGAAAGTGCGAAATCGACCGGATAAGAATTCTTGCTAAGGATTCACAGATGGAATAACCGGGTTGTCAATCCGCGTCCTAGATTGGTCCTCAACTGCATCTGGGGTAGAGGAGGCTATCACTAACTCCCTCTTTGTGTCACGATCCAGTGGACGATGACACAAACTCCTCCGAGCTTGATGGTGAAAGCTAGGCCAAAACCTTCTTGAAGCTCAAGGATGAAGAATGAGGCTGAGAGGAAGCTTCGGCTTGAATTTGGCATTGAAAGCTTGCCCGGAACCCCTCCTTATGATGGAGGAAGAAGGAAAACGACGGAACCCTCCTCAGAGACAAAAATGGCAAAGAAAAAGTCCAGAATGCGGAATTAGGGCAGAACCTATAAATTTATAGATTGTAGTAATAATAATGCACACGATCAGTGGTGCACGACTAGTGATCGTGTGCACAATGACAAGTGATCGTGCGTATTGGCATGGTAGAACTCAAAGAAAGACTAAGATAATGCACACGAGCAGTGGTGCATGAGCAGTGGTGCACGATCGGTGGTCGTGCGCACTATGTGCAATGGTCGTGCAATTGCCCCTAGACAGAACTTGAAAAAATGGAGAATAGTGCGCACGATCAGTGGATCACGACCAGTGGTCGTGCGCTATAGATTTAATGATTGTGCGTAGTGTTCCTGTACTATTTTGGGTTCGACGAACAGGCCCCGCACGACTAGTAGTCATGGTCTAAGGAGTCCACCGACTGTGCGTGTGTAAAAATGCACGATTAGTGGACCTTAGGCACAAAACATTCCCAAACAATCCTGGGACACGCACACGACCTTTGTACCTATAGACAAAACAAACAAGCCACCGAAACGGGCATACCACATTCTCCAAACACAGAAAAACACCAAGTAGTGCAAAAGAATAATAACTAAGAAATCACACAAAATACGGGCCAAAAGTGCACCTTAACATGAAATGGGCATAATAACAAATATGAAAAATTATGTCTCTAAAGTGTAGTGCATCAAAGAGAAAACTAGCCAAGATGAGCCCAAAAATAAGTATATAAATAGGACTCATCAGTCTCATTAAGAGCATGTGTTTGAGAGAGGAGAACCTTAATGACAGATGTTCGTGGGAGTACTTCAAGGAGTTGTTACTAAGGAAGTTTCTGCCATCGGTCGAGCAAGACAGCTTGATGAATAATTTTCTGCACTTGAAACAAAGACAACTCACTGTTAGTTAGTATGAGATAGAGTTTAACAAGTTGAGCCGGTTTGCCCTTAATTTGGTATCTTATAAAGTTGACTAAGTTAATCACTTTTTGGGTGGCCTTAGGAATGACATCCAGCTGTTGGCTAGTGCCTATGAATCTAAGAGTTATGCAGAGGTAGTTGAAGTTGCTCTTAAGGTTGAAGTTATTGTCAATGCCAAGAACTGAAGCATGTAGATAAGATAAGATAAAAGGAAGTCTGAAGGTGGTACGAGCTCTTAGGAATCTGGTTCTACATCAAGGTAAAGAAGCAAGGAGGTATAACGACTCCACATGTTAAACAACATATAATAGAAGGTCCGGCCGGGGCCCCACACTATATTCCACAAACAGACGGCGAGGTCACAGGTTAATACCACTACACCATCACATCCTAACTCAGATCATGCTAGCGAAAGATTTTAAGAACAACGATGAACTCATACCAGGAATGTCCACTATATATATAAACCACATTAATATATTAACTCATAAAAAAGTGTACAACAAATACACACAAGATGGCCTTAAGGCCTTACAGTTCCTCTTTTCAAAGTGTGGATTACATATATCGGTGCACAGGCCAGCCACACATGAACAAAATACAAGAGAAAGCAGCCTTCAAGGGATAGCAGCAGCAGCAACATCTGCAGGGACTTCAGCCCTTTCACTTCCCACTCAGCCCACCAGCACCTGCACATGGACAACTCACCCAGAAGTTTGTAAACAATACAATAGTCAGAATTCAGCAGACCAATTTATAATAATCCTACCCCTTTCTCGGGGCAGTGGCATTCCTTCCATGCGGGCATAGCAATGCATAGACAGATATCTTATATATTGTGGTCTCACACACAAGCAATCCATCACAACCGTCAACCACACGACCCGACGATTCGTGCACTCAGGGACATTTTTGGTGCACCGGCAAAACAGGGTCAGCACCACCGTTTACACAGTATTGAGCATTTAGTCTTACTGGCACGCAAGCCTAAGACTCTCAATATGCCACTAACAAAAGCTCAATGCCTTAACGCTCTCCTGTACAGTGGACATAACGCAGGTACGGATCTGCCACCCCCCATTGCTGAAGTCTCCTTGCCATCACCGAGTATGGCGTACTCGCGGCTATAACCAAAGGTGCGGGTCGGTTTCACCTTTCCTGTTTGGCACGAAGCCTAATTAAGAGCATTCAGCTCATAATAGCCATAACATCCACCAAGGACTGGCTTCACAATGGCCACGCTGTCCTCCAAGGACTGGCCTCACAATGGCCACACTGCCCACAAAGTACTGGCCACAACACAAGCGATATAAGGGTATTTCCTAGATCTCCTTATTCTAGTACTTCTTGCTACTCCCCAACACAGGCACAACCCTTCGACTCCACAAACCACACGTTTATACGCAGAGTTTTCTCCGTTGCACAATATGCAACATCACCAATTAAACCAACCTGTCCAGATGGGCTTCACACAGCATGCCTATCCCGTACTACACATTTTCGGGTCTAAATGCAGACTCACTTGGGGATAACAACTATCAACCCACGGGGATCACTTACTCTTCCACCTTTTGGTGGAGGATCCCATGCTCTTGCATTAAGGAGGACTTCACATGTCCAAAAAGGAAGATCGTTTCCCTTAATGATCTCTTGGGAGCCATAGAAATCTTAGCCGGTGGAAAGGACCGCAGCGATCTTGCCTCCATAGATCTGGCCTCAGATCTCTCAATAGAACTCTAACACTCCCACGGTGGCCGGATCTTCTCCTCCTCCTCCTCCTAGCTCTCCTCTTTCACTAAGTTCTTGAGAGATAATGGCTAAGTGAAGATTGATATCTTCACTCAATCCCGGAGATAAACCCAGCTGGGAATACCTGGGGCCATTGGATTATGGATGAGGGAAACGAACGACCACAAATTGGCTGAAAAGTCTAATTTTGCGGCTGACACGGCCTGTGACACGCCCGTGTCACAGGCCGTGTACTGTAAGAGGTACACGAACCGACTCATCCAAAAAAGGACACGGCCCTGTGATACGCTTGTGTCACAGGTCGTGTGTCCTGACACGGCTTCAGACACGCCCGTGTCTAGACCGTGTTCAACATGCCGCATAACCTTGGACACAACCTAAGAGGGACACACCCTCTGAAACACCTATGTGGCTGGGTGTGTGTTTCACTCAACGATTATCGAGCTCATGGAATTGAGTGTCGAGAGCTTGGTGTTGAGTGCACACCGAGAAGGACACGGCTTGGGACATGCCCGTGTCCTAGGCTGTGTGCCTCACTCAACGCCTTCTCGAGACCATATCACACTCAATGCCTTCTCGAGAAGCCCGAGCAGGACATGCCCTAGGACACGCTCATGTCCCAGGCCGTGTCTAAGCTTGAATTTCAAACTTTGGAAATTTCGGATTTTGGGGTGTTTCAACCCTCCCCTCCTTAACAAAAATTTCGTCCCGAAATTTAGGCACAATAAGGAAACCAAACAATCAATAAAGATATACGATATATAACAAAATGTACGATCAACAAAATGTACGCGGATATACCTTTGATTCGCCTGCTTCCGCCCAAGCTAGCGGTGTACGACATTTTCGACCATACAAAGCTTCATATGGATCCATACCGATGCTCGCTTGGTAGCTATTATTGTAGGCAAACTCCACCATATTGTGATGATTTTCCCATCTCTTACCAAAGTCCAGGGCGCACATTCGGAGCATATCTTCCATCATCATTTTGGTCCGCTCAGTTTGGCCATCCATTTGGGGATGAAAGGCCGTACTGAATACTAATTTTGGGCCCAACAACTGATGGATTAGCCTCCAATAATTCGACGTAAATCGCCCATCACGATCACTGACGATGCTCCGGGGAATACCGTGCAATCATACAATATGCTCCACATAGATCTTTGCCAAGGTTTCCACTGAATCGTCCCTCTTAATGGGTAGGAAGTGAGCCACTTTTGTCAACCGGTCTACAATCACGCAGATTGAATAATTCCCTCATTGAGATCTCGGTAACCCGTGAACGAAATCCATTGAGATATAATCAAACTTCCACTCTGGAATCGGTAACGACTTCAGGAAACCGCTAGGCTTCTGGCATTCTGCTTTTACCAAAGCACAAGTTTGACATTTAGCCACATAATGAGCTATGTCTCTCTTTAAGCCTGGCCACCAGAAAAGCTTCTTCATGTCCTTATACATTTTTGTGCGCCAAGGGTGAATTGAGTACTTTGCAAAGTGAGCTTCGTACATCAACTCTTCTCTCAATTTACCCGCACTTCGGACGCACAATCGGCCATCTTTGCATAACAAGCCATCAACCCAGGAGAATTGGCCATCTAACCCATCTTTTGCATAGCGTTGGAGACTCTCATCAAGCTTCGTTGCTCACTGAACCCTGTCTGCAAGATCATACTGTACCTCCGTCCAGTTCAAGCATGCATCGGCTATGAAATTCATGTCAACACAAGAAATCTCTAACGCTTCCAGCTCCTAGATCAGACGCTCATCATGCCTCTGCAACCAACTTGCCCGCATCGGAGTCCTGCTACTCAAGGAATCAGCGACCAAATTTCCCCTCCCGGGAGTATAGTGAATATCAAAGGTGTAGTCCCCAAGGAACTCTATCCACCTTTGTTGTCGCATATTCAACTCTTTCTGGTCCAACAGATACTTTAGGCTCTTATGATCTGTATAGATATCCACTTTTACGCCATATAGATAGTGTCGCCATAATTTAAGCGCAATGATCACCGCCGCCAACTCTAAGTCGTGAAAGGGATAATTCCGCTCATGCACTTTTAACTGGCGTGAGCCATATGCAATCACTTTACCAAACTGCAGAAGAACGCAGCGTAAGCCGCTCTCAGACGCATCACTATAGATCTTATAGCTGTCTGCACCACATGGCGATGTAAACACAGGCGCCGTGGTCAAACTACTCTTCAGCTCTTCAAACGCTCGCGCGCACTCCGTCGTCCAAAAAAACTTCTGATCCTTTCTCGTAAAGGTGGTAAGAGGCAAAGCGATCCGTGAGAAGTTTTCTACAAACCGCCTGTAGTACCCTACCAAACCAAGGAAACTTCTAACTTCAGCCTGTAGTACAGATGCACTCAAACCGAAATCCTGACTTCCTATTTGAACTTCAACATCGCAAGCTCTGTCTGCAATCATCACACAACCATTCTGTAATAATACCTTCACCCTATCTATCGTCCCACGACTTGGTACTCCAATTCGCGAGACAAAGTCCATAGACAGAAAATAATGTTAAGCACCCGTATCAAACAGGGCTCTCATCGGGTTATTCTGAATCAGGACAAAGCATGTAGCACACACATCATGCATAAGCTACAAACAATTTATCCAATAAAACCAAAGCAAGCAATATATTAAATCATACATGTGGCAACGTCACTCTACTTTATAGCCTCTTGTTGGTTAAGATTATAATCTCTGGGTTGCGCCTGAGATGTAGAGGACTCTACCACTGCTTTTCCCTTCTCAGCATAAGAAGTGCCTGTCTTCTTTTCCCCATTTGGCTGAGCAACCCTACAATCACGGGCTATATGCCCCACTTTGCCACAGGTAAAGCAGGTACGAGGCTCCTGCCTTGAAGATGCTTCCGACGTCACAGTCGCAGAAGTTTGCCCAGAAGGCTTGGACCTCTTGCCCCACTTCTTCTAGTAGTCTGATTTTCCAGGGCGGGGTGCTTTGAACTATGGCTTTATTACAGCCAATTCCTTTTTACCTTGCACCCACTTCATATCATTGTCCAGTGCATGCGTAGTATCAACCAAGGTTTGGAACCCTTGGGTCACCGAACTTGAGAGCAGGAACCTCAACTCGTCCCACAAACCTTCATAGAACCGATTTGTTTTCCGTTGTTCATCCGCGAAGATCGACCCCGCATATCGTCCCAATCTTGTAAACTCATTCAAGTGCGTATCAACGCTACTTTCTCCTTGCATTAACCATTGGAACTCGTTCTCCATAGCAATGAGTTGTGCCGCTAGCAAATGCTTTGCCAAGAACATTCGAGAGAATTCCTCCATCGACACTTGAATCAACTGCCTGCCCGCTAAATAGTGTAACTCAACCTCGTCCCACCATAACCGAGCCTCACCTTATAACATGAAGGTAGCCAAGGTGACCTTCTGATTTTCCTCAATCCCGATCGCCATCAATATACGCTTGACGCGTGATAAACAATACTCATCCTGTATTGGGGATTGCTCGCTCGTGAACGTAGGTGGATTGAAACTCATGAAGTGTTTTAACTGCCATTCAGCTGCTCGAGGGTCCACAACCGCAACAGGTTCCGGCCTTACAATAACCCGTTCTAGCACCACTGCCAGCTGTGCTTTCCCAACAGGCTGTGCTTGAAACATTTCAAAGAGGGCCTCAGCAATTAAGAGGACAGTTTCCGCAGAAGGAGGAGGTGTAGGTACCTCAGTTGGTGCCGTACTCTCATCAGATCGTTGGGGCTCAGACTGCCCAGCACCACTACGACTCACCTATAGGTGGACAAGACACACATTAGCGACCTCAGGCAAGCAATAACAACAAGATAGGAACACGCAGGTCCCTCAAACAAGTGTATTTGCATTACTTAGTGGACATTCAAGAGTTCATTAGTGTTAAAGCGGTTCGCACAGACACATGCTCGCCACCCCACAAAAGAATTGGACCACGAATTCGAAAGAGGAAGACTGAGACAAGCTTATACTAAAATGTAATGACTCCACCCATTAAACAACATATAATAGAAGCTCCGGCAGGGGCCCCACACCATATGCTACAAATAGATGGCGAGGTCACAGATTAATACCACTACACCATCGCATCCTAACTCAGAGCATGCTAGCAGAGTCCTGCGACTAGATTATACGCTCATCATGCCTCTGCAACCAACTTGCCCGCATCAAAGTCCCGCGACTCAACGAATCAGCGACCACATTTCCCTTCTCGGGAGTATAGTGAATATCAAAGGTGTAGTCCCCAAGGAACTCTATCCACCTTCGTTATCGCATATGCAACTCTTTTTGGTCCAACAGATACTTTAGGCTCTTATGATCTGTATAGATATGCACTTTTACGCAATATAGATATTGTTGCCATAATTTAAGCGCAATGATCACCGCCGCCAACTCCAGGTCGTGGACGGGATAATTCCGCTCATGCACTTTTAACTGGCGTGATCCATAAGCAATCACTTTACCAAACTGTAGAAGAACGCAGCCTAAGCCTCTCCCCGAAGCATCACTATAGATCTCATAGCCGTCTGCACCACATGGTGATGTCAACACAGGCACCGCGGTCAAACGACTCTTCAGCTCTTCAAATGCTCGCACGCACTCCGACGTCCAAACAAACTTCTTATCCTTTCTCGTCAAGGTGGTAAGAGGTAAAGCGATCCGTGACAAGTTTTCTACAAACCGCCTGTAGTACCCTGCTAAACAAAGGAAACTTCTAACTTCAGCCACTGAGGACAACACCGGCGACTCCTGTATGGCGCTTATATTTGACGGATCCAATGATATGCCCTCCTCACTTACCACATGGCCAAGAAAATCCACTGACGATAGCCAGAACTCACACTTTGAGAACTTGGCATAAAGTTTGTTCCTCCGCAAAGTGTGCAACACCATTCACAAATGATTCGCATGATCAACCTCCGACTGAGAGTACACCAATATATCATCAATGAATATGATCACAAAGAGATCCAAGTACTCTCAGAACGTTCGGTGCATTAGATCCATGAATACCGAAGGCGCATTACATAGCCCAAATGGCATTACCGTGAATTCATAATGACCGTAGCATTTTCCAAACGATGTCTAGGGAATGTCACTTTACCGAATCCGCAATTGGTAATATCCTGATTTCAAATCCAACTTCGAATAGACGGTTGACCCCACTAGCTTATCGAACAAGTCATCTATTTGTGGAATCAGATACTTGTTTTTCTCCGTCAGCTTATTCAACTCACGATAGTCAATACATAACCGTAAAGTACCGTCTTTCTTTTTCACAAACAGAACAGGCGCGCTCCAAGGTGACATACTTTTGCGTATGTATTCCTATTCAAGCAACTCTTGCAGTTGGACCTTTAACTCCGCCATTTTATTTAGCGCGAAGCGATATGGCTAGCAGGCCACATGTTTCGCACCTGGCACTAACTCGATAGAGAAGTCAATCTCCCGCTGGGGTGGTAACCCAGGAAGATCCTTAGGAAATACATCGGCAAACTCCGATACAATCGTAACCTCATGCACACTGGCCTTTGGCTCAACATCTTGAACAAGCGTGAAGAATAACTTCGCGCCCTTCCGAACAGCATTGACTACTTGGAGTGCAGACATCAAGGTCCCGCTCACTCCTCGCATACCAGCGAACTTAGTCTCAAGCTCGGTATTCTGGCCCAGTGTGATCTCATTTGAATTTCAATCAATACAGGAACGCTGCTCCGAGAGCAAGTCCATGCCAAAGATCACATCAAACTCTGATATTGGTAGCACAGATGCACTCAAACCAAAATCCCGACTTCCTATTTGAACTTCAACATAGCAAGCTCTATCCGCAATCATCACACAACCATTCAGCAATAATACCTTCACCCTATCTGTCGTCCCACGACTTGGTACTCCAATTCGCGACACAAAGTCCTTAGACAGAAAAGAATGTGAAGCACCTGTATCAAACAGGGCTCTCATCAGGTTATTCCGAATCAGGACAAAGCCTGTAGAACACACATCATGCACAAGCTACAAACAATTTATCCAATAAAACAAAAGCAAGCAATATCTTAAATCATACCTATGACGAAGTCACTCTGCTTTATAGCCTCTTGTTGGCCAAGATTATAATCTCTGGATTGCGCCTAGGATGCAGAGGACTCTACCACTGCTTTTCCCTTCTCAGCATAAGACGTGCTCGTCTTCATTTCCCCCTTTGGCTGAGCAACCCTACAATCACGGGCTATATGCCCCACTTTGCCACAGGTAAAGAAGGTACGAGGCTCCTGCCTTGAAGTTGCTTCCGACGTCACACTCGCAGAAGTTTGCCCAGAAGGCTTGGACCTCTTGACCCACTTCTTCTAGTGGTATGATTTTCTAGGGCGGGGTGCTTTGAACTATGGCTTTATTACAGTCAAGTCTTTTTTACCATGCACACACTTCATATCTTTGTCCAGCGCACACGCAGTATCAACCAAGGTTTGGAACCCTAGGGTCACCAAACTGGAGAGAAGGAACCTCAACTCGTCCCGCAAACCTTCATAGAACCGATTTGTTTTCCGTTGTTCATCCGCGAAGATCGATGACGCATATCGTCCCAATCTGGTAAACTCATTCTAGTACTTATCAACGCTACTTTCTCCTTGTATTAACCATTGGAACTCATTCTCCATAGCAATGAGTTGTGCCGCTAACAAATGCTTTGCCAAGAACATTAGAGAAAATTTCTCCATCGACACTTGAGTCAACTGCCTACGCGCTAAATGGTATAACTCAACCTCATCCCACCATAACTGAGCCTCACCTTGTAACATAAAGGTAGCCAAGGTGACCTTCTGATTTTCCTTCATCCCGATCGCCATCAATATACGCTTGACGCGCGATAAATAATACTCAACCTGCATTGGGGATCCCTCGCTCGTGAACGTAGGTGGATTGAAACTCAAGAAGTCTTTTAATTGTCGTTCAGCTGCTCGAGGGTCCACAAACGCAATAGGTTCCGGCCTTACAGCAACCCGTTCTAGCACCGCTGCCGGCTGTGCTTGCCCAACAGGCTGTGCTTGAAACATTTCAAAGTGGGCCTCAGCAACTAAGAGGACAGTTTCTGCAGAAGGAGGAGGTGTAGGTACCTCATCTGGTGCCATACTCTCATCAGATTGTTGGGGCTCAGACTGCCCAACACCACTACGAGTCACCTATAGGTTGACAAGACACACATTAGCGACCTCAGGCAAGAAATAACAACAAGATTGGAACGCGCAGGTCCCTAAAACTAGTGTATTTGCACTACTTAGTGGACATTCAAGAGTTCATTAGTGTTAAAGCAGTTCGCACAGACACGTGCTCGCCACCCCACAATAGAATTCGACCATGAATTCGAAAGAGGAAGACCGAGACAAGCTTATACTAAAATGTAACGACTGCACCAATTAAACAATATATAATAGAAGCTCCGGCTGGGGCCCCACACTATATGCTACAAATAGACGGCGAGGTCACAAGTTAATACCACTACACCATCGCATCCTAACTCAGAGCATTCTAGCGGAAGATTTTAATAACAACGATGAACTCATACAAGGAATGTCCACTATATATATATAAACCACATTTATATATCAACTCATAAAAGAATGTACAGCAAATACACACAAGCTGGCCTTATGGCCTTACAGTTCCTCTTTTCAAAGTGTGGATTACATACATTGGTGCGCAGGCTGGCCACACACGAACAAAATACAAAAGAAAGCAGCCTTTAAGGGATAGCAGCAACAGCAGCATCCGCAGGGACTTCAGCCCTTTCACTTCCCACTCAGCTCACCATCACCTGCACAGGGGCACCCACCTAGAAAGTGGTAAATAATGCAATGATCAGCATTCAGCTGATCAATTTATAACAATCCTACCCCTTTCCTGGGGCAGTGGTATTCCTACCCTGCAGGCATAGCAATGAATAGAAAGATATCATATATATTGTGCTCTTACGCACAAGCAATCCATCACAACCGTCAGCCACACGGCCCGACGATTCGTGCACTCAGGGCACTTTTTTGGTGCACTGGCGAACAAGGGTCAACACCACCATTTACACGGTATTAAGCATTTAATCTTACTGGCACGCAGTCCTAAGACACTCATTATACCACTAACGAAAGCTCAATGCCTTGACGCTGTCCTGTACAGTCAACATAACGCAGGTACGGATCAGCCACCCCCCATTGCTCAATTCGCCTTACCATCACCGAGTACGGCGTACTCGCGGCTATAACCAAAGGCGCGGGTCGGTTTCACCTTTCATGTTCGGCATGAAGCCTTATTAAGAGCATTCAGCTCACAATAGCCATAACATTCACCAAGGACTGTCTTCACAATGGTCACGCTGTCCGCCAAGGACTGGCCTCATAATGGCCACACTGCCCACAAAGGACTGGCCGCAGCACAAGCGATACAAGGGTATTTCCTAGAACTCCTCATTCTAGTAGTTCCTGCTACTCCCCTTCACAGGCACAACCCTTCGACTCCACAAACCACACATTTATACGCGGAGTCTTCTCCGGTGCGTAATATGCAACATCACCAATCCAGACCAACCTGTCCAAATGGGCTTCACACAGCATGCCTATCCCGTAATACACATTTCCGGGTCTAAATGCAAACTCACTTTGGGATAACAACTATCAACCCACGGGGATCACTTACTCTTCCACCTTTTGGTGGAGGATCCCATGCTCATTCATATAGGAGGACTTTACATGTCCAAGAAGGAAGATCGTTACCCTTGACGATCTCTTGGGAGTCATATAAATCTTAGCCAGTTGAAAGGACTGCAGCGATCTTGCCTCCAAAGATTTGACCTCAGATCTCTTAATAGAACTCTAACGCTCCTGCGGTGGCCTGATCTTCTCCTCTTCCTCCTCTTAGCTCTCCTCTTTCACTAAGCTCTTGAGAGAGAAAATTGCTATGTGAAGAATGATATCTTCACTTAATTTCGGAGATAAACCCAGCTGGGAATACCTGGGGACATTGGATTAAGGATGAGGGAAACGAACGGCCACAAATTGGTTGAATGTCTAATTTTGCGGCTGACACGGCCTGTGACACGCCCGTGTAACGGGCCATGTATTGTAAGCGGTACATGAACCGACTCATCCAAAAAAGTACATAGCCCTGTGACACTCCCGTGTTACAGGCCATGTGTCTTGACATGGCTTCAGACACACCCGTGTCTAGCCCGTGTTCGACAGGCCGCATAACCTTGGACACAACCCTAGAGGGACACTCCCTCTAACACGCTCGTGTGGCTGGGCGTGTACTTCACTCAATGATTGTCAAGCTCATGGCATTGAGTGTAAAGAGCATGGCATTGAGTGCACACAGATAAGGACACAGCTTGGGACACACCCGTGTCCCAGGCCGTGTGTCTCACTCAACGCCTTCTCGAGAGCAAACCATACTCAACGCCTTCTTAAAAAGCCCGAGCAGGACACGCCCTGGGCAACGCCCGTGTCCCAGGCCGTGTCTAAGACTGAATTCCAAACTTTTGAAATTTAGGATTTTGGCGGTGTTACAAGGAGGTGTGTTGTTTCTATGGCCTGCTTGGCCATCCATTCGATAGATGTTTCAAGAGATTGGGAGCTCAGAAGAAGGAGCAAGTGCTTGCGATTCCGAGCATTCCTAAAGGAGATTTTGTTTCTGCCGTGTGTAAGAAGAAGGGGCATGATGCTACCCATTGTTAGTCTAAGGAAAGGGTCTGCTTCTAGTGCGGACAGAAGGGACATTTCAAGTCAAGTTGCCCGAAGACTCAACCAGCGCTGCAGCCAGTTCCACTTCAAGCACTGCCACCGTAATAACATTTGGACAAACGGAAGGGAAAGCTTAATGTGATGTCTATGGAGGAAGCTCAGATGTCTATCCAAGTGATTTTAGGTTAGATTCTAATCTAGTTCTAGCATTTAGTTAGTAGTTGTAGCTTCGATATTTGTTCGTCTAGTTACTTATGCGATTTATATGGAAGTTTAAGGTCAAGAACTGTTGGACGCACGATCTTTTTTGATTCGGGTGCTACCGACTCGTTCTTGGTTAGTAATTTCATAGAGCATCATCGTCTGAATCTCAACATAATTGGTAACTCGTTTCCCGTTAAGTTTCCTTCCGGTGATTTGTTGGTTTCAGACCAAGGTATCCGAAATTGTTCGATCCTTTTAGGAGATATTCTAGCTTTTGCTGATTTGAAGGTGATAGACCTGGAGGACTTTGTGTGATCTTAGGCATGGACTGTTTGTCCAGATATGATGTGGTTATCCAATGCAAGGTTAAGCATTTGGACTTCATGATTGACAATGGCCACCACAGGAGTGTTTATGGTTTTCCGCGCTAGGATTCCCAAATTATTTCGACGATATGTGTTCAAAAACTTTTGAATTTCTGGTTCTTTTGCTTGTTTGGTTTCAGTTTTGGAAACCGTTGGTACTTTGCCGTGCGTCGAGGAAGTTCCTATGGTGCGAAAGTTTCCCGATGTCTTCCCAGATAGCCTTCCTGGCCTTCCTCCTGAGAGAGATGTGGAGTTTGTTTTAGATTTGGAGTCGGGTACTCATCATAAAGTAAAGGCACCATACTGTATGGCCCCGTGTGAGATGGAAGAGTTGCGTACCCAGCTGGATGAGTTATTGCAGTGTGGATTTATTAGGCCAAGTTCTTCTCCTTGGCATGCTCTCGTGTTGTTTATGAAGAAGAAGGACGGATCTATGAGGTTTTGCATCGATTATAGGGAATTAAATAAGGTAACTATCAAGAAAAGATATCCCTTGCAGCGGATAGATGATTTTTTTGATTAGTTGCATGGTAGTGCAGTGTTTTTGAATATTGATCTTCGTTCAGGCTACCATCAGTTGAGAATCCGTGAGTCGGATGTTCCATAGACTGCATTTTGTTCCCGGCGTATACATTTTGAGTTCTTTGTGATGTCATTTGGAATGGAGAATGCACCCTATGCCTTCATGGACATGATGAATAGAGTGTTCAAGAATTTTCTGGACCATTTTGTGGTTATGTTTATTGAAGATGTTTTTGTTTATTCCCGCAGTGCTGAGGAACATACCCAGTACTTACGGTTAGTTCTATCTGCTTTGAGGGAACATAAGTTGCATGCAAAGCTAAGTAAGTGTGAGTTTTGGCTATCTCAGGTTTCCTTTTTGGGACATGTGGTGAATAAGGATGGAATATCTGTTGACCCAGAAAAAATAGCGGCCGTAATGGATTGGAAAAGACCTACCGCACCTAAAGAGATAAGAAGCTTCCTAGGGTTGGCAGGCTATTTTAGAAGGTTTGTGGAAGGATTTTCTATATTGTCTGCACCACTGACTAGGCATACGCAGAAGAATGTAGCATTCATGTGGAGCGATAAGTGCGAGGAAGATTTTATGGAATTGAAAAGATGATTGTGCACTGCTCTAGTATTGACCTTGCCAACCGAAGGATTTGTGTATGCCGTGTATGTGGATGTATCAAACGTCTGACTTGGATGTGTCTTGATGCAAGAAGGTAAGGTAATTGTGTATGGGTCAAGGCATTTTAAGATACATAAAATGAACTACCCTACTCATGACTTAGATTTTAAGGCAGTAATTTATGGCTTGAAGTTGTGGAGACATCTGTTGTATGGTGCACTGTGCAAGATTTATACGGACCAAAAGTGTTGGAAGTACGTATTCACCAGAAGAAATTAAATTTACGCAAGTATAGAAGGTTAGCACATGTCGCGTATTATGACGTCGAGTCCAATACCATCCGGGAAAAGCTAATGTGGTAGTCGATGCCCTTAGTAGGAAGACCGCACAGATCTTTGGAATTTCGGTGCAATCCTTGGTGGAGGAGTTTTTGTTGATGGGTATTTTGGTCGGAAGCAGTGACTCGACAAGTAGCTTGGGAGTAACAGATTCTTCATGTATTACGCTTACAAGGCTACATCAAAATGATGATGCTGATTTACAGCACCTTCACAATAGAACTGAGAAAGGGGAATTACCAGAATTTTCAATCGACGATGAGGGTACTTTTAGGTACCGCGGTAGATATTATATCCCCGCAATTGAGGATATTCGAGTAAAGTTGTGCAGTGAGGCACATAGTTCTAGTGTTGCCTACCACCCCTGTTTTACGGATATGTACAGAGATTTTAAAAAGATCATTTGGTTGTATAGAATGAAGAATGATATAGCCAAGTTTGTGTCTGAATGCTTAACCTACAAGAATTTTAAGGCAGATCATGGACGGATTGGTGGCAAGCTGACGCCTTTGGAGATTCCAAGTTGGAAGTGGGAGTGTATTTTGATGGATTTTATTACCGGTTTGCTGAGATCTTCCCGAGGACATGATTCAGTTTGGGTTATAGTGGATAGACTAACAAAGTGTGCTCACTTCATGTCGTTTAAAATTGATTATTCCATGAAGAAAATAGCAGAGTTATATTTGGTTGAGGTCATCAGACTGCATGGCGTACTGGTTAGTATTGTGTCGGATCGAGATTCTAGGTTTACGTCTCATTTTTGGAAAAGTTTACAGGAAGGGTTGGGTACCGACCTCAGATATTCAACTGTCTATTATCCGTAGACAATTGGTCAGGGGGAGAGAGTAAATTAGAATAAGGAAGACATGATAAGATGTTAAAGCTTGGACCACGAAGGAGCGTGGGACGAGTGGCTGTGATTGATGGAATTCGCTTACAACAACAATTATAAGGAAAGCTTGCAGATGGCCCTGTTTGAGGCTTTATATGGGAGACGTTGCAGGACTCCCTTGTTTTGGTCCGAGATTGGTGAAGAACCGTTGTTGGGTCCAAAAGCTTTACAGGATATGAATACCTCTGTGAGCTAGTTGCCAAAACATGTACTTAGCGACCGACCTGTTCTTGATTCAGTTCCCCTATATTAGCCCAACCTTTCTTACGTTGAGATGACTGTTCGCATTTTGAATACTCAAGATCGGGTGTTGCGAAGGAAGACCATACCCATGGTTAATGTTTTGTGGCGAATCCAAGACGTGGAAAGCGTGACTTGGGTGTTGGAGTCAGCTATGGGGGAGGTTCATCCTCATCTGTTCGCCTAGTTCTTTTGGTATGTATTTCTATTCTATAATCCATGGTTATTTTCCACTATCGTGGGATCTTTTGTGCGTAATGTTTTGTGACAAAACTTTCTTTTTGGAGGGGTGGATGTAACGCTCCTGATTTCCCAAGATTTATTTAAAAATCCCTTTAGTGACGTATTTTGACATCAGGGCCTTACGTTGACGCATACTTGGTGGGTACAATTGTCCGAGCATTGCTTTTGCTCGTTGACATCCAAGGTTTTGGTTTGGGAGTATTAGATTGGATAATTTCTCTTATGTTTTGATATTCCCTCGCGAGTCGGGGTTCGTTCTAGAGCACGGCGGAGCGTTTTTGGGGATATTTGGGGTTTAGACTTCAGGGAGTGTTTACCCGAGTTTGGTTTGTTGGAATTTAATTTCAACTTCGCTATTGGATTTGTAGTTTCGATATTTAGCTATGGTGCGAATTTCGTAGGATTTTGAGTTGGTTCGAGTTTTGGGTCGTTCGGACGTTTATTTAATAATTAATTATAATATAATAGTATATATATTTATATATGTGTACCATTGCGTCAAATAAAACCCTATTCATCTTCTTCCCCATGTCGTCTGCTGTTTCACGAAAGAGCAGTGTTGGTGGTGTCGCATGCTTTCGTCCGTCGATCGTGTGTGTACAACCTCGGGCTCATCGGAGGCAACTCAAGGAAGAGTGCTGAGTCAGGGGAGAGAGGGGCGAGAGGACTGCAGGAGCGAGTAGGCCCATAGGGTTAACTCACCGGTACATTAAAGACGCAAAACATAATGGTCGAGACAGGAACAGCGTAGCAGGCGAGATGGCTCGCGCGGCGCGTGCTGGGATTTTGTGGCGAGACGCATTTCACAAGGTGGGGGACTCGGGATACGAGAAGATAGGCTCCCCTCGCCCGCCAGTTACTTTCTCACTTGTCATATGAGAAAAGATGTTTTCTACTTTCTCACCCCCAAGGGGGGATTTTACTCTTTTACCCTAGGAAATTTTACCCTTTTGCCCTTTGGGGTCTACATATAACCCATCAGAACAATGGAGTTTGGCTGTTGGCAGACCTAACCCAAGGTATTTTGGTAAATTCTGGTCGTTTTAGTTTGGTTATTGGCAGATCAAACTCAGAGGCCTATAAATAGGCCAATAAGGTGCCTTGAAGATGTTGTTGACCCTTTCTTCTTCTTCCTCTAAGGCACCTAGCTCAACACTGACTAGGGAGGGGAAGAACTCCTAATTCTTCTGGGTAAGAGGTGGGACCTCCAAGATGAAGCCCACATTCTGTTTTGAGTCCCAAGACTCACGTTAAGAAGGGGGTTCAGGAAGAGTAAGTGTGAGATGAAACTCTAGATCCGAACTCTAGGAGAAGTCAGGTTTCCGGCTTCAACATTTTTGGTGCGCTGAGCGTGGATTGCAGCCTACACAGAAGGATCTTGAGATACTTCATGGTGGGAGATCTCGGAAAAGGAGACGGAGATGTGCCCCAGAACTCGGGAGGATATATGGGAAGAGAAGAATTCATGGCGTCCATTAGAGGCATCATGGACATGTTGCAGGGGATCTCGCAGCGAGGCGACTGCTCGACTCCTCTACCTCAGGCGTCCTCTCTTGCACATCATGATGAGCTCGTCTCAGCAAGGGTTGGAGAGGACATCCCAGGGGGGTGTCCTGGAAAGTAAAATGTGGTGGAAGGAAGGAGATGAGACCTGGAGGGCGGGGAGTTGTTCCCTAGCCTTGTGAGTGCCATCTCACCGGGAGACGTCATTGCGCGAGTGGAGGCTGCGAGACCCGCGGCGAGAGGGTCCCCATTTTGCGAGTTGATCCTTCCAGCTCTAGTCCTGGAGGGGTTCAGGGAGCCCGAAATGACCTACTATGTGGGAAAAGACGACCCTCTCCAGCACTTATAATGGTTTGAAAATGCGATCTCCATCAGGCCGATGCCGGACGTATTCAAGTGCCATCTTTTCGCCATCACCTTGAAAGATAAAGCTAGGGACTGGTTTCATTAACTCCACACGGGATCGATCTATGGATTCAAAGACCTGAGTAGAAGCTTCGAGTTGCGCTTCTCAACCTCAAAGAAAAGGAAGAAGAACCCCGAGTCAATCTTCCTGATCCGGCAGAAGGCAGATGAATCCTTAGCCCAGTACATGGACAGATTCCAGGAAGAAATCTTTGGTATTCAGGATGTGCCAGGATTCTCTCTCGAAATGGCTTTCACCGTGGGACAACGGGAGGGTTTCTTCAAGATGAGCCTAACTCAAAAGGAACAGTTATCATTTGAAGGGTTGATGGAGAAAACAGCAAAAGAGATAGCGATGGAGGCGGCAAACCCGACATTGGCCATAAAGCTGGCATGGTTGACGGAGACTGAGTCAAGAGAGCTGGGAAGGGCAAGAAAGTAGGAAGGGAGAAGGAGGGAAGAGCCGAGGGCACCGTCATATCAGGAGTTTGGTTGGAGGCAACCAGGAGGCCTTACTCAAGGGAAAGGAAGAGGTTTTCCCCAAGGGGGAAGGAATTGCCAAGGAGGACCAGGATGATTCAACCAGTAGGGGTGGGGATAGGGTCCTAGACAACCCCTACCCCCACCTCAGCAAGATATTGCCTTCGGCTGAGGGAGAGTAAGGGGAAGAGAAAGAGGGAGAGCAGGAGCTGGAGCTGGAAGGAGGAATCACCAGGAGGGGGAGACAGAGGTAGGAGGTAGAGTTACCATATTGTAAGTTCTATAAGGAGAAGGGTCATGCAACGACGACCTTCCTAGAGTTTCTAGAGATGAAGAGAGCTAGAGGAGTAGGGGAGCAACATCTACCAGTATAGATAGTGGAGATGACTGGGACCGGGGAGAAGGAGCGGTGAGTGGATCGAGCTGACGTGGGAGACTGAGGTGGGATCGAAGTGATCCATGGGGGTGGGGGTGAGGATTAAGGCTACCCGTAAGGCAAGCCTCCACACTATGTATCGTACGAGCGTAGCCTCGACGTCACAAGCCCCTCCTCCGGATAAGAAAATTACCTTCTCTCGAAAGGTATACCGGACCACGAAGATCCCTATTTTGATGTGTTGGTTATCCGGATCGCCATCTAGAACTTTACGGTGTCGCGAATCCTAGTCGATAATGGGAGTTAGGTGAAGGTCATCTTCAAGAAGGCATTCAATGAGATGAGGGTAGAAGCTCGAAGGGTGCGGGCAGTAGATGGTCCGTCGTTCCGATTCTCGAGAGAAAGGAAGGAAGTCGAGGGGGGAGTAGGACTCCAGGTAACTCTGGAGGGGCTGGCTAGGAATTGTTGTTTCGTCATAGTGGACTCCGCCAACAGTTACAATGCCATTTTTGGGAGCCCTTTGATCAGTGCCTTTAGGTGTGTCCCATCATATTTTCTCCAATGCCTGAAGATCAATGCCTGGGGGAACCCAGATCCGAGTATGAGGAGATTCAAAAGCAGCCAGGGAGTGTTATGTGATGATAGTGAATACTCTTTCTTGGTAGGGAGAGGCTGAGTAAAAGGAGAAGATGATGGAATGATAGGAGCAAGAGGTCAGAGAAACGGCAGAAGAGAAGGACGGAGAGATGAAGACGGAGGAGGAAAAAGAAGAAGTGGGGAAGGAGAAAGGCATTGCGGTGGAATCGGAAATGGTAAGAGAGAAGGAAGGAGAGATAGAAGGGGAAGGGGCTGAAGGGAATGAAGGAGAGAGGAAAGGGAAAAGAAAGATAAAGTAAGTAGGGGAGTCATCCAGGATGGAAGCTCGACCGTAGAAGAAGGGAGGATCATTATTAGGAGAGGTGCAAACCGATGAAGAGGTGAAAACATTCTGAGGGAGGTGGCTGTGGCTGTTGTAGAGCGTGAGACCGTAGACCGTGAGGCCATGGATCAGGAGGAGATGTTGAGGGAGTAGGAGAAAAAGGAGGAGCATTCCAGATTGAAGGCAGCAGTGGAAGTGCTGGAGATGGAGATCCTCACCAAGGAAGGGAGGAAAGAGAAGATAAAAGTCAGTTGGGAGCTCAGTCCTGAGGACCAGGAGGAGATCAGGGCGTGTATGTAGATGAATATCGACATCTTCGCTTGGAGCGCAGCTGACATGCCAGGGGTCGACGCGGACGTAGCGTTCCATTGTCTCAATCTTGACCCCAAGTCTCATCCAGTACAATAAAAGAAGAGACCCATCGCCTCCAAGATGGCCGAACCCATCAGGGAAGAGGTGGAGAAGCTACTCAAGGCTCGATTCTAATCTGCAAGAAAGTATCCAGGGTGGGTGAGTAATGTTGTAATGGTCAAAAAGGGAGAGGGGAAATGGAGGATATGTGTGGACTTTTCCCTTTTAAATAGAGCATGCCCTAAGGATTGTTATCCTCTTCCTTAAATCGACGCACTGGTTGACTCAGCCGTCGGTTTTTCACTAATGAGTTTTCTAGATGCATTTTCATGTTACCATCAAATACGCATGCATCCTCCAGACATCAAAGATGTTACCATTGTAACGAAGGATGGGTGCTTCAGCTACAACATAATGCCCTTCAGATTGAAGAACGTGGGAGAAACTTTCCAAAGAATGATGGACCGGATCTTCCGAGAGAAGAAGGGATGGAATCTCATGGTTTATGTGGATGATCTGATGATCAAGACCAGATACCTCGGGTCCCACGTCTTTGATCTGGAGGAAACTTTCGGGACCATAAGGAAATACAAGATAAGGCTCAACCCTCTGAAATGTGTCTTCGGGGCCAATTGGGGAAAATTCTTAGGACATCTCCTTACCCTATTAGGAGTAGAGCCCAATCCAGACAAAGTGAAGGCAATCTTAGAGTTGGAATCTCCGAAGAACGCAAAATAAGTCCAACGTCTCGCCGACAAGTTTGTAGGATTAAGCAGGTTCCTCTCCTGGGCTGGAGAGAAGTGCTCGCCCTTCTTTCGAGCACTAAGAGGAGACAAGAAATTTGAATGGACCACCGAATGCGAAGAAGCTTTTCGATCTCTAAAACAACAACTCACCCAAACACCGATACTACAAGGGCCAAGAGAAGGAGATGGTTTGTTCTTGTACCTAGGAGTGGGGACCGGAGCCGTGAGTTCAGTTCTTATACGAGAAGAAGGAAAGAAGCAATTCTCGATCTACTACGTAAGCAGGGTCCTAAAGAAGACATAGCTCAGATACCCCATCCTTGAAAAGCTAGCTTTTACTCTCATCATATTGACCAGGAAGCTCAGGCCATACTTTCAGGCTCACTCAATTCAGGTGCTGATAGATCATCCTCTCCGCCACATCATGGAAGGGGTTGAACATTATTGGTGGTTGGCCAAATGGTCGATAGAACTCAGTGAGTTCGACCTCGCTTTTACTCCTCGGTTGGCCATCAAGGCGCAAGCTGTTGAAGATTTCCGGGCAAACTATGTGGTTGAGGTTAGAGAAGCTGAATTACCTCTTCTAGCTGTATGGGAGATGCTAGTAGATGGAGCATCTGGAAAAAGTTCCTTTGGGGGAGTGATGATCTTGGTAAGCCCCAAAGGGACTAGAATCGAGCAGGACCTGAAGATTCACTTCACAATCACTAACAATCAGGCAGAATATGAGGCGAATATTGCGGGGCTCAAGCTAGCTCAAAGGCATACAAGACATCAAAGTCTCCATAGACTCTATGGTGGTAGCCAGACAAATCAACGGAGAGTTTGAAGCGAGAGAACCCACCCTCTAGTTTTATCTGATGAAGGTCAAAGGCATCATCTGGCAATTCCGTAGTTTTTCAATTCAACACGTCCTAAGAGGGGAAAGTGCTCAGGCTGACCTGCTCGCCAAGCACGGCCCTCGGGTCGGAGGAACCGTGACGGAGCTCTTCAAACCATCCGTAGAAGAAGGAGAATTGATGGAAGTGGACCAGCAGGGGTCTAGGATGGACCCCTTCATCATATTTTTGACCTCGGGATGTCTTCCTGAGAGGGACTTTGATAAGAAGCAGATCAGGTATAAATCGGCAAACTACCTGCTGAAGGAGGGGACATTATACCGAAAGACACTGTCAGGTTTTGTGCCTCGATGTGTATTCGAGAGAGAGATTCCAATAGTTCTAAAAGAAATTCATTCGGGAGAATGTGGGAGTAATTCGGGAAGTCGGACCTTCGAGGGGAGAGTGTTGAGGCAAGGCCACTTTTGTACTACCCTGAGGAAGGATGCGGAAGAATTTGCGAAGAGATGTAAAAAGTGCCAGGAGTTTACTCCCCTCCAACTCCTTCCCGCCCAAATATTACGCACAATCACGGCTCCCTGGCCCTTCGCAATATGGGGACTAGTTTTGGTGGGCCCTTTTCCCCAAGTCAGTGGCCAAAGGAAGTTTCTGCTAGTCATGGTGGATTACTGTTCAAAATGGTTAGAGGTGAAGGCGTTAGCTAAGGTGACATCACAAGTGGTCAAAAATTTCATATGGAGAGAGATCATCTGCCGGCATGGACTTCCACTTGCCATCGTCACTGATAATGGACCACAATTCGCTAGCAGGGAATTCGTTGACTTCTGTGTCCAGCTTGGCATAGACCTCCGCATCGCCTCGGTTCATCATCCTCGAAGTAATGGACAGGTGGAAGCGGCGAATAAGATTATCGTGAATCTTTTAAAGAAGAAAGTGGAGAACTTGAGGGTAAGTTATGTAGAACAGCTCCCTTTGGTTGTCTAGGCTTTAAGGACCACGCCAAACACAGCCACAGGAGATACTCCATTCAAACTCTCTCATGGATCAGAGGCTGTTATACCTATAGATTTCGAGGTCGAATCTCCCAGAGTATCAACTGTGAAGAAAGGAGACGAATGATGGCGGGTAGAGAATGAGGAGGATCAAAAGCTCTCTCTTAATCTGGCAGACGAGCTCAGGGAATTAGCATCGATTCGATAGGAAGAATTTAAGCGCCAGATGGCGAGATATTTTGATGACAGGGAATTAGCATCGACTCCAAAAAAACCTACACACCAAGGCTTGTTATATGACTCACTTGATTAGGTGTTCCTCATTGGATGAACTTCATTGCTGATATTGACCCAAAAAGGGTAGGTACTAACAGCCAACCATCGCATTGTCAAAATTAGATAGGTTCGATCTATGGTCATTGGGGCCTCCTAAAAAGATTGACTAAATTCATCAAGTTGTTCCAAAGGATCAAAACGACCAGTGAAAAAGGAGAACCTTTTCCTTGCCTCTCTTCTTTCCACTTCCGTCGTTCAGGCATTTTTTTGAGTCCCGGCCCGGGTTTTACCCACTAACCAATTACATTACGACCACAGAACAAACTTCGTTGATGAACATGGTTTATGCGCCGCTAATGTAGTGGCTTGTCTAACATTAGACAAACTCACACCATCCATTTCAAAAGAGATTTTTCCCATGGACACACGAGCAATCCAACCCGTAGGATTTCCTTTTCCTCTTCCCATTCTCACTTCTGCAGGTTTCCCCGTAATAGGAAGATCTGCGAGAACTCTGACCCATATCTGACCATTTCTTCAGAATTGTTCGCTCATAGCACGATGGAATTGTCTGACTGTAGCCCGATGCGCTGCTTCAATGGCTCGATATGAAAGACAACAAGCTCTACAACTTTTGGTGCCATATCTTCCAAAACCAATTTGTGTACCATCCAGTTCGTGACCCATACTACGTCTGCCTTTATGATATTTACTAAATTTCATACGTTTCGGATATAGCACGTCATTCTAGAAGGGAGACTTAGTCCTCAAAAAATTAGACGTAGCCGACAGAGGAGCCTCAGTGGGAAAGATCAATCCCAACTAGGAAGGCCCCTTTGTAGTGAAGGAGGACCTTAAGTGAGGAGGGTACCACCTCCATAATATAGACGGGACACCCTTCGATCGTGCCCAAAGCGGCGACGACTTAAAAAGATTCTATCCATAATATTTTTTAATCTTCTCAATGCTTGTAAATCTATTGCGATCTTCTGATATAATGGAATTCCAGGGGTGTTCTTTCATGCCATGAGTTGGTAACAGATGAATGGCAATGCCCCAAGAAGACCCGCTGATCAGGCTCTCATCAAGCTGGCGGGACTGCAGGCTCACTTAGTGGCAGGATGAATGACAAGGCCCCGAGAAGGCCCACTGCCAGGTGATGCTCTTAAGGCAAGTGTACCGCTCGCATAAGTAATATAAAATTGGGAGGTCTTCCCTAGTATCGATTCTATCAAGGAACATCGCATGTAAGAACCCCCTCCCGGAACACAAAACACGGCACGAGAGGGGTCTTATGCCCAGAACAGCCGCCTTGCGGTAGTACTAGCACTCGGGCTAGCCTGCACTACAGGACGCCTACTCTGCCGGCTACAACCAATATAAGAGAATAACTGCCAACCCAACCATATCAATATGAAAGTCAAATCCACACCAAGCATATGTCCATAATATTATAAATAAAGAAGCTACATTAAGCTTCTAATATCAGAGTACGAGAACAAAATTGCCCCGAAGGGCTACAACAAAATCTGTCTCTCACTCACATCTGTAACCGACAGTAGCGACGGTACCGTCCCTTCAGGCCCTGTCACCCTGGCCTGGCTGTCCGTCTGCATAGCCTGCTGCTCCACCTGCGGGGTTTCCTCTTAAAAAGGAAGACGTAGCAACTGTTAGTCAAAAGACTAAGTGGTTTCACATCCGCTCCCCCGGCGACTCCTCGGCACCGGGCAGAGAAAGGAACAAGTACAATAAATATATATTAGTAGTACAAGCAGGTGAAGTATATGTACATATCATAAATAGCAATAGAGACAGTATACAGATGAACAAGGTCTTATTTTACAAAACTACAATCTACAGCAGCAAGAGAGTATAAATCTAGAACAGTAAGTAACTCAACTTATATGGGTGCCCATACAAGCATATAAGTTGAGGGTCGTTCAGTAGAAAGTAACTCATCGTATAGGAGTGCCCATACAAACTTATACGATGAGGGTCTTGTGTATGTAATGAAGTGCAATGCTATGTATGCAATGCAATGACACACCCATGATCAAGCACATGCAATCGCTATGTCGACACAAAATTATAGTTCCCACTATTCGAGCAGGTAGCTAACCTCTCAGGCATCAACCGTCGTGGGCAAACGGTGACAGTAGAGCGGGCACCTCCACTACTAGGCTGGTCTCCACACTACCTGGCCTAGGCCTTCGTACGCCTCAATGCTAAGAACACAACAGCGGAGCTCACATGCGTACTACGGCTCAGAGGGTTCTCTCGGGTAAATATGCACCAAGATCCTAGCCCCGACTTGCCTATGGTATGACACGGAAGGAGCCTCGGAAATGAGCACGAGAACCAAGCCCAACCGTTCACTTGGCACGGAAGGAGCCTCGGGACGTTAACACCAAGGACCATGCCCAACCGCCCAAGGTCTAACTGTCAACTCCCATCGGTGTGACGATTGGCGAGCCCGTAGACCTGCCACACTATCCTTAACCCGGGATTACGACACCGCGTGTCGACTCACACCGCATGCAATTCCACAATTCATGGCATGGAAGGAGCCTCGGAGAAAGCACGAGGACCAAGCCCAACCATCCAACAAATACGGATGGAGCCTCGGGACGTGAACACTGAGGACCAAGCCCAACCGTTCACGTGGCATGGAAGGAGCCCCGGGACGTGAACACCGAGGACCAAGCCCAACCGTCCAATTTTATCCAACTCAACCTCATTCCCATTAGTGACGGTCAACACCGCACTTGTTAACTTCCACAATGCTACCCGTAGGGAGACGACACTCTAAGCATTGGACTATCCATTCCCTTCCATCAATACATTATACATCAGGGCCATAGTTTAATCATTTACCAATCCTTCCTCATGAATTCAACATATTATAGATAATGCGCATAATGGTGATCTACCAAATATAACAAAGCCTTTCATTCACTTAGGCTTGATTCACATCTCGGCATAGGAATTCAAGTCCTCAAACATCAACCTTCACATTACCTCGGTGATTAACACAAAAGAATTCACCCAACCTCGAGATGGATTGCAACATCTATTCCATCGAATCCAAGTTCATATTGTAATCACCTAGAATTATATGTAATCTGGTCAGCAACTTTGACTGGGGATTCCCGTGGCTACAGGTATCGCCTGAAAACGTGCAACCACTCGTTGGAAAGGTAATTTCAAGGGCTACGACTTTTGTGTTTAGTCGAAAGCCCAAATCTGGTCACGTCATGCCAGAAATCCAACTCGAAGTCTGTTGCGTACAGGATACAGATTTCCTGGGCATTAACTCCCAACCGCAGCGGATTCAAACGGACTTTCCTGTGGCTACAGGTATCGTCTGAAAACTTGCAACCACTCGTTGGAAAGGTAATTTCAAGGGCTACGACTTTCGTGTTTAGTCGAAAGCCCAGATCCGACCCTTTCTTGCTTAAAAGTAGCCAAGAAGGTCGTTGCATGTAGAATACAGATTCTGCACGCATCTTGAAGCGAAGTGAACGGCATCCGTTCATCTTCCTCCTCAAGCGATTTTCCCCCAAATCGCAACCAGAAGTTCCTCCACCCTTATTCTCCCTCTTGAGGCCATTTCCTCTTCACGAGACCACCCCTATCATCACTTTGAAGCGAGGAGAGGTTGAAGATGACTAAGCTTTAGAACACGAGTTCTAGCATGGCCTTCCTAGAAAGCTTCATCTCACACATCAAGACTCTTTTGAGTCGATGTCTCGCCTAAGAATAGCTACAGATCTAGCACCAAGGGAGAGGGGAGGAAACTCACTTCATTTCCGTCGTTTCCTCCGTTGTCGGCCTTGGATTGCGTTACCCTTCTCCGCGGCATCTCTCGGTGCAGACGTTCTTCACGGCAAAGGCGTTTCTCCTCCTCCAAAACTAGCTCCAGCAAGCCTTCCTTCAACGATCCGAACTTTTCCTCCGGCGATCTGCGATATTCCTCTCTCTCCAGCTCCCGTCGGTTTCATACGGTGACGGCTCGGCAAGAACGATCGGGTGTGATGGCTAGGGTTTGGTTTACTCCCTTTTATATTACATATTAGGTTAAGTCCCTTCCGCCACGTGTCACTCTCCAATTGGACCGCCCAAATTAGGTTTCATTTTAAGTGACCGGTCCAAGGATCATTCAGCATGAATCCCGAAGTCCGGTTCAGCCCGCCTGTGCAAGCCGGTGAATCTGCGTGGGCGCAGAAAACGCACAAGTAGAATTCGGCGGGAATCAGCCAGTGATTCACGTCGATCGGCGAGTATTAGCGGGTCATTCTCGACGAATTCGTCGAGTATCAACAATGATACTCGACGATTCTCCCTTAGCCGTTTTATCGGACATCCTAACGTGCTGTGCGTTGAGTATCAGTCAGCGATACTCGACGATCGGTGGGTATCACCGGGTATTCTCGGCGATCGGTGAGAATCGTCAGGCATTCTCGACGATTTTCCCTTAGCCTACTGCAGTTCTGAGTCCGGTGGGTATCGACCACCGATACCCGTCGAATCGGCGAGTATTAGCCTCCATTCTCGACGATCGACGAGCATCAACCTCCATTCCCGTTGATTTTTACTTGGCCGATTTCCCTCATCTCGGCTACTGGTTGGGGTATCCTTGAACCCAACCCTACACTTATTCATTGCACCCGACACCTCGCGTCTGTGCACCCCAAGCCCGAGTTGAGTCACTTGACTCAGAACACGTGCGAGGGGCCTAGCGCAAATTGGGACGTTACAAATCCTATAAACAAAATAAAAAGATTTCATCCCCGAAATCAGGCTGAGGTCGTGGGGAGTAAAGCATACAGAAAACAAAATATGCTTTTAAATAAAATTACCTGAAGCAAACAAGTCCGGGTAGCGTCTTTTCATCAAATCCATTGGCTCCCATGTGAATTCCTCCTTCCCATGATTAGACCATAGCACTTTTACCAAGGGGACACTTTTGCTGCGCAAGGTTCTTATCTCATTATCAACGATCCGCACCGGCTCCAGTCGCACAGATCTGTCAGACGCCATAGTAACATCAGTTGTGGGGATGTATTGTTCGGGCCGCAACAGCGCCTTCCGAAGTGACGATACATGAAACACATCGTGGAGATTCTCTAGCTCGGGCAGTAGCTCCAGCCGGTAGGCCAAAGGGACAACCCTTTGCAATATGACATAGGGCCCAACATACCAAGGACTGAGCTTCTTCACTCCTCGCACTCGTGACACTCCATGCATCAGCCGGATTTTTAGAAACACCTTATCACCCACTTGAAATTCCACCATACGGTGCCTTGCATTGTAATAATTCGCCTGCCGACTTTGAGCCTCCAACATGCGATCCCTTATCAGCCTATCCACCGCATCAGTGTCATCTATGTACTCAATTCCCAAAGTCTTCGGGTCTTCATCTTGCACCCAAGACAAGGGGGTCCTACACCTCCTTCCATATAGGGCTTTATGGGGCGCCATGCCAATACTAGCTTGATGGCTATTATTATAGGAGAATTCCACCAAGGGCAAGAGTCTTTCCCACGGCTCTCCCCTATCTATCACACACAACCTCAACAGATCTTCCAATGTTCAGATTGTCCGCTCAAACTGTCCGTCCGTCTGAGGATGTAATGCGGTACTGAAGGTAAGACGTGAGCACAAATACGTCTGTACCGCCTTCCACTCCTTGGAGGTGAAACGACCATCACGGTCCGAAACTATCGTCTTGGGTACGCCGTGATACCGTACAAATTGTTCCACAAACAGGCGTACCAAGACATCCGCATGAGCCTCCTTCTTCATAGGAATGAACCGGGCAACCTTCGTCAGGCGATCAACGATCACCCACACTGAATCATTCCCTGAGCGGGAGCGAGGTAGCCCATGTACGAAGTCCATGGATATATCCTCGAACTTCCATTCGGGGATTGGCAATGACTGCAACAGGCCACCGGGGCTCCTACATTCCGCCTTCACTCTTTGGCAGGCTTCACAATGGGTGACAAAGTACCGGACATCTTTCTTCATCCCTGGCCAACACATCGTCTTCCGTAAGCCGGCGTACATCTTTGAAATTCCTGGGTGCACGGAATATTGAGAGCAATGTGCTTCTCTCATAATATCCTCCCGGATTCTGCCACCTTTGGGAATGTAGAGTAGGCCACAAAAGTAAACGAGGCCGTCCTTTAGTGTGTACTCGTCGGTAGTCCCGTCTTCGATTAACTTTATTTCCGGGGCCAAAACCGCATCCAATCCTTGCTCCACTCGGATCCAGTCCCGGATATCACAAACTATGCTCATGCTGGACAGGTACTCCGTATATTCCGAAGAAGCCTTAAATATTAAGGTGATGTCCATCTCCTCGATCATCAGTGCCAACTCCATGCTCATCAATCGAGATTCTGGGTTCGAGCCGGGTACCTTCTTACTCAACGCATCGGCTACCAAGTTTGCTTTTCCGGTGTGGTAGTTCAAGGTGAACTCATAGTCGCATAGAAACTCTAACCACCGCCGTTGTCTTAAGTTCAATTCCTTCTGGGTATGGACGTACTTCAAATTTTTATGATCCGAGAAGATTTAGTAGTGGACTTCATATAGATAATGCCTCCATACCTTCAAGGCGAACACCACCGCTCCTAGCTCCAAATCATGTACCAGGTAATTTATTTCATGCTTCTTCAATTGTCTTGAAGCATAAGCAATTACGTGCCCATGCTGCATCAACACCGCTCCCAACCCCAGATAAGATGCGTCCGTGTAAACTTGGAATCCTTCCTTCCCAGACGGAAGGACAAGGATGGGGGCGGAGGTAAGTCTATCCTTCAATTCCTGGAATGCCGCTTCACACTGGGGTGTCCACTCAAATGGCACTCCTTTCTTTGTCAAGGAAGTAAGCGGGAGGGCAATCTTGGAGAATCCTTTTACGAACTTGCGGTAGTATCCGGCAAGTCCAAGAAAACTCCTCACATCGGCCGCTGACTTCAAAGGTGACCACTCCTTCACGGCATGCACCTTGGCCGGATCCACAGCTAGTCCAGCCCCACAGATTACGTGACCCAAGAAAGCAACTTCCCAAAGCCAGAATTCACACTTGCTAAACTTGGCGTACAGGGCGTGCTCCTTTAACTTCTTCAGTACCAAGGCTAAATGTCCGACATGTTCTTCCTCCGTCTTCGAGTAGACCAGGATGTCGTCAATGAACACAATCAAGAAGGCATCCAAGTAGGGCTCAAACAGTTTATTCATCAAGCTCATGAAAGCTGTTGGGGCATTGGTGAGTCCAAACGGCATCACTGTGAACTCATATAAGCCGTACCTTGAGCTGAAAGCCGTTTTCTGTATATCATCCTCCTGTATTCTCAATTGGTAGTACCCCGAGTAGCTTGGAGAACCAATGCGCTCCCACCAGTTCGTCAAACAACTCATCGATCCGAGGTAACAGGTAGGTGTTCTGTACTGTCAATCGGTTGAGTTCACGATAGTCTATACATAAACGCAGGGTTCCATCTTTCTTCTTGACGAATAGAACAGGGGCTCCCCAAGGCGACAAGCTGGGGCGAACAAACCCTGATTCTACCAACTCCTGCAATTGTACTCTAAACTCCGCAAGTTCTTTTGGGGCCATCCGATAAGGGGTCTTGGAGACAGGCTTAGCTCCTGGTACAAGCTTAATCTGAAAATTTACTTCTCTATGCGGGGGTAACCCTGGCAATTTCTCGGGAAATACCTCAGGGAAATCCCGTGCACCCGCACATCCTTCACATCTACCTTCATCTCTTTTAGTTTGAATCGTATCATGTAGACTTCATCCCCTCTCAGATGAGCTTTCAAGGTCTGGATTGAGGATAACAATATTCGTGGTGCGAAATTTATACCTTGGAAGACTACATCAGTATCCCCATGTCTCAAATAGATACGCTTCTCCGCACAGTCGATTCTTGCATGGTGCCAATCCAGCCACGCCATACCCAGAATGAGGTCGAACTATGGTATTCTCAAAATTGTGGCAGGGGTATCAAAGGTCTTTCCCCCAATGGTTATCTCTAGCTCACACTTCGCGGTTGCCGTCATCTCAGATCCGTCTGGGAGGCGTACTCTTCGAGCAATACCAGTGAAATATTGCACTCCGTGTATATCTTTGATGAAGTCTTCAGACACGAATGAATGTGAGGCACCGATGTCAAATAACGTATAAGCCGGTCTCCCGCCGCCCATCACGGTGCCTAAGTGTCATTAATAATACTCAAGCTAGACGTCTAGTATATCTCAAGCAACTAGAGGATATTAATGGAAGCAAAATGACTAATTCAAATCGTACCTACAATCATCTCTTGAGGGTTCCGCTCTTGAGTCATGTCCAGGGCATACATCTGATCTCGAGCAGGTCCGGGGTTTCTTCCTCGTGGTCCTCATCCTCGACCACGCATATACCCTCTCCCCCACGGGGCTGCTGGAGGGAGAGCGAAAGGCGCATCTCCAAACAGTTGCGGGCAGTAGCGTCGAATGTGGCCCGGTTGGTTGCATTCAAAGCACACCCGTTCCTGCCTTCCGCCATGTTGCTGAAACTGTGGAGGTGGAGGTAAAGCTGGCGGTTGTGGAATCGGGCGCTCCTCTATAAAGTTCTGGGGGAAACACCCGCCACCCCTCTGATATCCTCTTCCTCTTTTATTGTGAAATCTCCTTCTGTTGCTGGGGCCTGCTTCCATCACGCCTTCCACTGGCCTCTTACCACTTCCCAAGTGGTCCGCTTCCAATCTCTTTGCCATATCAATAATCTTCGCCAGACTAGAGTCCGCTATAAACAAAAGGGCTTGCCTTAGGGGATCTCGCAAGCCTTTGTAGAATCGTTTGGCGTACGCTCTATCATCCAGCTCATAGGAGTCGGCGAATCTAGCCAGGTGCTGAAACTCCCGTTGGTACTCCGTCACCGACATGGACCCTTGATTTAGTTGCAAAAATTTCTCTTCCAGACCATCCCGAGCGACCGAGGGGATGAAATGCTCTAAGAAGGCTTCGGAGAATTCGCTCCAACTAATGTTCGTGTACACTCTTCCACGAAAAGTGGAGCCCATGAGGGACTTCCACCACCTTTTGGCGTGCAGCTCTAAGAGTGTCACCACAAGGGTCACCGCCATGTTGTTTGGACATCTTATTCCTGCCAACAACTCTTGTATAGTGTCGAGCCACTCTTCCGTACGCACTGCCGACTCTGTCCCAATATAAGCGGGAGGGGAGAGAGCTCGGAAAACGCTTAACCAACTAGATCCCGGACCTTGTTGTTGTACAGGTGTCTGCTGAGATTGGGACATAAAGGCATCCAGAATAGCTGTGAGCGTCTGCCCCAGCTCTGATTATTGGAATTGTGTAGGTACGGACGGGGCGGGGGTGCCCCTTACTGGCTCAACATGTGCTGGGATCTACATATAAGGTACAAACCTAGGGTTAGGTTGGCTAATCTAAGGTCAAAGATGGACAACTTAGTGTGAATTATATATGGGCACACCACTGCTTCCGCTAAGTCAGCTTGTCCCCAAACTGACCAATCAAACGGGGGTGGCACCATTGTTAAGTGACTTTCGCCTTGGAGGATCGTAGCAAGCTGATACCATTTGTAAGACCCCCCCTCCCGGAACACAAAACACGGCACGAGAGGGATCTTATGCCCAGAACAGCCGCCTTGCTGTAGTACTAGCACTCGGGCTAGCCTGTACCACAGGACGCCTACTCTGCCGGCTACAACCAATATCAGAGAATAACTGCCAACCCAACCATATAATATGAAAGTCAAATCCACACCAAGCATATGTCCATAATATTATAAATAAAGAAGCTACATTAAGCTTCTAATATCAGAGTACGAGAACAAAATTACCCCAAAGGGCTACAACAAAATCTCTCTCTCACTCACATCTGTAACCGACGGTAGCGACGGTACCGTCCCTTCAGGCCCTGTCACCCTGGCCTGGCTATCCGTCTGCATAGCCTGCTGCTCCACCTGCGGGGTTTCCTCCTAAAAAGGAAGACGTAGCAACTATTAGTCAAAAGACTAAGTGGTTTCACATCCGCTCCCCCGACGACTCCTCGACACCGGGCGGAGAAAGGAACAAGTACAATAAATATATATCAGTAGTACAAGCAGGTGAAGTATGTGTACATATCATAAATAGTAATAGAGACAGTATACAGATGAACAAAGTCTTATTTTGCAAATCTACAATCTACAGCAGCAAGAGAGTATATATCTAGAACAGTAAGTAACTCAACTTATATGGGTGCCCATACAAGCATATAAGTTGAGGGTCGTTCAGCAGAAAGTAACACATCGTATAGGAGTGCCCATACAAACTTATACGATGAGGGTCTTGTGTATATAATGAAGTGCAATGCTATGTATGCAATGCAATGACACACCCATGATCAAGCACATGCAATCGCTATGTCGACACAGACTTATAGTTCCCACTATTCGAGCAGGTAGGTAACCTCTCAGGCATCAACCGTCGTGGCCAAACGGTGACAGTAGAGCGGGCACCTCCACTACTAGGCTGGTCTCCACACTACCTGGCCTAGGCCTTCGTACGCCTCAACGCTAAGAACACAACATCGGAGCTCACATGCGTACTATGGCTCAGCGGGTTCTCTCGGGTAAATATGCACAAAGATCCTAGCCCCGACTGGCCTATGGTATGACACGGAAGGAGCCTCGGAAATGAGCACGAGGACCAAGCCCAACCATTCACTTGGCATGGAAGGAGCCTCGGGACGTGAACACCAAGGACCAAGCCCAACCGCCTAAGGTCTAACTGTCAACTCCCATCGGTGTGATGATTAGCGAGCCCGTAGACCTGCCACACTATCCTTAACCCGGGATTACGACATTGTGTGTCGACTCACACCGCATGCAATTCCACAATTCATGGCATGGAAGGAGCCTCGGAGAAAGCACGAGGACCAAGCCCAACCATCCAACAAATACGGATGGAGCCTCGGGACGTGAACACCGAGGACCAAGCCCAACCGTTCACGTGGCACGGAAGGAGCCCTGGGACGTGAACACCGAAGACCAAGCCCAACCGTCCAATTTTATCCAACTCAACCTCATTCCCATTAGTGACGGTCAACACCGCACTTGTTAACATCCACAATGCTACCCGTAGGGAGACGACACTCTAAGCATTGGACTATCCATTCCCTTCCATCAATTCATTATACATCAGGGCCATAGTTTAATCATTTACCAATCCTTCCACATGAATTTATCATATTATAGATAATGCGCATAATGGTGATCTACCAAATATAACAAAGCCTTTCATTCACTTAGGCTTGATTCACATCTCAGCATAGGAATTCAAGTCCTCAAACATCAACCTTCACATTACCTCGGTGATTAACATAAAAGAATTCACCCAACCTCGAGATGGATTGCAACATCTATTCCATCGAATCCAAGTTCATATTGTAATCACCTAGAATTATATGTAATCTGGTCAGCAACTTTGACTGGGTATTCCCGTGGCTACAGGTATCGCCTGAAAACGTGCAACCACTCGTTGGAAAGATAATTTCAAGGGCTACGACTTTGGTGTTTAGTCGAAAGCCCAGATCTAGTCACGTCATGCCAGAAATCCAACTCGAAGTCTGCTACGTACAGGATACAGATTTCCTGGGCATTAACTCCCAACCGCAGCGGATTCAAACGGACTTTCCCGTGGCTATAGGTATCGCCTAAAAACGTGCAACCACTCGTTGGAAAGGTAATTTCAAGGGATACGACTTTTGTGTTTAGTCTAAAGCCCATATCCGACCCTTTCTTGCTTAAAAGTAGCCAAGAAGGTCGCTGCGTGTAGAATACAGATTCTGCACGCATCTTGAAGCGAAGTGAACGGCATCCGTTCATCTTCATCCTCAAGCGATTTTTCCCCAAATCGCAACCAGAAGTTCCTCCACCCTTATTCTCTCTCTTGAGGCCATTTCCTCTTCACGAGACCACCCCTATCATCACTTTGAAGCGAGGAGAGGTTGAAGATGACTAAGCTTTAGAACACGAGTTCTAGCATGGCCTTCCTAGAAAGCTTCATCTCACACATCAAGACTCTTTTGAGTCGATGTCTCGCCTTAGAATAGCTACAGATCTAGCACCAAGGGAGAGGGGAGGAAACTCACTTCATTTCCGGCATTTCCTCCGTTGTCGGCCATGGATCGCGTTACCCTTCTCCGCGGCATCTCTCGGTGCAGACGTTCTTCACGGCAAAGGCGTTTCTCCTCCTCCAAAACTAGCTTCTGCAAGCCTTCCTTCAACGATCTTAACTTTTCCTCCGGCGATCTGCGATATTCCTCTCTCTCCCGCTCCCGTCGGTTTCGCACGGTGACGGCTCAGCAAGAACGATCAGGTGCGATGGCTAGGGTTTGGTTTACTCCCTTTTATATTACATATTAGGTTAAGTCCCTTCCGCCACGTGTCACTCTCCAATTTGACCGCCCAAATTAGGTTTCATTTGAAGTGACAGGTCCAAGGATCATTCTGCACGAATCCCGAAGTCCGGTTCAACCCGCCTGTGCAAGCCGGTGAATCTGCCTGGGTGCAGAAAACGCACAAGTCAAATTCGGCGGGAATCAGCCAGTGATTCCCGTCGATCGGCGAGTATTAGTGGGTCATTCTCGACGAATTCGTCGAGTATCAACAATGATACTCGATGATTCTCCCTTAGCCATTTTATCGGACATCCTGGCGTGGTGTGCGTTGAGTATTAGTCAGCGATACTCGACGATCGGTGGGTATCACCGGGTATTCTCGGCGATCGGTGAGAATCGTCCAGGCATTCTCGACGATTTTCCCTTAGCCTACTACAGTTCTGAGTCCGGCGGGTATCGAACACCGATACCCGTCGAATTAGCGAGTATTAGCCTCCATTCTCGACGATCGACGAGCATCAACCTCCATTCCCGTCGATTTTTACTTGGCCAATTTCCCTCATCTCGGCTACTGGTTGGGGTATCCTTGAACCCAACCCTACACTTATTCAATGCACCTGACACCTCGCGTCAGTGCACCCCGAGCCCGAGTTGAGTCTCTTGACTCAGAACACGTGCGAGGGGCCTAGCGCGAATTGGGACGTTACATCGCAAGGGTGGGTTATATAACTAGGAGGACTTAAGATTTAAGTCCAAAAGTCTATGATGTAGGGCACGGGTTTCGACACCATAACGGCTACTCCCAATACATTCACATCTCCAATATGATTTTCAATTATACTTTTTCTTTTAACCCTTTTTTACAAATATTTTTCTTTCTTTTTTAACATCTTTTTATTTTCACAATCTCAGCAAATATAAACCTTGGAGCACAGCCACATATTCACAAGTAAAATCACCACATCAACACCCCAACATGAAAAATGTAAACCCTAAAGCTCGACTTGGGTCTGCGACTAGGATTGGCTATGAGGCTATGTGAAATAATGGTGGAGCTTAATCAAAAGAAGGGTAGGCACAATGGGGCTTAGCCAGGATACAATATTAGGAATGGTACAAAGCTCAACTGGGCCAAAATGATGGCCTACATCACGCTCACGCTAGACTAACCATGCATTAATGCTTCGAGAGTAGCTTGGGGCAAGTTCTTAGCCACTGAAAAAGACGATCCTTTCTCCCAACTCGAGCAAAATGAGTCTAGTGATGGGTACACACATCCCTACACTACCATTCGATTCACACTGGATTCACCAATTTTTGAGTTGAATAAAAGTATTTACGAAAATAGAAAAAATATAAAACTATAAGCATATAGAAAAATTAATTCTACTCCAATTTCTACACGAGACGAGAGCACTCGACTAGGAGCACTACATTAGACAACATTTTACTCAATCTCAAAATCCTATGCCAGCACAATAACTTTCCCAAATCATACAAAATATACGAGTTTAACTCGCAGCATGCTAACAGCTAAGCACGCGCTCATGTCGGTGCAGTGGTGTGCGATGCAATGAACTTATCAAAATAAAATGATAAAAGCTTCTAGTATGCACAAGAATCGTGTGCGTGCAAAAGGTAACAATACTGCTCTCCCCAAGACTTATACTAGACTACACAGTATATGATAATGAAATTAAAATCTTATAGAGCTAAGGGAAGAGATTACCCAATGCTCAGCTAGTAAGCATACTAGAAGACGCTTGAAAAACTGAAGTAGGCTCGCCATACGAATAATCACAACCCCGCCAACTAAGTTGTCATGAATTCCTGCAGGGGTGAGCTCCGTAAAAACAAAAGAAAAATATACGATATAAAGAAATACTAAACTAAGATAGACATGAAAAATAAAAATGCAGTAAATGAAAGATAACTACTGGGGTTATTGTCCTCCCAACACGACTTATTAAATTCTATACATTTCTAGCTAATGGGCCTATAAAAGAAAAAATAACAGATAAATGTTCCATTATCCGTTTTTGTAATGGGTACCGATACGGAGAGAGATCAGTTACCCCTCTGCCTAAATAACCATACATGCTCCTCGCCAGCAGAGGAAATAGGATGTAATAAGAGGAGGAGCACTGGTCCTCGCTCATCTCACCATAAAATAAATCCTTGCCCATCAAGGTATCGTCTACTACAGGGAGATGGCAGGAGGAGAAAGCAATAAATGGAGCATCCTCAACAAAGGAGGAATCAAGCTCCTCATAAAAGAGGATGCTATCATCGATGACTCGAGCTGAAAGCCCCAATTCTTCCTGAAGCACCTGCGAAGACTCAACCCGCACGAGCTCAGATAGAGATAGGGGACCAAGTAATAAAAGGGATGAAAAACTAAAATAATCAACAATAGGGGAGTTTTCCCAGTCTCACTCCCAGCAGGATCCAAACATAGATCATCGTCGGGTCATATGAGTCGTAGCGAGGGGAATCCGAGAGCTCGAGGTCCTCGGTGGTGGTTTGGACCGCCTCATCCATGAATGAAGTTGAAACTTCCTCAACAAAGAGGATCTCCTCATCAACAAAACTCGGTGCGTCATCAAGTTCCAAGACGTAATACTCTCCATTAATGAGAATAATATCCTCGTCACACATGGGCACCTCCTCAGGCTCAGAATCACAATCCGGCCTAACATCATCAACCGACTCACTAAAAATAAGGATAGATAATTCTTGCAAAGAAGGAGGGGGAACAACAACATCAGAGAAAATATGTGCGGGTTCCTCCCGGTGTGAATCAACAAGAGGGGAAGTGTGCATGGGGAGAGATGGCGCCACAATGTTGTCACACCGATCAGCAGAAAGTCGACTTAGAAAGAAACTATTTTGTATGGGGGTGATTCCATTTTTGAGTAGTAATACAATTTTGATACGTATTGTGAGAAGTATAAACTATTTTGTATACTTAGAAATTTCCACTATTATATTTTTACGCGTACGAGCATGCTACTTCGCATGGTACTCCGTATCGAAATTTCTATGTTAGCTAAATCATTTTCCTTATCTATATAGATTTTGTTTGCTCAGAACGTGCAAACAGGTAAGTTTGGGTGTGTAATTGTGCATTCTATTATCAGGGGTATGCACCTGGTGCTCCCCGTAGCTCTTTCTGTTGTATTTGTTTGCATTTTTATTGCTGGGATCTGGTGCTCTAGTTGATTTCATTGTTTTGTAGGTAGTCAGGATGTCCCAGATTCATTTTCCAGTTCTGGGTAAAACACACGGTCGTGCGCATTTCTTCGCGCACGGTTTCGATGCAATCGTGTGTTTCACACATCAATTCTGGGGACTTCTGTTTTTACCATGCGTTTTGTTCCAGCACGATTTAGGCAAAACTGTGCGAGAAGGAATCGCACGTTCTGCACATTTTCTCTTTATTCCTACATTCTGGGGTAAATCATGTGTTTCTTTCATACACGGGCAAACGCGCCTGTGCTTGAGTAAAATGCACTGTTCCCCTGTTTTACCCTGTTTTCTGCGCTCTGTGTTTACCCATACGATTTCGTTCATGTATGGGCGGAAGCTCCTGTGCGCGAGTAAAATGCACGGGTCAACGCATCTTCTTCCGTGATCCAGATCTGAAAGTTAATAATGCACGGTCAGCGTACGGTCGTGCGCAGGATCGTGTGTCACCATTTTTCTGATCTTATTCTATTTAAGCGCAGATTTTAAGCCATTGGGAAATAACTCAATTCCAGCCATTTCCTCTATGATTTTAGGGAGAAACTCCGCCGTTCCACTAAGGGGAGGTGATTCGGGCAAGCATCCAATGCCAAATCCAAGCCGGAGCTTCCTCTCGGCCTCCTCCTTCATCCTTGAGCTTCAAGAAGGGATTTTATCTAACTTTCTCAACCAAGCTAGGAGAAGTTGTGCCATCCTCCACCGACACATGACACGGAGAATACGGGTTTATTGAGAGTGAGTGACAGCCTCCTCTACCCCGGAAGCAGTTGTGGACCGAGCTAGGACGCGGATTGACAACCCGACGTATCCTACCGTAAATCATCGGCAAGAATTCGGATCTGGTCGATTTCACAAACTTTTCTTCTCTTGTTATTGATAGTTTAGTTTAAATCTTTGTATTAGATGAAGTAATATTACATTTGTTATACGTTCGTATGTAATCATGTCTATTTGATTGTATGTGTTCGTTATTTTCTTGAGGTGCGCCTGTTTGTCCATCTGTCATCCATCTGTTCTTGCCGCACTAGCGATTGTTAGTGATACGCGTAGCGAAGAGGCTCTTACGACCCTCATATTCTTTGGCTCGTTTTGTTCTTACGCTTTCCTACTCTCCCATCCACCTAGCGATTCGGTGCATAGTGGCCCGTATAGTCTTCCATCCTGCCTGGCGAAGCGATGCATAACGACATTGCATGAGAGTAGTTGTTAGTGTTTTGCTTTATTTTATCGCAACCATCAAAACCCCCATAGTTAACTCCGACCTGAGGACTTCAATCTCAAGTCCTCCTTGATATTAGCTCCCCCCTTATTGTGTTCCTTGAAGAGTTCGATACATGGCAAAGCCTCCCATTTTATATTACTTGTGCGACCGGTACACTTGCCGTTCAAACGCATCAAGTTTTTGTCGCCGTTGCTAGGGAACAAAGTCATGTGAGTTTTTGGAGACGGAGATAGGAGATAGAAGCCCTTTTCAATTTGTATATTTCATGTTTCTTCTTTGCTTTAGTTTTTAGAATCTATTTCTTGTTTTTATTTGTTCCTCTTCTAGTTTTAATTTTTTTGTAGCAAGTTTTCCTATTCTTTTATATGTAGTGCGTAGTTAATTGTTGCTTAGAAACTTTCTATTTGTGAATTCTTCTTGTTGCACCATGTATTTTTATACGAATATCCATTGTCGATGGTGCGTGGATTATAGGCATGGTATTGATGAGTGACCCACTGAAGATTGGGAGCATAATTCTCGGGGTTCTGTGTATGGAGCACCGTCTTCCTATGGTACTTCATACACCCAACCCAGGTCTTATGGTCACTCCTCTTCTACGCATTCATCTTTTTATTATTCCTCTCCGGTCCAACCTAGACCGAGGAGTAATGGAAAAAGATGTTTATGTTGTTGTAGCACCGACCACGTGTTGAAAGATTGCACCGAATTTCAGCTCCAATTTGAGGAGGATGAATAACCGGGTATCCCATTCACTCTATCACCCTCTCAAATGGTCGACCATTCTGATTCTGATGATATATTCTCAGCACCACCTTGTCTATGGATGACTGTTGTAGATATGCCCATCAGAGAGTCGGTCGGACCTTCCTAAACTCAGGTGGGCACGTCTTTGAGTGAAGCGTGTTGACGCTTTAGGAACCTCTACGATCAAGGTACTTTACCTTATTAATCTAGAGTGTTTTTATCGCATTTGTTTTTTCAATTTTTGCCGAGGTGATTCTCGATCGAGTTCTTCTTTTTCTCATCATTCAACCCCGTGTTTTAATCGATAGTTATGGTCTTTCTAGTTTAGTGCTACTAGTCTTTAATTTTATGCAAGTGTTTTCCTTTATGCTAGTTGGTGAGTCCAAATATTACACTGATTTTTGGACTCATCTGGGACAGTTTTATGGTCTTAGCACTGCACTTGAGAGCTATAACCACTTATATTCGTTTATTTGCCTATTTCATGATTAAGTGCACTTTAGGCTCATTTTCTGTGTGCTTTAGATGTTTCTGTGTTTTCGTTTGTTTTACATATTCTCTCGTCGTGTCTTGAGAATTCGGTGTGCACTTTTGGTGGCCTATCTGCTTCTTCTGCTGGTGCATGGGTCGTTTGCGTGCTCCAGAACCGTTCGGGAGACCCCAATGATACATGAACACTGTTTACGATCACTGGACTCACTGCGCACGACCACTCGTCGTGCTCCACTGATCGTACGCATTACAATCCCATTTTCCCCAGTTCTGTATTGACGATCACTGGACCTATTACGCATGACCATTGGTCATGCGCTGGTGATCGTTCTCTCTGTCCTCTTCATTTTCCTTGTTCTATCAGGGTAATCGCACGAGCACTGGACAATGCCCGCATGACCAACGGTCGTGCACCACTGTTCGTGCGCGTTTACCTCATGTTTTTTTGTAGTTCTTTCTTAGCCAATCGCACGATCAGTGGATTAAGTGCGCACGACCACCGGTCGTGCGGCACTGATCGTGCGTATATTTGCTAATGTTTTGATGGTTAAAACGCTGGCTCTTATTTAAGTGTGAAAGTGGAGGTTTATATTTATAAAAAGAAGAGCGTTTTATTTTGTTAGAAACCGAGTTTTAACGAGAGGGAGGCAAGTGCACCTATCGCGTGTAGTACAAGATATTCCGGTGTGGAATATCGGGGTCGTATAGTTCTCGGGGCCGGCTTAGCTATATCTACTCTTTCCCTAAAAGCTTATTATTCTACCGATAATATTTTAGGTGGATTATATATAAAAAAGGGAATGGTGAACATAAAAATAATTACAATGCAGAAAATGAAAGCAGGAAATAAAATGCAGAAAGCCGATGAAGGACTCGGCGCGACTATATCAAAAAGAGAATTTGAACTAAAATAACTTTTAATAAAAAGAGATCCTAAATTTCAAATTAATTAAGGCGGAGACTCGGCTGTGGAGGTTCCATAAGAATGAGCTCACTTATCTCTAGGACTATCGCTCACCTGAACGCTAAGACTATTCGACCGATCGCTAGACCGACGAAGGATTCCTCTTAACGCCCGCATTACGCTAAGAACCCCACTATTGGGTGGGGAACCCAATCCGGTAGAGTCGCGCGCCTCCTCTCTCGAGAGTTAGCGCGGAGCTCTCTTTACCCAAGGGTGATCGGTCCATACGTGCGGCCTCTCGGCGTTGCGTATGGATAACGGAAATAGTGCCCGCACACCGATATGCGGTCCTACGCGTCGTTAACCCGGGGCAAACCTTAAGAAATTTAATTAAATAGAAAACAGGACCTTTAATTACTTAAAGCTACTTTATCTGTCCCAATGCTCTTCGATATTGAGGGATAAGGGCGGTTAGCCACTCATCGGAATGGGGACACTTACGCTAGAAAGCGATAAAAGAAAGCAGTAAGAAAGTAGGAAGAAAGCAGTAAATTGCAAGTCCTACCCAAACGAGTAGGACTGAAGAAAGCAGTAAATGCGAATCCCGGCTCAAGCGAGTGGGCGGGGGTAAATTTATACTCATACACACACGCACTCTACTTGAAAGTAAAACACACACACACACGCTCTACAGAAATGTAAACACACGCACGCACTCTACAGAAATGTAAACACACGCACGCACTCTACAGAAAAGTAACACACACACACACAAAGTTTTCCTACTCAAGTGAGTAGGAAGAAAAATGAAAGCAATAAAAGACAAGTCCCACTCAAATGAGTGGGCGGGAAATGAAAGCTGAGCGCCATTTAACTCTTAACGAGTAGGCGGAAATAAATACATACGCACACACTCTACAGAAATTGAAATAAAGCTGTAAAACTAACTCATACACGCACGCACACTTGCAAAAATGAGAAAAAGTAAAGTGCTCTAAAAATTAAAACAACTACATTTCTACCGCTAGAATGCGGTAGAAATGCATAAAAAGAGAAAATAAAAATTAAAGGGACTAAAAAGTTTTGCAAATAAACATAAAATGAAAGTTGGCGAAAAATTATAACAAGTACTTTTTCATTCATATAACTCCGTAAAAGTGCGTAAAAAGTGGAAATAAAGTAAAAAGAACGAAAAGTTTAACGTTCTAAAAGGAAAATCTAAGTTAGCGAAAAATGAAAACCACTTTAAAAACGCTTTTACAGGTTTATAGGAATGCATGAAAAGCTAATAAAATCCTAGTCTAATAAAACTATGGTGCATAAAGAACAAACGGCCGGCATAACGGCTAGAAAATGCGATAAAATCCTAAACTAAGCGAGTTATAAAAGTTATGATATGAAAACATAAAATGAAAAGCACAAACGTAGAACGAAAAATTACATAAGTTCGACGCATTCAAATGGATTCCAAACAATATAAGGGAGAAAAAAACTAACATTGTATTAATGAAAAAGAGGTTACAAGGAAAGCTAAAATAAACATCCTAAACTAAGCTAAGAGAGAGAGAGGGGGATAAATTTCCCTTACATAGCATGGAATCAAAATGGGCAGCACCTCCCCTAGGCAAAGTGGTCAAAAAAGGAGACAGAATTCTCATACAGCAGCTGCCCTTTTATTGGCAAAATTTCGGGTTGGTCACGCCCTAGGTCACGGGCGTGACAGGGGGGCGTGTCAGTACTGTTCATGAGCTGATCGGGTGATTGGACTGGAAAGTTGACTTCGGCTGAAAACGTGGCGGTCATGCCCCAAGTCACGGGCGTGACTGGTGTCAGTCACAGGCGTGACTAGGGCGTGACGGGGAGCTGGATCTGGGATTTGACGCGAGCTTTGACTTCGGGGCAGCCCACGTGGCGGACACGGGCGTGACACAATTGTCACGGGTGTGATAGGGGGGCGTGACCGGGACAGCTGGAATCCTGATCTCGGCAGTGTTAACTGTTTGACTAATCGTTGAGTGTCGGCCTCGACACGGGCGTGACGGGCGTTGACACGGGCGTGACGTTGGGCGTGTCGGGCTCGGAACAGTGAAATTGTTGAGTTTTGACTGGCTGATTGCGTTGAGAGCCTGACACGCCCGTGTCGGGCATGGTCACAGGCGTGACAGGGTCGAAAGAAATAATTTTTCTTGAAAAATTCAGAAAAACAAAAAAGCTAAGTTAGAAATAAAAAATTACAAAAAAGAAACAATTTATTAAAGAAAATAAACTAAAAAAGACAAAAATAAAGTAAAATGACATAATTAAAATACAAAAATATAGGTATATTTACAACTCATCAAATACCCCCATACTTAAGCTTTTGATATTCCAGAGCAAAAGTTGGAGATGAACCTATAAAGAATTAAAAAGAATCTTAAATTTTACTACCGCTTGATTTAATTGTACGAAAGATCGAAATGAATTTCCGGGGTCTCGGAATTAAATCCTAAATTATGAAAATGTTATAAATAGAGGAACCGTTTCAAAAATACTTCTAAACGAGAAAAATAGAAAGCGAAAATTATTTTGTTAGTTTAACAAAAATGGATTTGAATTATCGAAAAAACTTTAGCTAAAAAGAAATTGATAGGAAATAATTCAATTTAAAAATTATGCTCTCAAAAAGTTTTAAATTAATTCTAGAATCATGAAAAATAGGCTAAGTGGTTTGGCGGATATGAAGATGGCTTGGATTTTTGAGGCGAGGTAATTTTTTCTCGAACCTCCACATATATTTTTTTGGATAATTAGGAAAATGAAATCTTATTTTCCTAACACACATTTTTTTTCTTTCTTCATAAATATAAATAAACCCAATGCATATGTATAGGAGTAATGAATTTTATCCTCTTACTCCGTAACATATAATCTTTTTAATTATTGGGTGCCTATGTTTACGGGACGAAATCTTATCCCCATTGAAATAAGATCTTTTTAAGGGTGAGTGGAGAATCATACCAAGTAAGGCATGAAAAAAGGTGGAAGAGATTTTTTTTTCTAAAATAAAACTAGAGTTTAATAAAAAAATTTGAGAGCAAGCTCTTTAATTTGAACGTTCCTACGTTTCTAAAAGCATAAGTAGAAATAATGTAAAATCCATAAATGTTATTTTCTAACATAAAGATGTGCTTTATTTCAAAAAATAAGAAGCGAAATTAGAAATATAAGTTCTCTATAATAAGAAAAAGCCATAAAAAATTCTTTGAAATCTTAACCCCAGAAATTTAAGTCTATCGAGCTATAATTAAAAAACGAATAGTAAATAAAGAATTAATTAAAATTCGCTTATAAATAAACTTGAAACGATTATTTTGGAGAGCAAAGAGGTTAAGAATTAAGGGATTCGAAATTTTTTTTTTTTTATTTTTATTTTATTTTTATGAGTTTTTTCTAATTTTTTTTGATATTTTGGGGTTATTATCATTATTTTTTTGGAAATTTTTTTAAAGGTTATGCAAATTTTTTGAGTTTTTTGAGTTATACAGATTTTTTTTGAATTTTTGGATTTACAGAAATATTTACAAGAAAAGAGAGAGATTTTTTTTTTACAAGATAGGAAAGAGTAGTGGAAATGGACAAGAATATTTACAAAATATTTACAAAGTAGAAAAAGGATCGCCCGCGAACAGACTCTTATTTTGTGGTTGGTTCGATGAGTCGAACGTCGCGGAGCGATGATTCATTTTTTTGAAATTTATTATTAATATTTAAAGCATGAAAATATTTTTTTTTGAAATTTTTAATTTTTACAATTTTTTGGGACTTTTTTATTAAGTACGGGAAATAAAAGGATAGAAAATAGGAAACACCCTCATACTTAAGTCTAACATTGTCCCCAATGTTGCACTAAGTATGAGGAACAGGATATATATAAAAATCTAAGCAGTATGTACAAAATTTAAAATTAAAAACAGGGGTTTAGAAATCTTCCCTAAATCGCGTTCGGGGAAGCCCGTTAAGAATAGCCCTGCAAAAGTTAAAAGAAATAGCAAAAATATAATATAAAAAACGAAAAAGAAAAATTCGGCGAAAATGGTGCGGGTGATAGGGGGCAAGTGGGTGCGACTCGGAAGCTAAGGCCTTAGCTAAGACCCAGCGACCGATATGCGATCCCCTATCGCTCACAATTGTGAAGCGCGCCGAAACAACAAAATAAATACATAATTAATAATTTTTGTGTTTTATATGATTTTCTCTTAGTAGATTTTTTTTTATGTTTTTAGTTTTTTTTTTTTGATTTTTTTGAAAATAAAAATAAAAAGAAAAAAAATAAAAAAAAAGAAAATAGGTTAAAGGCAAAATAAAAATGAAAGATATATATTTTTTTTTAATTTTAAATTTTTGGATGAAAATAAAGATTAAAAAAATTTCATCATCATTTTTTTTTAGTTTTTTAAGTTTTTTTAATATTATTTTTTTATTTTTTTATTTTTTTAGTTTTTAAGTTTTTTATGTTTTTAAGTTTTTGATTGTTTTTTTTTTAGTTTAGTTTTAAATTTTTCTGATTTTTTTTTGTTTTAAAGTGTTTAAAATTTTTTTTTTGGATTTTTTTGAATTTTTTGTTTAAGTATTTATTATTAATATTAATAATGATATTATTATTATTATTAATATAAAATTTTTTGTTTGATCAAATTTTATATATATATATATATATTAGTAGAAATAAGGGTAAAATTAATAGGTTTCAGGAATTCAAAATAGTAAGTCGAAATTTTCCCCGGCAACGGCGCCAAAAACTTGATGGTTAAAACGCCGGCTCTTATTTAAGTATGAAAGTGGAGGTTTATATTTATAAAAAGAAGAGCGTTTTATTTTGTTAGAAACCGAGTTTTAACGAGAGGGAGGCAAGTGCACCTATCGCATGTAGTACATGATATTCCGGTGTGGAATATCGGGGTCGTATTGTTCTCGGGGCCGGCTTAGCTATATCTACTCTTTCCCTGAAAGCCTATTATTCTACCGATAATATTTTAGGTGGATTATATATAAAAAAGGGAATGGCGAACATAAAAATAAATACAATGCAGAAAATGAAAGCAGGAGATAAAATGCAGAAAGCCGATGAAGGACTCGGCGCGACTATATCAAAAAGAGAATTTGAACTAAAATAACTTTTAATAAAAAGAGATCCTAAATTTCAAATTAATTAAGGCGGAGACTCGGCCGTGGAGGTTCCATAAGAATGAGCTCACTTATCTCTAGGACTATCGCTCACCTGAACGCTAAGACTATTCGACCGATCGCTAGACCGACGAAGGATTCCTCTTAACGCCTGCATTACGCTAAGAACCCCGCTATTGGGTGGGGAACCCAATCTGGTAGAGTCGCGCGCCTCCTCTCTCGAGGGTTAGCGCGGAGCTCTCTTTACCCAAGGGTGATCGGTCCATACGTGCGTGCGGCCTCTCGGCATTGCGTATGGATAACGGAAATAGTGCCCGCACACCGATATGCGGTCCTACGCGTCGTTAACCCGGGGCAAACCTTAAGAAATTTAATTAAATAGAAAACAGGACCTTTAATTATTTAAAGCTACTTTATCTGTCCCAATGCTCTTCGATATTGAGGGCTAAGGGCGATTAGCCACTCATCGGAATGGGGACACTTACGCTAGAAAGCGATAAAAGAAAGCAGTAAGAAAGCAGGAAGAAAGCAGTAAATTGCAAGTCCTACCCAAACGAGTAGGACTGAAGAAAGCAGTAAATGCGAATCCCGGCTCGAGCGAGTGGGCGGGAGTAAATTTATACTCATACACACACGCACTCTACTTGAAAGTAAAACACACACACACGCTCTACAGAAATTTATGCACACGCACGCACTCTACAGAAATGTAAACACACGCACGCACTCTACAGAAAAGTAACACACACACACACACAAAGTATTCCTACTCAAGTGAGTAGGAAGAAAATGAAAGCAATAAAAAACAAGTCCCACTCAAACGAGTGGGCGGGAAATGAAAACTGAGCGCCATTTAACTCTTAACGAGTAGGCGGAAATAAATGCATACGCACACACTCTAAAGAAATTGAAATAAAGCTGTAAAACTAACTCATACACGCACGCACACTTGCAAAAATGAGAAAAAGTAAAGTGCTCTAAAAATTAAAACAACTACATTTCTACCGCTAGAATGCGGTAGAAATGCATAAAAAGAGAAAATAAAAATTAAAGGGACTAAAAAGTTTTGCAAATAAACATAAAATGAAAGTTGGCGAAAAATTATAACAAGTACTTTTTCATTCGTATAACTCCGTAAAAGTGCGTAAAAAGTGGAAATAAAGTAAAAAGAACGAAAAGTTTAACGTTCTAAAAGGAAAATCTAAGTTAGCGAAAAATGAAAACTACTTTAAAACGCTTTTACAGGTTTATAGGAATGCATGAAAAGCTAATAAAATCCTAGTCTAATAAAACTAAGGTGCATAAAGAACAAACGGCCGGCATAACGGCTAGAAAATGCGATAAAATCCTAAACTAAGCGAGTTATAAAAGTTATGATATGAAAACATAAAATGAAAAGCACAAACGTAGAACGAAAAATTACATAAGTTCGACGCATTCAAATGGATTTCAAACAATATAAGGGAGAAAAAACTAACATTGTATTAATGAAAAAGAGGTTACAAGGAAAGCTAAAACAAACATCCTAAACTAAGCTAAGAGAGAGAGGGGGATAAATTTCCATTACATAGCATGGAATCAAAATGGGCAGCACCTCCCCTAGGCAAAGTGGTCAAAAAAGGAGACAGAATTCTCATACAGCAGCTGCCCTTTTATAAGCAAAATTTCGGGTTGGTCACGCCCAAGGTCACGGGCGTGACAGGGGGGCGTGTCAATACTGTTCATGAGCTGATCAGGTGATTTGACTGGAAAGTTGACTTCGGCTGAAAATGTGGCGGTCACGCCCCAGGTCACGGGCGTGACAGGTGTCAGTCACGGGCATGACTAGGGCGTGACGGGGAGTTGGATCTGGGGATTTGACGCGAGCTTTGACTTCGGGGCAGCCCACGTGGCGGACACGGGCGTGACACAATTGTCACGGGCATGACAGGGGGGCGTGACCGGGACAGCTGGCATCCTGATGTCGGCAGTGTTGACTGTTTGACTAATCGTTGAGTGTCGGCCTCGACACGGGCGTGACGGGCATTGACACGGGCGTGACGTTGGGCGTGTCGGGATCGGAACAGTGAAATTGTTGAGTTTTGACTGGCTGATTGCGTTGAGAGCCTGACACGCCCGTGTCGGGCATGGTCACGGGCGTGATAGGGCCGAAAGAAATAATTTTTCTGGAAAAATTCAGAAAAACAAAAAAGCTAAGTTAGAAATAAAAAATTACAAAAAAGAAACAATTTATTAAAGAAAATAAACTAAAAAAGACAAAAATAAAGTAAAATGACATAATTAAGATACAAAAATATAGGTATATTTACAACTCATCATGTTTCTATCCAAGTTGCAGGTTTAATTAGAAATTGCGCACGATCATCGACCGATAGTGCACACGACCACTGGTCATGCGCCACTGATCGTGCGCTCCGCTTGTTCTGCCTCCGTATTTAAGGGCCTGCTACGCGATTTAGGTCAACGCTAGTCATTTCTGCAATCAGAGAGTGCGCGGGAAGTGGCGTTCTACTTCTCCAGCTACTCAAGCCACCTCCATCTTCATCCCTTCCATCGGGATTCCGTAGCCATTGATTCTGAAGCTTTCAAACCCTCTGACGAAGCTCCCGGCCATTGATGACCTCAACTACAAGCTTTCCACCGGAGTTGGAGAAGAAGACGACCTAGAGAACAGACTCAAAGGCCTTCAAGGTGACAGCTCGTTGGTATCAAAAGCCTCCTGGGACTGAGCCCGGAAGAATATTGACAACTTGCTATTTCGTCCACGACCTGCGGTGGACCGTCACCCTCTAGTGGTTTACTCCTCTTCACCTTTCTTCGTTGTATGGAATGATTTGATATTGTAATGGTCTACATTTTCTACTCTATATCTAATTGGATGTTTGTAGTTTTCATTTGCTTTTGAGTTGTGTGTTGTGAATGCGCCTCGCCCACTCCACATCCACTCCATACCCTTGTTTCACCCGATTGCACTCCACACAAGAACACTTCCATCCATTAGCTTTCCATCCACTCGCCCAACCGAAGTTCGACATCATGGCCAATACACTCACCTCACTTTGCGAAGCAGTGCCTTTGACCCGCATAGTATTAATTAGTTTATTAGATCAAGAAACCACAATCTCACAAGCCCCCTTTTTAATCTTTTCTAAGTATAACCCTCAAAATAACATTTTCTGAACTCTCTCTGCTCTATGCTAATTGCATTTCTCAAGAGACCGACACTCGGGGATTTATTCCCAAATTTTATTACTTGTGAGACCGGTGTGGTTGCCGATTTCCACGCATCAAGTTTTTGGCACCGTTGCCGGGGAATGCAAGTATAGAGCGTCTCAAAATGACTGAAAATATTGTTATAAGAGTTAGTGTTTTTGACTGCTGTTTACTTGTGTAGTTTGTCGCAGTGAATGCAGGGTCGAGCCACAAGAGATCTTGTAGCCTACGACCCAGAGATCGAACGTACTATCCTAGCGCGAAGACGGGCCACATCCATCACTTTAGCCCCAATGGGAGACCAGCTGAATATCGAGGTCGGCAACCGAGTTGGAGGGATACCTCCTGGCGACTAAAATGGCGACGAAAATGAAGTGAACCCTCCCCAGGACCGCACGATGAGGGATTATACTAAACCTACCGTCGGGAGCATATACCCAGTTTTGGACCTGCTATCACCAACCAACAGTTCGAGATTAAACCAGCTATCCTGAATATCATTCGGAATAACGCTCAGTTCTCAGGAATGGCCACTAAAGACGCCCATCTTCACCTGGCGGAATTCTCCGAAATTTGCGCCATATTCCGCTATGCTGGAATCACGGACAAAACAGTCAAGCATCGCCTCTTCCATTTTTCGCTAAGGGACAAAGCCAAGACTTGGCTTCACTCCCTTCCACCTAGAACAGCCACCACCTGGGAGGTTTTGACCACAAAATTCCTAGCTAAGTTCCACCGAGTAGATCAGATCGTGAGCATGAGGAGAGCAATAGCTAACTTCCAGCAAGACGATCAAGAAAGTTTAGCCGAAGTTTGGGAGCGTTTCAACGAGTTGCTGAGGATGTGCCCTAACCATGGATTCCAAACTTGGAACCTCATCAAAAATTTCTACTTCACTATTGAACCCAACCACCGAGCCATGATCGATGCCGCCTCTGGAGGAACAATCATGAACCTTGCTCCAAAAGATGCACTGAGAGTCTTACAAGACACTACCACCCACAGCGCCTACTAGACCGCTGGAAGAAACATCCCACGAAGCACAAGCAGAGTATTCGCCATGGATATCCCCAAGCCCGTCGCCGCCGCCCTAATGAAGGCAATCTCATGCCAAGGTTGCGAAAGAACTGACCACCACAGCTTCGAATGCTTAGGAGTCGAGGTACCAGACGAATCTTCTTTTCTGAATGAGTCAGTTAATTTTGTAGCAAATCAAAATAGGGGAGTGCCTTACGGAAATACATACAACCAGGGGGTGAGAAACCACCCCAATTTTTCATTGAATCCAAATGCTTCTAGCCAAAGATGGCAGCCGGGGCAGCATCAAAATGATGTGTATGCCTCTGGAAGCCAATCGCGGACGCCTCAACCAAATTATTCTTGAGGGCCCCCTGTCATTAAAAAAAGTTCTTTGGAAGAGATGTTCGAGAAATTCGTTGAAATTTCCCAAACAAACATGACAAATCAAGCCGCCTCGATGCGCAAACGTGAGGCATAATTGGGCCAATTGGCCCAAGTGGTCTCCGAGCGCACCCAAGGCACCTTACCTTGTAACACCAAAAAGAACCCCCATGAACAAGGTAAAAGCCTTGGGGAGGAAAATTTGGTAAAAAGCAACGAACTCGTCATCAATTGTAAAATAAACAACTTTGAAACCCCCATATTATGCGACTCAAGGGTGTCCAGCAAATCCTCACCCTACAAGATGTTGTGAAGATTCACCTACTAGTCGACACTAAAAACCAAAAGTCGCTTTTCTTAGCGAATGGCAATTTGGTTGACACTGAGGGAGGTGTATGGGAAGTCGAAATCGAGGTAACCAGAAAAAGTATAATCATTGACTTCCCGGTTTTGGGACCAAGGGAAAATAACTCTATTCCTATATTTGGAGTCCCATTCCTGACGGCCAGCGGCGCATCCCTCGACTTTTCCAAAGGATGCGTAACTTGGCCAGCCGAAGATTCCGCCCACGATAACACATCCATACATCACTCTCCCACCCAAAATAATAATTTTGTGAGTGTCACAGATACCAAGATAGATTCAGGACTCCCAACATTGGAAGAAGCACATCCGGAAGAGAAGACAAAGAAAGGACTCTCCCAGGAGATAGATGAGAATCAAGAACTATTGGATAAAGAGGAGACCAAGTGCGCTAAAGCCACGACTGTCTTTCTACTTCACGCCAACTCTGTTTTTGAACATGGCGAACCGAGTTTTATCCGGGAGAAATCCCCAGACACTTATTTGTATAACACTGCTAATAACTCTGTTAAGCGATCTGTAGCTTGGGAAGATCCAGTCGTCGTCACTGTGCTGGACAGGACGCCACCAACCACAAAAATAGGAAAACCCACAGACTACATCCATTGGAAGTCTCCCACAGTGGAGAAACTGAAAGAGGCAAAGAGTTTACGCGAAAAGCGATACACTACCTTTGAGCGCGAGGAAGCGCACAATCGGATTAAGGGGAAATCCCTTTCCCCCTACGCAAAAAGACAATCTGTCGTCCCATCGCACCCCACCGAAGAGACTTACCACAAATCCGCTTGTAGCTAATTGCAACACCATCATTCCACTTACCCTCCTCTTTCCGTTTTCTCGCTGTGTATGGAACTCTAGTTCGCTCTATTTTATTTCTTTCTTTTCAAACTGCAAAGAAATCTTTATTATAATTGCTAATACAGGTATTTGGTCCACCTTAAGGACGGTAAACAAAAGTGGCTTCTGGGAGATAACTCATGTTGGACCATTTGGTCCTGTGCTGTGTTTTGAGCTCTTTTTTTCTCTCTCTCTCTCTCTCTCTCTCTATATATATATATATACATATATGTCCATCTTTTGTTTTGCTTACGTATTTAAATCGCAGGTGTAGGAATTTTTGAGGCGCGGCAACTTGGCCGCACTTGGATATCTCGTCGCATGACCGGTATGCTCAATTTTGAGCATTGGTACTTCTTCACCTAGCCCTTTATTTTTGTTTACATGTTTTACTTTTTTGTATTGTCACATTCTAGTCTGGGGGTAGAGTTTCCTATGATCACTACACAGCATAGTTTATTTCATACTCATATGCATTTATTTATTTCATGATCACTACTGCACACACTAAATCACCCACATGAGTGCGCACTTTACCACGCGCGCAGCTCAAGTCAAATGTATTACTTTTTTGTAAACTATAAAAAAGTGGTGCTGGCTTAGGATTTTGGGATCTAGTAGTTCAAAACTCATGCATTGCTCCTAATCGAGTACTCATGATTTGCGTAGAAATAGTATAGGATTACTTTTTCTCCATGCTCGTAGACTTAAATTTATTCTGCAAAAGTAAATTATATTTGTGCTACTTAAAATTGTAGAATCTGGATTAATCGAACGGTAGTGTAGAGATGAGTGTAGCCATCACTAGACTCGTATTGCTCGAGTCGGGAGGAAGGATCATCTTTTTCAGGGACTGAGAACTTGCCCCAAGCTACTCTCAAAGCATTGGTGCCCGGTTAGTCGAGTGTGAGTGTGAGGTAGGCCATCATTTTGGCTAGTTTGAGCCTTTTTGTACCTAGTCCTAGCAGCTGACCCTTGCAAGCCAAATTTGCGCCAACCCTCCTTTTATTTCAGCTCCACCTATATTCACCAAAGCCTAAAAGCCAACCCTCTTATCACAACCAAAACCTTGAGCTTGATTGAGTTCAAAAATTTGATATGTTGTGATATGTGGGATTCATGTGATGTGGAGATGAATTCATGAATTGTTAATTGTTAGATTTGGGGATTGCTGAATTAAAAATAAAAGAAAAAAATGAAAAAGATGAATAAAAAAGAAAAAAAATAGAAAATCTAAAAGTATTACAAGGAGAATTGCAATCCCCATCTTCTGTGTTAGTTTTTGGTCGGGATAGGCCGTGTGCATACCCGGTTTTCAAGCCAAGTCTTGGGGTTTATCACACATGCATTTCTTAGTGGCTATATGGGTTTAGCTCTTGATCGCTCGCTTTGGTTGTGTGTAGCCTCCATGTTTATCTTTGACTATAACACCTTAGTCTTAGCCCCATTCAAACCTACAAGTCCTGCTAATTCACATTTGTGTCTACTTAGCATCATGGAGAGAGTGTGAAAGGGCAAGCTTATGGTTCCCGACATTGATGGATTTTTTTGGAGGTGATCACGAGCCTCGGTCTTGGGCAATGCTCACCTTAGTGTCCCGCCTACTTTCTCCATACACATGACCAAACGACTCTCCAGAATTCTAATTTTTAGTAGACACATTATTTATTTACCTCTGTCGAATAATTTAAGCTCCGTAGTATAATTAAAAAGTTTTTATACTCTATTTTCTATGCGCATGATGTATTTGATTTCTCGTCCTACTTTATTATGAAGTCTCTAAGCCAGCTAGCTGTTGTTACAGTCCACGGAGTAATGATTTACACGGGACGCACAAATGAGTAAGTCTGGGGGTGTGATGAGTCCAAATATTATACTGATTTTTGGACTCATCTGGGCAAGTTTTATCATCTTGGCACTGCAATTAAGAGCTATAACCGCTTATATTCGTTTATCTGCCTATTTCATGATTAAGTGCACTTTAGGCCCGTTTTCTGTGTGCTTTAGATGTTTCTGTGTTTTCGTTTGTTTTACTTGTTCTCTCACCATGTCTTGAGAATGTGCTGTGCACTTTTGGTGGCCTATCTGCTTCTTCTATTGGTGCATGGGTCGTGTGCATGCTCCGGAACCGCTCGGGAGACCCCGACGATACGGGAACATTATGCAAGATCACAGGACTCACTACGCACAACCACTGGTCATACGCTACTGATCGTGCGCATTACATTCCCATTTTCCCCAGTTCTGTCTTGACGATCGCACGATCACTGGACCTATTGTGCACGACCATTGGTCGTGTGCTGGGGATCGTGCGCTCTGTCCTCTTCATTTTTCTTGTTCTGCCCGGGTAATCGCACGAGCACTGGACATTGCGCGCATGACCACTGGTCGTGCGCCACTACGCGTGCACATTTACCTCATGTTTTATGCTGTTCTTTCTTAGCCAATCGAACGATCACTGGATTTAGTGCGCATGACCTCCGGTCGTGCGCCACTAATCGTGCGCATATTTACTGATGTTTCTATCCAAGTTGCAGGTTTAATTGGAAATTACGCACGATCATTGACCGACAGTGCGCACGACCACTGGACGTGCGCTCTGCTTATTCTGCATCCGTATTTAAGGGCCTGCTCCGCGATTTAGTTCAATGCTTGTCATTTATGCAATCAGAGTGTGCCCGAGAAGTGTCGTTCTACTTCTCCAGCTGCTCCAGCCGCCTCCAACTTCATCCCTTCCATCGGGAGTCCGTAGCCGTTGATTCCGAAGCTTTCCAAACCCTCCGACGAAGCTCCCGGCCATTGATGACCTTAACTCCAAGTTTTCCACAGGAGTTGGAGAAGAAGACGACCTAGAGAATGAACTCAAAGTCCTTCGAGGTGACAGATCGTTGGTACCGGAAGCCTCCACGGACTGAGCCCGGAAGCAGATTGACAACTCGCTATTCCGGCCATGACCTGCGGTGGACCTTCACCCTCTAGTGGTTTACTCCTCTTCCCCTTTCTTCGTTGTATGGAATGATTTGATATTTTAATGAACTACATTTTCTACTCTATATCTAATTGGATGTTTGTAGTTTTCATTTGCTTTTGAGTTGTGTGTTGTGAATGCACCTCGCCCACTCCACATTCACTCCATACCCTTGTTTCACCCGATTGCACTCCGCACAAGAACACTTCCATCCATTAGCTTTCTGTCCACTCGCCCTACCGAAGTTCGGCATCGCGGTCGATACACTCTCCTCACTTTGCGAAGCGGTGCCTTCTACCCGCATATTCTTAATTAGTTTATTAGATCAAGAAATCACAATCTCATAAGCCCCCTTTTTAATCTTTTCTAAGTATAACCCTCATAACAATATTTTCTGAACTGTAGTCACTCTATGCTAATTGCACTCCTCAAGATACCGACACTCGGGGATTTATTCCAAAATTTTATTACCTAGGCGACCGGTGCACTTGCCGATTTCCACGTATCACTAGTAGTCTTTCCTTTTTAGTTAGTAAACAACCCGAGTTTTCCTTCGATAAGATAATAGCGTCCGTGTGAGTAAGTTTACTCAACGGTTCCCGGATTTAAATACGACACTTGTGTCCCCTAGCTATAATTTGATAGGTATACTTGCCTAGATGGATTGCTAGTTCAGTTGCTTTTCTTTTCTTAACGAATAGCAGGCCACCATCAGGTCCAGGATTCCTACCTTATGGTCCTCATCCTCATCCAAGAACTTGCCCTCATCCTCGCTGAGCTTCCAGAAGAAAAATAGGGCGAACATTCCCACCTAGCTGCGAGCAATAACGTCAGATTTGGCCCAGCTGTTGACACTGGAGACAAACTTGCTTGAATGGCCCTCCGGGTTTTTGGCGAGATTGGAACTGCGGGAGCGAGGTAGTGTTAACAGCTGGGTTGGACGCTCCATCCTAAAATTTGGGTGGAAATGCCCGCCGCTTCCTCCTCGATTTCCTCCACCATCTCTGGCAAGCTGCCTCCTCCGACTAAGCCCTGCCTCTACTACTCCTTCTATCGGTCTTTTACCACTATCCTAGACCCCAAGATGGTCGCCTCAAATATTTTTTCCATGTCAATTATCTGAGTGAGGCTTGAGTCGGCTATAAACACAAGTGCTTACCTTTATGGGTCTTACAAAACTTTGTAGATCCATTTCTCATATCCACGATCATACAAATCGTAGGAGTCAGCGAACCTAGAAAGGCACTAAAACTCCTGTTGATAATCCACGACTTACTTAGATCCCTATTTCAACTAAAGGAATCTTTCTTCGTGCTCATCTTGAGCAATAAAGGGACAAAATGTTCTAAGAAGGGATTATAAAATTCATTCCAGCTAATGTCAGTCTATACACGTCCTTGAAAAGTGGCCCATAAGGGACTTCCAGCACCTCTTTGCATCTTATTCCAAGACTGATATAGCTAAAGTAATAGGCATTTTAGCTGGACATCTGATTCCGGCCATCAGTTCTTGCATAGTGTTTAACCATTCCTCTATGTGAATAGCCGATTCATTCTTATGGTAATCGGGTGGAGAAAGATTTCGGAAGGTACTCAGCCAATTAGAGCCTAGGGCCTTTTTCTGCACCAGAGCCTGCTAAGACCTAAAGTCATCCAAGATTGTAGTTAGGGTCTACCCTAACTCTGAATGATGGAAAGAAGGGATCAGAGGAACAAAAATGCTTATCGTTGGCTCTATATATGCTAGAATCGACATAAAAAACACGAATTTTTGGTCACGTTGGCTAAACGTAGGGTAACGGGTGGACATACTTTGTGTGAATCACAAATGGGCATATCACTGCTTTCGCTAATCTAGTTTGTCTGCAAAATGAATAATCGAGTGGGTGTAACACCACATTCAATAACTTCTTTATCATAGGATCGATGCACCTCTGATACCAATTGTAAGACCCCCCCCCCCCCCAGAACACAAGATATGGCCGAGGGTAGCCTTATGCCCGGAACAGCCGTATCGTGGTTGCATCAACTAATGGACAAATATATACAACAAGGCACCTATCCTGCCAGCTAATCCGATATCATAAATGCCAACCTAACCAAAATATGAATATAGTAGTCATAATATCTTAGTAATCAAATGTCCAGAAATAGTACATCAATAATAAGAAACTATATCAACTTCTTTAATATCAGAGAACACGACACTGCCCGAAGGATATATTATTATGCATAAACTTACATCAGTCACAGAAGGAAGTTAGGGTATCATCGTATCAGGCCCTGTCTCCCTAGCCTGGCTATCCTCCTATAAAAGGTGTTGCGACTGCTCCATCTGCAGCCTTTCCTCCTAAAATGGTGGATATAACAACCGTTTTTCATAAAGACTAAGTGGCTATCACATCCACTCACCCCAACGACTCTTAGACACCGGGAATAGGAAAAGAAAGAGGAGCTCAATATAAATGTACTATATCATCAACAAGTGACAGAAGAGCATTGTTATCTAGCAGTTCATGTATATATATCGGCAATTCAAAATAAGCAGGTGTCAATAGTAAACATCAACATTAAAAGAGGTAATCTATACTATCAGCATTAACATTTTTCATAATTATAGAAATTAACTTAACTTATAAAAATTCTCACAAAAATTTATAAGTTAAGGGTCGATTACATCAAAGTAACTCATCATATAAAAGTGCCCTAATAAATTTTTATGATGAGGATCTTATGTGGTGCAATGCAATGATACAAAATGAATGCAGTATGATGACTCACCCAGACACACACTCACACACTGCTATGTCGACATAGAACTTTAGTTCCCACTTTTCGAGCATGTAGTTAACCTCTCAGATATCATCCGTCATGGCCAAACAGTGACAGTATAGTGGGTGTCTCCACTACTAGGCGGGCATCCATACTATCAGTCCTAGGCCTCCATACGCCTCAACGCTAAGATAACAAAAGCGGAGCCCCTACGTACTACGGCTCAGAAGAGGTTTTGGGTAGATGTGCACCAAGAGCCCAGCCTAGCTGGCCGATAATTGGAAAGGTAGGAGTCTTCGGGAGCATATCACTGAAGAACCAATCCCAACCATCCACTAACACAGAAGGAGCATTCTTGAGTGAGCATCGAAGGACCAAGCCCAATGCCCAAATTCTAATTGCCAGCACTTGTCGGTGTGACGACTAGCGAGCCTGTAGACTGTTGGACATTGCATCCACAATAACCCAGATTTGCATGAAGTCACCCTTGAACTAAGATGAATTAAGTTGTATTTGATATCTTGTTTAAGTTGCGTGTTTGCAGATCATCATTACTAAGTGTAGACCAATGTTAGTCTACAGTGGGTCATGAACACAGGACCATACAGTGTAATCCCTCACTATGTGATCCAAGGTGTTGACTCATGTGTAGCCTCTCTATTGGGATACACTTCATATTCAAACACTTGGACCATGGAATGAAGATTGGACTCTTGAAGAGAAGAAAAAGTTTTTTCTAAAAAGTTCAAAAATTTTCTAAGTCCACTTCTTGATAAGTCCTTTCAGTTCTCGAGAAGTAGAGTTAGAAGTTCTCGAGAAACAGGAGTTTAGTTCTTGAGAAGTTTAGCTGTTTCAGTTCAGAATAATTTTCTAAGTATGACTCTCGATAAGTATCTCTTAGTTCTCGAGAAGTCCATTCAATACTCGATAAGCTCAGCTCTTAGTTCTCGCGAAGTCCAGAAAGCTTCAATTTATTTGTCTAAGTCCTAGCTCTCGAGAAGTCCAATATAATTCTCGAGAAGTCCAATATAATTCTCGAGAAATCCTTTCAGTTCTCGAGAAGCTCGGCTCTTTGTTCTCGAGAAGTCCCAGAGTATTTCTCGAGAAGTTCAGAAAGTTTCAAGAAATTTTTCTAAGTCCTATTTCTCGAGAAGTCCAGATTAGTTCTCGAGAAGTTCTCAGTTCTCGAGAAACTCATCTTCATAGTTCTCGAGAAGTCAGGCTATAATTCTCGAGAAGTCCATATTGTTTTCGAGAAGTATTGATCCTGAAGTCTCGAAAACTAAGTTCAATTCTAGACAGTTTTGTTCTTGAGAAATTCAATCAGTTCTCGAGAGCTAATGCTACTTCTCGAGAACTGCAGACAAAATTTTTATTTTCTGAAATTCTTTTAAGTCCCGATCGGCCAGATTTTCTGAAATGACTTAACACGTGTCGTCATTAATATCTTTTTTAACCGTTAGGAGTAATCCTATATAATGTATTTTCATTAAGACCTAACCCTAATAATTATCTGTTGCAAGAAGCGGCTGTCCGTTCACTCGAAATACTTCTCGTCGGCCATCTCTAATTTCAGATCTCTGAAGCCGCCGCCGCCACTCACGATCAGATCGATTCTTCTATTGTCGATCAAGAAGACTTGATGTTCAAGGATTCTCATCTTCTCCTTGATCGAGTTGGTTAAAGATTTCTCGGATCAGATCTACTCATCTTCTTCAACATTTCTGAAAGAGCAGCAAAGTTCAAGAAGAAGATTCAGATATTCACTTTTCTAGATCTGGGAAAGTTATTCTGTTTGTAATTCAAAATTTCTTTACTATTATTGTGGGAGATTATCTCCGAGTGTAGGAGCGTTGTTCTCCGAGTTTGTAGGAAGTTTTTCCTTTTGGATCGAGTTTGTAGGAACTTGGTTCCGAGGCGTAGGATTGTTTTCAATCCGAGATAGTTGAGTAGCCGAGTCTAGTTATTTGCTAGATCGGTGAGGTAAAGTGGACGTACCCAAGATTGGGGAACCACTATAAATCTTCTTGTCTTTCTGTGATTGCTTGATTACTTATGCAAGTTCATTAAAAATTTTATTCCGCAAATAGACACATGATTCACCTATCACCCCCACTAGGTGATTTAGGTTGATAACTTTCCACTTTCAATTGGTATCAGAGAGAGGTTGGTCGTTAAAAGGTTAACACCTTGATCAATTTCTTCTTGAAAGTTGTCACTTGGATATTCAAGCAATATAGAAGGTCAAAGATTTTGCCAAGCTTCCTTTGTGCATAAAGATTAACTTTCCCATGTGGAAAGAGAGAATCAAATTTTTCATGAAAGCTGCGGATCCCCGGATCTTCATGATTGTTGAAGAAGGTCCCTACGTTCCTATGACTATCTCCACTATAGATCCAACCAAGAAAGTTCCTAAGAAGTTGATGGATCTGGATTAGGAAGAGATTGCACTTGTCTCCTTGGAAAAGAAAGCAAAAAATATTATAGCTAGTGCAGTCGATGACTCGATGCTGCAGAATCTGATTCACTGCCAATCGGCTAAGGAGATGTTGCAGTCTCTAGTAACTTTGATGTTAGGTACTGAAGAAGTGAGGGATAATAGAAGGTCCCTACTGAACCATAAATATGAAGCCTTCAGGCAAGGGTCAAAGGAGACCATTGCAGATACCTTTGAGAATTTCTTCAAGATATTAAATGGCCTAAGAGTGTATTGCCGAGTCTTCACTAATGGGGAGCTGAATGATAAGTTTTTTAGGTCTCTCACAAAGAAATGGGACAACAAAGTCTGTGCCATCCGGGAGTTTGGCAGACTAGCTGAGACAGACCCACAGAATCTATTTGGCAAGCTGATGTCCTATGAACTGTAGATAAATTCCAGGAAAGCTGAAGAAGAGAAAAGTCGCTTCTCTTTAAAAAAGAAGTCAGTCGCATTAACGGCTGACAGTTCAAGGAAGGGCAAAGCTGCCTCACCAGCACCTGCTCTAGAAGTAAGTGAAGAGGAAAGCTCTGAGCCAAGCACCTCTGGCTCAGAACTATTTGAAGGAGAGTTCTCATTGCTCTCTCGGCGGTTCAATCATCAAAGAGTTGAAAGAACAACTCGAGGCAGAGAAGAAACTTGTTGAAAGTTTTTCTAAGCCTAAGATAGTTCTTCCACTCGTTGCTGAATTCTCAGCTATGGCCCAAGGAGCTGGAGTAGGCCATGTTGCCGCTCCTAGTAAATCATCTAGGAGAAACAAAGCTCAACGGAAGAATAAGGCCGCCAAGAAGGCCTTGGCCAAAGAAAAAGGGAAAGCCCATGTAGATCAGACTGTATTTAAGAAAGTCATCTTTCCAACAACTAATTTTGATCTGGATTCGTCCTACGGTCACTTGACCAGGCCTACCTATATAGAGCCAAAGTATCGGTACCAAGGATGGACTCGCCCTCAGAACTTTGGTGAGTGTATCTTTAAGGCACCTTATGAAGAAGTAACTCTTCAGGGCTATGGTCCTTATAATCATGGCCACAACTTCAAGAAAGCACTGAAAGTAAAGCCCGTTGTGGAAAGGCCTCAAAAGGAGAATAAATCATATGACTGCCATTACCATGAACCTTCTTCCTCCAAAAATGCCACCCCTGCTAGACCATCACTTCAGAAGGTCAAGCAAGAGTACACAAGGCAGAGATACAACAGGTTCGACTGTTGGTACTATGGCAAAATTGGTAATTTTGCCATCGATTGTTGGTTCAATACCAGGAAGGTTGCTACTCCTCATGTTGGTAATATGAGACTAACCACTCAGAATGCTAGTCTTCATAGGGTGAGCATACTAACCCGAGACCAAGGACCCAAACACGTTTGGGTTCCTAAGGCAAAGTGATCATGAATGCAGGTATGTCCAAAGGCCACCAAAATGCTAATCTTGTACTTGGACAGTTGATGCTCTCATCATATGACCGGGAGAAGAAGCCTACTCCAGATTTTCACTTCAGTCTGCAATGGACCAAAGGTCATCTTTGGAGGTTCAGACCGAGGGATAACCAAAGGCTATGGTATGATTACTAACAGTAGTGTATCCTTTTCGGATGTAGCTTATGTGGAGGGATTGGAACACAATCTCATAAGCATAAGTCAACTGTGCGACAAAGGATACATAGTTGAATTCCACGCTGACAAGTGCTTGATAAAATCTGTTGACAATATGGAAACAATTCTATCAGGCACTCGAAGAAGGAATATATTTTGCTTAAATTTAATTAGTATAGATTCTTCTACACCAGAGTTTATTTTTGCAAAAGATAGTGCGTCTCTTGGTGACCAATAGACAAGAGGCTAGCACATATTAATTTTAAAACTATTAATAAATTATTCTCCCAGAACTTAGTACGTGATGCCCCTAATGTCAAGCACTTCAAAGAGAGACCTTGTCATGCATGGGTAAAAGGCAAGCAAACAAGGGCTACCTTTAAAAACATTATAGCCAAAACTCTAATAGGTGTTTACACCTACTTCATATGGACTTGTTCGGTCCAATGCAAATTAGAAGTTTAGGAGGTAAGGATTATACATTGGTTATTGTTGATGACTACTCGCGCTTTGCGTGGGTGTTCTTTCTAAAACACAAGTCAGATACCTTCGATATCTTTACAAATTTTGTCAGGCAGGTCCAAAATGAATATAACTGTTTCATAGTCAAAATCAAAAGTGATAATGGAACGGAGTTCAAGTCTAGGGCCATGACAGAATTTTGTGAAAGTCTAGGTATCTTTCATGAGTTTTCCTCTCCTCGCACTCCATAGCAAAATGGTGTATCTGAGAGAAGGAATAGAACATTCATAGAGGCTTGCAGGACCATGTTGAGTGATGCTTCACTATCGGAATACTTCTGGCCTAAAGCCGTCAACACTGCATGCCACGTGCAAAATCGAGCCCTCGTAAATAAGAATCATGATAAGACACCTTATGAACCTCTAAAAGGCAGGAAACCGACTATATCATATTTTAGGATTTTTGGCTGTAAATGCTTCGTACTTAATAATGGTAAGTATCATACTACCAAGTTTAGTGAGAAAAGTTTTGAAGGTATTTTTGTAGGATATAGTAGCCATAGTAAGGCATATAGGATTTTCAATAGAAAAACTCTGGTGGTAGAGGAATCAATACATGTTGTACTTGATGAGAGGAGCTTGCTGCAAAGCAAATCGTCTAGTGTGCTTATTGAAGATGCAGGTACAAGGCTTAAAGAAATCAGTTTGGATGAACAGACCGAAAGTAAAGATTATAAGTTCATCAAGATCACCTCTCCGACCCCTATTAGAGAGGTAGAAGATCAAGATGAAAATGTTGTCCAAATTGATGAAGTCACTTCAATGGCTGAAGAAGTCCCAGATGCCAGAAATCTAGAGCTCAGACATCTGAAGGATCACCCAATGGACCAAATCATAGGAGATCCCCAGGACAGTGTCAGAACTCGTCGATGTATAACTAACGAGAATCTCTATTTAAGTTTTCTCTCGCAGGTTGAACCAAAGAAGTTTGAGGAAGCAAACTCAGACGCATCGTGGATCTTGGCCTTGAAAGAAGGCTTATTTCATGGAGTAGCAAAAAGCAAAACTGTGTCGCAATCTAAATGGTCGAGTCAGAATACATTACTGCCGGTAGTTGTTGTGCACAGTTTATTTGGCTAAAGAACCCGCTAGAGGATTACAATATGAAGAGCAAAGACATTCCATTGTTCTGCGACTCCTCCAGCACAATCGCAATCGCAAACAACCCAGTCTCGCACAGCCGGACAAAGCACATCGAGCTCAAATATCACTTCATCCGGGAGCACGTGGAGCAAAGGGATATAGACCTGCAGTACGTGCCAACAGATCGGCAAGTTGTAGATATTTTCACAAAGCCGCGAGAGGACACCAAGTTCTATTTCTTAAAAACTTAACTTGGGATGCTGAACAAAGAAGGATAAGTCATAGGAGATCAGTTCAAAGCTCAAGAATCGAGGATACTTCAAACAGGTCAGAGATTTCTCAAGAGGAAGGTAGTTCTCGAGAACTCTGTCTACTTCTCGAAAAGTAACATATTTATTCTCGAAAACTCAGACTCCTCGAGAACTTGACTTATCTCTCGAAAGGTTTTCTCAGTTCTCAAGAACTTTGAACTGTCTCTCGAAAAGTCTCTTCCGTTCTCGAGAACCAGTATATTACTTCTCGAGAAGTCCACTGGCAGTTCTCGAGAACTATACCCGACTTCTCGAGAAATGCTCATTGCCTTTTCTACTTCTAATTAATCTCTTCTATTTTGAAAACCCGTTGATTTAAGCCCTAATCCTAGATTAATTAGACACTTAGTTGACATTACTAGGATTATATATATATATAATACTTTAGAAATCCCAAATCAACCGCAATTTCGACTTTACCCCATCTCCCTCCTATCATCATGTTGCTAAACTATCTGCTGCAGCAACTCAGGGTGAACCTGCAGCCTCTGTTCCTATTGTCAGACCTCCTCCTCCCTCTCAAGCAAGATCAGCAAGCAGATCTCCCATCAGAAGCCATATAAGCTCTCCAGCAAAGTCCCCAGTGGCACTCTCCGGAAGATACCATTCCAGATGCTCAAATCCTAGAAACCCTCCAAAACACTACAGAAGCCATTGACAGAATGGTGGAAGAACTCACCTAGATGTTCCTCCCCTCTACAAGGAACCAGCTGAAGAACATCCAAAAGATCCTTCTCCAGCTCCCTCTCCTTCTCCTATAAGATTACAAGAATCTCCTCCTACTCAATCCCCTTCTGCCAAGCAAGATATCCCTGAGACTGTTCTTCTTTTTGATGAATACAGAATCTCTCCTGAGCCTGATGATCTTCCCTTAAGGAATTTAGATTTCTCCATCCGCACATTCATTGATCAGGTTGATATTACTCTTGTTCAGACTACCAGAGTTGTAAGCTCAGTGATTCTTGAAGAGATACCTCTATGGAAAGCCCCTCCTCCTGCTACTATTACTGCTTCTGCCTCTGCCTCTACCTCTTCTAATGCAGTTTCTACTGCTGATACCCCTTCCAACTCAGAACTTCTTATCCAGATAGGCCAAATGCTCTCTGTTCAAAGGAAACATTTTGACGATTCTCTGAAAGTGACGCAAGACAAGGTGACTGCTTTGGAAATAGAAATGAGTCGAGGATTTGTTGAGATCCAACACAACACTGACTCTCTCAAGAGCTTATTTCAGATTGGTGGCAAATCCATAGATCACACTATTACTAGTGTTGGTCAAGTTATGGAACAATCTCTGACTCTTGCTAATAATCAGATTGAATTAGAAAAGAATGCTCAAACACATGTGATGAAGGTTTGTGAGGAAGTTGGTACTTTCAAGGAAGAAGCCATAGAAAACTCCTTGTAGAATTTAGAAAGGGGGAGAGCCTGGTGAAAGAAGATGTAATCAAACTTGTGGATAAGTTTTCTGCAGATGCAAACACTCTCTGGGCTGAGAAAATTTCAGAAATCAATAAGAATGTTATAGCTCAAATCCACTCAGTGAAGTTTTATACTTATGACACCATAATTTGGATGCACAACCAAATTTTCCCTGACTTTCATGCTGATCCCAATATTATTCCTCATTATCTGAACCCCCTTGCAGAAGGAGAATACAGGCAAATGCCAGCCCAAATGCAACAAACTCAAATGCCCTGCTTCTCTCCTAGGGCAGAAGATCAGAATCCTCCTCCAGTCTCTTATGACCAGGTATGGGATGATGATATTCCTCAAAGCTTACCTGAAATTCATATCCCCAAGAAGAGGAAGTATGGAGAAGGTCCATCTGCTAGCAAGTCTGTTCCCCAGCCAGATGCAGAGAAAAGGAAAGCCCGAGAGTTTGCTGAAGTTTGGAGTCTCACTTCTAAAGCTTTAATTCTTGACACACTAAAATTTGTGTTGGACTACAATGAGAACAGGAATCTCCACTACAGCTCCTCTGAGTGGGATTTATATGAGAAGTCCATGACCAAAAGGATACTTTATGATAGAGAATATGTCAAGAATAATCCTAAAGCCCCCCCTAAGCCTCCAAGATACTATCCTAAACCCTTCAACTATCAGAAGAGACAGTAAGAGAAATTTGACAGACAGCATCAAAGCTAGAAATGAGAAGTATACTGTGGATATAAGTGTTTTTGAGAATTTCTATTAAATTGTTGTTGATTAAGAAATCTAAAACATTACTTATATACAATTTCCAATTTTGCCTAATTGTGTTCAATTAATCTCTTACTGCCTTAGTTTAAATTTTCATTTCCAGTTATTTCTTAATTATTATAATTCACCTTAGTGTAGAGGGTTCTGACCTCTATAAATAGGGGAGATTGTTGGGCATTGCATCCACAATAACCTAGATTTGCATGAAGTCACCCTTGAACTAAAATGAATTAAGATGTATTTGATATCTTGTTTAAGTTGTGTATTTGCAAATCATCATTACTAAGTGTAGACCAATGTCAGTCTACAGTGGGTCATGAACACAGAACCCTACAGTGTAATCCCTCACTGTGTGATCCAAGGTGTTGACTCATTTGTAGCCTCTCTTTTGGGATACACTTCATATTCAAACACTTGGACCATGGAATGAATTTTGGACTCTTGAAGAGAAGAAAAAGTTTTTTCTAAAAAGTTAAAAAATTTTCTATATCCACTTCTCGAGAAGTCTTTTCAGTTCTCGAGAAGTAGAGTTAGAAGTTCTCGAGAAACAGGAGTTTAGTTCTCGAGAAATTTAGCTGTTTCAGTTCAGAAAAATTTTCTAAGTATGACTCTCGAGAAGTATCTCTTAGTTCTCGAGAAGTCCTTTCAATTCTCGAGAAGCTCAGCTCATAGTTCTCGAGAAGTCCAGAAACCTTCAATTTATTTGTCTAAGTCCTAGCTCTCGAGAAGTCCAATATAATTCTCGAGAAGTCCAATATAAATATCGAGAAATCCTTTAAGTTCTCGAGAAGATCGGCTCTTAGTTCTCGAGAAGTCCCAGAGTAGTTCTCGAGAAGTTCAGATAGTTTCAAGAAATTTTTCTAAGTCCTATTTCTCGAGAAGTCCATATTAGTTCTCGAGAAGTTCTCAGTTCTCGAGAAACTCAGCTTCATAGTTCTCGAGAAGTCAGGCTATAGTTCTCGATAAGTCCATATTGTTTTCGAGAAGTATTGATCCTGAAGTCTCGAAAAATAAGTTCAATTCCAGACAGTTTAGTTCTCGAGAAATTCAATCAGTTCTCGAGAGCTAATGATACTTATCGAGAGCAGCAGACTAAATTTTTTTTCCTGAAATTTGTTTAATTTCCGATCGGCCAGATTTTTTGAAATGACTTGACACGTGTCGTCAGTAATGTCTTTTCTAACCGTTAGGAGTAATCCTATATAAGGCCGTTTCATTAAGACCTAACTCTAATAATTATCTTTTGCAAGAAGCGGCTGTCGGTTTACTCGAAATCCTTCTCGCCGGCCATCTCTAATTTCAGATCTCTAAAGCCGCCTCCGCCGCTCACGATCAGATTGATTCTTCTGTTGTCGTTCAAGAAGACTTTCTGTTCAAGGATTCTCATCTTCTCCTTGATCGAGTTGGTCAAAGTTTTCTCGGATCAGATCTACTCATCTTCTTCAACATTTCTGAAAGAGCCGCAAAGTTCAAGAAGAATATTCAGATATTCACTTTTTCAGATCTAAGAAAGTTATTCTGTTTGTAATTAAAAATTTCTTTACTATTATTGTAGGAGATTTTCTTCGAGTGTAGGAGCGTTGTTCTCTGAGTTTGTAGGAAGTTTTTAACTTCCGAGTGTAGATCCTTTTGGATCGAGTTTGTATGAACTTGGTTCCGAGGCGTAGGATTGTTTTCAATCCGAGATAGTGGAGTAGCCGAGTCTAGTGATTTGCTAGATCGGTGAGGTAAAGTGGACGTACCCAAGATTGGGGAACCACTATAAATCTTCTTGTCTTTCTATGATTGCTTTATTACTTATGCAAGTTCATTAAAATTTTTATTCCGCAAATAGACGCACGATTCACCTATCACCCCCCCTCTAGGTGATTTAGGTTGACAACTTTCCACTTTCATAAACCCTCCACCAAGTCCTCTTCATGGGATCACATACCATATGACAACACACACCCAACCCATGTCATTTATATTTACCATGCCATCATACATTCAAGGGCTCCAACTGAGTCCCTTCACATTATAACAAACGCCGTGCTCAAAGGCACGCAAGGCTCCACATTTAACACAGGTGATAGTTTGCCTTAATTACCACACTAGTCCCTCACTGCTACCCATGGGGAGTTAACAAAACTCTAAGTAGTGTATTACATCATTCTTCCCTTCAATGTTTGAGATCAAGGTTCAACTCACCATATGGCCATGGGATATACCTCATCCAACCCCTTTTTCTTTAAATTAAACATGTGCGCATTAATTATATTGTTTCAATCAGACATCATTTAATAAACCTGCGAATCATCACGACATGTACTTCTCCCAAACTTATTAATCATGCAAAGAAGTTATCACATTACTGTCAGTTATTTATCATCCGATCTCTCAAGTAATCAATTCGTGAAATAATGTAATCATCAATTATTAAGACATCACGGCTACGCGCCATTGTTCACTAAAACCGAATTTTAAGAAGCTACAATCCACCAATAATTACCAGCAACCACAAATCAGAAGGGTATCTTCAATGGCTAAATCTTTTGTGTTGAGCCCGGGGTACAAATCAAAATCCATCGGACCTGAAATTGGATTTCAGCCCAGGTGCGTACACTTAGACAGAACATAACCTTCATATATATTATTACAGCATAACAACTTCAATTGAACATTCCCGGAGCTACAAAACTCCTTTGAAAACATGTAACCATCTGTTAGAAAGGTCTTTTCGAAGGCTATAACATTAAAGTTAAGCCCAATACCTTAATCAGACCGGATTATACCTAAAACGGACATAAAGTCTGCTGCACTCATAAATTAGATTTCTGTACAACACTTTTGCACACATCATAAAGACGGATGAATGGCATCAGTTCGTCTTATTCCTCCATCGATCACACAATGCACAACCAACATCTCTCTACCCCTTTCTCCCACATAAGACCACGATTCTTCACGAAATCAAGTCCGCCATCATCAAACTGAAGAGAGGAGATGATTGAAGCTTATCATGCAGCAATCGACGCCTTAGAATGAAGTTATACCGTGGTCTCTTCCTAGGAAATCTCCATTAAACTCCTAAATAAAGCTCTCTTGAGCAGATGTGTCTCCTACACTTTAGATCTAAAGATCTAGCACCAAGGGATAGGTTAGGAAGCTCACCTTGTTTCTAGTCATGGATCATGTCCTCTTTCTTAGCGGCATGGTGGCGTCGACCTTGGGCACTCATTCTTCTACGATAAGTGCTCCGCTCGTGAAGAATAAACTGGCAGCTAAGTCTTGGACATTATTTATAAAGGAGCGGCTGATTAGATCTAGGTTTTCATGATCCAATAGTTACCGCTGCGAGGGAGCATGCTACCATCGCGCGGTACCACCAAATCCACCGTTCCGGCACCGATACCCATCCTACTACCGCCGCGCGGTATCCTTCTCTTGTCGCGTCGTAGCTCAAGGATAATAATGCCAATATACTACAACCAGCGGTATTGCTACCGTTAGGCGGTTACTCATAGAGAACTATGCCAATAAATACACTCGGCTACCGCAGCGCGGTATCCCGCAAATGTCACGTGGTATCCTGCTACTGCTACGCGATAGCAACTTGACAATCGACGAGTGCACTTGGTGCTCGTATAAACCACTCAACATCCGTCATGTTTGAAAGTATTGATTTCACGATCAACTAAATAAAAAGAGGGGGGTGAATAGGTTTTAGGCCTTTTTAATTATTCAGACCAATATCTGATTTCCAGTGCTTAATTGTTAGTTGATTTGTGCTTTCAAGAACAATCACAGGCGAAATAGATATTTTTAACAGTGTGTTAGACAAGGATCTTCACCAATTCCTCTGCTCCTTAAGAGTTTACAGCACAATCCCGCAGGATCACTCAGTATTATCCAAGACCTACAACTCAGGCACTATGCCCTACCACTCAGATCCCAACTAGATCAAACCTCGGCCTTTATAACACAGGCCAACACTCAGGCACTAAGCCTTACCACTCAGATTCTAATAAGAATCCTACCTCGATTTTTATAACACAGGCCTACACTCAGGCATTAAGCCTTTCCAATCAGATTCTAACAAGAACCCTACCTCGGCCTTTAAAACACATGCCTACACTCAGATTCCCTAAAGAATCCTACCCTCAGATCCCAGAATTGGATCTTAAAAAGAATGTCAAAGAGGTGAAATATTCAGACACTAGAGAAAGTACTCTGTGTTTGTCTTCCTGGACTAAGAAGATATCAGCCCTATCTTCTTCTTCACAGCAACAAGTTGAGAAAGAATTCTTCAATTGAAGCACGACTTATTCTAGTAGCAACTTGCAGAAAACTCTGCTTCTTGTTTTTCAGGAGTTAATCTCGATCTTGCCGTCATAGATCAGTATTGGAGCAGCTAACTCTTTTTGCATTCAGGTTCTCTAAAGTGAACTTGTTCTTCTGGCTCGGCATGAAAACGAGAAGAAGACGTCGTCTAGCTGCCAGATTGCAAATCCAGAGAACCCTAATTACGTCTCTTCTTGGTGATTTTGATTGTTGTTTTCTCTTTGTTGTTGTTCCATTGTTTCTCGATCTGATCCTACTCCTTTTATAGACAATCAATCAGTGTCTCATTGAGCAGTGGGCCCCACTAGAATTGGTTGCTATGATTTTGCCATTTGGCCACCTAATTTCCATTGACGGCTGATTCAACGGCTCTTTACTTTGTGTGGTCCCCAGTGAGAAATCTCTTTCCTAGTGCAGAAAATCATGACAGTTGGCCCTAAGCTCCTCTAGCAGCATTCCCACAACATTTGAACCTGCTTTGAGTTTGTTAACTTTGTTGATGTCACCATCTTTATGGACTTAGAAAAAATCAAGCATTAGTAGCAAAGGGGTTGAGTGAATGACCATTACTCAGTGCCAAAAGACTTAGACAGAAGGTGTATTCATGAAATCCTTAGTTCTACGAACTCAAAACTCAATTTGACGAATTCAAAGCTCAGCTTAATGAAAAGTGAAAGCTCAGTTCGACGAACTCAGAGCTTAGTTTGAAGTACTCAGATCAGAGCTCAGTTCGATGAACTCAGAGCTCAGCCCGATGAAAGTAAAAGCAACCAACGGATTTGGACTTAGCCGAATTTTTGTGTCAAGAAGAACACTGGCACTGACTTACTAGGATTCAGTCAATGCAATAGCCCCATGGCATTGAGTGAGCAAGCATCACTCAATGCCTAACTTCTTAGACAGATTTTGTATCATGGGGTTAAGTGAGTAAGCTACACTCAACGCCTAACTACTCAGAAAGATTTTGTCTCATGGCATTGAGTGAGTAAGCTAAACTCAACGCCTAACTACTTAGACAGATTTTGTCTTATGGCGTTGAGTGAGTAAGTTACACTCAATGCCTAACTATTAAGACAGATTTTGTCTCATGGCATTGAGTGAGTAAGCTACACTCAATGCCTAACTACTTCGACAAATTTTCTATCTTATGTCGTTGAGTGAGTAAGCTTCGCTCAATGCTTGTGGATTTGGTAAAAGTTCTCAGCTATCCAATTTTTTTGGCTAACTATACTCAACGATTTTACTTACATTGCGTTGAGTGAATAGACTTCACTCACTTCCTATGGACTTAGGCAAATATTCTGCCCTTCCAGCTATTTCTTTGAGTCCACATGCCTAATATTTATCATAAGGACTATCCTGCACACATGAACAATTGAGTTTGACGAATTATTCTGATTTCATCGATATTTGTTCGACGAATAATTGTGATTTTATCGAGCTTCATTCACTGAATAGTTATATTCATTTCCTAAGTTCAACGTTCGTCTATCTCTATTCGACGAAAAATAATGATTTTGTCGAACTCGGTTCGACGAATTCTGTTAATCATGGTTTTCTAAAAGGATTTTTATTTGTTCTCTGGTTCATTATATGACAAAGCTTCAGTGTCTTTATCTACACACATGAACTTGCTCACACATCAAATACAACTATATCTATCTCATTGACCTGTTTAACATCATCAAATCAGGGCTATTGGGATCAATGGACCCAATGATCTTCCCATATTTGAAGATATTGAAACTATTTATCAACTTCCTTAGTCAATGGGATACACATCACATAGGCAGTAAAAAGAAACTTATTAAATTCAGTGAGATGAAAATTTTTAACCTAATCCCCCTGGATTACTACAGGGTGTGTGTTACCTTAAAGGTTTACCTTCCAACCTGACCCTTTCTTGAGCTTGTCTCTCCCCGTTAGATACTACTTGAACTCGATCAAGCTCTTCTCTCCCCATTTTTGACTTCTTCAGATAGTCAGGTAGGAGCATCAGTGGTTTCTCTCCCCTAGCTGATTTAGATGAAGCCAGTGGTGCAGCTGCCAGCTAGCTCTTTATACAAGGCTGACTTTAGTTCTGCAGCTGCTGGACTTGCTCCCCCTAAATAGGAGCATCTGCTCTCATTTTGTTCTTGATTTCCACTAGGTCTGCATCACCTGCAAGAAGAACAAGCTTGTACCAAAAAAACATTCCTTACAGAATATCTGAAGCAATTCTAAGTTCTACATACCCAATTCAATCTTAAAGGTATTGAACTTGGCTTCATCTAGTGGCTTAGTGAAGATATCCGCCACTTGCTAGTCAGTGGAGACAAACTCTAGGCTAATTTCTTCTTTCTACACATGCTCCCTAATAAAATTATACTTAATTTCTATGTTCTTAGTCCTGCTGTGTGGTAGCCATACTGGTCTGCTTCTTACTGCTCAATAACACCAGTCTTCCACCTAGAAATTGACATGTACCTGTAGTACTTTTCCTGTCTTCCTTGCAGCCTACAAAATCTGAATATGAAAATCATGTTAGATCAAAATCTCTATTCCTAGGATACCATAGGCCAAGATCTGTTGTGCCCTTAAGACACCTTAAAATTACTTTTATAGCAGAATAATGAGATTCTTTTGGCAGGCTTGATACAAAGCATAGACACATGTAACATACATGATGTCAGGTCTACTAACAGTCAAATATAGAAGGGAGCCAATTATCCCTCTATACAAAGACTCATCAATAGGTTTCCCTACCTTATCTTTACCTATAGGCATACTTGACCCCATGGGAGTTCTCATGGTGGAGGCAATCTCCATACCATATTTCTTAATCAACTCTCTGGTGAACTTTGACTGGAATATTGATAAGCCATCATCAGTCTGTCTTACTTGGAGTTCTAAGAAGAACTTGAGCTCACCCATGCTGCTCATCTCAAACTTCCCTTTCATAAGTTTAACAAACTTCCTATAAAGGTTTTCCTCAGTTGATCCAAAGATAATGTCATCAACATATATCTGGACTAGGATGATCTTGCCCTTTGATTCCCTTAAGAATAGGGTCTTATCTATTTTCTACCTTGGGAATTTGTTCTTAATGAGGAAACTAGACAATGTTTCATACCATGCTCTAGGAGCTTGCTTCAACCCATATAGAGCTTTCCTAAGCCTATAAACAAAATCAAGAAGGTGAGGGTCTACAAAACCTGGTGGCTGATCTACATATACTTCCTCTTTTAAGTCCCCATTCAGAAATGTCGACTTCACATCCATCTAGAAGACTTTTAATCCTTGATAGGAATCAAATGCAAGGAATAGCCTTATTGCTTCCTGTTGTGTCCATTGCCCATAATGTTCCCTAGAGTGGATTTGAAGAGGCATCACCATCAACACTAAGAGCATAGTTATATCTGATTTTGTTTAAGCTCATCATTTGCAGGATGTTCCATAAAACAAGTCTAGATAGATTGTCTAAGTGATGTGATAGGTCGTCATAAGGCATAAAGGTGGACACCAAGAGACGATATTGGAAAGGCGGTAATTTGCCTAAGTCCACATGCGTTGAGTGAGGAAAGATCACTCAATACCATAAGTCAAGGAGTAGTTGAAAATGCAGCTAAGTCCACTGGCATTGAGTGAAGTATATTCACTCAATGCTAGGTATGCAATAGCGTTGAATATAGCTTAGGTTGTATAAGCCTAACTGTTGGCAAGATGGAAATGTGGCTATATCCATAGGCTATGAGTGGATTTGACTCACTCTACGCCATATAGATATAGACAGAAATATGGCTAAGTAGTTTGGTATTGAGTGATGAAGACACACTCAACGCCATACAATAAAAAGACTGAGTTCAATTGGATTATGAATTCGTCGAACTAAGTTCAAAGTTCGTCAAGCTGAGCTCACTGTTCGTCAAACTCAGTTCAGCATTCGTCGAACGCAGTTCAGAGTTGAGTGAGAGAAGCTGAGACAGTCAAATCCGAAGGTTTAAGAGGAAGTAAAGTGGATAAGCCCATAGGCGTTTACTGAAGGTCATTCACTAAATGTCATAGTCTCATAAGTGTTGATCAACACTCAGTCAGTCAAAGCAAGTGTTTTTAAACACAGAAATTTGGCTAAGGCAAAAAGCATTGAGTGAGGTATGCTCACTCAACGCTCTCAATGCTTAAGGTGTAGAAAGCTTTTCCTAAGGCAAAAACCGTTGAGTGATGAAGACACACTCAACGCTCTCAATGCCTAGTGAAGACAGAATTTTGTCTAAAGAGTTTGGCGTTAAGTGATGCTCTCTCACTCAATGCCAAGCAGTAGAAGATGATAAAGCAAGTTGGAGTTGAGTGAAGCTGAATCACTCAATGCATAGAAACAGATTTATATTCAAACTAGTTTGGCATTGAGTGAAGGTTACTCACTCAACGCCAAGAGACAATAAATCCTTCTAAGTGATTTGGCATTGAGTGAAGGACCCTCACTCTACGCCTGTACTAATGTTGCTTGATTTTTGGCTAAGTCCACAACTGGTGACGTCAACAAGTCAACATAATTCAAATTAGTGGCGGGATGGCTATAGTACATGACTAATGTTGTCGCAGACCTACTGTATGATAGTTGGCATTAAAACAAGGTTGTTGCTGGCCATTAATGGCCTGAGGCCCACTGCTCAAAGAGCTGTTGGGTCATAATCAATTATAGGGAAATGCTTTAAAGAGCAAGATAGCTTTTGGGAAAGGATCCATCAGGTTGTTCTTCTTCACCGCCATTGTTGCTGTGACTGAAGAACAGGTAGCTCAAGTCTGCAAGACAAAGAGCAAAAAGAAGTTAGCTGATAGTCTTCTTCATAGACATCAGCAAGTTTAGAGTTAAACTCTAAGGAAAAGAAAGCAGTCAAGGTCTAACCCAAGCTGCAGGATCTGTGATCTAAAGAAGTAAGCTAGTGTCATTGTCACCTGGACCAGCAAGGTTAGAAAGCTTACTTTCTTAGGAAGAAGAAGTAGCTGAATCATTTAGATTCAGTAGTCAGGAATACAGAGCTGAGTTTGTCTTGGATGAAGAAGAAGAAGTTGAAGCTGGTTGAAGAACAATCTGGGCAGATAAAGATAGCTGATGCTTCTCCCACTTTAGTACGATAGTTCTGGGGAGAATAAGATAGCTGATTCTTCTTATTCAACAAGAGTGAAGATAGCTATTGAAGAAGACTCATTCCTTCAACAGCACATAGCTTAGTAAATCAGATCAACAAAGAAGTTAGCTGCGGAAGAGGACTCTTTTCTTCAATAGCAAGTGGCCTTGACTGAAATCTGCTCTGTCCAGCAAGGTAGACTCAAAGATTAATCTCTGAGTCAGTTATTTAATCATTTCATGTAAATTACCCTAAAGGATTTAATGTTAACTGAATCTTAGTGTAGGCCTAAGAAATTAGGCTGAGTGCTAGATATTATTATATCTGTACAGTTGGAACACTTGGTGTTTTGAGGTAGGTTATTGGTGAATCACTGAGCTGTAGGATCCAAGTGAGGATCTGAGAGTAGGGCTATCCTCCCAGCCTGAGTAGTTGGGCTTTATGCCGGAGGTAGGTGACTGTAAAGTCATTGAGTTGTAGGTGACAAGATTAGCTTAGAGTTGTAGGTCTTGGTGGAATTGAGTGTAGGGACTTTGTTCCTGATATAGGTGATTAATTAATCACTGAGCTATAGGTGCCTGGAAGGGCACTGAGGTTGGTACCTGCTAGGTATTGAGCTGTAGGAGTGTTGCAGCACTCTAAGAGTAGGGATGTGTGCCAGAAACTGTAGGGCTAAGAAGCCTGAGATATAGGCCTTTGTGTAAGGCTTAGGTAGGTAGCTTGTAGGTCTTTGAGTATATGAGTACTATAGATCTTGGAGGTAGCAACCTGTTAGTTCTGAGGTAGGTGTCCTGAAAAGGATACATAGTGTAGGAACTTGCTGAAGTTTTGAGTGTAAGGCTGAGGGCCTGAGGTGTAAGTTCTGAGGAGCATATTTGGAGGAGTTTGGACAAGTCCAACAAGATAGTTGGATAGATGGGAAGGAAAGTGGATGTACCCTTGTTAGGGAAACCACAATAAATCCTGTGTGCTTTGTGTGTTTTCTTTGATTTGGTTTTATTGCAGTTGCATGTCTTGAAAGCAGAATATAATCAACTAATAAAGCATCCAACCAAAGGAAAATATAAGATAGTCACTAAAGATAAAGTAACCTAATCACCCCCCTCTAGGTGATTTAGCTATCCTTGAAATCAAAGACTTTCATGTGGTATTAGAGGGAGGTTACTCAAAAAGGACTTTACAGTCTGAGTAGACCTCAAAGGATAGCTAAAAGGTTTGTGGTTTTTTGTTTGAAAGAGAACCATATGGAGTGGAGCACAGTGGAGCTCCAAGTCTGTAGCAAGGAGAATTTTTTGAGTTGGAAAGAAAGGATCAGACAGATCATGTAAGCCACTGATCCTAAAGTCTTGACATCAATTCAAGAAGGACCCTTCATTCCCAAGAAGGTCTCTACATCATATGCATGTATCCAGACTCTAAAGAGATAGTGAAATGTCAGAGGATGAAGTCATCCTGGCTGCTATAGACAAGAGGGAACAACACATCATGGTAAGTGCTGTTGGGTCCGGCGTTCCTTCACTTGACCCGTGGCGCTCTGCTACTTATATAAAAAATTAAGTAGCACCCTCTCCAATAGTCCGAGCTTTTGGTGCAGTTGGGTATGCTCTTGATACTTCAATTGGTATGAGAGTAGGTCACGGGTTCAAGATCGGGGGGGGGGGGGATTAAATCCTGATTTTTCCCTTCTACCTGTGTGGGTCCGGTGGGTCAGGCAACCGTGTACATGTGGTAACCCCACCTCTGAGCCATGTGGGCCATGTGGAAACCCCACCTCTGAGCTGACGGGTTGTGCTGGACGCCGGGTGGGGGATTGTTAGGTCTGGCATTCCTTCACTTGACCCGTGGCGCTCTGCTACTTATATAAAAAATTAAGTAGCGCGCTCTCCAACAGTCCGGGCTGTTGGTGCAGTTGGGTATGCGCTTGATCCTTCAAGTGCCATGGATGACTCCACCTTCCAGATGTTGGTCCACTGTAAAATAAACAAAGAGATGTGGGATTCTCTCACTGGCTATATGGAAAGGATAGAGAAATTCAGTCTTTTTGACAGTGATTTAGAGTTTAAAGAAGAAGAAGAAGAATTCATTGGGCTACTTACTGTCATTATAGAAGAAGCACAAGACAATCCAGATGTAAGGATAGAGATCAGGGCCCCTCTATCACACTCAGAAAGTGATACTGAGGTGGATGAAGATATTAGTGGTTGTTGTAAGCTGATGGCCATGACAGAAGAAGAATCCTGCTAGGATCAGCCTAGTCCAGTAAAGGTACATTCCCTGTCTAGTTCTTCTTACTATTCAGATTATGGGGCTAGTCTAGATTCAGGAGCTTCTTCATCCAGCGATGAAGGTGACTCTGAATCTGAGATAGATGTCAGTCAATTGATTGAAAAGTATGGTAAAATACTGGACGCTTTGAGAAGAAGCAAGAAGTTAGCCAAGATGCAGGCTGAGGAGATTGTCACTCTACAGCTAGTTGCTGCCCAGCAGTCTGAGACAGCATCCTTACTGGATCAGAAAGTGAGGCAAGTCAGCCAACTGAAGGCCATTTCTATCATCCAAGTTGAGACCATAAGCCGGAAGGACAAGATCATTTTGGATCTTGAAGAAAAAATCCTAAAGGAGAGAATGGATGTTGCTGAATTCAACAAGCCTTAAGTTATGTTCTCCTTGATAAATTCCTTCTCCTCTCAAAAGGGTAATAAGGAGTTGGTAGTCAAGGGAAGCACAAGAGTTGATCTTTCTAAAGGGAAAGGCAAAGAGCATGTTGTGCCACACTCAACATTTCACAAGGTAATCCTCCCTTCTAATAGGTATGACCATGGGTGCATGTATGGTCACTGGGAAAATGGGAATTCCTCTTGTAAGAATACAAGAGTATCTTATAATTGGAGAAGAAAGGGTAGGGTAATGTGTGCCTTTATGGCTCCCCATGAAGAAGTACAAATGGCCCATTCCGAACCATTTGCATTTGGTGCTTCATCCCCAACTCACAAGGATAAGGCAGAGGCTTTCACTCAAGCCCATCCAGTAAGGACTCAGACCAAGGGTCAGTCTACCAGTAAGCCTAACTTGACTAGTTCTGATTATATAAATAGCATGTCATCTGTAAAGAAGATAGCTATAAATACCATTCAGGGTAAGCAAAGGAAGCCTACTGGAAGAGTAACCTTTAGTCTGATCCTTATTGAAAGGAACCTGAAGAAAGCTGCTACTTCTCTTCCTTCTATTCAGTCAGTAGTTAACCAAACTACAAGACCTACTCAAAAAAGAAGATATAATATCCATGAGTGTTGGTGTTGTAGTAAGGTGGTACATTATGAAATAGATTGCTGGCATAATCCTTCTATGTCTAGACCAATAGTTAGATTACCTGTCAGAATTGCAACAGGTAGGCAAATCAGATTTAAGACTAATCAGAACCTAGGTCCTAATACCTATTAGGGCCCTAAGGTAAAGTAATCTATTTTTCAGGTCAGTCTAAGTGCCCATCCCCCATGTGGTACTTGGACAGAAGATGTTCTATAACTTGGAATGGAACAAGGAAGTTATCATATGGATCATTATCCGAGGATAAGGATAATGTGTGCATTCCTAAAGAAGGATACAAGTGGTATTAAGTGGCATAGGAGAGTTGGGTCAGTTGTATCAACTCTAGGGAAATTTTCTCTAGTCAAGTGGTATAATCACATTGGGAGTGGTAACTGGCCATGATCAAGGAGGAGAATGAAGTTTGAGTTGCCAATGCAAAAAGGTAATTGGGGCTTGAACAGAAAGCTGAAGCAAAAGGAAAGTATGTTTCTAATGAAAAGGAGATCTTGCTCAGTAAGAAGGACTGTGCAAGGTGCAGGGGAGTTACTGTGCATAGTTACCGTAAGTCTAGCATCAGCTCCTTGGTATCAGGACCACATCCTCCAGATAAGTAAGAATTCCATGTAATGATATTCTACTAGTGTAATCTAAATTGCTAGGAATCCTATCTTTCACAGCAGGACTATGCATATGAAGATTAAGTATTAGTTTATTAGGGAGCATATGGAAAAAACTCAATCCTGAGTTTGTCCTCACTGACAAGTGGCTGACATGATTGTCATGCCACTAGATGAAGTCAAGTTCAACACAATTTAGGTTTAGATTGAGTATGTTGAGCTTGGTAGAAGTTGCTCCCTGTTATACTTTTATTGTTGGATTTACTTCTCTTGCAGGTTGATAAGTCCTTGAGGTGGCCTCAAGACCATAAAGACCATTAAGTGGTATAAAGACTAAGCTGGACTCAAGTGTCCAACAAAGGGAATGAAAGTAATGCTCCTATTTAGGGGGAGCAAGCTTAGCACCTACAGAGATGATGACAGCACTTGTTGGAACTGAATCAACCTCCTATTGAGAAAGAGCAAGCAGCTACTGCAGAGGATCTGAGATCTTCACTACTGACCAGTTTGTCCTATGGACATTACACATACTAAGGGGGAGACTGCTTATGACATAGTCATAATCTTCTCTGAGTCTAAGAAGGACTACTATTTAGAAAATAGTGTTTCTGTAGGAGAAGAAAAATAACTAGCAGTCAGCCCAAGTAGATCCATGAGTCAAGGGGCTGCAGTGAGGTGGTGTCACTAGTAAGTTGAACTATGTGTGCAGTAAGTTCAAGTGATATAGTGTTGTGTTGCTTCAATGTATCAACACAAAAGGTATGACCGTTAATCAAGTGGTGTGATTAATAGTCTAATTTCCTTAGTAGTATAAACATAGGAATTTGACTTGGGTCAAGAGATAATCTCTCCCTTGATCCCATTTCCTCCTTCAAGAGATATTCCTATTGAAGAAGCAATAAAGGGGGAGATGTGAGGCAATACATAAGGGGGATATGTGGATGCATATTACTTGACATGATCAGGTCATGTTGAGTCAGTGCTTTTAGTGGTGCTCCATTTAAATATTAAGTGGTATAAAGGAGGGTGCATATTACTTGAGCAATTGTTCAAGTAATATAAGGATGCATTGACTTGACTTATTGAGTCAATGCTGTTAAATGGAGTACATAAAGTTAATCTGTTTTTTATGTTAGTATAAGGATGCATTGACTTGACTTATTGAGTCAATTCAGTTTAATGGATTACATAAAGTTAATTTGCTTTGTATATTAAAGCTTCTTAGTATTATTGGGTGTTCTATCTTATTCAAATAGGGGGAGATTGTTGGGTCCATTACGCACAATGTTCCTTAGAGTGGATTTGAAGAGGCATCACCATCAATACTAAGAGCATAGTTGTATTTGATGTTGTTTAAACACATTGTGTGCATGATGTTCCATGGAACATGTCTAGACAGATTGTCTATGTGATGTGACAGGTGGTCATAAGGCAGAAAGGTGGACACTAAGTGAAGATGCTGGAAAGGCAAGAATTTGCCTAAGTCCATATATGTTAAGTGATGAAAGCTCACTCAACGCCAAAAGTCAAGGAGCAGTTGAAAATGCATCTAAGTCCACTGGCATTGAGTGAAGTCTATTCACTCAATGCCAGGTAAGCAAAAGCATTGAATATAGCTTAGTTAGTTTAAGACTAACTTTTGGCAAGTTGGAAATATGGCAATATCCACAGGCATTGAGTGGAGTTGACTCACTCAACGCCATACAACTATAGGAAGAAATATGGCTAAGTAGTTTGGCGTTGAGTGATGAAGACACACTCAATGCCATACAGCAAAAGGCTGTGAGTTGAACTAGAATCTGAATTCATTGAACTAAGTTCAAAGTTCGTTGAGATGAGCTTACCGTTCGTCAAACTCAGTTCAGCATTTGTCGAACTCAGGTCAGAGTTGAGTGAGACAGGCTGAGAAAGTCAAAGCCTAAGGTTTAAGAGGAAAAAAATTGGCTAAGTCCATAGGCGTTGAGTGAAGGTCATTCACTCAACACCATAGCCTCATAAGTGTTGAGTAACACTCAGTCAGTCAAAGCCAGTATTTTTAAACACAAAAATTTTGGTAAGGCAAAAAGCGTTGAGTTAGGTATGCTCACTCAACGCTCTCAATGCCTAAGGTGTAGAAAGCATTTCCTAAGGCAAAAAATGTTGAGTGATGAAGACACACTCAATGCTCTCAATGCCTATTGAAGATAGAATTTTGCCTAAGGAGTTTGGCATTAAGTGATGCTCTCTCACTCAACGCCAAGCAGCAGAAAGCTGATAAAGCAAGTTGATATTGAGTGAAGCTGAATCACTCAACGCCTAGAAATAGATTTATATTCTACGTAGTTTGGCGTTGAGTGAAGGTTACTCACTCAACACCAAGACACCGTAAATCTATCTAAGTTATTTGGCATTGAGTAAAGGACCCTCACTCAACGACTATAATAATGTTGCTTGATTTTTGGCTAAGTCCACAACTAGTGATGTCAACAAGTCAACATATTTCTAATTAGTGGCGGGATGGCAATAGTACGTGACAAATGTTACCGCAGACCTACTGTATGACAGTTGGCATTAAAGCAAGGTTACTGTTGGGCATTAATTGCATGGGGCCCACTGTTCAAAAAACCGTTGGGTTATAATCAATAAAAAGGAAAGGCTTTATAGAGTAAGATAGCTTTTGGGAAAGCAGCCATCAGGACATTCTTCTTCACCGCCATTATTGTTGTGACAGAAGAACATGTAGCTCAAGTCTGCAAGACAAAGAGCAAAAAGAAGTTAGCTGATAGTCTTCTTCATACATATCGGCAAGTTCAGAGTTAAACTCTGTGGAAAAGAAAGTAGTCAAGGTCTAACCCTAGATGCAGGATCTTTGTTCTAAAGAAGTTAGTTGGTTCCATTCTCAACTGCACCAACAAGGTCAGAAAGCTTACATTCTAAGGACGAAGAAGTAGCTGAATCATATGGATTCAGTAGCCAGGAAGACAGAGTTGAGTTAGTCTTGGTTAAAGGAGAAGAAGAAGCTAAAGTTAGTTAAAGAACAATCAGGGCAGATAAAGATAGCTGAAGCTTCTTCCACTTCAACAGGATAGTTCTGGGGAGAACAAGATAGCTGATTCTTCTGATTCAGCAAGAGTGAAGAAAGTTGTTGAAGAGGACTCATTCCTTCAATAGCAGGTAGCTGAAAAAATCTGATCAACAAAGAAGTTAGATGGTGAAGAGGACTCTTTTCTTCAAGAACAAGAGGCCTGGACTGAAATCTGCTCAGTCCAGCAAGATAGACTCAGAGATTAATCTCTGAGTCAGTTATTTTATCATTTAATGTAAATTACCCTATAGGATTCAGTGTTTACTGAATCTGAGTGTAGACCTAAGTAATTAGGCTGAGTGCTAGATCTTTTTAGATCTGAGCAGTATGAACACTTGGTGTTCTGAGGTAGGTGATTGGTGAATCACTGAGTTGTTGGATCTAAGTGAGGATCTAAGAGTAGGGCTGTCATCCCAGCCTGAGTAGTAGGGATTTTTGCCTGAGGTAGGTAACTGCAAAGTCATTGAGTTATAGGTGACAGGATTGTCATGGAGCTTTAGGTCTTGGAGGAGACTGAGTGTAGGGCATTTGTACATAAGGTAGGTGATTAACTAATCACTGAGTTGTAGGTGCCTGGAAGTTCATTGAGGTAGGTACCTGCTGGGTACTGAGCTGTAAGAGTCCTAAAACACTCTAAGAGTTGGGCTTTGTGCTTGAAACTATAGGGCTAAGAAGCCTGAGCTGTAGGCCTTTGTGTAAGGCTGAGGTTGGTGGCTTGAGGGTCACCGAATGTAGGAGCACTACAGAGCTCTGATGTAGGAACCTGTTAGTTCTGAGGTAGGTGTCCTGAAAAGGATACTGAGGGTAGGAACTTGCTGAAGTTTTGAGTGTAAGGCTGAGGGCCTGAGGTATAAGCTCTTGATGTGTCGGTAAAGGCGCTGGTCGTTGTCAATTAATAATTTTAAGAATAGCTTCCCCAAATGTCGATCTCGAGGGAATGCGGGTTGGGTATCATGATAGCATCATAGAAAGATCATTACTAAGAGTTAAACGAAACAATAGAGGTTGGCTTTTGATTCCTAATGCTAAAAAAATAAAAAGAAAACTAATGTGGGTTGTAGGCACCTCTTCGCTTGGTGGAAGGAACACATGTGCGGAGAGTGAGGGTCGTAATCACCTCTTCAACCACCAACACTAGACTTTGCTAGAGTGGTTCTATTACGAGACTGGAGTGGATGTGAATGGAGGTGAGTGCATCACAGCTAACAAAAGAGGATGTAACTAACCAAAGCAAACTTCATTCATAGACAAATAAAAGTATGTTCATGTTCATTACAAGCTTTAGAGTACAATCCACTATGGAGAAGAGGTAGAATAAACCGAAAGGGGGAAAGCCTAGCCATGGTTCTTGGCCGGAATGGTGGGTTGTCAGTCCACTTCATGACTCAGACTGTGGTTGCTTTCGGAGGTAAATGGTTTGTCAATCCACTTTTCTTCCTCTGTCTTCTTCCCTTTCCTTCAATCTTTTCTCCCTTTTTTCCCAAATGAGTAGTACCGAATGATCTCTGTTGCACACTGCTGGTGGCCTGGAACTCTCCGAAGGGTTGAATATGACTTCGGATCGCCGGAGAAGGCTTCTCGTAGGGTGGAGATGAGTAGAGGACCTGTGGGGGAGAGAAATGGCACTTCGCGCGCAATAGCGGGCCGAAAATTAAAATAGCGTGCCCTAATTTGCGGGAGCACGGGCTTAAATACGGTTAGCAGAAAATCAGAGTGCACAATCAGTGGCGCACAACTGGTGGTCATGCGCACTGACATTTGATCATGGTGCGCTCTGATCTAGAGAAACCTGTAGCTGGACAGAAAAATTAATATATATGCGTGATGCGTGTAAATACGGCAAGCGCACCGGTCGCACAAGTAATAAAGTTTGGGAATAAATCCCCGAGTGTCCGTCTCTTGAGGAACACAGTAAGGGATGAGTTAATGTCGAGGAGGACTTGAGATTGAAGTCCTCGGGTCGGCGGTAACGATGGGGGGTTTTGATGGTTGCGGAAACAGGAAATAAAATCTACAAGCTACTCCTATGCAACGCCGCTATGCGATGCTTCGCCAGGCGGGATGGAAACTACACGGGCCGCTATACACCGAATTGCTTGGCGGATGGACGAGTAGGCTAGCGAATGAGGTGGTTAGAATGGCGGAATGAGGGTCTTGAGCACCTCTTCGCAACGCACGCCACTAGCAATTGCTAGTGCGACAAGGGTGGATGGATGGTGGAATAATAAGGCGCACCTCAAGCAATAATAACAAAATCACACAAATCACATAGACATGAAAAAGTGCAAGATCATTAACTACAATAAAGTGTACATCATCAATACAAAGAGTTAAGCTAAGCTATCAAATACAAGAGGAAGAGGTGTGCGAATCGACCGAATCCGAAGCCTTATTGAGGGTTCACGGTTGGAATCCCGGGTTGTCAATCCGAGTCCAAGCTCGGTCCTCAACTGCATCCGGGGTAGAGGAGGCTGTCACTCACTCCCAATGGACCCGTCTTCTTCATTGAAATGATTCGGTAGATTGCGGCTCCAGCTCCTCCTAGCTTGATGGAGAAAGCTAAATCAAAACTGCGCTTGAAGCTCGAGGATGAAGGAGGAGGCCGAGAGGAAGCTCCGGCTATGATTTGGCATTGAAAGCTTGCCCGGAGACCCTCCCTAAGGTGGAGAATGAAGGAGGACGGCGGAAAAACTCGTCGGGGACGAAATACGGCGGAAAGTGTCGAGCAATCTCGAATAGGGCGAAACCTGCGCTATTTATAGAAAGCAGATTAAACAGCGCGCATGATCACAGGCGCACGACCAGTGGTCGTGCGCGATATAGTCCGTGATCGTGCGATATGGAGGCAGCAAAATGGAAAAAGAAGGTGTGACTGCGCACGACCGGCAGCGCACGAGCAGTGATCGTGCGCGGTATGGCGGTGATCGTGCGATATGCCGGGACAGAACTTTCACAGGAGAGGTCATGACTGCGCACGACCGATGATCGTGCGCCAAAGAGGTCGATGGTCGTGCGTGGGTAAAAACGCACGACATTGACTCCTTTGCCAAAAAATGGTGAAAGTCCTAACCCGGACGCCCACACGATCCCAGAACCTGCAGGAAAACTGGACGGGAAGTCGATATGGCAGTCACAGACATAAATATAATGCACAGCAAAAGGGAAATACACACACGCACAGAAATAGGCTAATAAAGTGCACAAGACGTGGAAAACCGTAGCGAACCAAAAGGAGTGCAAATGACGCTAAACGGTGTGCAAAGACAAGAAAATAAGCCTAGATGAGTCCGAAAATAGGTATATAAAGAGGACTCATCACACCCCCAGACTTAACCGTTTGCGCGTCCCGAGCAAACAAAACCTAAGCAGATGGGGAAAATGAACTAGCTAATAAATAAATTGCAAAACGGAGTACCATGCGAAGTCGCATGCTCGCGTGCATAAAAATAAAGTAGAGGAAATTTTTAAGTATACAAAATATTTTATATTTTTCACAATGCGTATCAAAAATTTATTATTACTCAAAAGTGGAATCACGGTGAATCATCCGGTCCTACGCAGGGAGAAAGTAGACAGGCCACTAAGGTGAGCATTGCCGAAGACCGGGGCTCAAGATTACCCCCAAAGGAATCCACCAATGTCGGAAACCATAAGCTTGCACGTTCGCACTCTCTCCACGGCACTAGTCAACTCAAGCGCAAGTCCGTAGGACTTCGGGTAATAATGGGGCTTGGGTTACGGTGAGGAAAACAAGGATAAACATGAAGGGTATGCACCTAACCCAAATGAGCTAACGTACAAAACTAGTACCCGCTGCCCACAAAATAAACACGGGTGCACCACACCTGTTAACCCCAGAATCCGCATCATCTCCAGCCAAGCATTTCCCCCCCCCCTTTTTTGCCGGACTCAAGAATCTCAGTCCGCCCAGGTCGCCGATCTTATACCAGGTGCTCGAGCCGACGAGCTCCGAGCCAGTTCGCCCAGTTCGCCCAGTTCGCCCAGTTCGCCCAGGTCGCGCCTAAGTCTGACTGGCGCTCAACATGCCCGAGGTCCCAGCTCGCAAGCTCAGTCCGCCAGCCTCGCGGACTGCTTGTTCTTTCTCTTCTGTGCCCCGGGCAGTCGGTTACTTTATCCCTGCCCGTTCGGGCAGGCCTCCAGCCTATAAATAGGGGGAGGTGGTGCATTCAAAGCAGGCTGACTGGGACCCCAGAGATTCATTGGGTAAAGGCTGCGGACTCAAATCTCAGACGTTCGCGGTCTCGAATCTGCGCTGCCTCCCATTTTCCCCTCGGTCCGTTAGTAAGCGGTTGCTTGCAGTCCCTTTCTCTCTTCTTCCTTTCTTGCAGGAACTTGAGGGCGCATTTTCTGCATCAACATCAACACGCGACCTTCAGATTGAAGCTATCGCTGAAGTTCTCGGACCAAGATGTCGGATCGTCGATCGACTCATTATCATGCCCGCTCAGGTCGCTCAAGCTCCTCAAGCGACCTGTGGGATGCGCTCGACCGTTCCAGGAGAGAAGCCGAGCAGTCCCGGAGGGAGACCGATCAGCGCCTTGACGCAATCAGCCAGGCCTTGATCGCGATAACTCAGCGACTCGATCAACCTAGGGCTGCCGTCGAGCAGGAGCCAGTCCGCAATACCCCGGTTCGCCAGGCGCGAACTGCGATGCCACCACTCACAAGCTCGCCCATCCAGCCCGCAGTCCCACCAAGGCCTCAAACCGACGAGCTCACTGCACTCATGGACTTTTTCCGCGAAGTGGCCCAGGGAAGTCCAGCCCGCCGACTTAATTTTGCGGAAGATAATCAGGCCGTGCGACCTCCTGCGACTTCGGCTATAGCCCAATTCGGGGAGTCCCCTTTTGTTGATAAGATCCGTCAAGAGCAAGCTCCTAGCAACTTCAGGGAGCCTCGCATTCCATTTTACACTGGGGACACGGATCCCGTCGCTCATCTCCAGGCTTTTGAGGATGCAGTAGCGGTGAGGTGTTTGACAGATGGTTTGAAATGCAAGTTCTTGGTGACTACTTTCGACGGCCCGGCCCGAGAATGGTTCCATGAACTATATCCCGGATCCATCGCCAGTTTTGCTGAGTTGCGGCAAGAGCTCCTGTTGAGGTTTGCCACTTCCAGGAAGAGGAAGAGTGGGCCGGCTACCCTCTTTAAGATCAAGCAAGCCGACAATGAGTCGGTGGCGCAGTTTGTGGATCGCTTCCAGAGGGAAAAGCTGGGAGTCAGGAATGTAGACCCCGAATTTTATAAGATTGCTCTAATTAACGGACTCAAGGAGGGACCGTTGAAGTTTGAGGCAACCACCAAGGATCCGGCCACATTCCAAGATCTAATAGCCTTAGCCAACACCTTCATAGAAGGGGAGAGCGCTAACCCTTCATATATATCCAATTTAACCGCAAAGGCGGAAAAAAGAGACGTCACCAATTCCCATACAGCCAATCGATCATCCAAGCCTCCCTTACCAGAGTATCAGCCTCCAGCGCATAGGGGAAGAAATTTCCGACACAAGCGGCCTTACCAAAATCATCAACAATTTCATGAGCAAAAGCCACCGCTGGCCGCTGCCCCTGTCCCAATTGCTCCTCGAATCTTGCCTGTCCTTCAAATTCGAGATAGCTCATCTTCAGATGACCAACAGAACCGTGAGCCCTTGGAAGAACTCGCTGCCATGGGCTTGACAATAGATGAAGTTCTCCAGGTCCTGCAAAAGAAAACTGAACCAAAGAAGGATTTCCAAAAAGTAGAGGGAAAGACTCGAAACGCAGACCTTTTCTGCGCATTCCATAAAGAAAAGGGGCATCCAACTGAAGATTGCAGAGCTCTCCGACAGCTCGTGGAGAGACTGCTTGCTGCGGGAAAGATGAAGGGCCTCGGAGCAAGGGAGGCCTCATCAAAGCCATCTACCTCTAAGGGCAAAGAAGTAGCCGAAGTCTCTTGGGAAGACGAAGATTCTGGGAGAACGGGATACTATGGCAATATCAAGATAGGTGAGAACGTCGATGCAAACGACGTAGGTGCCCTCGGGGATCTCTTTTGCATCCATGGAGGAGCAGGTGCGGAGTCAAGCAGAAAGTCTTCCTTGGCAAGGATCTCACGGCACGAGGTGGCCATGAATTCTACAGCTCCCCCGACGGAGGTTGTTGTTTTTGGTCCAGATGACCTCCCAAAGGTAGCCAACCCGTTCAACGACGCAGTCGTGATCAAGGCAATCATCGAGAACTATACGGTCCCAAGAATTTTGGTCGACACAGGAAGTTCAGTCAACCTTATATTCAAAAACGCTTATGAGGCACTAAGGTCCGAAAAGACTTTACTCTCCACCGAAGGACCGCTATATGGCTTCGCGGGCGAGAAGAAAGAGGTTGAAGGAAGCGTCCAGCTCTAAGTAACGCTCGGTGGAGTCTCAAAACTCATCACATTCGTGATAGTTGACGCGGCAAGCAGTTATTGTGCCATCTTTGGGAGACCTCTTCTTAACGAATACCGAGCAATAGTTTCCACCTATCACTTGGCGATAAAATTTTCGGCAGGGGGGAAACAGTACCGGGTTAGAAGCAACCCAAGGGAGGCGCGGGAATGCTACGTCAAAGCAGTCAACGCAATTGAACAAACGCTTCCCCAAGCGGCTCTAGTCGCTGCCTCAGAAGAGAGAGCCCCCCAAGAAGAGGTTGAAGAACAGAAGGAAGCCCCAGAAGGAGTTCATCTAGAGCCTGCTCAAGCAACCCAAGGGGTCCCAATTGGAGTGGGCGAAGTAAGAGAGCTTACAATCAACTCGGAGCTTTCCGAAGACGAAAAAAGAAGGCTGATCGCATGCTTGTTTAAAAACCTGGATGTTTTTGCCTGGGCTGCAGAAGACATGCCGGGAGTGGACCCTGATGTAGCTTGCCATCACCTCAATGTCGCCCCCAGTTTCAAACCTGTTCAGCAGAAGAAGCGGGAGGTGGCCACAAAGCTAGCCGAGCCAATCAGGGAAGAGGTCGCTAAGCTTCTAAAAGCCAATTTCATTCGTGAAATCCAGTACCCAGATTGGGTGTCAAACGTTGTAATGGTAAAAAAACCAGGAGGAAAGTGGAGGATGTGCGTCGATTTTACCAAGTTAAATAAAGCATGCCCAAAAGATTGTTACCCGCTGCCTCGAATAGATGCATTAGTAGATTCTGCGGTTGGATATTCTTTTATGAGTTTTTTAGATGCGTTTTCTGGTTATCACCAGATTAGAATGCATAAGCCTGACATCCCCCATACATCCTTTATCACGAACGATGGCTGTTATTGTTATCTGGTAATGCCCTTTGGATTAAAAAATGCAGGCGCTACCTATCAGCGCATGATGGACTCTGTATTTAGAGAGCAAAAAGGGAAAAATCTTGAAGTATACGTCGACGATCTTCTCATTAAAAGCAAAACCTTCGCTTTGCATTTACAAGACCTTACAGAAACATTTTCTACTTTGCGAAAATATAGCATGAAGTTGAATCCGTTAAAATGTATCTTTGGGGCAAATAAAGGAAAATTCCTCGGTCATCTTCTTACCCCTGAGGGGCTTGCCCCTAATCCAGATAAAGTTAAGGCGATTCTCAATATGCCATCACCTCGTTCCCCAAGAGAAGTCCAGCAATTAGGGGGAAGGCTTGCAGGTCTTGGGAGATTTATCTCCAGAGTAGGAGATAAGAGTGCCTCGTTTTTCAAGACTCTTCGCGGAGGGTCTAAGTTTGAATGGACCAAAGAATGCATAGAAGCTTTTGAACAGCTTAAAAAGCAACTCACTACCACCCCTTTGCTTCAGAGTCCTCGCGCGGGAGAAATGCTATTCATGTATCTAGGAGTGGGCTTGGAAGCCATAAGTTCAGTTCTTGTCAGAGAAGAAGGAAGGAGGCAATATCCGGTGTATTATGTCAGCCACATATTGAAGGATGCTGAGACCCGGTACTCGATTCTTGAAAAACTTGCATTGGCATTGGTAATGTCTGCCAGAAGGCTTCGCCCGTACTTCCAAGCACATTCAATTAGAGTGATTACAGATCAGCCATTGAAAAATATTCTTGAGAAACCGGAGCATTCCGGGAGACTGGCCAAATGGGCAATTGAACTCAGTGAGTTCGATATTTCATATATACCTCGAACAGCTATCAAGGCACAAGTACTCGCAGATTTCTTGATAGACACAACTGAGTCAAATACTGATCAAGCTGATCGATCTCCGCTAGCGTGGACAATCTATGTAGATGGAGCTTCGGGCAAAAACTCTTCAGGAGCAGGGGTAGTTCTCATTAATCCCAACGGGGTCAAATTAAAACAGGCCGTAAAGTTCTCTTTCCCAGCCACCAATAATCAAGCGGAGTATGAAGCACTCCTGGAAGGCCTGCGATTCGCAAAAGAGTTGGGAATAGACTATGCGCATGTTAAAACCGACTCATTAGTAATGGCGTCCCAAGTATTGGGGAATTTCGAAACCAAAGAGCCCACCCTAAAGAAATACTTAATGTTGGTAAAGGCAGAGATTGGGAGATTCAAAAGCTTCACCATTGAGTATGTCTCAAGAGTGCACAATGCTGAAGCAGATGAGCTAGCAAAGTTTGGCCTCTCTTCCGGGGAAACAACGTCAGAACTTTTCTATCCGGCTATAGAAGAAGGAGAATTGATGCAAATAGAGCAACGACCCTCCTGGATGGACCCATTCAAATCATATCTTTCGACAGGGGAATGGCCGCAAGCTTTGAAAGATAGGAGAAGATTTAGGATGAAAGCAGCAAATTACAAGCTTATCTCCGGGGTTCTCTATAGAAAAACTTTTCTCTCGCCAATGGCAAGGTGTGTGTCCGAAGAAGAAGTTCCCACAGTACTCCAAGAGGTTCACTCTGGGGAGTGTGGCAGCCACTCAGGGGCTAGAACTTTAGAGAAAAGAATATTACGACAAGGGTATTTCTGGCCCACGATGAGGCAAGATTCTGAATTATACGCAAGGAAGTGTGTCCAATGTCAAAAATTTGCTCCTCTTCAACTCCAACCCTCGCAGCGACTTTTGTCAATTTCCACACCATGGCCTTTTGCAGTGTGGGGGATGGATCTCCTCGGGCCATTTCCCATGGCAAGTGGGCAGCGACGCTTTATCTTGGTCATGATTGATTATTTTAGCAAGTGGATCGAGGCAAAGGCGCTAGCAAAAACCACAACCCAGGTAATAAAAAATTTTTTATGGGGGGAGATAATATGCAGACACGGCATCCCAATGGCAATAATTACAGATAACGGGCCACAGTTCAACAATGAAGAAATGAAGAACTTTTGTAAGCAAATCGGCATAGAACTGAGATTCTCATCAGTTCACCATCCAAGGAGTAATGGCCAAGTGGAAGCTGCGAACAAACAGATACATAATTTGCTGAAGAAGAAAGTACAAAATCTGAGAGGAAACTGGGCAGAAGAACTTCCTTCGGTTCTATGGACCCTCAGAACGACCCCTTCCACAGCTACCGGGGAAACTCCTTTCAAGTTGTCTCATGGTTCGGAAGCTCTCATCCCAGTAGAATTTGAGGTTCCAACTCCGAGGGTATTATTGGCCAGACAAAGCTGGGAGGATTGGCTTGAAATTAACGATGAGAATGTAAAACTTAGCCTGGACCAAATTGAAGGGCTGCGGGATGAAGCCATCGTCAGGCAAGAGGAAGTCAAGCGAAGAATGGCAAGATATTTTGACAAAAATATCAGGGTCAAACATTTCTCAGTGGGTGATCTCGTCCTTAAAAAGGTAGATGCAGCAGCCAGAACTGGCTCCGTGGGCAAGCTAAACCCAAATTGGAGTGGACCATTTATCATTAAGAAAGTTCTGAGAAATGGGGCATACCAACTACACACCTGTGACGGAGAAGATGTACCTCATACTTGGAACGGCAATGATCTGAAGCGTTTTTATGCTTAAGTGAAACACTTGTTGATCATTTCTGGCAATTATATTCATAAAGAAATTCTGGCTCAATGATCTTTTCTATATGGCATAATTATTCTCCTTTGTCTAAAATTCAACAAAAATCACCAAACCAAGAGACATCGCCAAGTCCAGCTTGGATCCCCCCAAGAGTTGTTGTCATTAGCATAACACCACGATGACCACGTGTTGCGGGGAGATTTCGCACCGTGTAGTGGGAGCTTGCAGATTCTTGCGCGGCGGGCTACTGGATTTTGGATCCCGGCTAGTACCTGACTCCACCACTGCATTCTTGGAGGGGCAGGGTGGTTGACAGCTCTACAAAGCTTCGTGGGGATAGCGTACACCTTGATGGTCTCTTTGAGGAAAGCAATGTCACCTGACACCTGCCCATAGATCATCAAGGATCGTACCTTCGAACACTCTTTGGTACTCTCAAGCGGTGCCTGCAGGGAGCCCATGATCCAGCTGATCCATTGAGGAAAGCAATGCATCCCGCATGCACCTGCCCAATTGATCAAATCGGTCTAAATCCCAGGCAAGAGAGCGGTGTGCCCCTTTTTTACCAATAAAACTAATATTTTCAACCGCCAACAAAGCGATGTTGTATGCAGTGTTCCCAGGCGAGGGTTTGACGATCTTGTCAACTTGTGATCAGCATAGTGCGGACTCCGCTTATTATATCCGCTCAGTCCGCCGATGATTGATTTCCGTAGTTTATAATCCTGTGAGGGAAGCAATGCAGCTCCGGCCGCACCTACCCACTTGATTATAAATTACAGGTCATTTCTAGCATTGCTGAAGTGCGGACTCCGCTTATTATATCCGCTCAGTCCGCCGATGATTGATTTCCGTAGTTTATAATCCTGTGAGGGAAGCAATGCAGCTCCGGCCGCACCTACCCACTTGATTATAAATTACAGGTCATTTCTAGCATTGCTGAAGTGCGGACTCCGCTTATTATATCCGCTCAGCCCGCCGATGGTAGATTCCGGTAATGATCCTATAAGGGAAGCAATGCTGCTCCGGTCGCACTTACCCGCTTGGTGATGAATCATGTCATTTCTCTGATAGTTAGAAATTGCTGTCGGTTTTCGGTTTTCTAATTCACCTAGTCCGCAGGATTCGTTCAAATTATAGTAATTATTTGGAATAAATTCAATTGCAAGTATCCGCGGACGGTGACACTAGTCCGCCTAGTTCGCTTATCCATATTTAACAGTAGTTCTCGGCTGTTCTGCAAGCGCGGACTGCAAACCGAACTCGTCCCAGTCCGCTTTACACGCTCTCTTCGCTTGGAATATTCTCATAATTACAGCGAGCTGGGATCACGCAAATCCGACAATCTTTAAACATGCATCGAGACAATGACATTTATATATAAAGTTCGACCTCTGAAGATAAGCAAAGGAGAAAGCAGAACATAGATCAAAAATATCCTTTCTATTCATTCAGAAATATATTTACAAGTCTTGGCGGACTCGCGCAGAGTCCGCCCATCCCGCATTTACATTAAAGTAAACCAAAAATAAAAATTTATTACAATACTTTCCTATTCTATCCTCTGTTTTTTATCCGCAGGATTCACCGGGCTCGACCCGTCTACGTCCACTATAGGCGAGTAGCTGCCTGAGTTGCTGCTGCTGTCATCAGAGTGAGAAGCGGCTGAGGGCTCCGTCCGCATGCTGCTCTCATCAGAGCCGGAGTCAGCGGATTGACCCGACCGACCTCCTTGCTGCTGACTGGAGGCCGCATCTTCATCTGCTTCCTCACCAGCGGACTCCTCGTCATCCCCAGCAACCTCCTCTTCCTTGGTGGCTTGCTCGAACTCGGCAACCTTATCCTTTAGCTCTGGGAAAAGCTTCAGGAAAGGAATAGAGTCTACTCCAGCCTTCGTATACCCTTCGCTGATGATGCGCTCAATCGCGACCTCCACGCTTTCCCTTACAAAAGGAAACATAGCCTTTTGGAAGTCCGGGTTGGTCACCTCATATGCAATCTGCAAAAGAAGTCAAAACGTCAGTCCGCGAAAGATGAACAAGATTAACGACGATCGGCTAAACACTTACGGCCTTTTCCTCTCTGAATTGATTAACTTTTACACCAAGTCGCTTATTCCTCTCCTTCAGCGAACGGCTTTCTTTCTTATACCGCTCCTTGTCCCTAAGCAGCTCGCGCGTGAGCCTGCCTAGGAAATGGTTGGTAACGGCGGAGTTCGCACTGGCTTGCGCGGCGAGAAGGGGGAGGACGTCAGGCGCCACACCTTGTAGTTCACGAAGATTTTGCTTCCCGTACAAGGCGGACAGGGCGACGTGGGCATGGCGAGAAGGGCGCGGATTCCTCCAGGAGGGAAGAGCCGTTGATAGGCGGACATATTTTTTCTTCTCATGCCAGTGAATCATGGGGTTGCCCCTTAGATCTTTCTGCTTCTCGCCGAAGCCCGCGATATTGAAGCTGTCGTCGGAAGAGTAGCTCGCGGCCGGATCTCCATCTTCCTTCCTCTTCTTCGCGATTTCTTTTCTTTTTTCTCCTTGTGTAGGAGTTTGTCCGGCCGGCGCAAATGGCAGATTGGCGGGCACCGTCAAAGTCGCTGCAAGGGGAAGAAGTTAGCCAAAACTCCAAAGTTGTTGCGGATACAGGCAAAGGTCGCGAGGCTTACTCTCTTGGCGGCTAACAGTATCCAGCCCTGGCAGCAGCGGGATGTAATAGTCGACATCCAGCCTCGCTCCAGCAAGGAACGTCACGATGGCAGCCTCGGCATCGTTCAGCCGCACGCTCTTGAAGTCAGCATCTAGGCGCGGCTGCGGATTGGTATGAAGCCCCAGGTCGCCCTCAAAGATGAGATATCTCGAGGTCCAGTTGTGGATCTTATTTGGCAGACCCACAACTTTCATCCCCCTACAGTAGAAGTAAATGATGCCTTTGTACTGGCGGTCTCCTGTTGGAGTGATGGCGCGGACAGAAAAGATTTTCCTGAAAACCTTCAAGGAAAATTCAACCCTCGCAGCCCGCAGGTAGGCGATGAAGCTGCAGATGGCCACCACACTGTTCGGGGCGAGCTGGCCCGGAACCACCCCATAATGCTCGAAGATCTCCGCGACCTCCCAGAGCAGGGGGAATTTAAATCCGCAGTCAAAGTGATCTATGGGCACCGCGAGCTGGGTGGTAGTCGAGAAGTTCAGTCGCTCGTGGTGTTCGGGGAGCCGCGCGAGTACAGGCGAGCCCGCCATGTGCACCTCCCGGAAAGCCTCCAGATCGTCTTCGGTCAGCCTGCTCCTTTTATGTTCGGCAGAATGGAAGGCGGCCGCGGCATCAGTGCGTGCGGATACCATGTTTTCAGACCGCAGGGCTTCAGCTCCGACTGTTTCCTATACAAAAAGAGAATGAAGGCCCTATTTATAGGAAAAACCGTCTGACATGACAGCCTTCAGTCCGCCCAGGTCGATTGCCCAGTCCGCTAAGATCGCTTCTTCCCTATTTCCCTGCAATTATCAGTATATGCGAATTCACAGGAAGACCGCAGAAATCGCAATTTTCCAGAACGAAAATAAGCAAGCCTCCAGCCCGCATAACTTGCGAAGTTTAAATAAAAATAATAATAATATTATACAGCAGGCAGAATAGCATCACAGCACACATACAATCATACAATAGTGTTCGAGCAATAATATTATACAACAGCTCAAAGCAAATATTAAAGTTTTAGCGCTTGCTGCGGACTCTCGGGGCGGGTCGCTCGTCATCGTCCACCCCAACATAAGCCGCCTGATCGCTTCCTCGCAAGATCTCGCAGTAGAGCTCGGAAACCAGGTAGTGCATGTTGTTGAAGGTGCGATGCATATGAGCCATATCTCTGGCTACCCGCGGAAGTGGGATTAGTTGAACTGCTGGGTTTGGATCTGCGATCACCGCGGGCTGCCCGCTCGCCGCCGGGGCCGATCCCTCTCCCACAGCAGGCTGAGACATTTGCGGCCTCACCCCAGCGGTTTCGCCCATTCGTTTCTTTCCTTCTCTCGCCAAAGCCAAGTACTTATTCCTGTAATGGCTGACATCTCCGCTCAGTCGATTTTGCTCCTTCTTCGCCCCATCAAGTGCGGATGAAAGACTGTCGACCTCGCCTTCCAGGATCTTCTCCCGCTCTTTGCTTTTCTTCAAATCGGTTCGGAGCTTGCACAATTCTTCTTCATATTTTTTCGCTAACAGCGCGCTTTCTTGAGCAGGTCGCTCCCCCTGTGCGAGCTCAGCAACAGTCCGCCCCCCGACCTCCGACACATTTGGCGGCGTAGGCACGATCTCGCCAACCTCGATGGAGTCAGGTGTAGAATTCTGGACTGCAACCAAAGAAGACAAAATCGCCTCAGTATCTAAGTCGCAGCAAGCCCAAAAGGGTAAGTAAATTTTTTATTCACTTTTGGTTATCATCGCGGCGATCTGGCGACTATCAAGGGTAGGTCGCCTCGCGCGTTCCGGGTCAAAAGCCTCTAGGCGACGCCTCCATTCTCGGCGGACTATCGCTCTTGTCTCGGCCAGCGACCTGCTCGAGGCGACTATGTCATTTGTTGCTGTGATGATCTTGACTGGCCGCGACTTTCGTGGAGGGGACTGGTACAGCCACGAGCTCTGAAACCGCTTAGTCGCCGGCCGCAACTTACCAGATTGTATCAGCTCCGCCGCGATCCGAAGATCCTCAGCTTGCTTATCCGCAGCTTGCTTCTCTGAGACCGCTTCGACTTTTGCTTTCATTATGGCGAGCTGCTCCTTGGACTTTTCCCTATCTTCAACCCGAAGAAAAGAAGAAGGGTCAGCAATTTTTTCTCTAGTCTCGGTAACAGGCTGCAGCACCTCCAGTAGAGAGCGATTTATACTCGCAAGCTGATCATTGTCTATGGAGTCGAGAATTTCAGTGGTCGACAAGCTGAGCGTGGATGGAGGATCACCTTCTGCGGGCAGAGGATCGGGAGTGACGAGATCATCTTGGACTTCCTTTTCTCGCGGCTTATGCTGCAAGCTCGCAACTCCAGTCCGCTTGGAGATGTTCTTCTCTTTCCTAACTTTCAGATTCTTCTCTACTCGCTCCACGACAGTACTATCTCTTTTCCTCTTCTTCCTCTCAGGAGTCTTGTCAAGGTCGATAACGACCTGCCCTGGTTCGCGAGCTAAGTTTGGAGCAACAACCAGGGCCAATGAAGGTACAAGGTTTTCGGCCTGCTGCTCAACAGAACTTTTTGCCGCAACTTCAGCGAGTTCTTTATCTCGCTCCTCAGCCACATCGTTTTTTCCCCCTATCGGCTCGTCTGCGGGAAGCCCCTCCTCAGTCAGCTGCGGCTGGATTTTTGGCGATGAAATCTCCTTATCCGTGTCTATCCGCAGCATAATTGTCCCAGAAGGGGACCTATGTATCTCCATACCGGAGGAGTTCGCGAGGTTCTGGTCAGAGACGGACGGAGGATTCGGCTTCTCCTGCGGAGGGTTTGGAGTATTCGCAGTCTTATCTGTTTCCTTTTTGCCTGAGCTTTCTCCCTGATGGCGACCATGCTGGTCTTTCCGGTGGCTCGACTTCTTAGGTCGAGAACTCGCTTTCGGCTTCTCAGTCGGCGCGGCCATACTGCCGAAGAATGATCCAAGCCTTGACATGCCGGACTGGAAAGTAGAGACCGCAAGTGGTGAGTAACGACCCGTCGCGCAAACAGTTCTGCCAAATGACGGGGCTCCCAGCGATATTTATAGGCACAGACGGCATTTATGATAGTTGCGGACTCGGTGGTTAAGAAAACATTTTCGGAATTTCTCAAAAACTCAAAAATGTACGGGGATTATGTTAACCCCAGAATCCGCATCATCTCCAGCCAAGCATTTCCCCCCCCCTTTTTTGCCGGACTCAAGAATCTCAGTCCGCCCAGGTCGCCGATCTTATACCAGGTGCTCGAGCCGACGAGCTCCGAGCCAGTTCGCCCAGTTCGCCCAGTTCGCCCAGGTCGCGCCTAAGTCTGACTGGCGCTCAACATGCCCGAGGTCCCAGCTCGCAAGCTCAGTCCGCCAGCCTCGCGGACTGCTTGTTCTTTCTCTTCTGTGCCCCGGGCAGTAGGTTACTTTATCCCTGCCCGTTCGGGCAGGCCTCCAGCCTATAAATAGGGGGAGGTGGTGCATTCAAAGCAGGCTGACTGGGACCCCAGAGATTCATTGGGTAAAGGCTGCGGACTCAAATCTCAGACGTTCGCGGTCTCGAATCTGCGCTGCCTCCCATTTTCCCCTCGGTCCGTTAGTAAGCGGTTGCTTGCAGTCCCTTTCTCTCTTCTTCCTTTCTTGCAGGAACTTGAGGGCGCATTTTCTGCATCAACAACACCCCCAGACTTAACTTTTACTAAATGGGTGTGTGCACCGCCTACTCCAAATCCAAATAATCTCAAATAAAGATTTTCAATCAAACTTTTTCTTTCTCTTTTTCTTTTCTCTTTTTCTCTTTTTCAAATATTTCAGCAGATATAACTTGAAAGCACTTCCACATTTTCACAAATAATAACACCACATCACAACCCAACATGAAAATATAAAACACTAAGCTCGACTTGAGTGTGCGACTAGGATCGGCTATGGGGCTTTGGCAAATATAGTGGAGTTGAATCAAAAGGAAGGGTAGGCACAAAGGGGCTAGCAAGGGCGATGTTAGGAATGGGTACAAAGCTCAACCGGGCCAAAAGGTGGCCTACATCACTCTCACGTTAGACTAACCGTGTACCAAGGCTTCAAGAATAGCTTGGGGCAAGTTCTTAGCAACCGAGAAAGATAATCCTTCCTCCCGACTCAATCAGTACGAGTCTAGTGGCGGCTACACACATTCCTACGCTATCGTTTGATTCACACCGGATTCACCAACTTTTGAGTAGAATAAGAAATATTTACGCAAATAGAAAAATATAAAACTATAAGCATATAGAAAAATTAAATCTACACAAATTTCTATAAAAAACGAGAGCAGTTGACTAGGAACACAGCAAGGCCAACATTTTACTCTGTCTCACAATCCTAAGCTAGCACAGAAATTTTCCAAATCTAACAAAGATACAAGTTCAACTCGTGGCACGCTAACAGCTAAGCTCGCGCCCATGTGGGTGCAGTGGTGTGCGATGCAATGAACATAAACAAAATTAAATACGAAAAGCTTCTAGTATGCAAAAGAAATGTGCACGTGCAAAAGGTAAACATGCTCTCTCCCAGACTTAGACTAAACAACATTGCATATGATATTGAAATTAAAATCAAAAAGTGAAAAGGGGAGAAGTTACCCAATGCTCAGCTAGTGAGCATACCAGAAGACGCGTGGAAAGTAGCAGCAGGCCCGCCAAACGAAGAATCACAACCCCGCCAATGTGTAGTATCCATGAATACCTACAGGGGTGAGCTCCGCAAAAACAAAAGAAAAATATACAAAAAGAAATACTAAACTAAGCTAGACATAAAAAAATGCAGAAAATGAAAGATAAGCACTGGGGTTATTGTCATCCCAGCACGACTTATTAAATTCTAAACAGTTCTAGCTAATGGGCCTATGAAATAGAAAATGCACAGGTAACTGTCCTAATATCCGTGTCGGTAATGGGTACCGATACGGTGATAGAACAGTTACCCCTCTACCTGAGTAATAATACCTGCGACGCACAGGTAGAGGAAATAGAAAGTAAGATGAGGAGGAGCACTGGTCCTCACTCAACTTACCACAAAAAATATCCTTGCCTAGCAAGGTATCGTCCACCACAAGTTCGCTAGGGGCGAAGGTGAAGGTAGAGGCTTCAACTGCAAAAGGAGTAGGAAACTCCTCACACAAGCTGAAACACCCGTCGTCAACCTGATCACAAGGCTCATCGTCACCCAAACTAACCCACGGAGATTCAACCCGCACAGGCTCAGATAGAGAAAGGGGATCAAGAAATAAAGGAGATGAAGAACATAAGGAACTAATCGGGGGAGTGGTCCCGGTCTCACTCCCAGCAGGATCCAAGCATAGATCACTGTCGGTGTCATGTGAGTAATGGGGAGGGGAAGCTGAGACCATGAGGTCCTCGGTGGTGATTTGGACCTCCTCAACCAACAAGAAAGTAGACACCTCCTCACCGGCAAGGATTTCCTCATCACACCTCGGTACGTCACGGTGTTCCAACACATAGTACTCACCATTGATGAGAATAATGTCCTCGTCACACCATGGCGCATCCACATGTTCCCGATTCCCACAGGGCACAACATCATCGACCGACTCACTAGAATGGGGAGTAGGTAATTCATGCAAAGAAAGCGGAGGAACAACAACATCAGAGAAAGTAAGTGCAGGTTCCTCCGGGGGTGAATCAAGAATAGGGGAAGAAGGCACAAGGAGAGAAGGTGCCGCAATGTCGTCGAACTGACTAGTGGAAGGTCTGATGGGTGTATCCACAGCAGTCCCCCATAGACAAGGTGGTACTGCGGATACATCATCAGAATCAAAAGGAGCGGCCATTTGAGAGGTGGATGAGACGATCCGGATATCCGGTTCATCATCCGCCTCCATTTGGCGCTGAAATTCTGCGCAATCTTTCAACACATGATCGGTGCTATGACAACACAAACACCGTTTTCCATTACTCCTTGGTCCAGGTGGGACCGGAGAGGAATATGAAAACGATGGAGGCGGAGACGAGTAGTGACCATAAGACTGTGGTACCGTGTATGGAGTACCGCGAGACAGCGGCACCGCATACACGGGACCATGAGAATTATACTCAGTACCGTCAGTGGGGCACTCATCACTACCATACCCATAATCGCCGCACCAATGTCACTTGATATACCAATTTGAATACATGGTGCAATAGAAAAGAATTCACCACAAGAAATTTTCTAAGCAGAAATTAAATACTCGCAAACAAATAAAGAGTGGAACAGCCTGCTATAGCAAAATAAAAACTAGAAAGGGAATAAAAAAAATAACAACAACTAAAAACCAAAACAAAAATAAAACATGAAATATACAAATGGAAAGGGCAACTATCTCAAATCTTCCTCTCCAAAAACTCAAACGACTGTGTTCCCCGGCAATGGCGCCAAAAACTTGATGCGTGTAAATACGGCAAGCGCACCGGTCGCACAAGTAATAAACTTTGGGAATAAATCCCCGAGTGTCGGTCTCTTGAGGAACACAGTAAGGGATGAGTTAATGTCGAGGAGGACTTGAGATTGAAGTCCTCGGGTCAGCGGTAACGATGGGGGGTTTTGATGGTTGTGGAAACAGGAAATAAAATCTACAAGCTACTCCTATGCAACGCCGCTATGCGATGCTTCGCCAGGCGGGATGGAAACTACATGGGCCGCTATGCACCGAATCGCTTGGCGGATGGACGAGTAGGCTAGCGAATGAGGTGGTTAGAATGGCGGAATGAGGGTCGTGAGCACCTCTTCGCAACGCACGCCACTAGCAATTGCTAGTGCGGCAAGGGTGGATGGTGGAATAATAAGGCGCACCTCAAGCAATAATAACAAAATCACACAAATCACATAGACATGAAAAAGTGCAAGATCATTAACTACAATAAAGTGTACTTCATCAATACAAAGAGTTAAGCTAAGCTATCAAATACAAGAGGAAGAGGTGTGCGAATCGACCGAATCCGAAGCCTTATTGAGGGTTCACGGTTGGAATCCCGGGTTGTCAATCCGAGTCCAAGCTCGGTCCTCAACTGCATCCGGGTTAGAGGAGGCTGTCACTCACTCCCAATGGACCCGTCTTCTTCATTGAAATGACCCGGTAGATTGCGGCTCCAGCTCCTCCTAGCTTGATGGAGAAAGCTAGGTCAAAACTCCGCTTGAAGCTTGAGGATGAAGGAGGAGGCCGAGAGGAAGCTCCGGCTATGATTTGGCATTGAAAGCTTGCCCGGAGACCCTCCCTAAGGTGGAGAATGAAGGAGGACGGCGGAAAAACTCGTCGGGGACGAAATACGGCGGAAAGTGTCGAGCGATCTCGAATAGGGCGAAACCTGCGCTATTTATAGAAAGCAGATTAAACAGCTCGCACGATCACAGGCGCACGACCAGTGGTCGTGCGCGATATGGTCTGTGATCGTGCGATATGGAGGCAGCAAAATGGAAAAAGAAGGTGTGACTACGCACGACCGGCAGCGCACGAGCAGTGATCGTGTGCGGTATGGCTGGTGATCGTGCGATATGCTAGGACAGAACTTTCACAGGAGAGGTCATGACTGCGCACGATCGATGATCGTGCGCCAAAGAGGTCGATGGTCATGTGTGAGTAAAAACGCACGACCATTAACTCCTTTGCCAAAAAATGGTGAAAGTCCTACCTCGGATGCCCACACGATCCCAGAACCTGCAGGAAAATTGGACGGGAAGTCGACATGGCAGTCACAGACATAAATATAATGCACAGCAAAAGGGAAATACACACACGCACAGAAATAGACTAATAAAGTGCACAAGACGTGGAAAACCGTAGCGAACCAAAAGGAGTGCAAATGACGCTAAACGGTGTGCAAAGACAAGAAAATAAGCCTAGATGAGTCCGAAAATAGGTATATAAAGAGGACTCATCAATGCGCACGATCAGTGGCGCACGACAAGAGGTCGTGCTCATTGGATCCCATCATCGTGTGATTAGCAATGGAAAAACTCCATAAAAATAGGATAAATGCGCACGAGCAGTGGCGCACAACAAAAGGTCGTGCACACAATGTCCAATGGTCGTGCGATTGCCCTAGACAGAACTTGGAAAAATGGAGAATAGTGTGCACGATCAGTGGGTCATAACTAGTGGTTGTGCGCTATAGATCCAATGATCATGCATAGTGTTCCTATATCGTTTTGGGTTCGATGAACTGATCACGCATGACCATCGGTCGTGCGCTAAGGATTCCATGGACCGTGTGTGTGTAAAAACGCACGATCAGTGGCCCCTAGGTAAAAAACAATCCCGGAACACTCACATGGCCTTTGTACCTGCAGCAAAAACTGAAGAGCCACCAAAATGGATATTCCACATTCTCCAGACACAGAAAAACACCAAGAATAGGCAAAAAGTACAATAACTACGAAATCACACTAAAAACGGCCCTAAAGTACACTTAACATGGAATGGACATAATAACAAATATGAACAATTATGGCTCTCAAGTGTAGTGCATCATCGAGAAAACTGGACCAGATGAGTCCAAAAATATGTATATAACTTTGACTCATCACACCCCCAGACTTTCCCGTTTGCGAGTACCGAGCAAACAAATCTGGTGTGTTGTGAAAACTGAAGCTAACCTAGACAATTGATATCACGGGGTGATATGCGAAGTTTTGTACCCAAGTGCATAAAGATTCAGTAGAAGAAGAATTTAAATAAGCTAGCTAATCTATAATAGTCCAAATGCATAAATGAAATTTATTTTTACTCGTATTGGTGAAATTTGGGGAATCGTGTGGTTACGCATGATACAAAAGTAAGCGATCCACTCAGGGGAGTGTTGCCTAAGACCGAAAATCGAGAGTATCTCCGTTGAAATCCATCAATATCGAGGTCCATAAGCTTGCTCGGGTGCACTCTCTCCACGAAATTATCGAACTCATGAGAAGAATCTGTTGGACTAGTAGGATCGAATGGGGCTTAGGCTATGGTTTGTTAGTCAATGATAAACATGGAGGCTACAAGCAACCCAAGCAAGCAAAGAACAAGCTAAACCAATACGGCCCCTCAGAATTGCATGTGTGATACACCCCGAGACTTAGCTTTAAAACCCGGTGTGTACACAGCCTATCCCAACCAATATCATGATAAACTTGATGGGGATTCTATTTCTCATTGTAATTCTTTTTAGATTTTCTTTTTCAATTCTCTCCTCTTTTTTTTCTTTTGCAGTCCCCAATTTTTAGAAAGTAGAATTTATTGAATTCATCCACCACATCACTTGAATTCCACACATCACACCTTGTCAAAATATTAAATTCACAGTAGCTCATGGATTTGGTTGCGATAGAAGGATTGGCTTTAGGCTTTGGTGAATGAAAATGGAGCGGAATCAAAGGAGGGGTACACTCAAACTTGGCTTGCAAGGGTTAGCAGCTAGGACAAGGAAAATGATAACTCTAATTATTGTTATTCTTTATTTACTATTTTCAAATTAATAGTTATATATTTTATATCAATTTTATAATATTGAGTTTATAATTAAATAGATTATATATTTTATATTTATTTGTTCTAATAAAATGATTTTCAATCTTGCAGGACTAAACTGTAGATTTTTTTTGAGAAAAATTGGATTTTCCCCTTCTCGGCCTAGACACGCCCTGTGACATGCCCTCCAAGGCCGTGACTAGGGGCGTGACACACACGAGCCAAGGACATCAATGGGAATTATCGAATAGCGGTCGAAGAAGCTCGACACGCCCTTCGACACGTCCTCCTTGTGCGTGTCAAATAGGCGTGACACCCTTGCACGAGCGTGCTAGCCGGTGGAAGACAGTTAGCCACTGCCACGTCAGATAAAAATGACACGCATGGGTCACGGGCATGACTAAGGGCGTGTTAAGTGCTTTTTTAGCCAATTAATCCGCTGTTCGTGTCATTGCTGCCAGAATGCCGATGTATCTAGACACGCCCCTAGTCACGGGTGTGACCAGGGGGCGTGACACCTCAATCAAGAGCAGTTTGCTCCCGCCATTTTTAGCTTCCCGCCGTTTTCCAGAAATAGCTCTGACATGCCCTAGGTCACGGGCGGGACCTAGGGGCGTGACCTGCCAGTTAATAGATTTTGGCTATTTCTCCTCCAACGTTCCTGGGGTTTTAAGATGACGGCTCCAAGCCTGACACGCCCTAGGTCACAGGCGTGACCTAGGGCGTGACCAAACAGAAATTTTTCTTATAACCAGATAACTTCAGATGCTCAGGGAGAATTTTGGGAGTTGGAGTCTTGTAGTTTGCTATTTTCTTTTGCTGTATTTTCCATTACTAGTCTAGATTACTATTGTTGTTACTTTTAAGAAGACTCCTTTTTTTTCTTCAAGCATGTCTTTCCCTACCCTAGTTTGTAATTCTCTAATCATGATGAGTAGCTAATTTTCTTTTAGCACTTGATCATGATGATCCTTGGAATAAAATAAAATCTTCTCCTTTTTATCAAATGTCTTGTTCTTAATCTTTCTCGCTATGATTTATCTTTGATTTTTATTTCATTGAATTCATATTACGCGGATATGATCTTCGATCTAAGATCCGTATCCTAAATGACCGAGAAGTTGCGGATACGAGGAGATCACTCAAAGATAAAAGGAGTTGAATGCACTTCTCGAGAGAGGACAACGTAAATATTCCGGATTGGAGTCAAATCCAATAGTAGGGTTCACCGCCTAAAGCAAGCTTAGGGGTTTTGACTTGCCGAAAGGTCTAAATCGATCAACCTATGGTTAGTCAGAAGCATGAGCTCGAAAGAGACGCTTTTGTACTTTAGGAACCACCACGGTCGAGTAAGTAGTTAATAACTCGCATTGCTTTATTTCTCAAGAAGGTTTATTTTAGCCCAAGGGGATTCTAGATCAAGTGCTAGCTTCCTCATAATTGAATTTCTCTTCCTTAGTATAATGCTTCTTTTTCCGTTCAACAAAAGCAAATTTTCTTCCGATAAGATAATAGCCTTCCTTTCGAGTACAAGTACTCGACAAGCCCCGAGTTGAAATACGACACTTGATTCTATACTCCGAACGATAGGTATACTTGCCTCATCAATTGGAAACACGCGCTAGCGTGGAGAAAATATTCAAGTTTTTGGCGCCATTGCCGGGGAATTTTCTTTGTTGATATTTCTAAAGCAAGGATCTATTAGTTTTATCATTTCTTTTTATTTCAAAAAAAATTCTGTTTTATTCGAAGTTTTATCTTTAAATTTTTATAATTAAAATTTCTTGCGAAAGGGCCGTGCCGGGTTTTCATCCCGCAAAACCGCCTAGTACCTTGAAAACCCGTCACTGGGTAGCCCTTTGGAAGTCCGGGAAATTTTATTTTATAAATTTTTAAATCTTAAAACTTTTATCTTTTGTTTTGTTTTTCTGTATGACCCGAGGGAATCTATCAAATCTACTTGATTTTTATCCGGAGATCGAGCAAAGCTTTCGGCGATGCCTAAGACTCCGTGACCTCAATTCTCCAGATTTGGTTGAAGAATCCATAGGTAACACTTTTTCTTATTCACCATCTTCTTCTTCTTCTTCTTTTACCGCTCAATTTTCTTCTAATTTGGGTAATCAAAATCCAAATATGGCCGAAGAACGGACTATGTCCTACTATGCCCGGCCAAATTTGGATGAGGCGCAATCAAGTATTATTCGACCCGCTATTGCGAACAAAAATTTTGAATTGAAGCCAAGCATCATTCAAATGGTAACAATCTGTACAATTTGATGGGCTTCAAGATGAGGACCCAAATGCGCTTATTTCTAACTTTTAAGAAATATGCGATACTTTTAAAATTAACGGGGTTTCCGATGATGCCATTCGGCTAAGGCTTTTTCCTTTTTCTTTGCGCACTAAGGCGAAGCAGTGGTTGAGTTCTCTACCAAGAGGATCCATCACTACTTGGGCCGAGATGACGGAAAAATTTCTCACGAAATATTATCCGCCCGCTAAGACGGCCAAATTGCGCAATGATATTACTTATTTCTCCCAAGTTGATATGGAAACGTTATATGATACTTGGAGTGATTTAAGGAATTACTTCGCCATTGCCCGCATCATACAATCCCTGATTGGTTGCAAGTGCAAACCTTCTATAATGGCCTCAATCAACAAACGAGACAACATATTGATGTCGCTGCCAGTGGAACATTAAACAACAAGACACCTGCGGCTGCCCAAGAACCTATAGAAGGTATGGCCATGAATATGTATCAATGGAGTACACCCCGGTCTCGTCCACCTAAACTGGCATGGATGTACGAAATAGATACGATTTCTAATTTATCTCTCTTAATGGAGAAACTGCAAAAACAGATGAACGAGATGACTGCTTCCTCATCTACACCTTCTTGTGAGCCCCAATATTGGGAGCCTTCTACTATTGCTGAGCATGTGGATTACATGGGTAATCCGAATCGGCCACCTTATAATCCGGGTAATAATTTTGGTAATACCTATCACCCAGGTATAAGGAATCACCCCAACTTCTCTTCGAGTAATCCGAGAAACGCGGCTCGCCCACCTAACACCATTCCTCTCGGTTATTTTCCACCACAAGCTCCAAAAGCTCCCAATCTCGAGGAGTTGTTCACCAAATATACGACTACAAATGATGCCAACATACGGAATCTCACCGGATTTCTTCGTAATTTGGAGACCCAAATTGGGAAAATCGCAAAAATGCTCTCCGATCGCCAACAAGGACAGCTACCGGGCAATACGGAGCCCAACCCAAAGGAGCACGCCAAATCCATCACTCTACGGAGTGGGAACGAGGTAACCACTTCTCTAATTTCTGTTGATACTTCTCCAATTCCGGTTGATACGGAGGTAACAATTTCTTCACCTTCCCCTCCTCCTAAGCCTTATAATGATAATAAACCTAAAGCTTATCAACTGCCTCCTCCCTACCCATCTAAAATGCAAAAAGACCGAGTGGATGAGCATCACGATTAATTTTTAGACATATTTAAACCAATTCAAATAAACATACCATTTTGTGAAGTCATCGCACAAATGCGGAAGTATGCCATGTACCTCAAGGATCTTTTGTCTAATAAAAAGAAACTTGAGGATATCTCGACGGTTAAATTGAACGCAGAGTGCTCGGCAGTTTTACTCAATAAATTGCCTAAGAAATTACCCAATCTGGGTAGTTTCTCCATTCCTTGTTTATTTGGAGATTTATTGGTAAAACGTGTGTTAGCCGATCTAGGCGCCTCCATCAATTTAATGCCTTATTCTTTAGTGAAAATTTGGAGTTAGGAGAGCCTAAACCCACAAGAATGAGCATTCAATTGGCAGATCGGTCTGTCAAGCTCGCTACGGGGATCGTTGAGGATGTGCTTGTCAAAGTTGACAAATTTATCTTTCTAGTAGATTTTGTCATCTTTGACATTGAAGAGGACACCGAGGTACCAATCATTCTCGGTCACCCTTTTCTTTCCACCTCGCGAGTGGTTATAGACGTTAGTATTGGTAAACTTCTCCTTAGAGTCGGAGATGAAGAATTTACTTTTACTATTACCTCGGCTATGAAAAATTCACTCGTAAATGATGACTCATGTTATTATTTGGAGACTTCTCCCGAAGAAGACTCCTTTCTTCTTTCTGAACGCAATTTATCATCTATTGATAATGAATCTGATTTTGAAAATTTTGATTAAATTGTTCATGAACATAGTGATAATGTTTTGATCACTCGCGCACCTATTTTTGAAATTTAAGAAGTTGGTAGTCATCGTTTTAAAACTTGATATGATGAACCTCCCACACTTGAATTAAAACAATTACCTGATCATTTAGAATATTTATTTTTAGCGGAGGATTCTAAACTTCCTGTTATTGTGTCGGCCTACTTGACCGATGATGAAAAAAAATTAAATTATCTAATATTTTAAAACGTCATCGCCGCGTAATTGTGTGGAAGATCACGGATTTGAGAGGGATTAACCCCTCGTTTTGTGCCCATAAAATTTTATTAGATGAACACGCTCACAAAACTATTCAACCTCAACGCCGGCTAAATCCTAACATGAAGGAGGTAGTCAAGGCCGAGGTAATAAAATTATTAGATGCGGGCATCATCTATCCGATTTCGGATAGTTCTTGGGTGAGTCCGGTCCAAGTGGTGCCCAAGAAAGGAGGATTAACGGTAGTACCTAATGATAAAAATGAATTAATTCCTACTCGAATCGTTACCGGATGGCGGGTGTGCATCGATTATCGAAAATTAAATGATGCAACCCGTAAGGATCATTTTCCTTTGCCGTTCAATGACCAAATCCTTGAACGATTATCGGGTCACTCTTTTTATTGTTTTCTTGACAGTCTTTCAGGATATTTTCAAATCCCAATCGCGCCCGAAGACAAAGAGAAAACAACCTTCACTTGTCCGTTTGGCACCTTAGCCTATCGAAGGATGCCCTTTGGATTATGCAATGCGTCAGCAACCTTCCAAAGGTGTATGTGGTGGGATGAATCGACTATCAACTCGAAGAGGCAAGTGTACCTATCGAATTGTAGTACCAAGGTCGTATTTAAACTTGGGGCTATCAAGTACTACTACTCACGCTTCTACTATTATCCTACCGAAAAGATTGTTGGGTTTTGAGAATTTTTAAATTAAAACTAAGGATAATTTTTTTAATGAAAACATATGATAAAAAAACTAGAATTCGATCAATGATTCACCATGAAATGAGACTAGAGGGATAATGTTGGAGTTACCATGGTGATCTAGAAGTGGTCAAACATGTAATCTCACTGCCAACGCGATATGAGCCTGCAGGGTCGCACATAATAGCATGTGGAGAAATTGGTAGATTGACTGTGTTGGTAAGGGTTACCAATCACCTCGCAGGAAGGAGTCGGGCAAACGTTGCCAAAGGAATTTCGTCGAGAGTCGTCGAGTTTGACTCGACGACTAAGGAAAATTCATTGAGAATCGTCGAGTATGACTCGACGACACTCGACGAGTTCGACGAGAATGATTCATCGAGAATCATCGAGTATGACTCGATGACTCTCGACGAGTTCATCGAGAATCATTCATCGCGAATGATTCGTCGAGAATCGTCAAGTGATACTCGACGACTCTCGACGAATTTGTTGAGAATCAAAAGTGTTTGATTCCCGGAGATTGGTGATACTCGACGAATCTATCCCCGATTCTCGACGAATCAGCAGATGATTCTCGCCGAATCTGTCTGTTGATTCTCGTTGAATCTGGATCTGATTCTCGCCGGACCTGTGCTGATTCTCGCTGAATGACTCTGAAACCCTAATTTGGGTGGTCTGCGGATAGCGGTGTTCTTTGGACTATTTATGCCTTTGGTATAAATAGGGGACTTAGGCTTTTGGGAATATAACAATAATCGGGATTTTCCTGTAGCCGGATCGAAGCCGACGGAAGAGTTCCGCCGATCTCCCGATCCTCCGAATCCCGACCCCGCCAGACGGAAACGTTCCGCCGACACCTGTTCGCTCTACCGTCGACCTCATCTCCGGCGACCGTCGCTGGTCTTGCTTTCCCTGGCACGGACCTAGCAGTCCGTGGGAAGTGCAAAGGTGCGGTTGATCTTCTTCCTGACCCTTCATGCGATGAAGCTCGGGGTTCTCCCACTCGTGTGGATTTCTGCAGAGAAGTGGACGTTATTCCACGTAGAACTCGCCACCGACAAGGACTCGAAGCTTGGAGCATCTCCATTGAGTTGTGACTCAACACCGCTAAGGTAATTTTTGCCTAGTTATTTGTTAACTTCTTGATTATACTTTCATGGCCCGATCCCATATCTTTTGGGTTGTCTTGATGTTTTATTCCTTCCGCTGCGTGCACAAGCGTTGTGCCATCCTCACAGAGAAACCCAATAGTGGTATCAGAGGGAGGTTTCGTCCATGATTGTTATATTGGAAGTTAGGTTATTCCAGTGCGTGTAAACCTAGGGATTTAGAAGTGTTCTAAATGTCTAGATTTATTCCTGGTACATCAATTGTTGATGGTTTTTCCGTGGGTGATCGGTGGGCCCATAACCCACAGTTTAGGGGCTCTGCCCCGTGGAACTCCGCCAGGAATGTCTGGGATTTCGTGGTAATTTCCTATTGTTAGAAATTGTTGTCTCCTTAGCAGTAACCGTCCCTCGATTGGATAATGAACCAGTGTATTGTTTTGGATTTTGAATCCAACAATGAGAGACGAGCTTGTCTACTGCTTTAAGTTGAGTTGTCTTTGCTTTTGTCCAATGCATGTAAATCTGTAGATTTGGAAATGTCCGGATGTTCAGATTTAGCCCTTCCTTCTATCAAATGTTGATAGTGCCAGGTTGTGCACATAAGGGATGCATGTGGCTTATAGAAATATGTTTTTTTGTGGATGTGCATAATGATAAAATGTTAATCATGGTTAATTGTTAACCTATAATCAAAATCACTTAATTTAATATTAAGTGTTCGGATGCCTTCCGATGGATGACACTCTTCCTGCTTCGATCGATGAAGTATGGGCTTGCCAAAGCAAGGTGCATTAATCTATCTTGGTAAGGGTGCGAGCGGATAATTGTGATATCCCTGTTGATGCAGAAAATGCGCCGGGGAAAAACGGGCACCAACAGCCAACCGTTCGAGCACTGGGGAAGGAATGGGGGTAAAGACTGTCGGCTAGTCGGTTACTAACGGCTAGGAATGGCGGATGAAACCGGGCAGAGAAAAGAGAGAAAAGGCCGCTACCCGCGGCAACACCAGAGTTCGCCCGCCGCGGCCTGAATGCCTCTCCTGCGGCGGGCTTTCCCTTTATAAGAAATTGAGCGATTACACTTAGCAAAGAAGGAAGAAAGGAAGAGGCCGGCCGGACAATAGACCGCAAAGGACTAGAATCGAGGCCGCAGCTCTTAACAAGCGAGCTCCTGGACTCGAGTCAGCCTGCTTTGGGGGTACTTCCGCCCCCTATTTATAGGCTTGGGGGCCTGCCCAAACGGGCAGGGCTAAAATTACCGGCTGCCCGAGGTACAAGAGAATCGGGCAGCGGTGATGGGAATCGAGAGGAAGAAGAAAAGCCAAGAGACAGGCCGCGCGGACGGGCGATCTTCTTCTGCCGAGCTGCAGGACTCGGCCTCTGGGCAGGCCGATCTGGACCTCCTTTGACGACGACCTGGGGCACAGGTCGCGCAGCTTGGGCAATGACAGGCCGACCCTTGGATGATGGCTGGACCGGAACTGGCGGCTGTCTGATGTAGAGGCCGCCCGGCTTGTCTGATAATAAGCCGGCTAGCTGATAATGGCGGCTAGAAAGGACAAGCCGCCCGGACTGCAAGGCCTGAGGAACTAGTCGCGGATTCTGGGTTAACATAATCCCCGCACATTTTTAAGTTTCTGAAAAAACTTCGAAAATGTAGAACTAAGCCGGAGACCGCGACTGCCATTAATGCCTCTGCATCTATAAAATGCCGAGGATCCTGCCATTTCGTCCAGATTTCTGCCAAGCCACGGGTCGCTACTCGCCTCTCGCGGTTAGAATCCTTCAAGCCGACAGAGACTTACACAAGATGGATGTCATGTCCACGATGCTAGCTCGCGAAAAGAAGTCGTCTGAGGCTAAGAAGAAGGGCAGGAAAGCGGACAGCTCTGACCAGCAGCCCGGGAAGAAGACAGAGAAGCCGATCTCGCCGGTGGCACCTGGTCCAGGAAAAAGGCCGATGGAAGTCATCGGGGAATCCTCGCAGGCCGCGGCCAAAGTCGAAGAGATCCCTAAGCCTGCTCTCCCACAAGCCGGAACTACCAAATCTTTCGATATCACCTACTCGCCATCTGGTGAGCCTCTCTTGAAGATAGCCGGGATGGAGGAGAAAAGTGTTGATTCCTCCAAGCCGCGCGAGGTGCCCAAATCTGCTGACCTGATCATCGTCGAGGAGGACAACTCAGAGAAGCCACTAGAGACCGAGCGGTCTCTGACTGAGAAGCGGAAGCGGACAGAGTTAATAGTCGGCCACTTGAAGCGACGCAAGAAAAAGGTCGAGACTCTTGAGGAAAGGATGGAGAGGAAGACGCGGAAGATGCGGGTTGATAACCGCAATGTTTCTGTGAAGACCGGCGCGGCCAGCCTCCAGCATAAGCCGCGGGAGAAAGAAGCGCCCGAAAGTCCATTGACTCCATCTTCTAAGCCGGACGAAACGGACAGCTCGCGGGCGGCCAGCGAATCCTTGAGCGACATTCTGAAAGGCATGGAGACCTTCCAGCAGCAGGACAAGCTGTTGTCAAGCCTGCCGGCTTCTGAGGAGACCGCCGACATCGATGTCGAAGTTACCGGAGAGAAGCCCGGCGAACCGACTCCTGCGGTTTCTGAAGGAGCTGAAAAATTAAAGCTTAGAGAGAAGATAGAGGAGATGAGGAAGTTAATCGCCGGGAAGCAGGTGGCGACTACATTTCCTCCCCTGCAAGGTAAACAGGAAGAAGTTAAGCGCATTGTAAAATTCTACAAGCCGCGGTCACGGAAGAAGGGAGCGGACACGATTTTCAATCCGCCGGCGAGCTTCTTCCTGACCACGGCTGAGCTGAAAAGCAAAGCTAAGGAGACCACGCGGCTATGGAAAGAAAAGCTAAAGCGAATAGACTCCGAGCGGTTTAGGCGACCAGCGCTTAGGTGCGGCACCGCGGCTTTGCAGGGAGAGATAATCCCGAACTATGGTCTCGTTCCACTGAGATCCTTTGAAAAGTGTCGGTTGTGCGATTAAAATCTGACCGCTTGTTTGTTTGCTGCAGGTGCACTAGGAACCGCCAGCAGGCCGGGCGATCTGATGAGCTTCTTGCCTCCACTGATGTCCTCGCTACCTTCAAAAATCGATGACCAACGGGCGGCCGAATTCCAGGAGGAGGTCGCCGCCCTGCAGGCTAGAATAAGGGAGCATGCCGAGGCCCTTCGAGCCAAGGAAGAAGAATGGCGGCTTCAAGAAGAAAATCAGCGGTCTATGCTGGAGGCCGCTGAAAAGAGAACTCAGGAAGTGCTGGAGGACTTGGCGCAGGAGAGAGGAATGATGCGGTCTGAGGTGGAGGCCGCTGAGAAAAGGACGCAGGAGGCCTTGGTCAGCTTGGAGTTGGCGAAAACGACGATGCGGATTACGCAGGAGACCGCTAACAAAAGGGTGCAGGAGGCCCTGGCCAGCTGGGAGGAGGAAAAGACGGCGATGCGGACTGCGCTGGAGGCCGCTCTACAAAGAGCACCGGCGGCAGTCACTACCTTGGAAGAGGAAAGAACACTGATGCGGACTGCGCTAGAGGCCGCGGAGCAGAAGACTCAAGAGGCGCTGGCCAACCTGGAACGGGAGAGGGCGGAGAAGCTTGACATGCAAGCCTTGGTGCTGATGGCGGGCCGGATTGAGAGAGACAGGACGGACATTGCTCGGTCTGGCGAGGGAAGGGAACAGCGGCAGCTACCAAGCCGCCCGGCTTCTGGCGAGACTTCGGACTCACCACTAGTCGCGGCGGTTGGGCAGGTCGCTGCTGCTGGCGACCCGGGAGATCGACCTCTACCGCTGGTTCCATTTGCCCGTGTAGAGCGTGATACCTCGCGGGTTCACCGAACTCTACACTCCATCCACAACCTCGTCAGTCAAGTATATGTTCAGCTTGTGCAGGCCGGCGACCAAGTCGCGCGGGTAGGGCGAGAAGCTCCTGAGGGCGGAGAGAAATAATTTCGAACACTTTATTTGGTTTTGTAATAAGCATCAACTCGTGATGCCGGACGGTTTGAATGTTCTGAACAATTGCTGTGTATCTGCTTGTACATTAATCTGAATTGATTGCGGCTTGTGTAGTTTAAGTTTCTTAGCCGCTGCTTTTTTGCTTTGATAATTTTGCTAAGTACGGGAATCTTAGTCGCTCGAACCGCCGAACTGTTCTGCGGTTAGAAGATTCTATCTTGCAGGTTGAGCCGAGCGGTCTGACATTTAACCGCGATTTGACAACCGCCACTGAAGCAGCACAGGAAATCTATAAATTGAGACGGACCCGGAGATTTTGGCACAGAAGATCAGAATGCGAGCTAAAGCAAAGGCGATGCGGTCTGACAAAGCTCCAGCCGTTAGGACCGATGCGGCTTCGGCGTTTCACTCCGCAGACCACAAGGAAGGCCGGCTTACCCAAGCCGAGCTGGATAGCTTTGTGGAGAAGTACATGAAAGATAGCCCGCTGCTCGCGCGGCTCCCGCTTCCTCACGAGCGGATTAACTCCTCCACCGCCAACCAAATCGCAATCCCTGTCGACCACTTCGACTGCGGCTTCCGGTTTCCTGTACTGATGGAAGCCGTAGCGGTCTTCGACCACTACGGAGTTGTGCCCGGTCAGCTGCCCCCGAACTCGATAGCGGCGATTTACAGCTTCATCTCTTATCTGAGGTCGGAGAGAGTTCGGTTCTCAATCAAGCTGTTCAGCGAATGCTTCTCGGTCCGGTCTATTCCGGATGCTGGGACAAAGATCTTCAGGGGACATCTGTACTTTGGTTGCCGGGGGCTGAAAGTCGTCAACCTGGCGAACAAGGTACCGAACTGGTCAGAAAGGTACCTGATTTTCGAAGGACAGCTCGGACTCTTGCCGGTGAACCCGCAGATCCGCGAAGAAGCCGCATTCGGCAGCAGCGGGCTGGACGGCCTGGAGAAGCAAATCTATGACTTCATCAAGGGCGAGCGGCTTGATGTCACCCACTACCTCCCCCTGCTCCCGACTTTAGAGGATGTTCATGTGGAGGACAGTAAGTATCTGCCAACAGAACTACTTTTCTAGCCGCGCGGCTTAACAACTGACTTGTCAACTTTTGCCTTGCAGCTATTGTCGCAGTCCCGCTAAACAAGCCGCTAACTCCGGGCGGCTTAACCCTCACGCAAAGGGAGAGGAGGAAGAGGAGGGCCAAGCCGGAGCGGGCTGATGAAGAAGGTGAGTCGGACTCCTCTGCCGACTTTACCCTACAAGGAATGGGCAGCGGTCTGAAAGATCTCCATGGCAACGCCACCATGCTATGGAGCGCCGACGGCGAGTCGGTCCAAGTGTCTACCGCCCTCCCTGACTGGGGGAGTGAAAGGATAAGCCGCCATGCATCCGCGGCTGGTGCGGCTTTGTATGGCAAGCGCAACCTGAAAGCGCTAGAAAAGATACCAGAAGAGGACTTTTCTCGGTTTGCCGCGCAGGTCGGCGCGAGAAGCTTTGTGGCTAACCACTTCATGGGCCTGGCCCATAGGCGGTTAGTCGCAAGTCAAAGCGACCTGAGGCGGCAACTCGCAGAGAAAGATGAAGAAATTGCACGGCTAAAGGATTTGAATGCGGTAAGATATTACCTGATTCTTGCGGCTCTATTTATCAAGCCGCTCGGACTGACCTTTTTCCTTTCCTTTGCAGAAAATGTACGATCCGGCCAACCCGGCTTTCCAGGACGCTGTCTTTCCACAACTCGTCCAAGGGATTGACGGAGCGCTGAATCGGCTCCGAGATCGCAGCGGCCTCGCCCCGGGCTTCACCGACTTTACTTGCGCCGACGTGTATCCCCCCCTGAAGAAAAGGGTCGCCGCGGTATATCAAGCGCTGAAAGGCAAGGAGAAAGTCGATGGGGAGGGCGAGAGCAAGGCAGAAGAGGAAAAGGAAGACAGCGACGGGAGCAGGAGCGAAAGCGCTTCTTCAGAAACCGACGGTCAAGCTTCCGAGACCGCTCGGGTTGAATCCAGCAAATCCAAGTCCGGGGATACTGGTAGTTCGAGTTCTTCTTCGTTCAGCAGCGGCGGCTACTCGCCTTCCGAGGTTGACGTCGACGGTGAACCTGACTCCAGCATTCCTGCGGCTAAAAGACTAAAGCCGGATAGTTAGGACAATACTTGTAACAATTTTTACACCTTTTTGAGTCCGGCGGTACGATTTTGTAAACCGCGCGGTCTACCTTTTGTACATGACATTTGAAATGAAAATATTTCTCCTTTAGTGAAAATCTATTGTATTGAAATTCTGCTTACTTGGCTGTTCGCGCGACTTAATGTTTCTTACTCGTTTCCGACTTAAGAGATCTTATTGACGACTTCATCAAATAATAAGCACCTTTGTTTTGGTTAAACTTAAATAGTATACCAGTAGCCGGATATACTAGCCGCCTGCGAATTTATAATGATCCGATTACCCACGAATAAATTATAAAGCCATAAACCGGGCGGTTAATAGAGTATTCGCCAAGTAGACAAAGTAGATCTACTATTGAAGGTTCATACTTAATACGAAGTCGCACGATTAATATAGTTGAACGATGATAGGCCGTAGTTTTATCGGAGATCAAGAAGATATATGGCGATCGACAAGCCGCTCGGCTAAGGAAACAAACCGATAAAATGCTGTAGTAATACAGCTGATGGTGGCGGCCTGTTCGAACTTTAATACGAAACTGGCTTTCAATAGGGAAGCTACTTAGCGATAGAGATAAACATATTGCGACTTCTTTACATTGCAAGCCGCGAATTGATTCGAATGAATACCATAAGCCGGCGGACTGAGCGGATAGGACCTGGCGGCATGATCTTTGTAAGCCGCGCGGATACTACATTTTGTAACTTTTGACAATATAGACGTTAGTTTGATTCTGCTGGATATGCTTTATTCGCTCGGTATTGCATTTCTATTCGATCGATTATGATATGTTGTGAGATATCTGGGTAATACAGAAGCAGGATGGATAGATAAGAATAACTTGCGCGAATATATCTGATAGGTGATTTACGCATAACTCGCGCGAATAATACTGATATCCGCTATAGCGAACTGAAGAAAACCAACCAGCTCGCACGATTAATAATGATGTCTGCTGTATTGGGCTGAAGATAACCAAACAACTCGCCCGATTAGTAAATATATCCGAGCGGTAAGGATGATAATATCCGCAACTTGCTGTTGGATAACTCCTGTTCAGCCTTATAATATCAAATTACCCGGGCGGATACTGTCTTTAGCCGGGATATGATAACCGCGCGGTCTAATTTCTGACCGCCGACTAGGCTTCTGCTTGAAGAAAAGAATACACTGCTCTCTTGCCTGGAGTACAGTTCAAGTCGATCTTCCGGGCAGGTGCGGCCGGAGTCACATTGCTTTCCTCAGAGATCGACAAGACTGTGGGTCTCCTGCAGGCACTGCTCGAGAGTATCAAAGAGTGTTCGAGGGTTGCATGCTAAGACGATCTGCGGGGCTTGCGTGTATTGCTTCCCGCACAGACGCATCATAGTTACAACGATATCCCTTACGTGGCGTGGTAGAGCTGACCACCACTCCGCTCCTCCTTAATGCAGAAGTGGGGTTAGGTACTAGCCGGGATCCGCAATCTAGAACTCCACCGCATCAAAGCCGGCAAGCTGCCACTGCACGGTGCGAAATCTCCCCGCAACACGTGGTCCTCGTGGTGTTACGCTAATGACAACGGCTCTAAAGGGGGATGTAGCTAGACTCGGCGATATCTCTTGATTCAGTGATCTTTTAACTTTTTTGGGTTGCGAACCCATAAGAATGATGACTTGCCAGGTGAGAGTACCGATATAGAATCTCTGAAACAAAATATAACAATGAGTCATAATCCTTCTTAATAGAGCATAATGAGAAGAAACAAAAGACAGAAAAAACATATTGGGTTAAGGGATTGATTTAAGATCGCTTTTGTCGTTGATGTTGACGCGTCTGCCAGCCTATGAATGAGATGTCTTTTTTAGATCATGCTACGGGATTCCTTTGATTTCTGCATTTTCATAATTAATTTGAGAGCTCTACAATCTTCTGTTAGATGACCTCTTTCCTTGTGATATTCGCAATACTGATCCATGCACCTAACTTGCCCGCGCGCTGCTCGAGCGGGTTTCTTGTGACTTAGCTCTTCCTCCCGTTGTTCGATCTGGGGGAGGTCTGACGAACTTTTTTGTCCTTTTTTCGAAACGCGGGGCTTCTTCGAAACTGGAGGCCGAGTTGGTAACTCGGGCGGACAGACCGGGTAGGAGGTCGAATAACCCGGCGAATAGCCCGGGAAGGTAGGCGAGTAGGCCGGCGGACCGACCTGCTTATTCTCCACTGGGACCCGGTTGGCTGGTGTAACCGGAATGATTGCGGACTGCAAGTCTAACCGTTTATTGATTGCGGCTAGATTACAATTGATCGCGGCGAGCTGCCGGATCATCTCTTGGCGGGTTCGATTTTCTTCCTGGCGGGACTGCAGAAGAGTTTCCAAGAGCAGAACTTCGCTGGGGCTGAGGTTGTTCTGAACGGACTGCCGGTCTGACATTGTGTGGCCGCTGAACTTCAGCGACTAACCGATATCTGAAGGTCGCGTGTTGATGTTGATGCAGAAAATGCGCCGGGGAAAAACGGGCACCAACAGCCAACCGTTCGAGCACTGGGGAAGGAATGGGGGTAAAGACTGTCGGCTAGTCGGTTACTAACGGCTAGGAATGGCGGATGAAACCGGGCAGAGAAAAGAGAGAAAAGGCCGCTACCCGCGGCAACACCAGAGTTCGCCCGCCGCGGCCTGAATGCCTCTCCTGCGGCGGGCTTTCCCTTTATAAGAAATTGAGCGATTACACTTAGCAAAGAAGGAAGAAAGGAAGAGGCCGGCCGGACAATAGACCGCAAAGGACTAGAATCGAGGCCGCAGCTCTTAACAAGCGAGCTCCTGGACTCGAGTCAGCCTGCTTTGGGGGTACTTCCGCCCCCTATTTATAGGCTTGGGGGCCTGCCCAAACGGGCAGGGCTAAAATTACCGGCTGCCCGAGGTACAAGAGAATCGGGCAGCGGTGATGGGAATCGAGAGGAAGAAGAAAAGCCAAGAGACAGGCCGCGCGGACGGGCGATCTTCTTCTGCCGAGCTGCAGGACTCGGCCTCTGGGCAGGCCGATCTGGACCTCCTTTGACGACGACCTGGGGCACAGGTCGCGTAGCTTGGGCAATGACAGGCCGACCCTTGGATGATGGCTGGACCGGAACTGGCGGCTGTCTAATGTAGAGGCCGCCCGGCTTGTCTGACAATAAGCCGGCTAGCTGATAATGGCGGCTAGAAAGGACAAGCCGCCCGGACTGCAAGGCCTGAGGAACTAGTCGCGGATTCTGGGTTAACAATCCCATTGTCGACATCGGGTCATGCTTAACTAGGTGACCTCAAAGGTTGAGTGCCTAGAGGCATAGGGTTGGCATGCACCATTTGATGGATTCGAATAAGGGGTTATTCACCAACCATACAAGAATTGCATGAGGATGCAATTGGCAAGCGTTGCCTACCTAAATAACCGCATTGTGAGAGGAAAGCCAAAGCTGACTCATTTTGTTGGTGAAATACGGATCTTGTCCACTAAGAGAGTAGCTCGCATGAACTCTCTGAATTGATAGTGAGGGCTATTATTTCGAATAAAATAGTGGGAGTTTTAATTGAAGTCCAAATTAAAATAAATTGTATTTGAAATTTTGGTACTGATATTATTCTGCATAAATTCTTATAGAATTTCATGGCAAGTGCTTCACACTCCATACTGTCTCTCAGAGCCATCCTTGAGAAGGATAAGCTCAATGGGACTAACTACATGGACTGGTACAGGAACCTGAGAATTGTTCTCAGACAAGAGCGAAAGCTCTATGTCTTGGAAGAAGAAGCCCCCGAGGTGCCGACCAGGAATTCTTCCCCGTACTGACAAAGATACTTATAAGAAGTATACTGATGATGCCTTAGACGTCGAATGTCTTATGCTTGCCACCATGAACTCTAAGCTTCAGAGGCAACATGAGAACATGGGGTGCAAGAAGATTGACGAGCATCTCAAGAAAATGTTTCAAGGGCAAGCTCGTCAAGAGAGGTTCGACGTCATAAAAGCGTTGTTTCAGTGCAAGATGGGAGTTCGAGACTCAGTAGGGACTCACGTACTCAAAATGATTGGGTATATAGAGAACCTTAAAAGGCTGGGTTTTCCTCTGGGTCAAGAGTTGGCCACAGATCTGATCCTGCAATCGTTGCCGGACAGTTACGAGCAGTTTGGCTTGAACTACAACATGAATGAAATAGACAAGACACTGCCCAAGCTCCTAGGCATGTTGAGAACTGCCGAGATCAATATGAAGAAGGCCAAGCCTGCCATCCCCATACTGATGGTGCATAAGGGCAAGGGAAAGGCAAAGGGCTCTAAGAAGACGAAGGTGGGACCTAAGTCACATCTCGAGCCCAAGTCTTCTTCACTGATGAAAAAGAAGAGCACGGTGAAGGAAGGGAAATGCCACCACTATGGCAAGGCTGGTCATTGGAGGAGGAACTGTCCTTCTTACATTGAGGGTCTGCAGAAAATGAAGGGAGGTATGACTTCCGCTTCGAATATTTACATTATAGAGATAAACCTTTCTGCTCCTTCATCTTGAGTATTGGATACCGGATGTGGTTCACACATTTGTACAAATGTGCAGGAACTGGAAAGGAGAAGATTGCTGAGTAAATGGGAGGTGGACCTGCACGTCGGCAATGGAGCAAGAGTTGCTGCTGTAGCAGTAGGGGTTTACCGTCTTTCTTTGCCCAGTGAGCTTGTAATAGAACTAGATAACTGTTATTTTGTTCCGGCCATAACTAGAAACATTATATCCATTTCATGCTTGGACATGATTGGATTTTCTTTTATAATTAAGAATAACTGTTGTTCTATATTTAAGAATGATGTTTGTTATGCTGTAGCCCAATTGTTTAATGGTCTTTATGTTTTGAACTTGGACAACAGATCTATAATGTAGAAAATAATAAAAGACTAAGAACGAATGACTCAAACCCTACATATCTCTGGCATTGTCGTTTGGGCCATATAAACGAGAAGCGCATATCCAAGCTCCATAAAGATTAACTTTTGGACTCATTTGATTATGAATCATTTGAGCGATGTGAATCTTATTTGTTAGGCAAGATGACTAAAGTCCCTTTCACTGGTTATACTGAGAGGGCTGAGGATCTCTTGGGTGTTGTACATAGTGATGTATGCAGACCCATGAGCTCCCTGGCTAGAGGTGGGTATTTCTACTTCATTACATTTACTGATGATTTCAGTAGATATGGATATGTGTATCTTATGAAGTGCAAATCCGAGACCTTTGAAAAGTTCAAAGAGTTCAAGAATGAAGTAGAAAACCAGTTGGGTAAAAGGGTTAAATCACTCCGATCTGATCGAGGTGGCGAATACCTGAGTCATGAGTTTCGTGATCATCTGAAAGAGTGTGGTATTGTATCACAGCTCACTCCACCTAGAACACCACAGCACAATGGTGTGTCTGAGAGGAGAAATCGTACTTTGTTAGACATTGTACGTTCGATGATGAGTCATGCAGACTTGTCTGTTTCCTTTTGGGGTTTTGCTTTAGAGACTACTGCAATGACACTGAATCGCGCTCCAACCAAAACGGTTCTGAAGACACCATATGAGATATGGACTGGGAAGCGTCCTAGTATGTCGTTCATTAAAATTTAGGGTTGTGAGGCATACGTGCGACGTCGAATGCCTGACAAGCTGGAACCCAAATCAGATAAATGTTATCTGGTGGGATATCCTAAGGAAACGAAAGGGTATTACTTTTACCTACCGTCTGAGGGCAGTGTTTGTCGCAAGGACTTACGTCTTCTTGGAGAAAGAGTTCTTATCAAGAAAGACTGAAAAGATAGAACTTGAAGAAGTTCAAGGACCATAAATATTGAATGAACCGGAATTGGATTCTGAGACAGGACTACAAGATGTTGTAGCTAGAGAACCTGCTCAAGAAACACAAGTCCTACGTAGATCTTGTAGACCTAGATTTGAGCCCGAGAGATATAGATTTCTCATGTCTCAAATAGGTAATGTGTTGCTTATGGATCATAATGATGAACCAACAACCTACCAAGAGGCTATGAATGGACCGGACTCCGACAAATGGCTTGAGGCTATGAAATCTGAAATAGACTCCATGTATGCAAACCAAGTTTAGAACTTGGTGGAACCACTTGAAGGGGTACGACCCATAGGGTGCAAATGGGTCTTCAAGAAGAAGACCGACAAGGATGGGAATGTACAGACATTCAAAGGACGACTGGTGGCTAAGGGTTTCAAGAAAATTCATGGTATTGACTATGATGAGACCTTTTCCCCTATTGCCATGGTAAAGTCCATAAGGATACTGCTTGCTATTGCTGCGTATTATGACTACGAGATCTGGCAGATGGATGTCAAAAATGGCTTTCCTTAATGGAAACCTCCTTGAGGAATTGTACATGACAAAACCCGAGCGTTTTGTATCCCCAAATGAAGCCACTAAAATATGCAAGTTGAACAGGTCCATTTATGTACTGAAGCAGGCCTCTCGAAGTTTGAATCTTCGTTTTGATGAGAAAATCAAAGAGTTTGGTTTCATCAAGAATGAAGATGAGCCTTGTGTTTACAAGCGAATCAGTGGGAGCATTGTTGTCTTCCTGATATTGTATGTAGATGACAAACTGTTGATTGGGAATGACATTCCTACCCTGAAAGTTGTTAAGAACAACTTAGGGAACTGCTTTTCTATGAAGGACTTGGGTGAAGCGACTTATATACTTGGTATTAAGATCTATAGAGATAGATCGAAGAAGTTGCTAGGTTTGACCCAGAGTACATACATTGAGAAGGTGTTGAAGTAGTTCAACATGCTTGAGTCCAAGAAAGGATTTTTACCCATGTCTCATGGTGTGAATCTCTCTAAGGACCAGTGTCCACAATCTTGCGAAGATAAGGACCGCATGAAGTTGATTCCATATGCTTCGGCAGTTGGATCAATCATGTATGCAATGTTATGTACTCGACCCGATGTCTCCTTTGCTTTGAGCATGACTAGCAGGTATCAGTCAGAGCCCGGTGAGTGTCACTGGATTGCAGTCAAGAATATACTGAAGTACTTAAGAAGGACAAAGGATGTGTTCTTGGTGTATGGTGGAGAGGAAGAGCTCGTTATAAGTGGTTACACGGATGCTAGCTTCCAAACTGATAAGGACGACTCAATGTCTCAGTCAGGTTTTGTGTTTTGCCTTAATGGAGGAGCTGTGTGAGGTGGAAGAGTTCCAAGCAAGAGACAGGTGTTGATTCTACAACAGAGGCAGAGTATATCGCTACAGCTAACGCAGCGAAGGATGCTGTATGGATAAGGAAATTCATCGGCGAGCTTAATGTAGTTCCTAGCATTGTTGGTCCCATAGTTCTCTACTGTGATAACAATGGTGCAATTGCACAATCTAAGGAATCTAGATCTCATTAGCGCTCCAAGCACATACTTCGGCGGTTCCATCTTATTCGTGAGATTGTCGAACGAGGAGATGTGAACATTTGCAGAGTGCCGACTGAGGAGAATATTGCGGATCCACTAACAAAGCCTCTCGCACAGAGAAAGCATGATGGTCATACTAGATCAATGGGTATGCGATACCTAAATGATCAACTCTAGTGAGAGCCTTGTGGGTTGCATGTAAACCTATATTCTGTTGACTGCTTATTGTTTATTCATATGATGAATTATGTACCTAGATTTTTTTACTATTAATGACATGTTCTTTTATTATGTTTTCTCTATGCGATAGTTTAATGTTATCATAATAAATACCCTTAGAATGTTCGCTTCCATAGGACATCAAGTACGTGACTTGAATGTGAGAGCTTATGATTTAATTGAAGCTTCATTCTTAAAAGGTCCCTGGTCGTTATATCATCATAGAAGTTTAGGGTGATGATGATACCTTAAGACTGGCACATGCGTTGACTGATGACCAGTTCTCACAGGTCATGATATTGTGATATCAAGTCATCACGTGGGTACTTGTTAATGAACAGGTTGTACTGGACACACCCAACCTGAGACTACTTTGTGGATTGTTATCTAAACGTGTCACGAGTAGGTCTCAATTGACAATGGTGTTGTGGTCCTTTGACATGAAGTCACAACATTCATCAAGTGAGGAAGAGCGTGCTTTGATGCCATCTAAAGTCTTCCTTGAGAAAGGTTGATGATAAGGGTGGTTGTTGGGCACGCTACGAATCATTTGGGTGTTTGTGTGTGAGCATATATGGGATTTGTCCTCCTATATGACAGGAGTTGCATCCATGGGCACCTTGATGGAACTGGACTGAGAAATGCATGATAATGCTTGGTTGAGTCAATATGTGATATTGGACTCACCATTCTCTGGAAGTCCGTTCTAGATCAAGAAATTTGGATTGAGCTATTATGAGGGTGACACGATCCATGCCTTTAGTTCTTTCTGGATGTAAGGGACAAAGGGACAAATACAACACTGTGACATTGTTCATAAGGGCTTATGAGTTATGAACTCTTATTCCTTGGGGGGCAATGATGCATTGCTAGATGCCGCTCATTATTTGTGAGGTTTTTGTTTTGATACTTTCAGGATCAAGTGGGAGACTGTTGGAGTTACTATGGTGATCTAGAAGTGGTCAAACATGTAATCTCACTGCCAACGCGATATGAGCCTGCAGGGTCACACATAAGAGTATGTGGAAAAATTGGTAGATTGACTGTGTTGGTAAGGGTTACCAATCACCTCGCAGGAAGGAGTCGGACAAACGTTGCCAAAGGAATTTTGTCAAGAGTCGTCGAGTTTGACTCGACGACTAAGGCAAATTTGTCCAGAATCGTCGAGTATGACTCGACGACTCTCGACGAGTTCGTCGAGAATGATTCGTCAAGAATCGTCGAGTATGACTCGACGACTCTCGACGAGTTCGTCGAGAATCATTAATCGCGAATGATTCGTCGAGAATCATCGAGTGATACTCGACGACTCTCGACAAATTCGTCGAGAATGAAAAGTGTTTGAATCCCGGCGATTGGTGATACTCGACGAATCTATCCCCGATTCTCGACGAATCAGCAGATGATTCTCGCCCAATCTGTCTGCTGATTCTCGCCGAATCTGGATCTAATTCTCGCCGGACCTGTGCTGATTCTCGCCGAATGACTCTGAAACCATAACTTGGGTGGTCTGCGGATAGCGGTGTTCTTTGGACTGTTTATGCCTTTGGTATAAATAGGGGACTTAGGGTTTTGGGAATATAACAATCATCAGGATTTTCCTGTAGCCAGATCGAAGCTGATGGAAGAGTTCAGCCGATCTTCCGATCCGCTGAATCCTGACCCCGCCGGACGGAAATGTTCCGCCGATGCCTGTTCGCTCCTCCGTCGACCTCATCTCCGGGGATCGTCGCCGGTCTTGCTTTCCCTGGCGCGGACCTAGCAGTCCGTGGGAAGTGCAAAGGTGCGGTTGATCTTCTTCCCGACCCTTCGTGCGACGAAGCTCGGGGTTCTCCCGCTCGTGTGGATTTCTGCAGAGACGTGGACGTTATTCCACGTAGAACTCACCACCGATAAGGAATCGAAGCTTGGATCATCTCCGTTGAGTTGTGACTCAATGCCGCTAAGGTAATTTTTGCCTAGTTATTTGTTAACTTCTTGATTTAACTTACATGGCCCGATCCCATCTCTTTTGGGTTGTCTTGATGTTTTATTCCTTCCGCTGCGTGCACAAGCGTTGTGCCATCCTCACGGAGAAACCCAACAGATAAAAATCTAGATTTAAAATAACAAATTAAACTCGACCGTGACGGATCCGATATTAGGAAGTAATCTCGCTAGAGCATTAAAACCCCTAACTTGTAGACGTTTTGACCGAAATCTCTTTACAAGTCAAAATAGCCTAAAGTCGCATTACCGAAGTTACCCGCACTATTGGATTTGACTCCAATCCGGAGGATTTACGTCAACATATCTCTAGGGTTGCATGCAACTCCTTCCTTCTTTAAGTGATCTTTCAAATCAATGAGTCTCTCGACTTCTATGAAATGAGATCAAATGCCTACTATCGTATACCGGAAATACGGAGTGACGCGAGAAAAATCAAAGAAGGACCGATAATAATTTAGACAAAATTAAAACTAAGAAATAAAAATAACTCTCATCTCACTTCATGGCTCCTCACGATCAAATGCTAAAAGAAAAATTAGCTACGCATGATTGAAAGGAAAACCATAATAAGATGAAGAAAATTCATTTGCATTTCTTTATAAAAAGAGAAGAGTACACAATGGTAAAACAAAACGATACTATATTACTTAAACGAAACGAAATTGCAATAAGGTAAACTAAGAAGTAAAATTACAATGAAACAAAAGCTCTCCTAACTTTTACTCTCCACTTGCTCTCTCCAAAATCTCCTTTTAAAGCATGAGACCATTGTGCCTTTTATAGATGAGGAGGGAAGATTCTAGATGGGATTAAAATGAAATGGCAAGGGGGGGGGGGTGTAGCCGGCCATATAGGAGAAGATGCATGTATGCCATTAATGAAGGGAGAGAGAAAAAAAGGAGATTCATTGCATTGTATTTTTGGAAATGATATTAGAAAATATAAAATAGAGATGGGGGATGAATGGGGAATAAAGATAGGAGAAAGAAAATGAAAGAGAGGAAAGAGGGGGCTGGCCATGCATGAATGTGGAGGTGCATGAGTGTGGAAATTAATGAGGAGGGGAGAGAGAGAGGGGGAGAGAGGGGGTCGGCTATGCAAGGGTAATTGGGCTATTTTTTGTGGGCTTGAAGAGGGCTCGGGTAGGATAGGTGGGCTGCATGTGGGCTGCATGAGGGAGGCCGGGATGCTCCATATGGTCTCGGGTAGGGCTGCATCATGTGGGCTCGGGTATGGAGTAAAAGCCATGCAAAGGTGGCGGGTTGCATGGGCTGCATTGTAGGCTCAAGTTCTCTTCATGTTGTGGGCTGGCTGTACTTAAAAAGGGCTTGGCCTACATCATAGTGGGGCTTGGGTTTGCTTGCATGGAATGGAGGATGGACTTGAGCTTGGGGTTGAACCTAAAAATAAAGTAAAATAAACATGAGTCAATTTTTTTATGACATAACATAGATAAACATGAGTCAAAGCTCTCCCTGAGTTGTATGGATCTGATCAGGAGTTGAAGCTTTGCTTCAATTTGTAGGCCTTCAAAGTGATATTGCTCTTCAACAAGCTTTTAGAATGATTTTGATTTGTTGTCTCTTGAAATCCTGAAGCAGATGAAGAAAAACACTGTGTATTTGAGATCTGTGTTGTGTTCTTCACTTTTCTGTACACCGTTTTATCTTGTTGACTGATTACTGATTTACTGATCCTTGTAATCTTCTGAAAATCACTTTATATATTGATTGCAGATTCAAAAACAATTGAATTTTAATTTCTTTCCTTAAAATCCTCTGCATAATTTTTGGGAGTTGGAACGACTAATTTAGTCTTGAATGCATTTCCCTAACTGTCCCAATAAATTTGGTAGAGTAATAACTCTATGAAATCCATAATTAATGCTGTCGGGTAACAGCTATATTCTTGAGAATATTGAGCCTTAATTATCGGAGTATTATTGTCTTAATATAATATAATTTGAAATCAAACATCTATAGCGGACTGAGAAACTGCAGAGAAGATTAGTCTGACATAACAAAGGAGTTAGTCGAACTCAGCAAGGAATTCGTTGACCTGAGGTCAATGATCGTCGAAATGAGATAATCCTTTGTCGAGCTAAACTTTTGATATGAGTTCACAGTTTATCGATCTCAGCTAGACTTTCGTTGAGCTCAACTCAGAGAAGGAACTCTGAGTTCGTCGATCTGAGATCAATGATCGTCGAGCTAAACTCAGCTATCGTCGAATTACTTTTCTACATTCTTTTTAACTGCTTTTCTTCTGAATTCTTCTCTCTCTAAAGTCTTCTGAAGGAGTGTACTGACAATCTAAGTAAGTTATGCATACCTTTACCCTGGAAATAACCTATGACCCTAGACTATACATGTTGGGTCATCTAATCAATCCTAATAGTGAACCAAGCCCAAATCACAAGTAGGGTTCAAACAATCTCCCCCTATTTGAGTGAGGTCACTATAAAAATAAAGAATATCACAAAGCAGGAAAAATATCTGACAGAATAATTGAACTTAAGCAGATATAAAAAATTGTGCATTCTGAATATATATACAACAATAATAAAGTTCAAAATGCATAAGAAGAAAATTATAAATCATTCTTTGGAGCATCTAAAGAAGTGTTAGAAGTACATTTTTTGAAGATCAACTTATTGGTTGGATTTGCAGCTTCTTGTAGATTCATCTTCAAGTCAACGGCCTCTTGATGTAGATGCATATATTCATCAACATTAAAAAGTTTCTTTACCTAATACTAATCCAATTCCCTCTTTCTGTAAGATGACATTGTTGAAAATTGAGAAGAATCCTCCCCTTCAGCTTTGGCTTTATTAACCTGAAAGAGAGATATCAGCTCATTAAACCTGTCCATTCTGAAGATATGATCCAACTCTAGATCATAGGTTGGAGAAGGGGGTCTCTCTTGAGTGGAATGTTGTTGACTGCTTAAACTTCTGTGAGAATCAGACCTAGATGGTCGATCTTGTTTCTGATAAGAAGATCCTGAATGTTGAGAGGAGGAAGTAGACCTTAGAGACTGGGAAACACTTCCTGCAGAACCTGCTATTGGAGGAGGAGGATGAGGAGGACCTCTCATAAATTGTGGGGTTGGAGAGTATCTCCCACTCTTCTTTCTAGCTTTCAGCTAATTCTTAGAATACCTCATCCAATGAGGGGAATCTTGAGTAAGAGTAATATTGTGCAGAATATAATAAGGGTTATTTACTATAGGAGAAGGTTTAGGAGCAGCCTTGGAGGGAACATTCTTCTTAAACTTTCTCTTCTTAGACCCAGAATCTTCTGAGCCATCTGACTCTTCATCATTATCAGATTCACTAGCAGGATTATCATAAAGAGCATCAATCTGTTTTAGCATCTCAGCAAAAATTGTTGGAGGAGCCTGTGGCTGTATATCTATATTTATTATTTCAACCTGTGGTTGTACAACTATATCTTCCTTTTTAGTCTAAGGCTGTGGCTCAATATTTTCTGTATTAACCTTTACATTAGTATCTAATATATCTATGTCTTCAAACATAATATCATCCATATCTGGCTTGGGGGATTCAGCCCAAGCAAATGTTGGTGGGGAGAAAGTTTTTGGCTCTATATCAGTTACTTGCTCTATAATATTCTCAATAACTGCAAAGCTTATCCTTAATTGTTCCAAAACAATAGGACATGTTGGCGCTATGTAACATACTATTGCTTTAGAAGAATCATATGCAAAAATTGGTAAATTGTTGCTATAAACTGTATCGAACGAATGTAGTAATGAAGGAATATCAACTATGGGATTAATGATAAAATCACCAACAACGATGATTTCTGCTGCTGCTTCTCTGCTTTACAAACAATTTCGGTATCATCAAAAATTTCAACTGTTGCTGCTACTAGAATTGCTGCTATAGGAGTTGCTACTACTGCTACTGGAGCTTCTTCATAGGATATCTCTCCCTGCCTGGATTCCGAGAGACATGAACCCAGGATCCCAGAAGAAGGGACAATGGAGAAGGAATCTAGCTGAGCAGAAAGAATGGAAATAGAAGCAGAAAGAGGGGAAATAGCCTCATCTATGAGCTTCTTAAGTGTTGGTGAAATGAAGTTAAGAAGGTCATTGGCTATGTTAGTGAAATCCAAATACATTAGATAATAAGTAGAGGGAGTAGAGGTGGATCTGTTAACACATGTGAAACAAATTGAGAAGGCTTGAGGGATGTCTTAAAGTGGGATGGTTTGAAATGTTGGCGGAATATTGATGGAGGGATGTCATCATGGAAGATATCCTGTATAGTTGAATGTTGTAGAGTGTGTTGTGGAGATGGAGATAATAGTAGATAGAAATTTGGAGATGATAGTAGTGGATCTGTATGAAGAGAAGTGGGCGGTATGTCATCAAGATGTGATAGTAGAGGTGATTGAGGAGGTGAAGATGGTGTATCCTCAGAAATGTGGATTGGTGAGTGTTGAAGAGATGGTGATCGAGATGGTGTGGCAGGAGGGATGGGAGTAGAAGGTGTGTCTGCAATAATAGTGGATGGTTATTGAAGAGGAGGAGATAGTATTCTCGGTGAAGGAGGGGGAGGTGGAGCCGAAACTTCTTCTGGGTTTGGAGGAGTGACTGTATCAGTCCTTATTTCTTTTGAAGATCTGGAGGTGGAGGCCCTGGAGGGCTTGGTGATAACCCTCTCCCATCTTCAAAAGAGGGCTGATGTGAGCCACTTGGAAGCATATATAAATATCGTCTGTGAGACAAAAAGTTCTGGGCACTTGACTTGCAAGAAAAGTCGAAGAATTCTCCCATACCCAACATCCTTCTTATTTACCTTCTTCGTAATAGAATCAAACAAGATAACTCCCTAGTTCAATGATTTTTGATTTACCCGAACATTCATCAGAAGAAATTGCTGCCTGGTTATGTAGTCATGGGCAGAGTGCTTGCCCAAGATTACTTTTCCAACAACATCTACTAAGAACTTCTATTCAACAGACAAGTTCTTTTTCAGCATTTTATTAGGGTTTCCCTGGGAGTGACCCATTCTAAGAAGCATATCATTAAACATAACACTAGACAGTTCTATATCATCTTACCTATTGATAAAACCAAAAACTTTAGTTAAAATAATAAGTGTGAGAGGAACCTATTGTCTAGATATGGAGCCAATGAGAGTTTTGGAATCTGGAGACGATGATGAGAAAACCCATTCTTTTGTCTCCTACACCGGAAGTTTAATCGTTGTGGTCATGAACTTCCATAACTATTGAGCCTCAAAAAACTGTAAGATGTTCTTGAAAACTTGATCAGAATGGCTGAATGAATCCATAACAATATCGAAGCGTGCATCAAATTTCATTCTAAAAAGTGTCACCGCAGAATTCGCCATTGCCTGAAAAAAAAGAGATCAAGTGCAAAAGAACTTGAAAGCGTGGGATGGAGTTCGATGAAAACCTAATTATAAGATTTAAGAAGATGAACAGGCAAACTTCGTCCAATGAAAAAGAAAAGCTTCGAACTCAGTTCGACGAAAAATCTCATAAAGAAATAAAAGTGTCGATTTAAGTTTGAAGAGGGGGTAAACAATTCGTCGTTCTCCGTTTGACGAAAAAATTTTCTGAAAAAAATTAGTCAATCTCAATTCGACGAAAATTTTCGCAAAGAAGGGTTCGTTAATCTCCGTTTGACGAACACTCCACAAAGAGTTCACAGTTCGTCGATCTCTGTTCGATGAAAAATGGACAATTCGCCGACCCTAGAGAAAAATCAAATTAAGGCTTCTCCAGTAATCATACCTAGCTGATTTAGGAAGAACAGATGTTTATTTTCATCTAATAGTTTGGTGAAAATGTATTCTCTTTGTAAATTAGTAGATATAAATACAAGATTAATTTTATTTTTGTCCACACAATCTCTAATGAAATGATGTCTAATCTCTATATGTTTGGTCCTATTATGATGCACTAGATTTTGTGCAATGGAAATTGCACTGGTATTATCACAAAAGGTAGTTGAATTATTTAAGTTGGAATCATAATCTAATAGCTGATTTTGAATCCACAAAATCTATGAGCAGTAACTTCCAGCTGCAATGTATTCAGCTTCAACAGTTTATGTGGACACAGAAGTTTGCTTTTTGTAAAACCAGGACACAAGCCTATCACCAAGGAATTGAAAAGTTCCTAATGTGCTTTTCTTGTCAACTCTATATCCAGCAAAGTAAGCATTTGAGAATCTATATAATTCTAATCCTGACTCAGTAGGATACCAGAGTCCTAGATTAGAACAACCCTTTATATATCTTAAAATCATTTTTAGTAAAATAAGGTGTGATTCTTTATGGTTGCTTTGAAATCTAGCACAAATATAAGTAGCAAACATAATGTCTTGCCTACTAGATGTAAGATACAATAAGGACCCAACAATAGCCCTATATGTTTTCTGATCAACTAGCTTGCCCTGTTCATCAGAATCAACTACATCATTGGATTGTATGGGTATTTTCATGGATGAAGCATCAGACATCCCAAATCTTTTATGTAGCTCCTTAGTATATTTTGACTAGGATATGAAGATACTATCATGGGTTTGCTTCACTTGAATACCAAGGAAGAAAGATAGTTCACCTATGTTATTCATTTCAAACTTTGAATGCATCAGGTCAAAAAACATTTTGCAAAGTTTGGAATCAATAGAGCCAAATATTATATCATCTACATATATTTGGACTAGCAAAATTATTGACTTATGATGTCTAATAAATAAAGTCCAATCTACAACGCCTCTAATGAACTTATGCTCTAAAAGAAAGCTAGCTAAGGTCTTATACCAAGCTCTTGGAGCTTGCTTTAGACTATAGAGAGCTTTATGAAGCTTAAAAACATAAGAGGGATGAGTTGAAGAGATTAAACCTGGTGGTTGTTCAACATATACTTCCTCTTTTTGTTCTCTATTTAGAAATGCACTTTTGACATCCATTTGATATACCTTGAACTTCTTGAATGCAGCATATGCAAGAAATATCTTGATAGCCTCTAATCTTGCAATAGGGGAAAAGTCTTGTCATAATCTATGCCTTTCTCCTGTGAATATCCTTGGGCTACCAATCTTGCTTTGTTGCTTACAATTAATCCTTGAGCATCCAATTTTTCCTAAAGACCCATTTGGTTCCAATGACTATGTAGTCTTTGGGTCTTGGAACTAAATCCCAAACTCTACACCTGTCAAATTGATTGAGTTCCTCTTATATTGCAATAATCAAGTGGGGATCTTGCTCTGCATATTTTATGGATTGAGGCTCAATTTGAGAAATGAAGCAAGCATGCATCAGATCTTGGTTGAGTTGATGCCTTATTTGCATACCGGCTGATATGTCTCCAATCACTTGAAATATGGGATGATATCTAAGTGTTACAAGATCAGCAGGTGGAGTTGGTTCATCAACAACTTGTGGAATTAATTGCTCTTGTGGAATTATATTTGTTATTGTGGGTTCAACTACTTTAATAATTTTTCTTCACTGTCTTCATCAATCTATGGAGAAGGATGTAATGTAACCTCTTGGGTAATGTTTATATCATCCAATTTCTCACACAGATAAGGTACCTGCAAAATGTCTCTGGTAGAAGAATCTTTCTCCTTGTAAAATATGTTAACTTCATCAAAGGATACATGTACAGATTCTTCCATTTTTAATATTGATTTGTTAAATAACCTATAAGCCATGTTGACTTGGGAATATCCAAGGAAAATTCCCTCTGTAGCTTTAGCTTCAAATTTTTTAAGATGTTTCTTGTTATTATTATGAATGTAACACTTGCATCCAAAGATTTTAAAAAAATATACTTTAGGTTTCTTCCCATTATGTAATTCATAGGGAGTCTTACCCTTAAGTTTATGAACCAAACTTCTGTTAAGAACATAATTTGCTGTGCTTACAGCCTCTGCCCAAAAGGATAGGAGTAAGTAAGCATCTGCAAGTAATGTCTCAGCAGATTCAATTAGAGTTCTATTTTTCCTTTCAGCAACCCCATTTTGTTAAGGAGTTTTAACATCAAAAAAATATTGTATGATACCTTCCTTCTCACAAATTCTTTAATCAGAAGAGATTCAAACTCGGTTCCATGATCACTTATGATCAATGCAACCTAAGTAGAGTACTCAATATTGATGTTCCTAAGAAAGTCTGTAAGAATCTTAAAGTTATCTGACTTGTTTCTCAAAAAAGAACAATTTAGTGAATCTAGAGAAGTCATCAACAATAACTAGAGTGTATGACTTTACTCCCAAACTTTGTAAAACTATAGGGCCAAAAAGGTCCATATGTAGAAAGTACAAAATACTGGGTGAATCACTTTTATTAATTGATTTAAAACTATTTTTAGTTTGCTTGCTTAATTGACAAGCCCTGCAGAGTCCTTCCTTCTTGTAAGAACCAAAAGGCATTCCTCTAACAAGGTTGTCTTTGGAAAATTTGGCAATATTCCTAAGGTTTACATGACCTAGTCTTTTATGCCATAAATCATTAGTGTTACTAATTTGGTTAAATAAACAAATTTCTGAATTAGCAGATTTGAATTAACTACATATATGTTTCCTTGTCTAATTCTAGTTTAAACAGTTTTGATTTTATCAGAAGTAATAATACAAGAAGTCTGATTGAATGATACCTGATAACCTTCATAATATAATTGGCTTATGGATATTAGGTTATGCTTGAGACCACTTACATAGGCTACCTTCCTAAAGGTAACTACTCCAACTTTGACATTTAAATATCCTTCTTTCTATCCACAGTTGGAGTCTCCAAATATCACTTTTGGTCCAAGCATTGCTTTGAAATAAGTTAGGTTGTCTTTAATTCCTATCATGTGTTTTGAACAGCCACTATCCAGATACCACTGTTCCTCTGTGGTAGGATAGTTCTTCACCAGCACAAAAATAGGTTAGGTGTTCTTGACCTAGGTAACCTTGGGTCCTTGATTTCTTTCATATTTATTGCTAGAGATATGAGAAAATTCTGGTTTTTCCTTATAACCTAGTGGATAATATCTCCTAGGAGGAATAAACCACTGAGTAAAAGGATTAATAAAGGTTTGATTTTGATTAAAGTTTTGAACCGAATAAAAGTTTCTGTTATAGGAAATTGTGTTCTATGAATTGTAATAAGTTCGTCGATCTGCATTCGACGAATATGGATGAGTTCGTCGAACTCTCTTCAGAGAATGAAAGTATTAATTCTTTGCGCCCCACATTCGTCGATCGTGGTTCGACGAACCATATTGAGTTCATCGAGCACAGTTAGACGAATAATTATACTGAAAGTCTGCGTTCATAGTTCGTCGATCTGAGTTCGACGAACCATATTCATTTCGTCGAGCTTGGTTCGACGAAACATGTTGAACATAATTTTTACTAAATTTTTTCTTTTTCTTTTGTTTAGTATTATATAAAACTTATGTTTCTTTATTAGTGTCTTCTACCTTTTCTTTTGCTTTTTCAGAAATGAATTTAACAAGAGTTGATAATATGTTTTTCTGTAATAGAGGAGGCTAACTAGATGAAGCTCCCAAGCCTAGTTTGCCATTAAGCATGGCATTGACTGTAATTGTGATATTAATAAATTTGATACTTCTCCCATTAAGGGATTATTCAAATTCCTTAGCCTCAGATAATTTAGTTTTCAAAGATATTATCTTTTATGAAGCATTATCTAGATCATCTTTGAGTTTAATATTTTTAGAAAATAGGTTATCAAATTCAATTTGCTTTAATCTGAGGAGTTTGATTTCCTTCTTAGATTTAAATAAATCATTGCATAATAATTTAAATTCAGTTTTAAATTGATCTGAAGTAAAATCAAAAGAGGAAATTACCTGATCTTCTTTTGATACAGATTCATCTTCTGAGTTGTCAGCTTCTGAATTAGCAGCTTCAGAGTTACTGCAAGATGCATTGATTGCCATCATGCAGACCTCTCTAGCCTTGGCATCTTCTTCATCCTCACTAAAGCTGGATGAAAACTCTTCCTCTGAGTCACTCCAGGTTTCAGAAACCAAGCCTCTCTCCTTTTTGTATTTGTTGGAGGAGGGCTTGCTGGAATGTTTCTTGGAGTCTTTCTCCTTTCTTTTATCTTTCTTTAGAGTTTCTGGACAATGTTAATATGTGTCCAGGTTTCCTACATCCATAGAAAATTATTTCTTTAGTTGGAGTCTTATCATACCATGGCTTATCTTCTTTTCTAAAAGATCTTCTCCTGAAATCCTTTCTAGCCATCTTGTAGAATCTTTTAGCCAAGAAACTCATTAACTCTTCATTATCAGGAAGAGCTTCTTCTTCCTCAGATGCCTTAAAAATAATGACCTTCCTGATGATGACGTCCTTTGCTCAGCTTCTCTGGTCTTGATGAGTTGCTCATAAAACTTGAGCTTGCCAAACAAAGTTTCAGTAGAGATTTCATTTAGGCTTCTGGCTTCCTTAATTGGCCAGATCCTAGACTCCCATGTGCTAGCAAACCACATAAGGATCTTTTCATTTATCTCTGTCAATGTGATGTTCTTGTCCCGAGTTTTCAGCTCATTTATTATGAGATTGAGTCTATTATACATGTCTATACTTAATTCTGACACTTCCTTCTTAAAATTCGCATACTGAGAGATCAAGTGTGATCTCCTATCTTTGCTTTCATCAGCAGATCCTACTACCATAGTATTTAGGGAGTCCCAAATGGCCTTTGCTGAAGTACATTCAGCAACCTTCTTGAATATTTCATCAGAGATAGTTTGGGACAAAATGTTCATTGCTTTAGCATAAGCAATCTTGGCCTTCTTCTGAGCAACAGTCCACTCAGGTGGTGGAACTTCATTTGTGCTTGTTGTTGTAGCCACTAGTAGTGGGGGACCTATCAAAATGGAATTATATATATCTTCATCAATGGAATTCATGTAAAGCCTAATCCTTGCCTTCTAAAGAGCAAACTTATTAAGATTTCACACTGGAGGTCTGGTGCTTGAATACTCCATATTTTGTGCCATGATAAAAAGAACGAACTACAGAAAATAAGATCTATCAAAGATCTTTTGGTTCAGGTGTTAGCCTGTGAAACCAAACAACCAGCCTCTGATACTAATTAAAGGTGAGGGATAGATCTAACTAACTCTAGAGGGGGGGGGGGTGAATAGAGTATTAAAAATATTTAGATAATTTTTTTATAGCGGATTAAAATAGGTGATATATATATATATATAAAAAGAAAAATATCACAGCACAGAAAATAAACAAGTAAAGGCACAACCAGACGACACAAAGAATTTATAGTGGTTCTCCAATAAACCTGGGTACATCCACTCTTCTACCACCCTAGTAGGAATCCACTACAGGTTTTTGCTTAAGTGCTCTGCCACCACAGATTTTTGCTCAGTTGCCCTGTCACCACAAGATCTATTTTTCTAAGGGAGATCTAGCAACCCTTAGAGCTTTTGATCTGGTGCCCAAAAGCCAATCCCAAGATGCTGGGTACACTGAAAAATATGTACAAGATTTGGAGAAACCTCATCTTACTCAATGATATACATCAATTTATATTTGATGGATGTTTGAGTTTCAATGTGCAGGTGTAAGGTTTGCAAAGAAATTCTCTAAGTACAAGTGTCGACACTTGTGAAGAATTGTGTCGACACCGAGAAGTTGTGTAGACACTAGAAGCAAAGCTATGTCGACACCCAGGCATTGTGTCGACACCTGAAGAAGAAGTTATGTCGACACCTAAGGCAAGAATTGTGTCAACACCTAAAGCAGAAGCTATGTCGACACCCAGGAGTTATGTGGACACTTGAAGAAAGGCATGTGTCGAAACTCAGGAATTGTGTCGACACCTGAAGAAGGTTTGTGTCGACACACAGTACTTGTTTTGACACACACTCAACGCCATCTTACAGCAACAGCTATTCTCAGTCTGAAGGATTGTGTCGTCACACAGGACTTGTGTCGACACACACTCAACGACAGCTAGACAAACACTAAACGCCATTTGTCTGCATCGGCTATATCAAGACCAGAAGAAGTTATGTCGACACACAGGACTTATGTCGACACACACTCAACGACAGCTGGACATACACTCAATGCCATCTGTCTGCAGCAGTTATGTCGAGACCAAGAGTAGTTATGTCGACGCACAAGACTTGTGTCGACACATACAAAAAGAAGATGTGTCGAGTAGTAGAAGAAAAACTATGTATACACATGGAGTGTTGTGTCGACATCATCATAACTTGTATCGACACTTAGTCTATTTATGTCGACACATATGAAGCAGTTTGCTGAGTGGTTCATGCTGAGTTGTAAAGTCTTTGAGGAATCAACTGTCATGACTGGTGACTCAACAGCTTTCATTACCAACTGGTCTGACACCTTTGTCAGAACTGTCGAAGGTTATTACAAACCGGATCAGCCGGTAATCAAGAGAAAACTCTATATAAAGGACTGATCCGTGACAAATAAAAAAAAATAACTAATACAGAGATAAAAAAAAAGTGATTCGTCCAAAGAGAGAATTCAACAACAAGAAAAGGGTAGACCCTTTAGAAGGCAGATTCTGATCAATCTGCCGAGAAGATTCAGATCTTATTTTGAATTCAAGGAAAAGGCTGACAGGAGATCAATTTCTACATAAACTAAAGTTCAACCTTATTTTGTTATATAAAAAAGCTTTGAAATAACTAAGTCAGGTTGATCTGAAGATTCAGTTTATTAAAGAACTGATCAAGAAGCTCACACCTATAGAGTGATCTATCTGGAGATATTTTTGTATCTTTTTAATACTCAATTTCTTGTAGGATCTTTTATAAGATCTGAGTTATAAGCCTGTAATTATAAAGGCTGAGGTAGGGATATGTGCCTGAGGTGTAGCACTTATGATAGTCTGAGTTGTAAGCCTAGTTATAAAGGCTGAGGTAGGGTTGTGGCCTGAGGTAGGATTCTTGGGGAGTATCTGAGGTAAGACTTGTATAAGTCTAAGCTATAGGAACCAATCTGGTTCTAAGTTGTAAGATCTGTGGATCTGAGTTAGTGGAAGAAAGTTGGGTTGAATCCAGTTCTCTACTGGATAGGCGAAAGGGGAAAGTGGATGTATACATACCTTTGGAACCACTATAAATCTGGTGTATGCTGTGCTGTGATTTCTGTGCTGTGATTTGCATTTTCTGTGCTAAGTAAGAACAAGTTATTTGCCTAAAATTCTTAAAGATAATTAGAACTTTTCATCCCCTCCCCCTCTAGGTGTTTATGCTCTTGAAATAAGTCTTTCAAGTGGTATTAGAGGGAGATTACTCAAAGATTGACCTAACAGTTTGAGTGAATCTCCAAGGCAATTAACAAATTTCAAGAATGGGTTCAAATGAGAATCAAAAGGAATTTGGATCTATGAAACTGCATATCTGCAGAAAAGAATGCTTTGGCATATGGAAGGAAATGGTCAGGTTGTTCATGAAAGCATCTGATTCAGGAATCTACATCACAGTACAAGAAGGCCCCTTCATTCCAATGGAGGTATTAGTTCTAGATGCAAATATTAGAACCCCAAAGAGTTATTCTGAAATGACAAAGGATGAGATCATCCTAACAACACTAGACAAAAGAGCACAGAAAATTATTGTAAGTGTTATAGATGATGCCACATTTCAGAATCTGGTGCATTGTAAAACCTCCAAGGAAATTTGGGACACCCTAATTGTCTACATGGAGGGAACAAAAGAAGTTAGAGAGGACATAAAGTCTATGCTGAATCAAGAATATGAGAGCTTTAGACAAGCAAAGACTGACAACATAGCTGAATGTTACAAAAAGTTCTTCAGGATAGTTAATGAGCTAATAATATATGGAAGATTCTTCAGCACATACTAACTGAATGACAAGTTTCTCAGGTCTCTGACAAAGTACTGGGACACAAAGATTTGTGCCATCAGATAGGTGGCCAAGCTTGCTGATACACCTCCTCCTACACTGTTTGGAAAGCTACTATCATATGAAATGCAGCTCACTGCCAGAAAGGAGGAAGAGAAGAGCAGCATGTCTGAGTATAAGGGTATGTCTGTTGCCTTCAAGGCTGAAGGCACAAGAAAGGGTAGGAGAAAGTCACCTTCTCCACCCAGAAGGAGTGCTGAGGCAGAAGACAAAAATCCTGACAATAGCTCATCAGATAGCCACACCTCTGATGAGGACTTTGCTGCCTTTACAAGGCAGTTTCAAAGGTTCATGAAAAAGAAGAAATGGAGAACCAGGCCATCTACATCCTTCTCCAAGGATGAGTATTACAAGAAAAAGAAGAATCCCAAGGAGGACAAGTATGCCTCAAAACCAAGTAAACAAACTAATTCTAAGATTGTTTGCTATTGTTGCAATAGGCCTGGACATGTCATAGCTGACTTTCCAGATAAGAGGATTGAATCTAAGGAAAAGAAGAAGCATCAAGTGAAAGGCAAGAAGGAGAAATCCTTTATTGCTCAAAAGCAGAAGAGTTGGACAGACTCTTCATCTTCAGGATCGGGAGAAGAAGAATATGCAGAAGCATATGTTAGGATGTTCTCAACAGAAGAGGATTCTAGGGAACAAGAATTCCTACCAATGCTGGACTCCATAAATGGAGTGGAAGATTATTGTTTTAGAGGGCTGATGGCTCAGTTTGAAAATGATCAGAGACAGGATCAGCCTGGTCCAAGCAAGGTATGAAGTTCTCCCTTAGATTCAGATTATTTTGTTGGATGAAAATTAGTAGCATCAACTTCAAGAGAAGGTGATGGTTCTGATTCTGAGGGGGATGTACCTCAACTCATTAATGAGTATGGTGGGTTGTTGCAAGCTCTGAAGAGGAGCAAGTTTCTTATCAAAAAGAAGGCCAAGGAAATTAAAACTCTTAAGCAGGCTGCATCAGAATCAGCCAAGCTGATAGATTTGAAACTAAAGGAGGTTGCAAAACTGAAGAACATAACTATTATTCAGATGAGCACAATCTCTTTCAAGGAAAATCATATCAAGAATCTTGAGGGAAGACTCCAGAAAGAAAGAGAGTTAGTGGCTAAATTCTCTAAGCCAAAATCTGTCTTGCCCTTAATATACAATTTCATTTCTCAAAAATGAAAGACTGATCTAGGTTTTAAGGGAAGAACTAGGGCCACCAATTTCATAGAAAAGGTAAGGCCCCAGTTCAGCCACTAGCTAAAAAGCCCCCAATTTTCTTTTGGAAAGTGATGCAACCTACAAACAGGTATGATCATGATATTACTCATGGTCACTGTGAGTATAGAGATCTCATGGGCAAGGGTGCAAATGCCAATAGGTCACTCTATAGGCAAGCCCATCAGGTTCAAAAGGAATTCTTGGGGACTACTGCTCCAGCACCTACACTTAATAGGACTGCTGGCAACAAAGTTGTGAAGACTGTACCTAAAAGAAGGTACAATAGATTAGAGTATTGGTGTTGTGGCAAGGTGGGCGATTTTGCCATGGATTGCTGGTTTAACACAAGTGTTAAAACTAAGAATAGTTTACCAGTCAGAAAAGCTGCAGGATTTCAAACTAACAAGGACCTAAGACCCAATAATAATTTGGGTCTAAGGATGAGTGATTCTTTATTTGATGCAGGTGAATCCAAGTGGCCATACCCCTATATGGTACTTGGATAGTGGATGTTCCAGACACATGACTTGAACAAGAAAAATGTTGAGGGTCTATGCACCCATACAGAATGGCCCCAAAGTAATCTTTTATGGATCTGAAAAAGGAATCATCAAAGGATTTGGTAACATTTCTAGTGATTTAGTTACTATCACTAAAGTGGCTTATGTGAAGGGTCTAAAACATAACCTGATTAGCATAAGTCAACTTAGTGATCTAGGTTATGACATCTCTTTCCTCAAAGGTGAGTGCCAAATAAGGAGGTCAAGTGATCAAGAGATCATTTTGATTGGCACTTGGAAAGGGAATGTATATTATCTTAACCTAGATTGTGAGTTTAACATCTCACCAATTTGTCTAGTTGCAGGAGATAAAGCTTCATTATGTGTCATATGGCACAAGAGTCTAGCTCATCTAAACTATAAGTCAATAAGACAGCTTTTTAGCATGGGGTTAGTGAGGAATGGTCCTCAAGTCAAGTGCATCAAAGAGCGTGTGTGCTCTACATGCCAAAAGGGCAAACAGACTAAGTTCTCTTTCCATGCACTTGATACCAAAGATTCAATGGGATGTTTATATTTCTTGCATATGGATTTATTTGGTCCTATATCAGTTCATAGTCTTGGTAGGAAAGTATATACATTAGTTATTGTGGATGACTATTCTAGATTCACATGGGTTTTCTTCTTGAGGCAGAAATCTCAAACTCCTACTATTTTCCAGACCTTTGTTAGACAAATTCAGAAAGAATTTAACAATTCAGTTTTAAAAATTAGAAGTGACCATGGAACGGAATTTTAGTCTGAATGTATGACAAAGTTCTGTGAGGAACTTAGGATTCATTAGGAGTTCTCCTCACCTAGAACACCCCAGCAAAATGGTGTTGCTGAAAAAAAAAGAATAGGACTCTAATTGAGGCAGGTAGAACACTACTTAGTGACACTACTCTCCCTGAGTACTTCTGGGCTGAGGTAGTAAATACTGCATGCCATGTACTCAATAGAGCCTCCATCAATAAGAAACATAAGATGACACCCTATCAAATTTTGAAAGGTAGAAAACCAAACATTTCCTACTTCAGAACCTTTGGTAGCAAGTGTTATATCCTAGTTAATGGTAAGCACTACCAAATAAAGTTTGCTGCCAAATCCCTAGAAAGGATATTTATTGGTTACAACAATAATAGTAGGGCATACAGGATCTACAACTAAACTACCCAAGTTGTAGGAGAATCAGTTCATGTTGTATTTGATGAGTCTAAATTGATTAACAGTGAATTGTCTAGTTCTTCAGTTAGTTCTACAGGTCTAACAGACAGGCTGGACAAGCTGACCATCAATAATGAAGCTCCTGCTAGGATGGATGAAGAAAAGATGCATGCTGTCTAGGGGGAGAACAAGACTCACTAGATGATGAAGACAATGAGGAGCATCAAGTTGAGGAAAATGAAGAAGGTCATGAGGTTGAAAGGTTTCCTCCAGCTAGAAGACACCTGAAGGATCATCGAGCTCATCAAATCATTGGTGATGCAAGTCAAGGTGTTCTAACAAGGAGTAAGACAATGAACAAAGTTCTATGTTCTAGCTTCTTGTCACAAATAGAACACAAGAAGTTTGAAGAAGCCATGCTAGACACAAACTGGATTGATGTTATGTTAGAAGAGCTGAATCAATTCGGGAGATGTAAATTCTTGGAACTGGTTCCTAAACAAAAGGATCACAACATTATAGGAACAACGTGGATCTACAGAAATAAACATGATGAGAATGGCACTATTATCAAGAATAAGGCCAGTTTGGTAGGAAAAGGCTACAGGCAAGAGGAAGGGATTGAATTTGATCAAACCTTTGCCCTAGTGGCAAGGCTGGAGGCTATAAGGATGTACTTGGCCTATGCTGCCTATTAAGGCTTCAAGGAATATCTGATGGATGTAAAGTCAGCATTTCTGAATGGTGACTAAAAAGAGGAAGTCTATGTTGAACAACCCTCAAGTTTTGTAGATTCTCATTATCCTGATTATGTATATAGGCTTAGGAAAGCTCTATATGGTTTGAAACAAGCCCCTAGGGCTTGGTATGAAATCTTGTCTGCATTTCTTATTGAGAATAAATTCTCTAGAGGAAAGATAGACAAAACTCTATTCTTTAGGGAATCTAAAGGCAAGATAATCCTAGTCCAGATATATGTTGATGACATTATCTTTGGATCTACTAAAAACGACTTTTGTAGAAAGTTTGCCAAACTTATGCAAGGGAAGTTTGAGATGAGCAGTATGGGTAAGCTGAAGTTCTTCTTGGGACTTCAACTAAAACAGACTGTTGATGGATTGTCAATATCCTTGTCTAAGTTCACCAAGGAGTTGATTAAGAAACATGGTATGGACTCAGCCTCCACCATGAAAACTCCAATGGGAACAAGTATGCCTATAGGCAATGATGAAACAGGGAAACCTGTTGATGAGTCTTTGTATAGAGGGATAATTGGCTCCCTACTCTACTTGACTGCTAGTAGACCTAACATCATGTATGCTACATGTGTCTGTGCTAGGTTCCAAGCTTGCCCAAAAGAATCTCATTATACTGCAGTTAAAAGAATTTTGAGATATCTTAAGGGCACACCTAATATAGGTCTTTAGTACCCTAAGAATAATGATTTCATTTTAACAGGTTTCTCAGATGCAGACTTTGCAAGATATAAAGAAGAGAGGGAGAGTACTATAGGAACCTGTCAATTCCTTGGTGGAAGGCTGGTGTCTTGGTGCAGCAAGAAGCAGACCAGTGTAGCTATATAAACAACTGAGTCTTAATATGTAGCTGCAGGCAGTTGCTGTGAATAATTATTGTGGATAAAGCACCAACTGGAAAATTATGACATTTAGGTAAGTAGAATTCCACTGTTTTATGATAAAACTAGTGTTATTTCTATTACTAAGAATCCTGTATCATACAGTAGAACCAAGCATATAGAAATTATGTTTCATTTCATAAGAGAACATGTGGAGAAGGAAGATATTAGTCTAGAATTTGTAAACACAAATAATCAAATTGCTGATATTTTTATAAAACATCTGGATGAAACTAAATTCAATTATTTTAAAATTGAATTAGGTATGTTGAACCTAGAATAGGTCAGCTCAAGTATTCCTAAGTAGAATATGTCAGTACAAAACTTCTTTGAAAATTTGTCTGTTGGAGTAATTTGCTAACAGGACACGTGTGTGTAGGACCGACCCCGTGGCTTTCCCCATCGCGTTCCTGCTCTGGGTGTTGACCCCGGTGGGCCGCCTGTGGCGGAATATCCCAACGTTCCTGTGGTTGGGATTAGTCCCACATCGCTCGCAGTGCTCGCTCCTCCGTGTTTATGTACCCCGTCACCCTTCATCTCAATACCAGTGTTTTGAGATGTGATATGGGCGGGCGGGTTATCACATGGTGTCAGAGGACTCGATCTTATCCTCCTGATTCTCTGCACCCTGTCCGCGCGGCTTGCTTCTTCCTCTCTCGACCTGTTCTCGCGGCTTGTTTCTTCTGCCTGCCTTGCTCCCTGTTCGCGCGGCTTCTTTCTCCTCCTTATCATTACTTTGTGTGTGCGACCTCTTTTTTCCCTGTATTTCAGTCGCCGCGACCTGCTGCCTTATTGTCCTTATTTGATCTTCACTTCTGTTCGTGCGGGCTGTCTTCTAGCCGTTCGACTTCTTTCCCTCTGCTTGGTACTGCGGCTGTGTGGTGACTTTTCTGGCCGCTGGTGTCTGACATCATGACCGCTGCAGCTCTTCTTCTTTCTATCTGCGCGTCTTGTTTCCTAACCGCGCGGCTTCTCGTTGATTTCTCCTTTGGCCCTTTTTGAGACCTCAACTACCACTACTCCTATTGCCAATTCGGCTCCACCTCCTACTCCTTCCAGAAACCTTGGAACAGTTTCTAAACTTGTTGGTTCCAACTATCCAGATTGGAGCGTTTCTTTCACCTTTGTCCTTTGCTATCAGCGCAAATGTCATCACCTCACCGATGACCCTCCTCCTCCAGACTCTACTCAAATTGTTGACTGGGATGCCGGTGACACGCTTGTCCGCACTTGGTTGGCTAACAACCTCTCCGATGAATGCCTTCCTGTCATACGCCATGATGAGACGGTCAAGACCGCATGGCTTCACCTTGCTGCTCTCTACTCGAAGGGTGTCAAGACATCCCGCATTTATACTCTCTATGTGGATCTCTTTGATCGTCCTTCCATATCTCCTGCTGCGGCTTATCAGCAAGTTCAAGCTCTTGGCGCCGAAATCCTCAAGAATCGCCCCTTCTCCGCAGACTTGGTCGAGCAACACAAACACTTCCAGGAACTCCTGGTTGTTTGTTATCTTCTACGACTCCCCGAGTCTTTTGATATCATCTGCCAACAGATCTTGGGAGAAGCAGAGTCTCCCACTTTGGATGCCACTGCGGCTCGCATCGCCGCTGTTACTTCGCTGCTCCAATGTCCTCTATTGTCCTCCCCTCCTCCACAGGACTCCTATGCTCACCAAGTTCAATGGGGTGGAACTAGTGGCTGCAGCCAGTCAGGCACATGCGGTCCGTCAAGGTTCCTCTGCTCTCACTATGATCGTACCGGCCACTCTATTTACCCCTGCTGGGAGAAACATCCTCATCTTTGACCCTCTGGTGATACTTCTTCCTCAACCTCCACCTCCTCTCGGCCATCTACTTCTGTGGCCACGACCTCAGGTAGTGCACACGTCGTTACCCAAGGTAAATTGATGATTGACTCTGGTGCTACAAATCACATGACCGAAAACCCGCAATGCTTCTCTATCCTAGAAACGTGGGATTGGTTACCCCCGGTTCTTGTTTCGGATGGTTTACCTTCCCCGGTTCATGCGGGCATGGTTCAAGTAACCCCGTCGCTTCGCTTAGCGGACACTCTCTATGTCCCGAAGTTCCCTGACAATTTGCTATCTGTTACTACTTTATGCAAGCAACTTCAGTGTTCTGTCTTATTTACTCCCACTTCTTGTTGTTTTCAGGTCCCGAGGACCAAATGGACGATTGCTACTGGGACTTAGAGCGGCTTCCTCTAGTTCCTCGATAATGTTTTCGCTCCGTCTGCCTTCTCTTCCTCGTCTACCGATCTGCTTCAATGCCATCTTCGCCTTGGACATCCTCCTCCTCGGATTCTTCGTCAGCTTCTTCCCCACTTACCTCAGACCAGTCCTCCGCTCAACTGTGATGCGTGTCAGCTTGGCATACATCACCGCTCCTCCTTCCCGCCAAAGCAAGGCCGTGGTTCCTCCCTCCCTTTTGATCTCATTCATTTTGATGTCTGGGGTCCTGCTCCTACTCTCACTGTTGGTCGGGGTAGTTCTTACATTGTAACTTTTATTTATCATTTCTCTAGATGTTCCTGGATGTATCTATTAAAAGATCGCTCTGAACTCTTATCTTTATGGCAATCCTTTTATAATATGATTAAAACTCAGTTTGTTATTTCTATTAAAGTATTACGCTATGATAATGCTAAAGAATATCTCAGTCATGAGTTTTCGTCTTTTTGTATGCAACATGGTATTATTCATCAGACCAGCTGAGTTTACACCTCCTAGCAAAATGGGGTGGCGGAGCGTAAAAACCGTCATCTCCTCTATATCGCTCGCACTCTCATGACGCAGATGCAGGTGCCCCGCTCCTACTCGGGCTATGCTATTCTCCTCGCCTGCTATCTCATCAATCGCATTCTCTCTTCAGTTCTCCTTGGCAAAATCCCCTTCTCCATTCTTTACCCGGGCAAGGAACCCTTTCCTCTTCCTCTCCGTATCTTTGGGTGTACGGATTTTGTGCATGCTCCGTCTACTATCCGTGACAAGCATTCCCCCCATTCCACAAAATGTGTCTTTTTGGGGTACTCGACCACTCAAAAAGGCTATTGTTGCTTTGACCCCGTTCTGCGAAAATAGTTTGTTTCCGCGAACGTCACCTTCTTCGAAAATGCATCCTACTTCTCTTCTCAATCCCCGCTTCCTCCTACTGTCTCTGACTCGCCACCATCACTCTGTGTTCCTTCAACGTATATCGACGTCTCCCCTCCTATATCATCTCCTCCTCCGTCTCCTCCTCTCTCCATTATACCCCCTCCCTCTTCTCCGCAGCCGTCTCTCTCTAGTCCCGGGCAAGCTTTCTCCACCACGGATGCTCCGGTCCCTGAGGCATGAGACGACCTGGATCTTCCCATTGCTCTTCGCAAAGTGGTGTGGGCGTGTACCCAACACCCGCTTGCGGCTGTTATTTCCTATGATCGGCTTACTCCTTCTCGCAGGTGCTTTGCTTTTGCTATCTCGGATACCACCACTGAAAGTCTTTAGTGTCAAATAATTCCACCTAGGGGGGGGGGGGGAATACGTGAATTGCAGTCTTTCACGGAATTTAAATAACCTGCACAATTAAACAAATACAGCACAAAAAAGCACACAAGCAATTATAGTGGTTCCCCGATTTGGGTACGTCCACTCTCCCCCCCTTCGACCTATCTCCCACCAAGGGATGACTCAGTCACATCACCAAACGGATTGAAATCCAATAATCACACTACGGAAGGCACCCTTCCAACCGAAGGAGTCACTACTCCTCCACCACGGGTTGCACCCAACCCTTACAACTAGGAATCACTATTCCTTTACAACAAAACAAAAATAGAATGTACAAGAGATACAAACTACATGTGTGGAGAACCCGATGTCCCTCTTCGTTTGTTGAAGCATTCTTGATGAAGACGAAGAGTCCACGACTAGAGAACTCTCTTGGAGATGATCTTGCCAAGATCGGCGGCGGCATGCGATTGCGGCGGCGATGCTTTGTAGATCCAAACTTCTTGATGAAGCAAGTAAGGTCTACCAACGATCTCAATCGGATTGGTCGTCTCAATCGATTCAGAATGAATAACTAACCTCGTTCAACAAATTGAGAGACAAGGGATCTCGAGAGAGAAGCGTGAGACGCTATACTAGCCTCAATTCTGTCGTCGGGAGATCAAAGATGATCTGAGGTCTGCAGCGGCGATTACCTTGTCAGCGGCGACGGCGACGGGAGGATTTCCGCGATCGGCGAGGTCACGCTCAGCGGCATTTGATTTTCCATGAATGATTACTTTTGATGTTTGAAATAAGCATGTATATATACTGTAGAACAACCCTAAATGACCGTTGTGGGGCCCATAAGAAGAAGCCCTAGTTCCGGTCAAAACAGCGCACAGCTTCTTGATACGGTTCAACGAAAAGAGCAAATTTGCCTAAGGCAAATTCTACGAGAAACATTGGTGATTTTCGACGAAGTCGGCGGGAATCACTAACGATTCCCGGCGATTTTGCCTTGGATGATTTTCAGTTGTTAAACTAGTCAGCCTGAGGGAATCGGCGGGAATGCAACTTGATTCTCGTCGAATCGGCGGGAATAAGAATGATTCCCGTCGAAGTCGGCGTGAATCACTTGGTGATTCCCGTCGATTCTGCCTTAGCAGAATTTCTGTAGGAAAACAGTCATCCAGAAGAGGTCGGTGGGAATGAAGCCTGATTCCCGTCGAATCGGCAAGAATCACAAGTGACTCCCGTCGAAGTCGGCGGGAATGACTTAGTGATTCTCACTGCTTTTAACTTGGACGATTTTTCTCTTCCTTACTATAAACTTGGTCTTTGACCCATCTTTGCTCCTCTTCTGCTCTTGATCTATCTTGACCCTGTACTTGAAAATAAGTACACTCCAATAGAGAGAGAACACGTGAGCCAACACATTGATCTACTCAATGAGGGATTATGTTGCGCAGACCCGTATATATTGACTCACTACACCCTGACATTGGTGTGTACTTAGCATGGAATAGCTGCAAGCACAACTTGAAGAAATATCATCAAATACATTGTCAATTCAACTTAGCTTATTCAGGGGCTTCTTCATATCAGTTATATTGTTGATACAATACCCAACAATCTCCCCTCTATTTGAAGAAGCCTAAACCCTACAAGCTAAGGTGAATAAGACAGATGGGAATGAAAAACATAAAATGAACAATCAGTTGAGAATGAAATTCATTACCATTCATTACCATTCATTACCATTTTCCTTAGAGCATACTTAGCATTCTTAGCCTTTGGTAACCACTTTAGTACCTTAGCACCTTAGCCTTAGCCGAGAGGGTAATCTCCCCCTTTCCTGCCTCTGCAAATCTGGGAGCCACCTTATCCTAGGACATAATGCTCCCCCTTAGTTTTTGCATTTGTGCCCTATCTTGAGTTCCTTGCTGATGCTCCCCCTTGATCCAAGAGCCTGGAGCCCTTTAGTCTTCAATCCTCATAGTTCAGCATGCCGAGTTCAGTTTTGAAGAGACTGAACTTGGCCTCGTCTAGGGTCTTTGTGAAGAGATCTGCAATCTGCTTATCCGTGGGGACATAGCAGAGAGAGATTTCTTTGTTTTCCACATGATCCCAAATGAAGTGGTAGCGCACTTCAATATGCTTCGTTCTGCTGTGAGACACAGGATTGTTTGCAATTGCTATAGAACTTGAGGAGTCACAGTACATAGGTACCTCTATGAAATGCAAGTCATAATCTTCTAGTTGATTTCTGATCCATAAAAGTTGTGCACAACAGCTGCCTGCTGAGATGTACTAAGATTCAACCGTAAGGGTTGCGACACAATTCTGCTTTTTACTGTTCCATGAAATAAGCCTTCTTCCGAGGAATTGGCACGTCCCAGAAGTGTTTTTCCTATCATCCTTGCTTCCTATAAAGTCAGCATCTAAAAAGCGTATCAGCTCGACATCATTATTTCTGGGGTACCACAAGCCAAGATTTTGTGTACCTTTAAGATATCTAAGAATTCGCTTTGCAGCGACATTATGAGATTCCTTCGTGTTCACCTGATATCTGGCACAAACGCATGTGGAAAACATAATATCCGGTCTACTAGCAGTAAGGTAGAGCATGGATCAAATTATGCTTCTGTATTTTGTTTCATCAAAAGGTTTCCCTTTCTCATCCTTGTCCAGAGACACAATGGATCTCATTGGAGTCCTCATAAAGGTTGCATTCTCCATTCTGAATTTCTTGAGGAGTTCATTTGTGAACTTCGTCTGAGAAATGAAAATTCCATCCTCAGATTGTTTCACTTGAAGTCCCAAGAAATACTTTAGCTCTCCCATTCTGTTCATTTCAAACTTTCCTTGCATAAGTTTAGAAAACTTCTTGCAAAGATTGTTGTCCGTAGAGCCGAATATTATGTCATCGACATAGATTTACACCAGCAAGATCTTGCATTTGACTTTCCTAAGAAACATTGTCTTATCTATTTTTCTTCTCGAGAACTTGTTCTCAAGAAGAAAATTAGACAGTGTCTCATACATAGCTCGAGGAGCTTGTTTTAAGCCATATAATTCTTTATTACGAAAATAAACATGACTAGGGAATGTAGGATTAACAAAACCTGGGGGTTGCGTGACATATACTTCCTCTTTCAAATTTCCATTTAGGAACGCAGATTTCACGTCCATCTGATAGACAGTGAATCCTTTGTGAGAAGCATACGCCAGGAACAATCTGATCGCCTCGAGCCTTGCAACTGGTGCAAAGGTTTGGTCGAAGTCAATCCCATCCTCCTATCTGTAACCTTGAGCCACCAGCCTGGCCTTGTTATTTATGATGACACCATGTTCATCCAGTTTGTTTCTGAAGATCCACTTGGTGCCGATCATATTTTGGTTCTTTGGTCTGGGAACAAGCGTCTTGACGTTGCATCGTTCGAATTGATGCAGTTCATCTTGTATGATCAATATCCATTACGCATCTTTTTTCGCTTCGTCAAACTTCTTTGGCTCAACCTGTGACAGAAAACTAAGGTGCAAAATCTCATTAATTCTACCTCTCCGAGTTCTGACACCGTCACGAGGATCTCCTATGATCTGATCTCTTGGATGATCCCTCACGTGCCGGAGCTCTAGGAGTCTGGCATCTGGAGCTCTAACAGCTTCTCGGGCTTCTCCTTCTTCTGGGAGATTCTCTCCATCCTGATCGTCAACTTCTCCAGTTGGCGTTGAGGTGGAAAACTTGACGTACTTGGGAGTTGCACCTTTTGCAATCTCATTGAGACTTAGCTGTTCAAGCCTTCCACCTGCACCCTCAAGAATGCCACTAGAAGAATTGCTTTGAAGCAAGCTTCCTTCATCAAAAACAACATTAATGGACTCCTCTACCACTAGGATTTTCTTATTGAAGACCCTATATGCCCGACTATGGCTACTATTGCCCATGAAGATGCCTTCAAAGCATTTTTATCCGAATTTAGTACATGGGTACTTCCCATTATTGAGTATATAGCATCTGCAGCAGAAAACCCTTAAATAGGACATGGTCGGTTTCCTGCCTTTAAATAGCTCATAAGGCGTCTTACGATGATTCTTGTTGATCAATGCTCGGTTCTGCACATGACAAGCCGTGTTGACAGCCTCTGCCCAGAAGTACTCAAGAATAGAGGCATCATTCAACATTGTCATACATGCTTCAATGAGCATTCTATTTCTCCTCTCCGCAACTCCGTTTTGCTGAGGAGTATGCAGGGAGGAAAACTCATGAAAGATACCATGTTCTTCACAGAATTCTGTCATAGCACCAGACTCGAATTCTGTTCCATGGTCACTTCTTATTTTGACCACGGAGAAGTTAAGTTCGTTCTTGATCTGCTTGACAAAATTAGTGAAGATGTCAAACGTATCTAACTTTCGTTTCAAAAAGAACACTCACGTAAACCGAGAGTGATCATCAACAATCAATAGTGTATACGATTTGCCTCCAAAGCTATGAACTTGCACAGGACCGAACAAGTCCATATGCAGAAGATAGAGACATCTGGAGGAGTCTTTGTCTGCAATGCCTTTAAAGGTAGCCCGAGTCTGTTTGCCCTTCTGGCACGTAGGATAAGGGCTATCTTTGATGCACTTAATAGTAGGGGCATCCCTTACTAAGTTCTTAGAAAACAATATATTAATTGTCTTGAAATTAATATGTGCTAATCTCTTGTGCCATGGTTCACAAAGATATGCACTGCCTTTTGCTACTAGGCACACGGGGGTAGAAGAATGTAAGCAAATAAAATCTAAACAAAAGATATTTCTGCTCCTAATGCAAGTTAATACTCTCTCCGAAGAGGCACACGATATTATCAAGCACTTATCCTTGCAAAACATAACGTTGTATTCTTTATCACATAACTGGCTTACACTGATCAGGTAATGGTTTAACCCTTCAACATAGGCCACGTCAGTGATAGAGAATACACCGTTAAAAATCATACCATAACCGCTAATGACTCCTCGATCAGATCCTCCAAATATGACTTTGGGTCCATTTTCGACTGGGGAGTAATCACGCAACAGGCTTCTCGTCCAGGTCATATGCCGGGAACATCCACTGTCCAAGTACCAGATTGGCATTTTGGTGTCCTTTGGACATACCTACAAAACAGAATCAGTTTCCCTTAGGAACCCAATTGAACTTGGGTCCTAGATTCCTTGTTAGCACACTCCCCCTCGGATGGTTAACCCAACCAGTGGTCGGCCTTGCATTGCTAACATGAGGAGTCTCGTTGTATCTTGGCTTAAACCAGCAATCCATGACAAAGTGACCAACTTTGCCACATCACCAACAGTCAAATCTGTTGTACTTTTTCCTAGGCTCCTGCTTCACCCTTGGAATAGGTTGTCCAGCCGGGGCCTTGGATCTGGAGGTGGAGGCGTCATGATGATAGCAGTCACATGATTTATTCACCTCCTGTTCCTTCAGTATAATAGGCTTGGCTTTTGGTGCCTGCTTCCTATTATAACCGCTAGAGAAGTGGCCATAATTCTCCACTTGGATTTCCTCATAAGGTGCCTTTAATACACTCTCATCGTAGTTTCGGGGGAAGGTCCAACCATCATACCGGCTCTTGGGCTTTTCAACTGAGGGCCGGAAGAAGTGGCCATATGTTGACTCAAAGTCCTGCTCATTGCAAGGAAAGCAAGGCTTTCTGAATACAACATGGTCGAGTGGGGCCTTTCCATTTTCTGCAGCAGAGGCCTTCTTAGCAGCCTTATTTTTCCTCTGTTTTCTATTTCTCCTGGATGATTCACCAGGCACACCCACATGACCTAAGCCATCCCCCTTTGCTTGAGCAGAGAATTCTTCAACTAGAGGAAGAACGGTCTTGGGCATAGAGAAGCTTTTGACAATCTTCCTTTCTGCCACAAGCTGTTCTTCCAACTTGTTGATTTCTTCCTGTTTTAGGTCAAGGAGCCTTAGAGACTATGAGTGCTCAGAAGTAAGGCCCAGGTGTTCCTGTCGGAGAGAGATCAAGCTAGTGATCTCTTCTCTTAGAGAAACACCCTCAGCCTTAAGGAATTTGACTTCCTTTTTCTGAGCCCTCAACCTCTTGCGGCATTCCTCAAAGGTATTGAGCAGAAGCTCATACTTTTCGAGGAGCTCAGCTTTACGGGCAGATGGGCTTTCCTCGAGATCATCATCAGGAGACTCAGAGTCAGAGTCAGAGAGGGGGGTACGATCTTTTACCTTCCCAGTAAATGGGGGGGCAGTCTCCTTCTGAGTCAGAGCGACCCACTAGCCCAAAATAGGCTTCCTCATCATCACTGGAGTCTGACGAATCAGATTCACTCAGTGTCTTTGGCTTTTTGGCAATGTAGCTCCTCTCCTTCTTCCTATCTCTAGAGGACCTGTGCTCCTCTCCCTTCCCCTTATCTCTCTTGCTTTGGTGGCACTCAGCAACGACGTGACCTGGCTTATTGTACCAAAGCAAAAATGTCATCAAAGCGATGTTTGTTATATTTGGATTCATACCTGTCAGAAGAATAATTCTTCTTCTGATGTCTGGAGGAGGAGCCGTCTCTCTTTCTTTGATTCCTCAACTTGAAGAACTTCTTGAACTCCTGAGTGATGAGGGAGAAGTCTTCTTAGGATAGCTCTGAGCCGGAAGAGCATGGCTCAGAGTCTTCTTCCTCATCCTTTTTCCGAGAACGGGACGAGGCTGCACCCTTGCCTTTCCTTAAGTAATTGGCTTTCAGGGCCACAGTCTTTTCTCTGGCAGCGGCTTTATCGGCTTCCTCTTCAGCTTTTCTGGTGTTCAGCTGAAGCTCATAGGACAAAAGTTTCCCAAACAGAATCTGGGGATCAGTTTCTTCTAGCTTTCCAAATTCTCTTATGGCGCAGATCTTGGTGTCCCATTCCTTAGTAAGGGATCTAAGGAATTTGTCATTTAGTTCACCATCGGTGACACTCTGCCATAACCCTTTAGGGCATTGACAATCTTCAGGAAGTTCTCGAATGTCACCCCGATTTCTTCCTTGGGACCTTGCCTGAAGGCCTCATACTTCTGGTTCAGAAGGGATCTTTGATCATCCCTTACTTCATAAGTACCTTCCATCAGGATGATCAGGCAGTGCCATATGCCCTTGGCAGTCCTGCAGTTGCAGAAAATCTGCATCATGGAATCATCGACGGCTCATACCAAAATGTTTTGGGCTTTCTTATAACGTCCGACAAGCACCATCTCATCCTTATCCATTTCGGAATGTTTCTTGGGCACTTTCTTGGTTGGATCAATGGTGGAGGCCTTAGTGGGGATATAAGGTCCCTCCTCCACTATCATGAAGAGTCGGGGGTCGACTGCTTCCATGTAATACCTGATCCTTTCCTTCCAGATAGGAAAGTTCAGCTAAGTGCACATTGGGATCTTTCCTTAATACTTGAGTCCTTCCATTTCAGAGATCTTCTTTCTTTTTGACACTAGACACGGGATCTTACTCAAGCTGTTAACCCTATTGTTGAGTAACCTCCCTCTGATACCACTTGAAAGTCTTTAGTGTCAACTAATTCCACCTAGGGGGGAATAGGTGAATTGCAGTCTTTCGCGAAAATTAAATAACCTGCACAATTAAACAAACACAGCATAAAAAAGCACACAAATAATTATAGTGGTTCCCCGATTTGGGTACGTCCACTCTCCCCCTTCGACCTATCGCCCACCAAGGGACGACTCGGTCACTTCACCAAACAGATTGAAATCCAATCCTCACACTACGGAAGGCACCCTTCCAACCGAAGGAGTCACTACTCCTCCACCACGGGTTGCACCCAACCCTTACAACTAGGAATCACTATTCCATTACAACAAAACAAAAATAGAATGTACAAGAGATACAAACTACACGTGTCGAGAACCTGATGTCTCTCTTTGTTCGTTGAAGCGTTCTTGATGAAGATGAAAAGTCCACGACTGGAGCACCCTCTTGGAGAATATCTTACCAAGATCAGTGGCGGCAAGCGATTGCGGTGGAGATGCTTTGTAGATCCAAACTTCTTGACGAAGCAAGCAAGTTCTACCAACGATCTCAATCGGATCGGTCATCTCAATCGATTCGGAATGAAGAACTAACCTCGTTCAACAAATTGAGAGACAAGGGATCTCGAGAGAGAAGCGTGAGATGCTATACTAGCCTCTGTTCTATCGTCGGGAGATCATAGATGATCTGTGATCTGCAACGACGACTACCTTGTGAGCGGCGACGGCGACGGGAGGATTTCTGCGATCGGCTAGGTAATGCTCGGAGGCTTTTGATTTTCCGTGAATAATTATTATTGATGTTCGAAATAAGAATGTATATATACTGTAGAACAACCCTAAATGACCGTTGTGGGGCCCACAAGAAGAAGCCCTAGTTCCAGTCAAAACAGCGCACAGCTTCTTGATACGGTTTAGCGAACAGAGCAAATTTGCCTAAGGCAAATTCGGCGAGAAACATTTGTGATTCTCGACGAAGTCGGCGGGAATCACTGACGATTCCCGTCGATTCTGCCTTGTCCAATTTTTAGTTGTAAAACTAGTCAGCCTGAGGGAATCGGCGGGAATGTAACCTGATTCTCGTCGAATTGACGGGAATAAGAACGATTCCCGTCGAAGTCGGCGAGAATCACTTGGTGATTCCCGTCGATTCTGCCTTAGCAAAATTTCTGTTAGAAAACAGTCATCCGAAAGAGGTCGGCGGGAATGAAGCCTGATTCCCGTCGAATCGGCGAGAATCACAAGTGACTCCTATCGAAGTCGGCGGGAATGACTTAGTGATTCTCGCCGATTTTAACTTGGACGATTTTTCTCTTCCTTACTATGAACTTGGTCTTTGACCCATCTTTGCTCCTCTTCTGCTCTTGATCTATCTTGACCCTGTACTTGAAAATAAGTACACTCCAATAGAGAGAGCACACGTGAGCCAACACACTGATCTCCTCAACGAGGGATTACATTACATAGACCCGTGTATATTGACCCACTGCACCCTGACATTGGTGTGTACTTAGCATGGAATATCTACAAGCACAACTTGAAGAAATATCGTCAAATATATTATCAATTCAACTTAGCTTGTTCAGGGGCTTCTTCAAATCAGGTACATTATGGATACAATACCCAACAACCAGTCCTCGCACATACCAGGAGGCTCATGTTATTCCTCATTGGAAATCTGTCATGGATGAGGAAATCGCCACTCTTACTGAAAGGGGTACCTGGACCCTTGTTCCTCCACCGGCAGGCACTGATGTGGTTAGTTTTCGCTGGGTGTTCGTTGTGAAGTTTCGCCGAGACGGCACTGTGGATCATTACAAAGCCCAGTTGGTGGCCAAAGGCTTTACTCAGACTTATGGAGTTGACTATTTTGATACTTTCTCCCCAGTTGCTCGCCTCAGCACCATCCAGGTTCTTCTCTCTGTGGCCATCAATAGGGAGTGGGCTATTTCCCAGCTTGATGTCAAGAATGCCTTTCTCTATAGGGATCTTCATGAGGATGTCTACGTGGAGCAACCTCCTGGGTATGTTGCTCAGGGGGAGACACGAGTATGCCAGTTGAAGAAGGCCATCTATGGCCTACAACTGAGCCGTCGGGCATGGTTCGACAAGTTTAGTGGCATTGTGGCTGCCATTTGCTTTACAAGAAGTTCGGCCGATCACTCATTGTTTATTCGAAAAACCGCAGCGGGCCTTGTTATTTTGGCGGTGTATGTGGATGATATTCTTCTTACCGGCGATGAACAGGCTGGGGTGGACTTGACAAAGAAACACCTCCGTCAACACCTCGTCACGAAGGATATGGGCTCCCCGAAATATTTCTTAGGGATAGAAATCTCTCGGAAGCCCGACTCGTTGGTTCTCTCCCAACGGAAGTACGCTCTTGATCTTCTACAAGAGGCAGGATTGACCGGTGCCAAACCAGCCCGGTATCCCATGGAAACTGGAGAGGACAAAACATGGACAGATGACTCACCTCTTATATCCGATGCCACGAGGTATAGACGTCTGGTGGGCAAACTCATTTATCTCACGGTGACCAGACCTGACATCGCCTATGTTGTAGGCAAGGACAGTCAGTTCATGCAAGCTCCCTGGGAATGTCATCTTCAATCTGCCTTGAAGATACTAGAGTATGTCAAAGCAGCACCGGGAAAAGGGCTACTCTTTCAGAAGCATGGTCATCTGAGAGTTGAAGCCTACTCATACTCAAGCTATGCGGATGATAAAGGTGACCGTAAATCTACATCAGGTTTTTGCACATTTTTTGGAGATAATCTTGTGAGCTGGAAGCGCAAGAAGCAGTCTGTTGTCTCAAGGTCCAGTGCAGAAGCCGAATACCGGAGTATGGCGTCAACCACGTGTGAGTTAAAATCGTTGCGGGCTCTCATTCTTGACCTAGGAGAGGTCTATGACTATCCTCTGCATATGTTCTGTGACAACAAGGCCGCTATATACATATCCAAAAATCCGGTCTTCCATGAGAGAACGAAACATATAGAAGTAGACTGCCATTTCATCCGAGAAGAGGTCTTGAAGAGACATATTTGCACTCCGTTCGTAACCTCTGACAAAGAATTGGCAGATATCTTCACCAAGCCGGTTTCTACTTCCTTATTGCACATTTGTGATAACCTGGGCATGATTGATATCTATGCTCCAGCTTGAGGGGGAGTGTTGAAGTATGAGACCAGGCGGTCTTGCAGTTTGAGCTTGGCGGGTTGTATACCGAGCGGTCTGGCGTTTTGAGTCTGGCGGGTTGTAGACCGCGTGGTCTGGAGGTTACTCTCCAGCGGTTTGATATCTAGGCTGTTGCTGTTTGTAGTCCGGCAGCCTAGCGGTTTATCTCCGGTGGCTTGGTAACCGGGCAGTCTAGCGGTATCTTACAGCGTATCTCTCTCTCTCTCTCTCTCTCTCTCTCTTGCTTCTGGTATTACCGAGCGGTTAGCACATTGTCTAACCGTGCGGCCTGTTCCGGTCTGTTGTTCTAGCCGCTCAGATTTTGTATAGCTTTAGTCCCATGTTGTTAGTTTGTACTCTCTCCTCTCTCCTCCATTCTATAAAAGGGAGGCCATATCTTTGTAAATGATATCTTTTTGGATAATAAAACTTTCAATTATTCAAAGTTCCGGCTTATTTTTTAGTCGTTTGTTTGCTACTTTCACATGGTATCAGAGGATGGTTTTCTTGCTACGGGGGTGTGTTGGATTAATTTGCCAGTAGGACACGTGTGTGTGAGACCGACCCCGTGGCTTTCCCCATCACGTTCCTGGTCTGGGTGTTGACCCCGGTGGGCCCCCTGTGGCAGAATATCCCCGCGGTCTTGTGGTTGGGATAAGTCCCACATCGCTCGCATCGCTCGCTCCTCCGTATTTATGTACCCCGCCACCCTTCATCTCAATACCTGGGTTTTGAGATGTGATATGGGCGGGCGGGTTATCACATTATCTAAGTATAAAGTTTGTGTCGACACAAGCAGACTTTGTGTCGATACACTCAGTATGTTGTGTCAACAAAGAAAAAGGATGTGTCGACACAGAAACAATATCTATGTCGACAGAAGAATATGTGTCGACACAACTCTATCGAGACTTTAAGTTAGCTGATTTTTATGTCGACACAAAATAATCAAATTCGACACTCTGTATCGAGACATGACCAGTCCATGTCTACACTAACATAAGTATGTCGACATATACACGTCTCGACTAAACTTAAGTATTGTCGGGACCTAGTATTATTACTAAGGCGTGTCTTTTGAACTCCCTTACACCTATACTATAAATAGGTGAAGCTAAAATCTGGTCGACAACGCTCTCCAAATTCTTGGCTCTGCACCTTGTGTCGATATAGACCTTCTCTTCTTTTCACTTCCATCTCTCTCTCCCGACAATAGCGCCTCATTAGGATGACAAAGTGAATGAAGGCTATGAGTTGGTTCGTGGTGGATTCACGACAGCGTCGCCAGAAATCCAGGGTGTAATTACCCTAATTTCAGAAAATGTTTTGGAAATCTTGGTCTCAAAACCAACTCAGATCTTGAAGAAGGATATCATGGAATTTTATTCATCAGCCACTGTAGACATAGACGGGAAGAAGCTCGAAGCCACAGTAAAAAATTCCCGAGTGAAACTTACACTGAAGACGATTAGGAAATCACTCCAACATCCTAAGGTTAAGGATGAAGATGACATCATTCCACCAATGACAAAAGATGCTTTAAGCTTGTGCGGGCTAAACCCTAATACCAAGGTTGGATCATCCATCACCAGGAAAGGGATGAATTCACAAGGGATGTTCCTATCTGAAATAGTAGGCAAGGTGATTTTATGTAAAACAGGTGGACATGACAGAATTTCAGCCTTTATGTTCCATCTAATTACAAGAATAATTTTTAAGCTAAAAACAGACTGGGCATCAATAGTCTTTGACAAAATACAAGAAGGTATAAAGAAACCAAATCTCAGAAGGATTCTGAGTTTATGTTTATCTTCAACAATACCAGATGTAATGAGCCAACTTCCAGGAGCAAATATCAACCATATGAGGAGAATGGACTCCAGAATTCTGTCTATGTAGGATAGGGTATTAACCAAGGAGGTTTCTACTCCACAAAAACAGACCAAGAAAGAAAAGAAGAATAAGGAAGTTGTTTAGCAAACAGAATCCTCTAGTTACTCTGAAGAGGAAGTGGTCTTCAGTTTAGATGAATATAGGCAACAAAAAGATGCTCAAGATTAAGTAGAGAGCAGTGTGCTCCCAGAGCAACAAATAGTCACTACTCTAGGGGGAGAAAATCCTGCACCAGCAGCACAAGATACTGTACTTTCTGAGTTGCCTGCTAAAGGGGGAGCAATTAATATAGTTACTCTAGAGAGTGACCATGCTGCTGATACAGTAATGGATATTATATCAGATATCAATAATGAAGCACTGCTAAATGTGGAGAAAGAGGCACAAGATGTGCAGTTGAAAGATACTGCTCAGGATGAGCAAGTAAGTATCCCCTTTCTAGAGAAGTCCCTGGACAAAGATCCGGATGTCCAGGGAGAACCTTTTGTTTTACAAACTAATCTTGTTCCTCCTGTACAGATGAAGCAAGAGTTCACTATGGAAGAGCTCTTTTCTGATTTACCAGCTGCAAGGATTGAGGGGGAGCAATCACAAATTGAAAAGGAATTGCCAGAGACTGAGGGGGAGGAGCTACTAAATGCCCCATCTAATAATGAAACTATTGATATAGATAGCTCATCACAACCCTCTGATGATGAGGAAGCCTCTATGGATAAGAAGAGGAAGATTGTTGCAATTAAGAAGAGGAGCTCAGGCTACAAGAAAGCATTGCAATCAGTCATTCAACCATCTGCTCCAAGCATGGATTTCAGTTCATTACTAGTCCAATTGCATGTTAAATTGGATGAAAAAAGGCAGTCTTTAGAAAAGTATGCGGATGAGTCAAATAAAGACCTGTAGTTCCACCTAGCACAAGACATTAAGTCAATCAGATTTGAAGTCAATCAGATTTGAAGTCAATCTTCATAAGAAAGAGATGGCAGATTGCTTCCATAAGGGAGGCAATGTTGTAGTATATTTGGCTGAGAAATAAAAGCTTATAAAGACTGAGATTGAGGACATTGCCACCAAGCAAGGATATGTTTTAGAAAATAAATTCGGGTCCAATGAAAATCTCAAACACTCTCATGAAGAAATTCTCAAAAAGCTGGGAAGTATTTCCACTGATTTGAAATCTGAAATATCAAAGAAAATACAAGACGATCTAGCTACTATCCAAACAGTTATTGGAGCCTCTCAAAAGACAATTTCTGATACCTTAATTAAGTTAAAAGACTATTATAAAGAAGGTACAAAATATCTAGTTGATCAGATAAGATATCAAAAGAATGATCTAAGGGAGCATATAGCTAGAGAAGTCATAAAGGGGGAGAGATTGTTAGTCAAAGCTAGCTCTGACCATGCAAAATGGGTCTCTAATTCCATCAGAGCTACACTTGGCTTTCCTCATTTGTATGATGATGACAATGTTGCTGAGTCTGGAGTGCAACCTGCTAATATTGAAGGAGATCGGCCTTAAGTTGCATAGGTTATTTACCCTCCTATTGACTTTGACATGGTTCAATAAGAAGTGCAGATAATGTACAGTCCTTCACAGGAGGCCTCAAAGGTTATTATTGAAAAAGTAGAAATGTTAGAGGCTGCCAAACAAGCTCAAAAGGAGGCATAATTATCCAAGAAAAGGTTCAGAGAACAGGCTGAGTTGAAGCCAGATTTTGAGCAATGGAGCCCTACTTCCAGGAATATTATTTTGACTGCCTAGAATGCTGTAAAGGATAAAACCCATGACAGGGGTAAATGGTATTCTGAGCAAGAATGGAACAAATATCAAGCAAATCAAGAAGTCCATTCTTCAGTTCAGAAGGAGTGCAAAAGCTGGGAAGTTAACTGCTAATGCTCTGGAGCCTAGCAGGTACTTCCCCAAGCCCTTTCACTATTTTTAAAGGCAAAGGATAAAGGCTGAAGAATATAAGAAAAAGGATCTCAAAGGGAAGAAACTTGTTGATGATACAGACCCTACTGTGCAGGCAAAGATTCAATCTAGAAAAGGCATTATAATTAAGGAGCCTAGTCAATCATAGGATAGATAGGCTTATGTATAGAACAATGTAACTTTTTTCTTTTGTTCTAAGGAAAAACATGTAAACCCAGAATTTTCTGATTAATAAATAAAATCAGCTTCACTATTTATTTTAGTTATTTACATTTTTTGTGTGTTATCTTGCACTGAAATGTATATACATCTATTTTTATGTGCTTTATTATGAGTGATGTATATCTTTGACTAAGGGTTATGACTTCTCCAAATAGGGGGAGATTGTCGGGTACACTGAAAAATATGAATAATATTTGGAGAAGCCTCATCTTACTCAATGATATACATCAATTTGTATTTGATGGATGTTTTAGTTTCATTTTGCAGGTGTAAGGTTTGCAAATAAATTCTCCTAGTACAAGTGTCGACACTTATGAAGAATTATGTCGACACCCAAAAGTTGTGTCGACAATAGAAGCAAAGTTGTGTCGAAACCCAGGCATTATGTCGACACTTGAAGGAGAAGTTTTGTCGACACCCAGAATTGTGTCGTTACCTAAGGCAGGAATTGTGTCGACACCAAAAGCAGAAGTTGTGTCGACACCCAGGAGTTATGTCGACACCAGAAGAAAGGCATGTGTCGAGACTCAGGAATTGTGTCGGCACCTGAAGAAGGTTTGTGTCGTCATACAGGACTTGTGTTGACATAAACTCAACGTCATCTTATGAAAACAGCTATTCTGACTCTGAAGGCTTGTGTCAACACACAAGACTTTTGTCGACACACACTCAACGACAGCTAGACATACACTCAACTCCATTTGTCTGCATAAGCTATATCAAGGCTAGAAGCAGTTGTGTCAACACACAAGACTTGTGTCGACACACACTCAAAGACAGCTGGACATACACTCAACGCCATCTGTCTGCAGCAGTTATGTCGAGACTAGGAGTAGTTATGTCGACACATAGGACTTGTGTCGACACATACAAACAGAAGATGTGTCGAGTTGTAGAAGAATGACTATGTCAATAAATGGAGTGTTGTGTCGACATCATCAAGACTTGTGTCGACCCTTAGTCTATTTGTGTCGACACATATGAAGCAGTTTGCTGAGTGGTTCATGCTGAGTTGTAAAGTCTTTGAGGAATCAACTGTCATGACTGGTGACTCGACAGCTATCATTACAACCAGGTCTGACACCTTTGTCAGAACTGTCAGAAGGTTATTACAAACAGGATCAGTCGGTAATCATGAGAAAACTCTATATAAAGGACTGATCCATGATAAATTAAAAAAAACAACTGATACAGAGATAAAAAAAAGTGATTCGTCCAAAGAGAGAATTCAATAACAAGAAAAGGGAGACCCTTAAGTAGGCAGATTCTGATCAATCTGCAGAGAAGATTCAGATCTTATTTTGAATTCAAGAAAGGAGCTGATAGGAGATCAACTTCTACATCAAGTAAAGTTCAACCGTATTTTGTTCTATCAAGAAGCTTTGAAACAGCTAAGTCAGGTTGATCTGAAGATTCCTTTATTCAAGAACTGATCAAGAAGCTCACACCTATAGAGTGATCTATCTGGTGATATTTCTGTATCTTTTAAATACTCAATTTCTTGTAGGATCTTTTGTAAGATCTGATTTGTAAGCCTGTAATTATAAAGGCTGAGGTAGGGCTGTGTGTGTGAGGTATAGGACTTGTGATAGTCTGAGTTGTAAGCCTAGTTATAAAGGCTGAGGTAGGGCTTGTGGCCTGACGTAGGATTCTTGGGGAGAATCTGAGGTAAGACTTGTATATGTAAGACCCCCCTCCCGGAACACAAGACACGGCACGAGAGGGGTCTTATGCCAAGAACAGCCGCCTTGCGGTAACACTAGCACCCAGGCTAGCCTGTACCACAAGACGCCTACTCTGCCGGCTACCAACAATATCAACAGATAAATGCCAACCCAACCATGATAATATGAAAGTCAAATCCACACCAAGCATATGTCCATAATATCATAAATAAAGAAGCTACAACAAGCTTCTAATATCAGAGTACGTAACCAGAATTGCCTCGAAAGGCTACAACAAAATCTCTCTCACACACACATCGGTAACCGACGGTAGCAACGGTACCGTCCCTTCAGGCCCTGTCACCCTGGCCTGGCTGTCCGTCTGCATAGCCTGCTGCTCCACCTGCGGGGTTTCCTCCTAAAAAGGAAGACGTAGCAACCGTTAGTCAAAAAGACTAAGTGGTTTCACATCCGCTACCCCGGCGACTCCTCGGCACCGGGCGGAGAAAGGAACAGGTACAATATATAAATAACAGTAGTACAACAGGTGAAGTGAGTATACATACCATAAGCAGCAACATTAGCAGTGTATAATAAATAAGCTCTTATTTCAAATCTACGAACTACAGCAGCAAGAGAGTATATAACTAGAATAGTAAGTAACTCAACTTATATGGATGCCCATACAAGTATATAAGTTGAGGGTCGTTCAGCAGAAAGTAACTCATCGTATAGGAGTGCCCATACAAACTTATACGATGAGGGTCTTGTGTATATAATGAAGTGCGATGCTATGTATGCAATGCAATGACACACCCATGCTCAAGCACATGCAATCGCTATGTCGACACAGACTTATAGTTCCCACTATTCGAGCAGGTAGCTAACCTCTCAGGCATCAACCGTCGTGGCCAAACGGTGACAGTGGAGCGGGCATCTCCACTACTAGGCTGGTCTCCACACTACCTGGCCTAGGCCTCCGTACGCCTCCACGCTAGGACACAACAGCGGAGCTCACATGCGTACTACGGCTCAGCGGGTTCTCTCGGGTAAATAAGCACCAAGATCCTAGCCCCTGTCTGGCCTATGGTATGACACGGAAGGAGCCTCGGAAATGAGCACGAGGACCAAGCCCAACCGTTCACCTGGCACGAAAGGAGCCTCGGGACGTGGACACTGAGGACCAAGCCCAACCGCCCAAGGTCTAACTATCAACTCCCATCGGTGTGACGATTGGCGAGCCCGTAGACCTGCCACACTATCCTTAACCAGGGATTACGACACCGCGTGTCGACTCACACCACATGCAATTCCACAATTCCGTGGCATGGAAGGAGCCTCGGAGAAAGCACGAGGACCAAGCCCAACCATCCATCAAATACGGAAGGAGCCTCGGGACGTGAACACCGAGGACCAAGCCCAACCGTCCGATTTTATCCAACTTAACCTCATTCCCATTAGTGATGGTCAACACCGCACTTGTTAACTTTCACAATGTTACCGGTGGGGAAACGACCCTCTAAGCATTGGACTATCCATTCCCTTCCATCACTCCATTACACATCCGGGCCATAGTTTTAACCATTTACAAATCCTTCCAAATGAATTCAACATATTATAGATAATGCGCATAATGTTGATCTAACAAATATAACAAAGCCTTTCATTCACTTAGGCTTGATTCACATCTCGACATAGGAATTCAAGTCCTCAAACATCAACCTTCACATTACCTCGGTGATTAACAAAAAAGAATTCACCCAACCTCGAGACGAATTGCAACATCTATTCCATCGAATCCAAGTTCATATTATAATCATCTAGAATTATGCGTAAACTGGTCAGCAACTTTGACTGAGGATTCCCGTGGCTACAGGTATCACCCAAAAACGTGCCACCACTCGTTGGAAAGGTAATTTCAAGGGCTATAACTTTCCTGTTTAGTGAAAAGCCCATATCTGGTCACATCATACCAGAAATGCAACTCGAAGTCTGCTGCGTACAGGATATAGAATTCCTGGCCATTAACTTCCAACCGCAGCAGATTCAAACGGACTTTCCCGTGGCTACAAATATCGCATGGAAACGTGCAACCACTCGTTGGAAAGGTAATTTCAAGGGCTACAACCTTTGTGTTTAGTTGAAAGCCCAGATCCGCCCCTTCTTGCTTAAAAATAGCCAAGAAGGTGGCTGCGCGCAGAATACAGATTCTGCATGCATCTTGAAGCGAAGTGAACGGCATCCGTTCATCTTCCTCCTTAAGCAATTTTCCCCAAATCGTAACCAGAAGTTCCTCCACCCTTATTCTCCCTCTTGAGGCCATTTCCTCTTCACGAAACCACCCCTATCATCACTTTAAAGCGAGGGAAGGTTGAAGACGACTAAGCTTTAGAGCACAAGCTCTAGCGTGGCCTTCCTAGAAAGCTTCATCTCACACATCAAGACTCGTTTGAGTCGATGTCTAGCCTAAGAATAACTATAGATCTAGCACCAAGGGAGAGGGGAGGAAACTCACCTCATTTCCGGCGTTTCCTCCGTTGCCGGCCATGGATCGCATTATTCTCCGTGGCGGCATCCTTGGCTTCGTTAGCAGTGTTCTTCCACGGAAACGGCGGAGCTTCTCCTCCAGAATCCGGCTCCGGCGACCCACGATATCTCCTCTTCCGCTCCCGTCGGTTTGCACGGTGACGGCTCGGCAAGAACGATATGCTAGGGTTTGGTTTACTCCCTTTTTATATTACATATTAGGCTAAATCACTTCCGCCACGTGTCACTCTATAATTGGACCGCCCAAATTAGGTTTCGTTTGAAGTGACCGGTCCAAGGATCATTCAGCACGAATCCCGAAGTCCGGTTCAGTCCGCCTGTACAAGCCGGCGAATCTGCCTGGGCGAAGAAAATGCCCAAGTAAAATTCGGCGGAAATTAGTCGCCATTCTCGCCGATCGGCGAGAATCGTCAGGTCATTCTCGACGATCGGTGAGAACCGTCAGGTCATTCTCGACGAATTCGTCGGGAATCAACAATGATTCCCTACGATTTTCCCTTAGCCTTTTTTACTGGACATCCTGCGTTGATTGCATTGAGTATTTCTCAGCGATACTCGACGATCGGTGGGAATCGCCGAGCATTCTCGCCGAATTTCCCTTAGTCTACTTGCAGCTCTGTGTCCGGCGGGTATCGACCACCGATACCCGTCGAATCGGCGAGAATCAGTCCTCCATTCTCGACGATCGACGAGCATCAACCTCCATTCTCGACGACTTTTACTTAGCCGAGTTCCCTCATCTCGGCTACTGGTTGGGGTAACCTTGAACCCAACCCTACACTTATTCTATGCACCTGACACCTCACGTCGGTGCACCCCGAGCCCGAGTTGAGTCTCTTGACTCAGAACACGTGCGAGGGGCCTAGCGCGAATTGGGACGTTACAAATCCTATAAACAAATAAAAAGATTTCATCCCCGAAATCAGGCTGAGGTCGTGGGGAGTAAAGCATACAGAAAACAAAATCTGTTTTTAAATAAAGTTACCTGAAGCAAACAACTCCGGGTAGCGTCTTTGCATCAAATCCATTGGCTCCCATGTGAATTCCTCCTTCCCATGATTAGACCATAACACTTTTACCAAGGGGACACTTTTGCGGCGCAAGGTTCTTATCTCATTATCAACGATCCGCACCGGCTCCAGTCACACAGATCTGTCAGATGCCACAGTACCATCAGTTGTGGGGATGTATTGTTCGGGCCGCAACAGCGCCTTTTGAAGCGACGATACATGGAACACATCGTGGAGATTCTCTAGCTCGGGCGGTAGCTCCAGCCAGTAGGCCAAAGGGCCAACCCTTTCCAATATGACATAGGGCCCAACATACCGTGGACTGAGCTTCTTCAGTCCTCGCACTCGTGACACTCCATGCATCGGCCGAATTTTTAGAAACACCTTATCACCCACTTGAAATTCCACCATACGGTGCCTTGCGTTGTAATACTTCGCCTGCCGACTTTGAGCCTCCAACATGCGATCCCTTATTAGCCTAACCACTGCATCAGTGTCATCTATGTACTCAATTCCCAAAGTCTTCGGGTCTTCATCTTGCACCCAAGACAAGGGGGTCCTACACCTCCTTCCATATAGGGCTTCATGGGGCGCCATGCCAATACTAGCTTGATGGCTATTGTTATAGGAGAATTCCACCAAGGGCAAGAGTCTTTCCCACGGCTCTCCCCTATCTATCACACACAACCTCAACAGATCTTCCAATGTTCGGATGGTCCGCACAGACTGTCCGTCCGTCTGAGGATAAAATGCTGTACTGAAGGTAAGACGTGAGCCCAAATACGTCTGTACCGCCCTCCATTCCTTGGAGGTGAAACGACCATCGCGATCCAAAACTATCGTCTTAGGTACGTCGTTGTTGCGCGCTAGGGTTCGAAGAAAATAAACGCAACCGAACTAGCAACCCGATGAGGCAAGTATACCTATCGAATTGTAGCAAGGGGACACAAGTGTCGTATTGAAATCCGGGAACTGTTGGCTAAGCTTACTCACACGAAAGCTATTATCTTATCGACGGAAAAACTAGGGTTTTAGAAAATCTAAGTGAAAGGGAGAAAGTAAAGCTATATTAGAAAGAGAAACACCGCAATTAAGTAAAGCTATTCAGCAAAGAACTATGCTAGAAAGGAAACTACTGCAGTTAATTAAAGAGCACAAGATAGGCGATTACTACGAAAGGTAGAAAATATGAAATGGAAATGCACCCAATCAAGATTCACCTTGGCTAAAGACGATTAAGAAAATGCGATAAAAATCTGAACTTAATAGGATAAAGGTCCTTGACCGTGGAGGTTCCTAAAGCTTGAACACGCTTCTCTCGAAGTCGTGCCTAACTGAGTTTAGGAAGGTCCGACCGACTCTCGTCTAAATCGGAGGCCTAAAACTCGCTTTACGCGGTGAACCCCACTATTGGATTTTACTCCAATCCGGGAGATTTGGACGTCTGCCTCTCTCGAGGGGTGCGTACAACTCCCTTTACTCTTGAATGCTCACTTCATTCTTTGGGCCTCTCGGCTAGACCAGAATGAAAGCAAAGGCGGGGAGTATATATCGAAAATATACCTCCAACCCGTGATTAATCAAGAGTAATTCAAGGCCCTAACCTAAAAAGAAAAGATTAATTAAAACATCATAACATAATCGCTCTAACCTCGGATCATCAAGATCGAGTACAAGGAGGATTAGTTAATCATTATGGAATGGAGGAGGGGAGATGAGTAGAAAAGCATATAAAGGAAGACAAGTAAAGGAAGAACACTTTTATTAATGAAAAAGGGCAAGTACACTATTGAAATTGAAATTACAAGTGCATGAAATTTAAATCCTATTCTAGCACTACAAGTAGCACTAAGCAAGAGCAAAATTACAATAAAAGCTAAGACAAACTACAATTAAGCTAGGGTTAAACAAAAAGTACAAAGAGAGGGGGAGAGAGAGAGAGAAAGCATGAAAAAGGATCAAGAAACAAAGGGGCAGCACCTCCCCCACTCAACCAAAACTTGCTGAAATGGAGAAGGGGGGCTCAATTTATAGAAAATTTTCTCGGGTTGGTCACGCCCTCCGACACGCCCTAGGGGGGGCGTGTCAGGGGGCGTGACAGTACTATGTTGACCTCGGGCTCTGGACTCTGGCGGGAGGGATGATTGCTTCGGTACGTCGGTGGTCACGCCCTAGGTCACGCCCGTGACAGGGGGCGTGACAGGCACGTCATGTCCAAATCATTGGTCAGAAATCCGTCAGTCACCGAAAAAGGAGGGTGTCATGCCCATGTCACGGGCGTGACATGGGGCGTGACAGTACTGTTTGCGTGTTGAGGCGGAACGGCATTTAATGCGGCGGCAGGCTTTGCGGCAGAGGGCGACACGCCCCTGGTCACGCCTGGTGACACGCCCATGGAGGGCGTGTCAGGGGACGTGATAGCGGTTTTTGACCGTTTTCTGTCCCTTCTAGCAGGTGTCCTCGGGATCGGGTGACACGCCCTAGGTCACGCCCAGGGAGTGCGTGACAGGGGGGGCGTGACAGGTCATTTTGGCAATTTTTCTGGAAACCTGCAAAAAGACAGGAAAAAGTTAGTGGCAATAAAATTTACATAAAAAGGATAAAAATAAACTAATAATAGACATAATTTGTACAATATAAAATATAAAATATGATAATAGTTTAGGCTACAAAACGTATTATCAGCCGTGATACCGTACAAATTTTTCCACAAACAGGCGTACCAAGACATCCACGTGAGCCTCCTTCTTCATAGGTATGAACCGGGCAACCTTCGCCAGGCGATCAACGATCACCCATACTGAATCATTCCCTGAGCGGGAGCAAGGTAGCCCATGTACGAAGTCCATGGATATATCCTCGAACTTCCATTCGGGGATTGGCAACGACTACAGCTGGCCACCAGGGCTCCTACATTCCGCCTTCACTCTTTGGCAGGTTTCACAATGCGTGACAAAGTACCAGACATCTTTCTTCATCCCTGGCCAACACATCGTCTTTCGTAAGCCGGTGTACATCTTTGAAATTCCTGGGTGCACAGAATATTGAGAGCAATGCGCTTCTCTCATAATATCCTCCCGGATTCTGCCACCTTTGGGAATGTAGAGTAGGCCGCGAAAGTAAACGAGGCTGTCCTTTAGTGTGTATTCGTCGGTAGTCCCGTCTTCAATTAACTTTATTGCTGGGGCCAAAGCCGCATCTAATCCTTGCTCCATTCGGATCCGGTCCCGGATATCACAAACTATACACATGCTGGGCAGGTACTCCGTATATTTCGAAGAAGCCTTAAATATTAAGGTGATGTCCATCTCCTCGATCATCCGCGCCAACTCCATGCTCATCAATCGAGATTCTGGGCTCGAGCCGGGTACTTTCCTACTCAACGCATCGACTACCGAGTTTGCTTTTCCGGGGTGGTAGTTCAAGGTGAACTCATAGTCGCATAGAAACTCTAACCACCGCCGTTGTCTTAAGTTCAATTCCTTCTGGGTATGGACGTACTTCAAATTTTTATGATCCGAGAAGATTTCACAGTGGACGCCGTATAGATAATGCCTCCATACCTTCAAGGCGAACACCACCGCTCCTAGCTCCAAATCATGCACCAAGTAATTGATTTCATGCTTCTTCAATTGTCTTGAAGCATAAGCAATTGCGTGCCTGTGCTGCATCAACACCGCTCCCAACCCCTGATAAGACGCATCCGTATAAACTTGAAATCCTTCCTTCCCAGATGGAAGGACAAGGATGGGGGCGGAGGTAAGTCTATCCTTCAATTCCTGGAATGCCGCTTCACACTGGTGTGTCCACTCAAATAGCACTCCTTTCTTTGTCAAGGAAGTAAGCGGGAGGGCAATCTTGGAGAATCCTTTTACGAACTTGCGGTAGTATCCGGCAAGTCCAAGAAAACTCCTCACATAGGCCGCCGACTTCAAAGGTGACCACTCCTTCACAGCGCACACCTTGGCTGGATCCACAGCTAGTCTTGCCCCACTGATTACATGGCCCAAGAAAGCAACCTCCTTAAGCCAGAATTCACACTTGCTAAACTTGGCAAACAGGGCGTGCTCCTTTAGCTTCTCTAGAACTAAGGCCAAATGTCCGGCATGCTCTTCCTCCGTCTTCGAGTAGACTAGGATGTCGTCAATGAACACAATGACGAAGACATCTAAATAGGCCTCAAACACTTTATTCATCAAGCTCATGAAAGCCGATGGGGCGTTTGTGAGTCCAAACGGCATCACTGTGAACTCATATAAGCCGTACCTTGAGCTGAAAGCCGTTTTCTGTATATCATCCTCCTATATTCTCAATTGGTAATACCCCGAGCGCAAGTCTAACTTGGAGAACCAATGCGCTCCCACCAGTTGGTCGAACAACTCATCGATCCTAGGTAACGGGTAGGTGTTCCGTACTATCAGTCGGTTAAGTTCCCGATAGTCTATACATAAACGCAGGGTTCCATCCTTCTTCTTGACGAATAGAACAGGGGCTCCCCAAGGCGACGAGCTGGGGCGAACAAACCCTGATTCTACCAACTCCTGCAATTGCACTCTAAACTCCGCAAGTTCTTTTGGGGCCATCCGATAAGGGGTCCTGGAGACAGGCTTAGCTCCTGGCACAAGCTTAAGTTGAAAATCCACTTCTCTATGCGGGGGTAACCCTGGCAGTTTCTCGGGAAATACCTCAGGGAAATCCCGTGCTACCCGCACATCCTTCACATCTAACTTCATCTCTTTTAGTTCGAATCGTATCATGTAGACTTCATCCCCTCTCATATGAGCTTTCAAGGTCTGGATCGAGGATAAAAGGATTCGTGGTGCGAAATTTATACCTTGGAAGACTACATCAGTATCCCCATGTCTCAAATAGATACGCTTCTCCGCACAGTCGATTCTCGTATGGTGCCAATCCAGCCATGCCATACCCAGGATAAGGTCGAACTCTGGTATTCTCAAAATTGTGGTAGGGGTATCAAAGGTCTTTCCCCCAATGGCTATCTCTAACTCACACTTTGCAGTTGCCGTCATCTCAGATCCGTCTGGGAGGCGTACTCTTCGAGCAATACCCGTGAAATATTGCACTCCGTGTATATCTTTGATGAAGTCTTCAGACACGAATGAATGTGAGGCACCCGTATCAAATAACGTATGAGCCAGTTTCCCGCCGACCATCACGGTGCCTAAGTGTCATCAATAATACTCAAGCTAGATGTCTAGTATATCTCAAGCAACTAGAGGATATTGATGAAAGCAAAATGACCAATTCGAATTGTACCTGCAATCATCTCTTGAGGGTTCCTCTCTTGTGTCATGTCCAGGGCATACATCTGATCTCGAGCGGGTCTGGGGTTTCTTCCTCGTGGTCCTCGTCCTCGACCACGCATATATCCCCGCCCCAGAGGGGCTGTTGGAGGGAAGGCAAGAGGCGCATCACCAAATAGTTGTGGGCAGTAGCGTCGAATGTGGCCCGGTTGGTTGCATTAGAAGCACACCCTTTCCTGCCTTCCGCCGTGTTGCTGAAATCGTGGAGGTGGAGGTAATGCTAGCAGTTGTGGAACCGAGCGCTCCTCTCCAAAGTTCTGGGGAAAACGCCCGCCACCCCTCCGATATCCTCTTCCTCTTTTATTGTCAAACCTCCTTCTGTTGCTGGGGCCGGCTTCCATCACGCCCTCTACTGGCCTCTTACCACTTCCCAAGTGGTCCGCTTCCAATCTCTTCGCCATATCAATAATCTCCGCCAGCCTAGAGTCCGCTATAAACAAAAGGGCTTGCCTTAGGGGGTCTCGCAAGCCTTTGTAGAATCTTTTGGCGTACCCTCTATCATCCAGCTCATAGGAGTCAGCGAATCTAGCCAGGTGCTGAAACTCCCGTTGGTACTCCGTCACCGACATGGACCCTTGCTTAAGTTGCAAAAATCTCTCTTCCAGGCCATCCCGAGCGGCCGAGGGGATGAAATGCTCTAAGAAGGCTTCGGAGAATTCGCTCCAACTAATGTCCGTGTATACTCTTCCACGAAAAGTGGAGCCCATGAGGGACTTCCACCACCTTTTGGCATGCAGCTCTAAGAGTGTCACCACAAGGGTCACCGCCATGTTGTTTGGACATCTTATTCCTGCCAACAACTCTTGTATAGTGTCGAGCCACTCTTCCGTACGCACTGCCGACTCTGTCCCAACATAAGCGGGAGGGGAGAGAGCTCCGAAAACGCTTAACCAACTAGATCCCGGACCCTGTTGTTGTACAGGTGTCTGCTGAGATTGGGACCTAAAGGCATCCAGAATAGCTGTGAGCGTCTGCCCCAGCTCAGATTGTTGGAATTTTGTAGGTACGGACGGGGCGGGGGTGCCCCTTACTGGCTCAACAAGTGCTGGGATCTACACATAAGGTACAAACTTAGGGTTAGGTTTGCTAATCTAAGGTTAAAGATGGACAACTTAGTGTGAATTACATATGGGCACACCACTGCTTCCGCTAAGTCAGCTTGTCCCCAAACTGACCAATCAAACGGGGGTGGTACCATTGTTAAGTGACTTTCGCCTTGGAGGATCGTAGCAAGCTGATACCATTTGTAAGACCCCCCTCCCGGAACACAAGACACGGCACGAGAGGGGTCTTATGCCCAGAACAGCCGCCTTGCGGTAACACTAGCACCCAGGCTAGCCTGTACCACAAGACGCCTACTCTGCCGGCTACCAACAATATCAACAGATAAATGCCAACCCAACCATGATAATATGAAAGTCAAATCCACACCAAGCATATGTCCATAATATCATAAATAAAGAAGCTACAACAAGCTTCTAATATCAGAGTACGTAACCAGAATTGCCTCGAAGGGCTACAACAAAATCTCTCTCTCACTCACATCGGTAACTGACGGTAGCGACGGTACCGTCCCTTCAGGCCCTGTCACCCTGGCCTGGCTGTCCGTCTGCATAGCCTGCTGCTCCACCTGCAGGGTTTCCTCCTAAAAAGGAAGACGTAGCAACCGTTAGTCAAAAAGACTAAGTGGTTTCACATCTGCTCCCCCGACGACTCCTCGGCACCGTGAGGAGAAAGGAACAGGTACAATATATAAATAACAGTAGTACAACAGGTGAAGTGAGTATACATACCATAAGCAGCAACATTAGCAGTGTATAATAAACAAGCTCTTATTTCAAATCTACGAACTACAGCAGCAAGAGAGTATATAACTAGAACAGTAAGTAACTCAACTTATATGGATGCCCATACAAGCATATAAGTTGAGGGTCGTTCAGCAGAAAGTAACTCATCGTATAGGAGTGCCCATACAAACTTATACGATGAGGCTCTTGTGCATATAATGAAGTGCGATGCTATGTATGCAATGCAATGACACACCCATGCTCAAGCACATGCAATCGCTATGTCGACGCAGACTTATAGTTCCCACTATTCGAGTAGGTAGCTAACCTCTCAGGCATCAACCGTCGTGGCCAAACGGTGACAGTGGAGCGGGCATCTCCACTACTAGGCTGTTCTCCACACTACCTGGCCTAGGCCTCCGTACGACTCCATGCTAGGACACAACAGCGGAGCTCACATGCGTACTACGGCTCAGCGGGTTCTCTCGGGTAAATAAGCACCAAGATCCTAGCCCCTGTCTGGCCTATGGTATGACACGGAAGGAGCCTCGGAGATGAGCACGAGGACCAAGCCCAACCGTTCACCTGGCACGGAAGGAGCCTCGGGACGTGAACACCGAGGACCAAGCCCAACCGCCCAAGGTCTAACTGTCAACTCCCATCGGTGTGACGATTGGCGAGCCCGTAGACCTGCCACACTATCCTTAACCCGGGATTACGACACCGCGTGTCGACTCACACCACATGCAATTCCACAATTCCGTGGCATGGAAGGAGCCTCGGAGAAAGCACGAGGACCAAGCCCAACCTGTTGATGCACGAAAAGCGACGGGGAAGACGAGCACCACCAGCTAACCGTTCGAGCACTGGGGGAAGAAATGGGGAAAAGACTGTCGGCTAGTCGGTTACTAGCGGCTAGGAATGGCGGATAAAACCGGGCAGAGGAAAGAGAAAGGGCTGCTACCAGCGGCAACACCAGAGTTCGCCCGCCGCGGCCTGAATGCCTCTCCTGCGGCGGGCTTTCCTTTTATAAGAAAATAAGCGGTTACACTTAGCGAAGAAGAAAGAAAGGAGGAAGCCGGCCGGACAATAGACCGCAAAGGACTAGAATCGAGGCCGCGGCTCTTAACAAGCGAGCTCTTGGACTCGAGTCAGCGTGCTTTGGGGGTACTTCCGCCCCCTATTTATAGGCTTGGGGGCCTGCCCAAACGGGCAGGGCTAAAATTACCGGCTGCCCGAGGTACAAGAGAATCGGGCAGCGGTGATGGGAATCAAGAGGAAGAAGAAAAGCCAAGAGACAGGCCGCGCGGACTGGCGATCTTCTTCTGCCGAGCTGCAGGACTCGGCCTCTGGGCAGGCCGATCTGGACCTCCTTTGACGACGACCTGGGGCACAGGTCGCGCAGCTTGGGCAATGACAGGCCGACCCTTGGATGATGGCTGGACCGGAACTGGCGGCTGTCTGATGTAGAGGCCGCCCGGCTTGTCTGACAATAAGCCGGCTAGCTGATAATGGCGGCTAGAAAGGACAAGCCGCCCGGACTGCAAGGCCTGAGGAACTAGTCGCGGATTCTGGGTTAACATAATCCCCGCACATTTTTAAGTTTCTGAAAAAACTTCGAAAATGTAGAACTAAGCCGGAGACCGCGACTGCCATTAATGCCTCTGCATCTATAAAATGCCGAGGATCCTGCCATTTCGTCAAGATTTCTGCCAAGCCACGGGTCGCTACTCGCCTCTCGCGGTTAGAATCCTTCAAGCCGACAGAGACTTACACAAGATGGATGTCATGTCCACGATGCTAGCTCGCGAAAAGAAGTCGTCTGAGGCTAAGAAGAAGGGCAGGAAAGCGGACAGCTCTGACCAGCAGCCCGAGAAGAGGACAGAGAAGCCGATCTCACCGGTGGCACCTGGTCCAGGAAAAAGGCCGATGGAAGTCATCGGGGAATCCTCGCAGGCCGCGGCCAAAGTCGAAGAGATCCTTAAGCCTGCTCTCCCACAAGCCGGAACTACCAAATCTTTCGATATCACCTACTCGCCATCTGGTGAGCCTCTCTTGAAGATAGCCGGGATGGAGGAAAAAGTGTTGATTCCTCCAAGCCGCGCGAGGTGCCCAAATCTGCTGACCTGATCATCGTCGAGGAGGACAACTCAGAGAAGCCACTGGAGACCGAGCGGTCTCTGACTGAGAAGCGGAAACGGACAGAGTTAATAGTCGGCCACTTGAAGCGACGCAAGAAAAAGGTCGAGACTCTTGAGGAAAGGATGGAGAGGAAGACGCGGAAGATGCGGGTTGATAACCGCAATGTTTCTGTGAAGACCGGCGCGGCCAGCCTCCATCATAAGCCGCGGGAGAAAGAAGCGCCCGAAAGTCCATTGACTCCATCTTCTAAGCCGGACGAAACGGACAGCTCGCGGGCGGCCAGCGAATCCTTGAGCGACATTCTGAAAGGCATGGAGACCTTCCAGCAGCAGGACAAGCTGTTGTCAAGCCTGCCGGCTTCTGAGGAGACCGCCGACATCGATGTCGAAGTTACCGGAGAGAAGCCCGGCGAACCGACTCCTGCGGTTTCTGAAGGAGCTGAAAAATTAAAGCTTAGAGAGAAGATAGAGGAGATGAGGAAGTTAATCGCCGGGAAGCAGGTGGCGACTACATTTCCTCCCCTGCAAGGTAAACAGGAAGAAGTTAAGCGCATTGTAAAATTCTACAAGCCGCGGTCACGGAAGAAGGGAGCGGACACGATTTTCAATCCGCCGGCGAGCTTCTTCCTGACCACGGCTGAGCTGAAAAGCAAAGCTAAGGAGACCGCGCGGCTATGGAAAGAAAAGCTAAAGCGAATAGACTCCGAGCGGTTTAGGCGACCAGCGCTTAGGTGCGGCACCGCGGCTTTGCAGGGAGAGATAATCCCGAACTATGGTCTCGTTCCACTGAGATCCTTTGAAAAGTGTCGGTTGTGCGATTAAAATCTGACCGCTTGTTTGTTTGCTGCAGGTGCACTAGGAACCGCCAGCAGGCCGGGCGATCTGATGAGCTTCTTGCCTCCATTGATGTCCTCGCTACCTTCAAAAATCGATGACCAACGGGCGGCCGAATTCCAGGAGGAGGTCGCCGCCCTGCAGGCTAGAATAAGGGAGCATGCCGAGGCCCTTCGAGCCAAGGAAGAAGAGTGGCGGCTTCAAGAAGAAAATCAGCGGTCTATGCTGGAGGCCGCTGAAAAGAGAACTCAGGAAGTGCTGGAGGACTTGGCGCAGGAGAGAGGAATGATGCGGTCTGAGGTGGAGGCCGCTGAGAAAAGGACGCAGGAGGCCTTGGTCAGCTTGGAGTTGGCGAAAACGACGATGCGGATTACGCAGGAGACCGCTAACAAAAGGGTGCAGGAGGCACTGGCCAGCGCGGACGTGGAGAAAACGGCGAAGCGGACTGCGCTGGAGGCCGCTGACAAAAGGATGCAGGCGTCCCTGGCCAGCTGGGAGGAGGAGAAGACGGCGATGCGGACTGCGCTGGAGGCCGCTCAACAAAGAGCACCGGCGGCAGTCACTACCTTGGAAAAGGAAAGAACACTGATGCGGACTGCGCTAGAGGCCGCGGAGCAGAAGACTCAAGAGGCGCTGGCCCACCTGGAACGGGAGAGGGCGGAGAAGCTTGACATGCAAGCCTTGGTGCTGATGGCGGGCCGGATTGAGAGAGACAGGACGGACATTGCTCGGTCTGGCGAGGGAAGGGAACAGCGGCAGCTACCAAGCCGCCCGGCTTCTGGCGAGACTTCGGACTCACCACTAGTCGCGGCGGTTGGGCAGGTCGCTGCTGCTGGCGACCCGGGAGATCGACCTCTACCGCTGGTTCCATTTGCCCGTGTAGAGCGTGATACCTCACGGGTTCACCGAACTCTACACTCCATCCACAACCTCGTCAGTCAAGTATATGTTCAGCTTGTACAGGCCGGCGACCAAGTCGCGCGGGTAGGGCGAGAAGCTCCTGAGGGCGGAGAGAAATAATTTCGAACACTTTATTTGGTTTTGTAATAAGCATCAACTCGTGATGCCGGACGGTTTGAATGTTCTGAACAATTGCTGTGTATCTGCTTGTACATTAATCTGAATTGATTGCGGCTTGTGTAGTTTAAGTTTCTTAGCCGCTGCTTTTTTGCTTTGATAATTTTGCTAAGTACGGGAATCTTAGTCGCTCGAACCGCCGAACTGTTCTGCGGTTAGAAGATTCTATCTTGCAGGTTGAGCCGAGCGGTCTGACATTTAACCGCGATTTGACAACCACCACTGAAGCAGCACAGGAAATCTATAAATTGAGACGGCCCCGGAGATTTTGGCACAGAAGATCAGAATGCGAGCTAAAGCAAAGGCGATGCGGTCTGACAAAGCTCCAGCCGTTAGGACCGATGCGGCTTCGGCGTTTCACTCCGCAGACCACAAGGAAGGTCGGCTTACCCAAGCCGAGCTAGATAGCTTTGTGGAGAAGTACATGAAAGATAGCCCGCTGCTCGCGCGGCTCCCGCTTCCTCACGAGCGGATTAACTCCTCCACCGCCAACCAAATCGCAATCCCTGTCGACCACTTCGACTGCGGCTTCCGGTTTCCTGTACTGATGGAAGCCGTAGCGGTCTTCGACCACTATGGAGTTGTGCCCGGACAGCTGCCCCCGAACTCGATAGCGGCGATTTACAGCTTCATCTCTTATCTGAGGTCGGAGAGAGTTCGGTTCTCAATCAAGCTGTTCAGCGAATGCTTCTCGGTCCGGTCTATTCCGGATGCTGGGACAAAGATCTTCAGGGGACATCTGTACTTTGGTTGCCGGGGCTGAAAGTCGTCAACCTGGCGAACAAGGTACCGAACTGGTCAGAAAGGTACCTGATTTTCGAAGGACAGCTGGGACTCTTGCCGGTGAACCCGCAGATCCGCGAAGAAGCCGCATTCGGCAGCAGCGGGCTGGACGGCCTGGAGAAGCAAATCTATGACTTCTTCAAGGGCGAGCGGCTTGATGTCACCCACTACCTCCCCCTGCTCCCGACTTTAGAGGATGTTCATGTGGAGGACAGTAAGTATCTGCCAACAGAACTACTTTTCTAGCCGCGCGGCTTAACAACTGACTTGTCAACTTTTGCCTTGCAGCTATTGTCGCAGTACCGCTAAACAAGCCGCTAACTCCGGGCGGCTTAACCCTCACGCAAAGGGAGAGGAGGAAGAGGAGGGCCAAGCCGGAGCGGGCTGATGAAGAAGGTGAGTCGGACTCCTCTGCCGACTTTACCCTGCAAGGAATGGGCAGCGGTTTGAAAGATCTCCATGGCAACGCCACCATGCTATGGAGCGCCGACGGCGAGTCGGTCCAAGTGTCTACCGCCCTCCCTGACTGGGGGAGTGAAAGGATAAGCCGCCATGCATCCGCGGCTGGTGCGGCTTTGTATGGCAAGCGCAACCTGAAAGCGCTGGAAAAGATACCAGAAGAGGACTTATCTCGGTTTGCCGCACAGGTCGGCGCGAGAAGCTTTGTGGCTAACCACTTCATGGGCCTGGCCCATAGGCGGTTAGTCGCAAGTCAAAGCGACCTGAGGCGGCAACTTGCAGAGAAAGATGAAGAAATTGCACGGCTAAAGGATTTGAATGCGGTAAGATATTACCTGATTCTTGCGGCTCTATTTATCAAGCCGCTCGGACTGACCTTTTTCCATTCCTTTGCAGAAAATGTACGATCCGGCCAACCCGGCTTTCCAGGACGCTGTCTTTCCACAACTCGTCCAAGGGATTGACGGAGCGCTGAATCGGCTCCGAGATCGCAGCGGCCTCGCCCCGGGCTTCACCGACTTTACTTGCGCCGACGTGTATCCCCCCCTGAAGAAAAGGGTCGCCGCGGTATATCAAGCGCTGAAAGGCAAGGAGAAAGTCGATGGGGAGGGCGAGAGCAAGGCAGAAGAGGAAAAGGAAGACAGCGACGGGAGCAGGAGCGAAAGCGCTTCTTCAGAGACCGACGGTCAAGCTTCCGAGACCGCTCGGGTTGAATCCAGCAAATCCAAGTCCGGGGATACTGGTAGTTCGAGTTCTTCTTCGTTCAGCAGCGGCGGCTACTCGCCTTCCGAGGTTGACGTCGACGGTGAACCTGACTCCAGCATTCCTGCGGCTAAAAGACTAAAGCCGGATAGTTAGGACAATACTTGTAACAATTTTTACACCTTTTTGAGACCGGCGGTACGATTTTGTAAACCGCGCGGTCTACCTTTTGTACATGACATTTGAAATGAAAATATTTCTCCTTTAGTGAAAATCTATTGTATTGAAATTCTGCTTACTTGGCTGTTCGCGCGACTTAATGTTTCTTACTCGTTTCCGACTTAAGAGATCTTATTGACGACTTCATCAAATAATAAGCACCTTTGTTTTGGTTAAACTTAAATAGAATACCAGTAGCCGGATATACTAGCCGTCTGCGAATTTATAATGATCCGATTACCCACGAATAAATTATAAAGCCATAAACCGGGCGGTTAGTAGAGTATTCGCCAAGTAGACAAAGTAGATCTACTATTGAAGGTTCATACTTAATACGAAGTCGCACGATTAATATAGTTGAACGATGATAGGCCGTAGTTTTATTGGAGATCAAGAAGATATATGGCGATCGACAAGCCGCTCGGCTAAGGAAACAAACCGATAAGATGCTGTAGTAATACAGCTGATGGTGGCGGCCTGTCCGAACTTTAATACGAAACTGGCTTTCAATAGGGAAACTACTTAGCGATAGAGATAAACATATTGCGGCTTCTTTACATTGCAAGCCGCGAATTGATTCGAATGAATACCATAAGCCGGCGGACTGAGCGGATAGGATCTGGCGGCATGATCTTTGTAAGCCGCGCGGATACTACATTTTGTAACTTTTGACAATATAGACGTTAGTTTGATTCTGCTGGATATGCTTTATTCGCTCGGTATTGCATTTCTATTCGATCGATTATGATATGTTGTGAGATATCTGGGTAATACAGAAGCAGGATGGATAGATAAGAATAACTTGCGCGAATATATCTGATAGGTGATTTACGCATAACTCGCGCGAATAATACTGATATCCGCTATAGCGAACTGAAGAAAACCAACCAGCTCGCACGATTAATAATGATGTTTGCTGTATTGGGCTGAAGATAACCAAACAACTCGCCCGATTAATAAATATATCCGAGCGGTAAGGATGATAATATCCGCAACTTGCTGTTGGATAACTTCTGTTCAGCCTTATAATATCAAATTACCCGGGCGGATACTGTCTTTAGCCGGGATATGATAACCGCGCGGTCTGATTTCTGACCGCCGACTAGGCTTCTGCTTGAAGAAAAGAATACACTGCTCTCTTGCCTGGAGTACAGTTCAAGTCGATCTTCCGGGCAGGTGCGGCCGGAGTCACATTGCTTTCCTCAGAGATCGACAAGACTGTGGGTCTCCTGCAGGCACTGCTCGAGAGTATCAAAGAGTGTTCGAGGGTTGCATGCTAAGACGATCTGCGGGGCTTGCGTGTATTGCTTCCCGCACAGACGCATCATAGTTACAACGATATCCCTTACGTGGCGTGGTAGAGCTGACCACCACTCCGCTCCTCCTTAATGCAGAAGTGGGGTTAGGTACTAGCCGGGATCCGCAATCTAGAACTCCACCGCATCAAAGCCGGCAAGCTGCCACTGCACGGTGCGAAATCTCCCCGCAACACGTGGTCCTCGTGGTGTTACGCTAATGACAACGACTCTAAAGGGGGATATAGCTAGACTCGGCGATGTCTCTTGATTCAGTGATCTTTTAATTTTTGGGTTGTAAACCCATAAGAATGATGACTTGCCAGGTGAGAGTACCGATATAGAATCTCTGAAACAAAATATAGCAATGAGTCATAATCCTTCTTAATAGAGTATAATGAGAAGAAACAAAAGACAGAAAAACATATTGAGCTAAGGGATTGATTTAAGATCGCTTTTGTCGTTGATGTTGACGCGTCTGCCAGCCTATGAATGAGATGTCTTTTTTAGATCATGCTACGGGATTCCTTTGATTTCTGCATTTTCACAATTAATTTGAGAGCTCTACAATCTTCTGTTAGATGACCTCTTTCCCTGTGATATTCGCAATATTGATCCATGCACCTGACTTGCCCGCGCGCTGCTCGAGCGGGTTTCTTGTGACTTGGCTCTTCCTCCTGTTGTTCGATCTGGGGGAGGTCTGACGAACTTTTTTGTCCTTTTTCCGAAACACGGGGCTTCTTCGAAACTGGAGGCCGAGTTGCCGAATACTTGGGCGGCCAGGCCGGGTAGGAGGTCGAATAGCTCGGCGAATAGCCCGGGAAGGTAGGCGAGTAGGCCGGCGGATCGACCTGCTTGCTGTCCGCTAGGGTCTGGTTGGCTGGCGTAACCGGAATGATTGCGGACTGCAAGTCTAACCGCTTATTGATTGCGGCTAGATTATAATTGATCGCGGCGAGCTGCCGGATCATCTCTTGGCGGGTTTGATTTTCTTCCCGGCGGGACTGCAGAAGAGCTTCCAAGAGCAGAACTTCGCTGGGGCTGAGGTTGTTCTGAACAGGCTGCCGGTCTGACATTGTATGGCCGCTGAACTTCAGCGACTAACCGAGATCTGAAGGTCGCGTGTTAACTGTTGATGCACGAAAAGCGACGGGGAAGACGAGCACCACCAGCTAACCGTTCGAGCACTGGGGGAAGAAATGGGGAAAAGACTGTCGGCTAGTCGGTTACTAGCGGCTAGGAATGGCGGATAAAACCGGGCAGAGGAAAGAGAAAGGGCCGCTACCAGCGGCAACACCAGAGTTCGCCCGCCGCGGCCTGAATGCCTCTCCTGCGGCGGGCTTTCCTTTTATAAGAAAATAAGCGGTTACACTTAGCGAAGAAGAAAGAAAGGAGGAAGCCGGCCGGACAATAGACCGCAAAGGACTAGAATCGAGGCCGCGGCTCTTAACAAGCGAGCTCTTGGACTCGAGTCAGCGTGCTTTGGGGGTACTTCCGCCCCCTATTTATAGGCTTGGGGGCCTGCCCAAACGGGCAGGGCTAAAATTACCGGCTGCCCGAGGTACAAGAGAATCGGGCAGCGGTGATGGGAATCGAGAGGAAGAAGAAAAGCCAAGAGACAGGCCGCGCGGACTGGCGATCTTCTTCTGCCGAGCTGCAGGACTCGGCCTCTGGGCAGGCCGATCTGGACCTCCTTTGACGACGACCTGGGGCACAGGTCGCGCAGCTTGGGCAATGACAGGCCGACCCTTGGATGATGGCTGGACCGGAACTGGCGGCTGTCTGATGTAGAGGCCGCCCGGCTTGTCTGACAATAAGCCGGCTAGCTGATAATGGCGGCTAGAAAGGACAAGCCGCCCGGACTGCAAGGCCTGAGGAACTAGTCGCGGATTCTGGGTTAACACAACCATCCATCAAATACGGAAGGAGCCTCGGGACGTGAACACCGAGGACCAAGCCCAACCGTCCGATTTTATCCAACTTAACCTCATTCCCATTAGTGACGGTCAACACCGCACTTGTTAACTTTCACAATGTTACCCGTGGGGAAACGACCCTCTAAGCATTGGACTATCCATTCCCTTCCATCACTCCATTACACATCCGGGCCATAGTTTTAACCATTTACAAATCCTTCCAAATGAATTCAACATATTATAGATAATGCGCATAATGTTGATCTAACAAATATAACAAAGCCTTTCATTCACTTAGGCTTGATTCACATCTCGACATAGGAATTCAAGTCCTCAAACATCAACCTTCACATTACCTCGGTGATTAACACAAAAGAATTCACCCAACCTTGAGACAAATTGCAACATCTATTCCATCGAATCCAAGTTCATATTGTAATCATCTAGAATTATGCGTAAACTGGTCAGCAACTTTGACTGAGGATTCCCGTGGCTACATATATCGCCCAAAAACGTGCAACCACTCGTTGGAAAGGTAATTTCAAGGGCTACAACTTTCGTGTTTAGTCAAAAGCCCAGATCTGGTCACATTATACCAGAAATGCAACTCGAAGTCTGCTGCGTACAGGATACAGAATTCCTGGACATTAACTTCCAACCGCAGCAGATTCAAACGGACTTTCCTGTGGCTACAGATATCGCATGGAAACGTGCAACCACTCGTTGGAAAGGTAATTTCAAGGGCTACAACCTTCGTGTTTAGTTGAAAGCCCAGATCCGCCCCCTTTTTGCTTAAAAATAGCCAAGAAGGTCGCTGCGCGCAGAATACAGATTCTGCACGCATCTTGAAGCGAAGTGAACGGCATCCGTTCATCTTCCTCCTAAAGCGATTTTCCCCAAATCGCAACCAGAAGTTCCTCCACCCTTATTCTCCCTCTTGAGGCCATTTTCTCTTCACAAGACCACCCCTATCATCACTTTGAAGCGAGGGAAGGTTGAAGACGACTAAGCTTTAGAGCACAAGCTCTAGCGTGGCCTTCCTAGAAAGCTTCATCTCACACATCAAGACTCGTTTGAGTCGATGTCTCGCCTAAGAATAACTATAGATCTAGCACCAAGAGAGAGGGGAGGAAACTCACCTCATTTCCGGCGTTTCCTCCGTTGCCGGCCATGGATCACGTTATTCTCTGTGGCGGCATCCTTGGCTTCGTTAGCAGTGTTCTTCCACGGAAACGGCGGAGCTTCTCCTCCAGAATCCGGCTCCGGCGACCCACGATATCTCCTCTTCCGCTCCCGTCGGTTTGCACGGTGACGGCTCGGCAAGAACGATATGCTAGGGTTTGGTTTACTCCCTTTTTATATTACATATTAGGCTAAATCCCTTCCGCCACGTGTCACTCTCTAATTGGACCGCCCAAATTAGGTTTCGTTTGAAGTGACCGGTCCAAGGATCATTCAGCACGAATCCCGAAGTCCGGTTCAGTCCGCCTGTACAAGCTGGCGAATCTGCCTGGGCGAAGAAAACGCCCAAGTAAAATTCGGCGGAAATCAGTCGCCATTCTCGCCGATCGGTGAGAATCGTCAAGTCTTTCTCGACGATCGGTGAGAACCGTCAGGTCATTCTCGACGAATTCGTCGGGAATCAACAATGATTCCCGGCGATTTTCCCTTAGCCTTTTTACTGGACATCCTGCGTTGATTGCGTTGAGTATTTCTCAGCGATACTCGACGATCGGTGGGAATCGCCGAGCATTCTCGCCGAATTTCCCTTAGTCTACTTGCAGCTCTGTGTCCGGCGGGTATCGACCACCGATACCCGTCAAATCGGCGAGAATCAGTCCTCCATTCTCGACGATCGACGAGCATCAACCTCCATTCTCGACGACTTTTACTTAGCCGAGTTCCCTCATCTCGGCTACTGGTTGGGGTAACCTTGAACCCAACCCTACACTTATTCTATGCACCTGACACCTCGCGTCGGTGCACCCCGAGCCCGAGTTGAGTCTCTTGACTCAGAACACGTGCGAGGGGCCTAGCGCGAATTGGGACGTTACAGTATAAGTCTGAGCTGTAGGAACCAATCTGGTTCTGAGTTGTAAGATCTGTGGATCTTAGTTAGTGAAAGGAAGTTGGGCTGAATCAAGTTCTCTACTAGATAGGCGAAGGGGGAAAGTTGATTTACCCATACCTTGGGGAACCACTATAAATCTGGTGTATGCTGTGTTTTGATTTCTGTGCTGTGATTTGCATTTTTTGTGCTAAGTAAGAACTAGTTATTTGCCTAAATTTTTTTAAAATAATTAGAACCTATTCACCCCCCCCCCCTCTAGGTGTCTAGGCTCTTGAAATATTCCTTCACAAGTCTTTTGATCAGGTGACTTGTGAACAAAAAAGGCTAACTTTTGAAGGGAGTTAAAACCCTGTACACAGTGAAAGGAAAATACAAAATGAAATTGTCTTCTCTGTATCAAGGCTCTGAGAAGACTAGTGGATTTGTTGATGTCAAAGCTCCCCCTGAGTTGTTTAGATCTGATCAAGAGTGGAAGCTTTACTTCAGGGTGTAGGCCTTTAAAGTGATGTTGCTCTTTAGCAAGCTTGTAGACTGATTTTTATTTGTTGTCTCTTGAAATCAATAAGCAGATGAACAAGAACTCTATGTATATGAGAGTTGTGTTGTGTTCTTCACTTTTCCGTACACTATTCTATTATGTTGGCTGATTACTTATTTACTGATCCTTACAATCTTCTGAAAATAACTTTTTATATTGATTGTAGATTCAAAAACATTTGAATTTTAAATTCTTTCCTTGAAATCCCCTGCATAATTTTTGGGAGTTGGAACGACTAGTTAAGTCTTGAATGCAATTACCTAACTGTCCCAGTAAATTTGGAAGAGTAATGACTTTGTGAAATCCATAATTAATGCTGCCAGGTAATAGCTATATTCTTGAGAATTTTGAGTATTAATTATCAGTGTATTACTGTCTTAATATAATATAATTTGAAATAAAACTGCTATAGTGGAACTGAGAAACTGCAGAGAAGATTAGTTGAACAGAACCTGGAAGAGTTAGTCGAACACAACATGGATTTCGTCGACCTGATCTCCAAGTTTGTCGAATAGAGATAGTCCTTTGTCGAGCTAAACTTCTGATATGAAATCACAGTTCGTCGATCTCTGCTAGACTTTCGTCGAGCTCAACTCAAAGAACGAACTCTGAGTTTGTCGATAAGAGATCGACGATCATTGAGCTGAGTTCAGCTATCGTCGAATGACTTTTCTGTATTCTTTTTAACTGCTTTTCCTCTGAAGTATTCTGTCTCTAAAGTCTTCTCAAGGAGGGTACTTACAATCTAGGTATGTGCTACAGACCTTGACCCTAAAAATATCCTATGACCCAAAACTATACAAGTTGAGTCATCTAATCAATCCTAATAGTGAACCTAGCAAAAATCACAAGTAGGGTTCCAATAGAACTTACCCCTGCTTGCCCCGAAGAAACACATCAAGGTGATAAACCTCATTTTGTATTTCCACAGGGTGTCGATGTCTCTTCCAGGTCTCGGAGGTGAGAGTCAATATCGCAACTCTTGATTATGTGATTGTCTACATACTCCTCCAGGTTCCTCCCTTCTGCTCCCAAAAGACCCGGTCCATCATCCTTTAATTCGTTGCTCATGCATTTTTTAGCCTAAAAGGCATCATCTTGTAGAAGTAGCACCCATCCCTGGTGATGAAGGAGATCTCTTGGATATCGGGTGAGTGAATCTTCATCTGATGATAACCTTAAAAGGCATCTCAAAAACTCTTTACAGAAAAACTAATGGCTGAGTCAACAAGCGCATCAATCCAAGGCAAGGGGTAACAATCTTTAGAACATGATTTATTAAGAAGATAAAAATCTCCACACATCCTCCAGTGAGCGTCTCCTTTTTTAACCATTATAATATTGGAGAACCAGCCTAGACACTGGATCTCTGAAATAAAGCCGACCTTGAGGAGCTTGCCCTCTTCCTCCCAGATGGGCTGGACCAGCTTGTCTGCAGTAGACCTCTTCTTCTGTCGGATGGGGCGGGCCTCAGTATCCAGGTTGAGGCGGTGGCAGGCGACATCCGCATCGATCCCCAGAATGTCTTCTGTCTCTAAAGTCTTCTGAAGGAGGGTACTGACAATCTAAGTATGTGCTATAGACCTTGACCCTAAAAATATCCTATGACCCTAAAAAATACAAGTTGGGTCATCTAATCAATCCTAATAGTGAACCTAGCCCAAATCACAAGTAGGGTTCCAATAGAACTTACCCCTGCTTGCCCGAAAGACACACATCAAGGTGATCAACCTCATTTTGTATTTCAACAGGGTGTTGATGTCTCTTCCAGGTCTCGGAGGCGAGAGTCGACATCCCAACTCTTGATTATGTGATTGTCTACATACTCCTCTAGGTTCCTCCCTTCTGCTCCCTAAAGACCCGGTCCATCATCCTTTAATACGTTTCTCCAGCCTTTTTTAGCCTAAAATGCATCATCTTGTTGAAGTAGCACCCATCCCTGGTGATGAAGGAGACATCTTCGATATCGGGTGAGTGAATCTTCATCTGATGATAACCTGAAAAGGCATCTCAAAAACTCATTATAGAAAAATCGATGGCTGAGTCATCAAGCGCGTCGATCCGAGGCAAGTGGTAACAATCTTTAGGACATGATTTATTAAGAAGAGAAAAATCTCCATACATCCTCCAGTGAGCATCACCTTTTTTAACCATTATAATATTGGAGACCCAACCTAGATACTGGATCTATGAAACAAAGCCGACCTTGAGGAGCTTGCCCACTTCCTCCCGGATGGGCTCAACTAGCTTGTCTGTAGTAGAACTCTTCTTCTGTCAGATGGGGCGTGCCCCAGTATCCGGGTTGAGGCGGTGGTAGGCGACATCCGCATCGATCCCCATCATGTCGGTCGTGCTCCATGCGAAGTCATCGACGTTATTTAGTATGCACTCCAGCTTCCTCCCCTAGTCCTCTAGACTCAGCACCCCGTTGATCCACACCTTCTCCACCCTGACTTCTAGTGTGAGAACCTCCATCTCCACCACCTCCTCTGCAGCGTCTAGCCAGGACTAATCTCCCCACTAGCATTCGACCCCCTCACCTGGCGCCAGAATTTAAACCTCAGCTTACTCTATGACCATCACCTTGGCCTGCTCCTCTAGCACTTCCTCTGCCTCCTCCGCTGTCTCCGCCTGAGCGTGGATCTCTTCCTCCTCTGCCTCCATCTCCTTAGCTCGATTTTTATCCTCCTACCTAGATTCTTCATCCATCCTCCTCTATATTTCCTCAGCTCTTCCTTGCTAGGAAAAAGAGTTGACCGCGGTCATGTAGCTTCCCCCGCTTCCTTGGGGTCTCCTCCGACCCGAACCTGGATTCCCTCGACATTGAAATTCAGGCACTGATGGAAGGAAGAGGGCACGCAATGGAAGGTGTTGATGAGGGGCCGTTCGAAGATCACATTGTAGCTGCTGTGGGCATCCACGAGACAAACCGGCAGTTTTGGGTCTGCCCCCCTAGGGTAACATGGAGTCCCACTCCTTCTTCCATCTACTTCCTCTCCCCGGGGAATCCAAACAAAGGCCCATCAGAGGCCAACACCCTCCTGGCATCCACCATCATCGCATCAAATGCCTTCTTGAAGACAACGTTGACCGAGCTCTTATTATCAATAAGTATCCGAGAGACGGTGAAGTTTTAAATGACGACCTTGTTCACCAGCGCGTCATAAAATAGATCCTCATGATTTGGCATATCCTTTCTTTATAAAGAGATCTTCTACACTGGGGGTGGAGTTAGAGATGTCGAAGAAACACTCCAGCGATATATAGTATGGAGGCTTGCCTTATGGGCGGCCTCAACTCCCCCCCCCATGGATCACTCTTACCCCACCGTGACCTACAACATTGGCTCGGTCCTCGCACGTATCCTCATCTGCCTCAGGTAGGACTTCCTCAATACGCACTTCCTAGCAGGGTTGATACTGCTCCCTATTTCCGCTCATCTCTAGGAACTCCGGGTACATGGCATGGCCCTCATACTGATGGAAGTAGTAATAAGGCAGCTCTGCCCTTCCTCATTGCCTTCTCTTCTACTAGGCTCTCCTCCTCCTCTCTAAGACTATTGTCATAGCCTCATGTGGATCGGGAAAAGGAGGCCTCTGGACCAACCTCTAGCCTGGATGGTTAAACTGACTTTGGCCCCCTGGCGGTGGTCTCCTTTGTGGACACCTCTCCTCGGCCCTTGGTCTTGCCACTCTGGCTGCCTCCCGCCTAGCTGATTATTCTGCTCCTGGTGGCCCTACCTCGGCTGCGTCTGCTGCTCCTGCTCCCTCTGCTTGGGCTGGGATCTCCGCACCTCATGGCCCTTTCCACCTCTCGGCACTTCCTCTGTGGCCCACCTGGACAACTTCCTCACGAACTCGAGGTTTGAGCCCTCCCCGTCGACTTCCCTTTTTGCCCTCTCCTTCAGCTCCTCGAAGGAGAGAGGCTGCAGCCCCAGGGTGAAGGTCATCATCATAGTATGTCTTAACATCTCCTGGACCTAGAGGACCTCCTCTTGGAACTTGTCTACGTAGCACCCTAGGGTCTCGTTCTCTCTTTGCTTGATGTAGAATAGAGACTCAGACTCTTTCTTCCTCTTCTTATAAGTGGTGAACCCCAGCATGAACCCCCAATGTAGATCCTCGAAACAATAGATGGAGCTGGTCGACAGCTAAATGAACCAATATCTTTCCTTCTAATTGAGGGTGATGGCAAAGATCCTGCACTTAACGCATCTGACATCTGTCGAATCGAGACCAAATACTCAAACTACTGGATATGTTTAACCGGGTCATCCTTCCTAGTGTAGTAGGAAATCTCCAGCTCTCAAAACCACTCTGGAACTGGGGCAGATGAAACTAACTCTCTGAAGGGACTGCCTCCCTCTACCTGGTGAGATGGTTGATCTCGCACGTCGTTCTCGCCAACCCTACATGCACTCGCTTAGCCAAGGAATTGAACTCGCCCCGACAGATCTCGCTCTCTACCCTCCTCTAGTACCTCCTTCCCAAGTTGACTATTGGGGGCATTCACGCCGAGGGTTGGGGCTGTGAAAACTGAGACTACTTGTGTAATTCCCCGAAAATCAAAAGAAGAATGAGCAGCGTTTGAGCCAAGTTTGGGTCTTGGTAAGGTGAACTTGGCCTGTGACACGTGCGTGTCACATGGCCGTGTCGTGCTCGGGTCATCGAGGCGAGGTCGATGATCGGAGAGTCTGGGAATACTTCAAGGGACATGGGCATGTCCCAGGGCATTTCAGGCATACGGCCTGTGACACGGGCATGTCACATGGCCATGTCCTCTTCTGGAAGTTTTTGTTTTGTGTCGATTGGGGAAAACACCCCACATCACGGGCGTGTACCGAATGACAAGGGCGTGTCGAAGTTGACACGGACGTGTCTAAGCCCATGTCTCGTTCTGGAAGTGACGGTTTTAGCGCCGATTGAGTCACACTGCCCATGACACGGGCGTGTCCATAGGTGATACGGGCATGTCACAAGTCGTGTCACAAGCCGTGTCCTGTTCTCTAATCTCTGGTTTATGGAGAGTGTGGAACACGGCCTTGGACACCGGCATGTCGCAAGCCGTGTTCGGCCCAGAAATGTTATTTTCAAGGAAAATCGTGGCCGTTCGTTTCTTTCAAAAGGGATCCAAGGGCCGTGGCTTGTCTTGGTTGGGTTTAAGGTCGGGAATAGGGTTTTCAAACCCTCATTCCATTAGACCATTCTCTTTCTAAAAGCATAGAGAGAGGGGAGAGCTAGGAGGAAGAAGGAGGTCAACTCCGGCTGTCGGTGGAGGTTCGGAGCTCTAATTCTTGATCCGAGTCAAGATCTGTGAAGGCGAGGCCGATAAGGTGCTTTCCATCTAACTAGATCGTCATGGTGCCGAAGAGAAATGCTAGGGTAACGATTTTCTTCTTGGACAAGTGAAGTTGATGAGTTGTAAATATACCTACTTTTATAGTATTTTTATTAAGTTATTTTACTTTATTTTTACCTTTTTTGTTTGCTTTGTTTAATAAATATGTTTCGTAAAAAAAACAATTCTAACTTAGTTTTTTTTGTTTTCTAAAAAATTTAAGAAAAAGTCAAAATTTTACCTGTCACGCCCGTGTCAATGACCGACACACCCGTGATAGGCACTAGATGCCTTCCGCCAGTCTACACTTAATGATTTTAATGTTCAACACTCAACGCCATCTTGTAATGCCCGTGTCGAGAAGGTCACGCCCGTGTCTATGCCGACACTCAACGCTTTTAAACAGTCAATGCTGCTGACATCAGATCTGCTAGCTGTCGAAGTCACGCCCCCCGTCACGCCCGTGACTGACGCCTGTCACGCTCGTTACTGTCACGTGTTTCTTCCAGAAGCTTCTAGATCATCGATCGATGCTCGAAGATCGTCATCCACTGCTTTACATGCCCTCCGTCACGCCCGTGACCATGCTTGTCACGCCCATGAAAGCCACATGTCACTCCCCGACCTTCCAGAATTACGCCAGCTCGCCGAGTTTGCCAAGTCAAACACGCAACTGACCGACATGCCCCCTATCACGCCCGTGACTAGGGCGTGTCAAACCCGAACTTTTTGTCTATAAATAAATAATTTCTGTGAGGGCCAAGGGTTCACTTTTTTGAGCCAATTTTAGTGTGTCTTCTTGTGGGCTACCCTTGGTGTTTCCAATCCAATATAAGGAGAACTTTCTCCCCACTCCCTTCTTATGTTTGTTTTAGCTTTCTCTTTAGCTTTGTAATAGTTTGTAATAGCTTAAATTATGGAAATAAAAATGTTGTTTTTTTCTTTGTCTCTCTACATGGAATGAAAATGCATTTGGGTGGCTCACTTTCTTTCTCCTTTTTATCCTCTTGTTATACCTAGTCTACCTCTTTATGATAATCATAAATTAGTGTAACTTGTTTTAATCTTTCATGCTTTTAATATGTTGTAATGTTAGGTTTCATTATAGGTTTTTATCTAAAAAATGAGCCGTTATAATGGAAAATTTTTGTTTAAGTCTTCTTTTTAAAAAATAAAAGTTATATTGAAAACTTTTTAAAGGCTTATATTTTCATTCCTATGAAATTGTAAAAGAGGTTTTAAAGTGTTTTGTTTTTTTTACTTAGCTTTGTTTTAGGATTGTAAAACATTTTTTGTTCCTTTAATTTTTAGTTTCACTTTTTCATCACTTTTATGAAATCGTAAGGATGAAAATGTAAACGTTTTAATTTTTCAACAACTTTGATTTCAACTTTGTTTTCAAAAAAATTTTGCTTCTTTAATTTTTAATTCATCTTTTTATTTGTTTTTGGCAAGTTTTAATAGTAGAAAAGTTGTAGTTTTAATTTTTAGGGAACTTTCATTTTGTGTTATTTCTATGTGTGTGAGAGTGTATGAGGATAGTTTTATTACGTTATTCTCCCGCCAACTCATTTGAGCCGGGACTCGCAATTTTATTGCTTTATTCATTTATGTAGAGTGTGTGAGTGTAGGTGATAACTTTTCATGCTTTGTTTATCGCTTTCTCAATTATGTAGAGTGTGTGCGTGTGTGCATTTATTTCCGCCTACTCGTTAAGTGTTAAACGACGCTCTGCTTAAATTTTCCGCCCACTCATTTGAGTGGGACTTGTAATTTTCATTTTTTGTAACGTAGTTTCCTTTTATTTATGCATTTATTTCCACCTACTCGTTAAGAGTTAAATGGATCATTGCTTTAATTTACCGCCTACTCGGTTTTGAGTAGGACTTGTCATTTCCCGTCTACTCAGTTTTGAGTAGGACTTGTACTTGCATTTTTTCCCGCCTACTCATTCGAGTAGGACTTGCTTTACTTAATTTATTTATGGTTTTGAAGTGTGCATGAGTGCCTACATCAATTAGCTTTCTTTCAATTTTATCTAAATGCCCTGTTTTTTCTATGTTTTCTCTTATACAATTTAGTACTTAATTTCAAACTCACGTTTCACTAAAAACCATAAAGCCGTCCCCATACCGATGAGTGGCTAATCTCTATTAGCCTTCGGCATCGAAGAGCATTGGGACATATAAAATGATTTGAAATAATTAAATAACTTTATTTATATTTTCAATTTAAGGACCTAAGGTTTGCCCCGGGTTAACGTCGCATAGGACCACATAATCGATTTGTGGGCTCTATTTCCGTTATCCATACGCAACGTCGAGAGGCCGCACATATGGACCGATCCCCCTTGGGTAAATAGAATTGCGTACATTACCTCGAAAGAGGACGAGCGTAGTTCTACCGAATTGGGTTCCCCACACAATAGCGGGGTTTTTAGCATAAAGCAAGCATTAAGAGGAATCCTTCGTCGGTCTAACGATCGGTCGAATAGTCTTAATGTTTAGGTGAGAAATATTCCTAGAGATAAGTGCGCTCATATTTATGGAACCTCCACGGCCAAGTGCCTTTTATTAATTTAAAAACTAAGTTCAATAATTGTTAAGAATTATTTTAGTCTTAATCCGATTCGATGCCGAGCGTTAACCCGTCATCGAAATAACTTAAAAATTTCCTGCTTTCATTTTTGTTTTAATTTAACTAAAAATCCCACCTTACTTATAGTAAGATAATAGTCTTCCTGGAAGAGTAAACATAATCAACGCACCCCCGAGAACAATAAGACCTCAGTATTGTCCCGAATACCGAGTACTACGCGATAGGTGCACTTGCCTCCTCTCATTAGAAAACTCAATCTTCTAACTCGACCCGCGGAATCAAACCATTTCGAACCACCCACATTCGGTCTCTGTTCTGCAGCCATCATTGTTTTGGCGCCGTTACCGGGGATCGAACCTTCCCCCTTCATTGTTTTTTAGGGTGTATGACCCGTGGACAACCTTCGAGTTCTGAAAATCTGGAATTCGACCCTGAGATCGACCGCTCTCTTGCGCGTATCCGATCTCTACGTCGAATTCCCTTTTTAGACCCCGTAGAATCCACTGGAGAACCCTCTTTCTCTTCTATGGCCGACCCAAATAATGCCCAAGCGGCCGAGCGTACGATGTCTTACTACGCTCGACCACACTTGGATGATACGGGGTCGAGTATTGTTCGGCATGCTGTGGCGAACAATAATTTTTAAATTAAGTCAAGTGTTATACAAATGATCCAAAATGTCGTGCAGTTCGACGGACAGCCGGATGAGGACCCAAATAACCACTTGTCTAATTTTTTGGAAATTTGCGATACTTTCAAGATAAATGGCATCACTGATGATGTCATTCGTTTGCTCCTCTTTCCCTTCTCCCTTAAGTCCAAGGCAAAGGAGTGGTTGGTCTCCCTCCCGCGGGGATCCATCACGACCTGGGCGGAGTTGGCAGAGAAATTCCATACTAAATATTTTTCGCCCGCAAAAACTGCTAGATTGCGGGGGGACATATCCTCCTTTTTGCAAATCGACTCCGAGTCTCTTTATGAGACTTGGGAGCGTTTTAAGGAATTTCTCCGCCGGTACCCGCACCACGCGCTGCAAACATGGTTGCAGGTACAGATTTTTCATAATGGACTGAACAGTCAGACGCGTCAAAGGATTGATGCGGCTGTCGAGGGCACTTTGAATAATAAGACCCCCGAGGCCGCCCAGGCTCTTTTCGAAGAAATGGCTATGAATGCCTACCAATGGAATGTCTCGCGGGCGCGCAGTAAGTACGAGGGCCTTTATGAAGTGGATGACACTGCTCAGCTAGCCCTTAAAGTCGAAAGGCTAACTAAGCAGGTGGCGGAGATGTTTGTTGCCTCCCCCACTCTGCCTTGTTTTCTTCCCCCCTCTAACGTCTGCGTACTCGATGAGTTCGTGGACTATATGGGGAATCCGGTGCGTCCCTCCTTTCAGAATAACCCTTATAGTAGCCACTATAATCCAGGTTGGAGGAACCACCCGAATTTATCATGGAGTAACCCGAACAACGCGCAACGCCCTCCTCCCCCTCCTTTTGCGCTCATATTTCCTCCCCCTCCTATGAAGCCGTCCCTGGTGGAAAAAAATTTTAATCATTATGTCGCATCCAACGAGTCCAATATCTGAAACATCACTGGATCGCTTAAAAATTTAGAAACTCAGGTTGGGCATCTGGCGCGACTTATGTCGGAACGCGCTCTGGGGGCACTGCCTGGGAATACGGAGCCCAATCCAAGGGAAAATACCAACGCTATAACCCTCCGTAGCAGTAAGGAGGTGGTCAATTTAAAACGGATCGATCATTAGGTACATATTTCACCTCCAACCCCTCTTCCCTCTTGTTCGATTATGCAGCCCTTACCGATTTTAAACGACAAAACTATTTTAAACAAGGCGTTGCACTACCCGCATAAGTTAGATAATGAGAGAGTGAACGCGCAATATGAAAAATTTATTTTATTACTTAAACAAATTCATATTAATGTTCCTTTTTGCGAGGCCATCTCGCAAATGCCTAAATATGCAAAATTTTTAAAAGAGCTTCTTTCTAACAAACGAAAACTTGAAGATATTTCGCATATTTCTCTTAACGATGTTTTCTCGGCGGCTCTTACTAGTAAGTTGCCCTCAAAACAAAATGACCCGAGACGGTTTTCCATCCTGTGCCTTTTTGGCGATGTATTAGTAAAATACGCCTTAGCAGACTTAGGCGCGAGCATTAATTTGATGCCGTTCTCGCTCTTCCTGCGATTAGGTTTGGGTACTCCTACTCCTACCAATATGTGCATCAAACTAGCGGATCGCTCGGTTAGGTTCCCTTAGGAAAATGGGGGTAGAAAAGTCTAAGCTAAGAAAATCTAAGCAAAAAATAATTCTGCTCCTAATGCCAGTTAATACCGTCTCCGAAGAGGCACACGATATTATCAAGCACTTTTCCTTGCAGAACTTAACGTCGTATCCTTTATCACACAACTGACTTACACTGATCAGGTTATGGTTTAACCCTTCAACATAAGCCACGTCTGTGATAGAGAATACACCGTTGGAAATCATACCATAACCCCTGGTGACTCCTCAATCAGATCCTCCCAAGATGACTTTGGGTCCATTTTCGACTTGGGAGTAATCACGCAACAGGCTTCTTGTACCGGTCATATGTCGGGAACATCCACTATCCAAGTACTAGATTGGCGTTTTGGTGGCCTTTAGACATACCTGCAAAATAGAATTTGTTTCCCTTAGGAACCCAATAAGACTTGGGTCCTAGATTCCTTGTTAGCACACTCCCCCTCGGTTGGTTAACTCTACGAGTGGTCGGCCTCGCATTGCTAACATAAGGAGTCTCATTGTATCTTGGATTAAACCAGCAATCCACGACAAAGTGACCAACTTTACCACAGCACCTATAGTCAAACCTATTGTACCGTTTCCTAGGCTCCTGCTTCACCCTTGGAACGGTGGGTCCAGCCGGGGCCTTGGATCTGGAGGTAGAGGCATCATGATTACAACAGTCACACGATTTCTTTACTTCCTATTACTTTTGTATAACAGGCTTAGCCTTTGGTGCCTGCTTCCTATTATGACAGCTAACGAAGTGGCCATAATTCTCCACTTGGATTTCCTCATAAGGTGCCTTGAAGACACTCTCACCGTAGTTACGGGGGAAGGTCCAACTATCATACCGGCTCTTCGGCTTTTCAACTAAGGGCCGGAATAGGTGACCATAGGTTGACTCAAAGTCATGATCATTGCATGGAAAGCTAGGCTTTCGGAATGAAATAGGACCGAGTTGGGCCTTTCCCTTTTTTGCAGCAGAGGCCTTCTTAGTAGACTTATTTTTCCTCTGATTTCTGTTTCTCCTGGATGATTTACCAGGCTCAGCCACATGCCCTAAGCCAGCCCCCTTAGCCTGAGCAGAGAATTCATCAACCAGAGGAAGAACGGTCTTGGGTATAGGGAAGCTTTTGACAATCTCCCTCTCTGCCGCAAGCTGTTCTTCCATCTTGTTTATTTCTTCCTGTTTTTGGTCAAGGAGCCTTAGAGAATCTGAGTGCTCAGAAGTCAGGTCCAGGTGTTGCTGTCGGAGAGAAATCAAGCTAGTTATCTCTTCTCTTAGGGACACACCCTCAGCCTTAAGGAATTTCACTTCCTTTTTCTGAGCGCTCAACCTCTTTCAGCACTCTTCGAAATTATTGAGCATAAGCTCATACTTTTCGAGGAGTTCAGCTTCACAGGCAGATGGACTGTCCTCGTGATCATCTTCAGGAGACTCAAAGTCAGAGTCAGAGTCAGAGTGGGGGTGCGATCTTTTACCTTCCCAGTAAATGGGGGACAGTATCCATCTGAGTCTGAGTGACCCATTAGCCCGAAGTAGGCTTCCTCATCATTACTGGAGTCTGAAGTGTCAGATTCACTCAGTGTCTTTGCCTTTTTAGCAATGTAGCTACTCTCCTTCTTCTTATATCTGTAGGACTTGTGCTCCTCTCCTTTCCCCTAATCTCTCTTGCTTTGGTGGCAGTCAGCAATGACGTGTCCTGGCTTATTGAATCCAAATCAGATAATGTCAGTAGAATAATGTTTGTTCTGTTTAGACTCATACCTGTCAGAAGAGTAAATCTTCTTCTGATATCTTGAGGAGGAGCCATCCTTTTTTCTCTGATTCCTCAACTTGAGGAACTTCTTGAACTCTCGAGTGATGATGGAGAAATCGTACTCAGATAGCTCTGAGTCGGATGATCATTGCTCAGAGTCTTCTTCCTCAGCCTTTCTCCAAGAGCGGGACGAGGCTGCACCCTTGCCTTCCTTGAGTGATTAGCTTTCAGGGCCACAGTCTTTTCTTTGGCTGCGGCCTTATCGGCTTCTTTTTCAGCTTTTCTGGTGTTCAACTGAAGCTCGTAGGACGTTAGCTTCACAAACAGAATCTGGGGATCAGTTTCTGCCAGCTTGCCAAACTCTCTGATGGCGCAAATCTTAGTGTCCCATTCCTTAGTAAGGGATCTAAGGAATTTGTCATTTAGTTCACCATCGGTGAACACTCTGCTATAACCCTTCAGGGCATTGACGATCTTCAGGAAGTTCTCGAATGTCACTCCGATTTCTTCCTTGGGACCTTGCTTGAAGGCCTCATACTTCTGATTCAGATAGGATCTTCGATCATCCCTTACTTAACCTGTGCCTTCCATCAGAATGATCAGGCAGTGTCATATGTCCTTGGAAGTCCTGCAGTTGCTGAAATTCTTCATCATTGAATAATTGATGGCACTTACTAAAATGTTTTGAGCTTTCTTTTCTAGTCCGACAAGCACCATCTTATCCTTATCCATTTCAGAGAGCTTCTTGGGCACGATCTTGGTCGGATCAATGGTGGAGGCCTTAGTGGGGATATAAGGGCCCTCCTCCACTGTCATGAAGAGTCGGGGATCGACTGCTTCCATGTAGAACCTGATCCTTTCCTTCTAAATGGGAAAATTCAGCTTGGTGCATACTGGAATCTTTCCTGAATACTTGAGTCCATCAATTCCTTAGATCTTCTTTCTTCTTGACACTAGACAAAGGATCTTACTCAAGTTGTTAAACTTATTGATCAGTAACCTCCCTCTGATACCACTTGAAAGTATCTAGTGTCAACCTAATCCACCTATGAGGGGGGGGGGGGGAATAGGTGTCTTGCAATCTTTTGCGAAATTAAACTAACCTACATAAGTAAGCAAATAGAACACAGAAAACACACAAAGAATTATAGTGGTTCCCTGATTTGGGTACGTCCACTTTCCCCCTTCGACATATCTCCCACCAAGGGACGACTCAGTCACTTCTTTAAATGGATTGAAATCCAATCCTCACACTAGAAGCAATGCTCCCCTAACCATGGAAGGAACCCTTCCTACAATGGAGTCACAACTCCATCACAGCGGGTTGCACCCAACCCTTATAACTAGTAATGAATATTCTTTTATAACAAAACTTAATGCAAATAAAAATACAAATAATGCTTTGGAGATTCTGATGTCCTTCATCGTTTGTTGAAGCTTTTACGAAAAGTACAAAGAGTCCACTACCGGATTTCTCACTTAGAATGGTTCTTGTCAAGATCGGCGGCGGCAAGTAAGTGTGGCAGTGATGCTTTGTAGATCCAAACTTCTTGACGAAGCAAGCTAGGTCTTCAAACGATCTCAGTCAGATCAAACGTCTCAACCAATTCGGAAGGGAGAACAAGTCTCGTTCAACGAATCAGAAGACAAGAGATCTCGAGAGAGATATGTGAGACCAGCGGCTTTCCTCGGTTCTATCATCGGACGATCAGAGAAGATCTGAGATCAGCGGCGGCGATGATCTTGCGAGCGGCGACAAGCGTTCGTCGATTTCGCGATCGGCTAGGTCACCGTCTACTTGTTTCGTATTTTCGTGAATGTATATCTTTGGAGTTTCAAAATACGCCTATATTTATACTAGGAGCCAACCTTAATGACCGTTGTGGGTCCCGCGAGGAGAAGCCTAGCCCCGGCCAAAACAGCGCACGGCGGCTTGGTTTGGTCCAGGGAACGGAGAAAAATTGCCTAAGGCAAAATCGGCGGGAGTCGTTGGTGATTCTCGTCGATGTCGGCGGGAATCGCTCACGACTCCGGTCGATTCTTCCTTGGCAGAATTTCTGTTTGAAATCTGTTAGCTGTAAGAAGTCGGTGGGAGTCGTTATTGATTCCCGTCGAAGTCGGAGGGAATCACTAACCACTCCCGTCGAAGTCGGCGGGAATCACTAGCGATTCCCGTCGATTTTGACTTGGAAGAATTTTTCTTCTTCCTTCTTTTGAAAACTTGGTCTTTGACCCATCCTTGCTCCTTCTGCTCTTGATCTACCTTGACCCTGTACTTGAAAATAAGTACACTCCAATAGAGAGAGCACACGTGAATCAACACACTGATCTACACAATGAGGGATTACGTTGCGCAGACCCGTATATATTGACCCACTGCACCCTGACATTGGTGTGTACTTAGCATGGATTAGCTGCAAGCACAACTTGATTGAATTGTCAAATACATTGTCAATTCAACTTAGATTGTTCAAGGGCTTCTTCAAATCAGGTCTATTGTGGATGCAATACCCAACATGTTGGTCATGATTGGTGATGTTTTTTTATGCATGAATAGCCGAAGAAGACTCCATGCCGATGGTTATTTTCGGATTTTCTACGTGGTAGATTGCAATAAGGAGTCTTGGGGATTAACCCCAAGGTGCACCCAGAAATCGGGGCTGAAGCGAAGTTCTACCATTTTGGTGGCCTATGAGCCAGCCTGGTACATAGTGGGGCTATGTACCGTGTATGATCGATAGTTGGGACTGGGGGAAGCTTGGTCCGCGTTGAAGGCCAAATGGTCGTGGCGGGGTGAGCAACGGGCTCGTGGAACCCTACCCGATCCGTCTGCTTCGGTTAAAGCATACTAAGGTACATGGTACTTACTTATTATTTGGAGAAAGAGTCTAGGCAACGGCTGAAAGGACTAAATGCTCACGAGGTTTTCCATCCTGGGAGTGGTGGTGGAGCTATGGAACGGACAAGGTTCGAACTGGCTTCAACGAGTAAGTTCCCTGAGAGCACGGGGTGTGTGGCCGTACGAGCCTGCACCTGTGGTGTATTATACAAGTGTGTACTTTCACTTTAATTATTATTTATAATAATGCATTGCAGGGAAGGAGCACTGCCACCCCAAGAAAGGGGGTGGGGTCGTTATAATTTTGTCTGCTTTAGCTGACCGTTGCTTTGTTTGTCACTGTGCAGTGGATTGTTGCTTGCAAGTGTAGCGGATCTTAGTGGCAAGTAGCGAGCTGAAGCCCTGGTTACTGAGCTGGACCTCGAAGACCATGCGAATGATTACTTGTTTTAATCATGTGTGACAGGCCTGCGTGATGATGTTTGTAACACACAGTTTAATTGAGTAAACCCTTGTAAGGCCTTATGGCCAGTACTTTGTGAATTTTCTATGTTCATTCCAATTTGGGTATCTTAGTGGACATTCATGCTTTTGGCTTGGGTTCTTAAATTTTCAACTTATATATGTATTGCTTCTGCTAAAATGTACTCTATGTAGGACGTATGTTATTGGTTGAATGGTTTCATTTAGTAACCCGCAGGTATGTCTGTGGTATATGCCGTCGGGCCCCGGCCGGACCTACTGTTATATGCTATGCGACAGATAGGGGAGTTACAATTTGGTATCAGACTACCGGTTTCAGTCATACTTATTGGAATTCATGGACGAATTCTTTTAAGGGGTGGTGATAACATGTGTGTGCATCATCGTTATAACATAAAAAGAACCCATGAATGTCCACTTAGGAATGAAAATACACACGTTTGACGAACCCTCGTGTTCCTATAATTACTTTTTGCAATTTTGTTTGGTCACTTAATGGTGTTTTGTACGACTTTAGGTGTCCAGGAGTGGTGCGTGGCAGTCTGAACGCATGCTTTCTGAGAAAAGTTCTGCACCAAGCAACGTGTATGAGACCCCTCCTTCTATTGTAACCATAAGAAGGGTAGTCGAGGCGGTGTTCGCTGTGACCAACGCATAATATTGAAGGAATGTGCAACCCTCTGTCCCTGAGGTGGCCTTGACACCGGGTGGTGTGATGGAGCAAATGGCATTTAGAGGAACATTGGGTCAGCAGGTGGACATGCTTTTAGTACAGGGAGCGCACTCAGTTGGCGAATATTTGCAGGCGTTCCTTATGATAAGGCACTAACCAGGCTTTGAGTTTGAAAGCGAGCAGTCTATAGTCAATAGATTTTATGATGGTTTGCGTAGTGAGTTGCGAATCCTGCTGCTAGGACAAAAGTTATTGGGATTCCGAGCTTTGATGGAGTTGGCAAAATCTTTAGAAGTAGAGTTGGGGAAAACTCACCAGATACCAGTGAGTAGGATACCGAACTCTACAGACCCTATAAGGGTTGTCTACCGTAGAACGCTGAGAAAGGAGGCTAAAACATCTATTAGCAAATCTACTTACACTTGTCATACTTGTGGCAAGAAAGGGCACTTTGCTCGAGATTGTCGGGAGGGTGCTTAGAAGACAAAGAAAGCTTTGTCAGGAGCAGTTGAAGACTCTAGCGCAAAGAAAACGGTGTTCAAAATGTCAAGGTCCTCAAAATCTAGGTACCGTAAGTGGTATAAGAAGGCTAGGACTTTGGGTCTAGTCCCTTCTTCTAGCGCATCCGGGGCGACTACAGGCCAAACATTGGGCGCATGCTACAATTGTGAAAAGCCGAGGCACTTTTGCCGAGATTGCTGGAACGGACGCCTAATGTCTGGTAAGAAGCCGAGAGCAACATATGAGGAGAAGGGCAAGTCGGTGGAGTCCACCGCATCGCAGTATACTCCGGCCAAACCGAGAGTGTACATCCTTGGCCAACAGGAGGCCATGTGGCCGACTGTCAGGATGATAGGTATGGATTAATTGATTGTAATTTCGCTTTTTATACCTGTTACCTTATGCGAGTTAGCTTAGGACTTGAGGTACTAGGCTTTGTTTTGATTTTCGGTAATCTGGCGAGAGCATTGTTCGATACGGGAGCTTCACACTCCTTTTTTCCAAAGGATTTATATCGTGCATCGGAGTACCTTCTTCGATGGAAAATGACAAATTGGATGTGTTGCTGCCGAATGGGTGTTCAATGCGCGTAGATAGAGTCTGCGGAGTAAAGATACGGTTTGGGAGGCTGGAGTTCGACTTGCAAGAGTCATTACTACAACTGGTGGAGTTCGACGTAATATTTGGTATGGACTGGCAGTCGGAGCAGCAAGCATACATCAATTGCAATCGCAAGGAAGTCAAGTTGGGAACTGATTGTGGGACGACTTTTGGAGGCTTCGAAGCCTAAGCCTAATTTGGACAGTATCTCTATTGTATCCAAGTATCCTAATGTATTCCCTAACGATCTCCCTGGAGCCCCACCGCAATGAGAGAATGATTTCACGAGTGAGCTTAAGTGGTCTGCGTATAGTAAAATAATTACAGAAATTATGTTGGAGTATAAATTTGGGCACATGAGTTAGGATTAGTTGTTTTCTGTTTTGGATAAATAAAAATGAGTTCATCATTGGAAGTAGGATGAGCAGAGGGTTGGATTGGTTAGTGTTAGGTGGTGTTCGGGATCGACGAAAGATCGTCTTTCCCGTAGATTGGAAGTGTAAAATACACTAGGGTTAGATCCAATGAACCATTTACGGGACTAGGAGTTGGGTATTAACTAATAAGAATAAGTGTCTTGCGAAAGGGAGCCTTGGACTTCAGCCCATCGTAGCTCCTAGTGCTCTCGAGAGCCCTTCGCGGGGAATACCTTAGGCAATCCTGGGATAAACCTAAAACGTAGGCAAAACAGAAATGCAAGAGTAATTAGTAAATCTTGGGTTTCAACTTCTCACACCTCGATGTCTAGGGGAGATAGGTTGGGTCACTCGGGCAGTAAGCCCAGTGGTTTTGGTGATGGGCAGGTTGGCCCAGCGAGCTCTAGCTCGGTTGTTGTTTATGACTGACGGGATTGTCCAGGGAGCTTGGGCTCAGTAGCTGATACTTAAGGTTGCATGTGCATAAATTATAAGATGGTGGGTCTTCGGTATTGGAGTGTCGATGCACTGACGCCAACATGTTGACTCGGCGAGTGTGGTTTAACACTTGTCCAAATAATGTCTGGTGCACCAGCTGGCAAGAGTACGCAGGAGCTCCGCTTAGTGCACCAGCGTTGAGGCGTACAATAGGTCGGACTGGTAGTGCAATTACCGATTTAGAAGTGGGCAAGGCCCAACCCACTGCTTTCGTTTGTCACTACGGAGGTATCCTGGGAAGTTCGGCTCTAGAACGGGGGAACTAAAGGTCTGTGTACACATAGTCGAGTGGGTGAGTTGTACTTGCATGTTCACATCATGGAATAATTGTATTTCATAGCATAATCATTGCATATAACCCGACACCTATTGTATAAGTGGTATAGGACGCTTTATACAATAGGCCCTGCAAAACGACCCCTTGGTTTATAAGTTCGTGCGAGCGTGCTTATAAGTTAAGGTTTTTATTCAGTATTACATATTTATGCTTGCTGAAAAACCGACACCCTATCATATAAATTGGTTTGAGAATTTCTATACGATAGGAGCCCTACAAAAGATCCCTTACCTTATGCATTTTCATATAAGTTAAGGTTACTTTCTTATTCAGTTTTTCATGCCTTTATTATTGTCTTATATACTTTAGAATTGGTAGATTAGTTCCGCCGCCATCTGCTTATTTGTTATTCTCCACTTTCATGTCCTCTCCTTTCCTTCTCCCCGCTCGGTGCTTTGGAGCCATGGGGGAAGGGGCGGGGGATGATAGGACTTAGTCTCTTAGACTAATAGTTTTCGAACCACATCATTTTAGTGGACCATGGAGCCCAGCATGGAGGAGCAGCCCCGGAGGTCGGCACGTTTGGAGATCGGGCAGTCTAGTACCAGAGTTCAGACAACAGGGATTGTGAGTGCTGATCGCTAGTAGTTATATTAGTTTTGCTTCCGCGATTAGAGAAATGTAGTGAGGACTTGATGTTCTGGGCATAAGCCAGAGATTCAGTACTTTATCATTCTGTGGACTCTTCCTTCGTGGAGATTATTACGTCTATATATTTGTGATTTCTGTGGACTTGCTTTATTATTTTTCCATAGTTGTGATTGATTTGACCGGCAGGATCGGCGTTTTATAGTGATAACCTTCCTGGGTGCGAAGGTGTCACCGCAAAGCTGCGGTTCTTGGCCTAAGACCCCGGTGTTTTAAAGAAAAAAAAGGGGGGGGGGGGGGTCTTACAAGTGGTATCAGAGGCAAACCTCGATCGAAAAGTAGCAGTCCACAACCCCTGTGTCACCCCCGCGTGAGTTTAGTTTTGGGGCAAACTAAGCAGCGGAAGCAGAGGTGTGCCCATAAGGGGGATCAAATATAAATTGTCCGGTTTTAACTAGGTTTGAATCAATTATTTACTATTAGCTTTTGTTACGCAGCCCCAAGCGCAGCCTACACCACAGGGCGGAGTCCAACAGACTCCGAATGTTGCACCACCTCCCCCGGTCCCCACTCCAATCCTATAGTCGGAGATGGGCAGACTATAAGACCCCCCACGCAGAACACAGAACACGGCACGGGAGGGTCTTATGCCAAGAACAGCCGCCTTGCGGTAGCACTAACAATCGAGCTAGCCTGTACCACAAGACGCCTATTCTGCCGGCTACAACAAATATCAAACATTGCCGAACCTAACCAGAATATAAAAGAGAGCAGAAGTCACATCCACATCAAGCATATAGTCCATAAATATACAATAGTTAAGAAGCTACAACAAGATTATACTATCAGAGTACGTAAATAGTTTTCCCAAAGAGGGTACACCAAAACCTCACACACTCACATCTGTAACAGACGGTAGCGATGGTACCGTCCCCTCTGGCCCTAGCGTCCTGGCGTGGATGTCCGGCTGCATAACCTGCTGCTACTCCACCTACGTGGTTTCCTCCTAAAAAGGAAGACGTAGCAACCATTAGTCATAAAGACTAATTGGCTTCACATCAGCTCCCCTGACGATCCTCGACACCGGGCGGAGAAAGGGACAGGGTATAATATATATGAAGTATAAGTACAAGCAAGTGGTATGTACCTAATATCTCTATGTAATTAAAACACCGTAATAAACGAGCAACAAGTAATTCTACCATTTCTACCATCTATAGCAGCACATGATTAATATTATATTATAAAGTAACTCAACTTATATGAATGCCCATACAACATATAAGTTGAGGATCGTTAAGCACTAAGTAACTCATCGTATAGGAGTGCCCATACAAACTTATACGATGATGGTCTTGTGTATGTCATGAAGTGTAATGGCATGTATGCAACGCAATGACTCACCCAGGTTCACACACATGCAATTGCTATGTCGACACAGACTTGTAGTTTCCACTTTTCGAGCAGGTACCTAACCTCTCAAGCATCGTCCGTTGTTGCCAGACGGTGACAGTAGAGCTGGCATCTCCACTAGTACGTTGGTCTCCACACTACCAGACCTAGGCCTTCATACACTTCAACGCTAAGAATACAACAGCGGAGCTCACATGCGTACTACAGCTCAGTGGGTGTCTCGTGTCGATGTGCACCGAGATCCTAGCCCCGAACTGGCCTATGCTGTGACACGGAAGGAGCCTTGGAGAAGAGCATGAGGACCAAGCCCAATAGTTCACTTGGCACGAAAGGAGCCTCGGGACAAGAACACCAAGGACCAAGCCTAACCGCCTAAGGTCTAACTGTCAACTCCCATCGGTGTGACGATTGGTGAGCCCGTAGACCTACCACACTATCCTTAACCCGAGATTACGACACCACATGTCGACTCACACCGCATTCAATACACCCACATCGTGGAATAGAAGGAGCCTCAAAAACGAGCACGAGGACCAAGCCCAACCGTCCACTTGGCATGGAAGGAGCCACGGTACATGAACACAGAGGACCAAGCCAAACCGTCCATTTATGATTCTTCCCAACGTTACCAGCCAGTGTAATCAAATATCCGCACTCACCCCTCTCACAATCCGGTGCCCAAGGCACCTCAAGAGTTTACCACTTACAACTCCTTCACTCATTTGTGTGCACATGAACTAACCATCCATCTAACACAACACATGTTCATGACAACCACCATCGAGCAATTACCCAAGCTCTAGTAAATCTTGTTATCCAACGACTAATTATCATTCTCTCACTAACCCCAACTAGGTCGGTTCGTTTAATGACATACTATTTCACCATTTGATCACATGAGGTCTATCCAATAATTTCATCATGCGTTGAATTATTCCAATTATTCATATAATGATTCACCTACGACTTAACGTCGGATTGTTACAAAGCCTCTTCCAAGTCCAAACTATATTATATAACTAACCCAGGAATTTCAGGTGCAGAACACCTACTGGACATCAACTTCAACTGGAGATTCCTGTGGCTAAAATAATCTGGTGAGTGCGTGTATAACCTCGATGGAAAGGTCTTTCCATGGGCTAAAACTTTCATGTTCAGTCTGCAACCTAGATCAGACTGTATCTCACATGAAATTGGCTCCAAAGCCTGCAGCGTACAGAATACAATTTCTACACGGTTAGTCTATAGCCCTTACTTCGATCAAACATTCCCGTAGATATAGGTTTTAACTGAAGGCGTGTAACCACTCGTTGGAAAGGTAATTTCAAGGGTTACAACTTTCGTGTTTTGATGAAAGCCTAGACTTGACCTTTTATTTTGTGAAAATATCCAAGAAGGTCGCTGCGTGCAGAACACAGATTTCTGCACACATCTTGAAGCGGAATGAATGGCATCGTTTCATCTTCCTCCTCAAGCCGATCCCCCAAAATTTAAACGAGAAGTTCCTTCACCCTTATTCACCCTCTTGAGGCCATTCTTCTTCACGAAACCACCCCCATCATCACTTGAAAGAAGGGGAGGTTGAAGATGACAAACCTTAGAACACAAGTTCTTGCATGGCCTTCCTAAAAACCTTCATCTCACACATCAAGACTCTTTTGAGTCGATGTATCGCCTAAGATTAACTATAGTTCTAGCACCAAGGGAGAGGGGAGGAAGCTCACCTCATTTCAAGCGGTTCTGCCATTTCCGGTCATGGATCTTGTAATCCTTCTCATTGGCATCGTTTTTCCCTTGACTGCGGTTGCGTTTCCTCACGGAGTTTGGTTGGCTCCAACAGTTCTTCCCTCCTCCAAAAGTTTTCCTCCAGAAAATGGGGTTTGGAAGAGAATGAAACGGCTAGGGTTTTACTTTTACTTTTTATACAGAAGTGACACGTGTAGGGACACGCCCGTGTCCTTACCCATATCCTACTCGGGCGAATCGGTTCGACTGCCATTATGTACCCCTATACGGGTACTGACACGCCCATGTCGTTACCCGTGTCCACGTTACACGGTCGTGGTTATACCCGTGTTCATACCCGTGTTAACCTCAGGACACATTCCGTCGACCTTTCCTTGACGCACACGGGTAGAGACACGCTCGTGTCTCTACCTGTGTCCTTTTCTAGACAAAGCACTCAACGCCACGCCACTCAAAGCTGTGTCACTAAAAGCCATGGCACATGGGTAGGGACACACTCGTTTCTCTACCCGTGTCCTTCTCGGGGCAAACAACTCAATGCCATTTAACTCAAAGCCATGGAACTCAAAGCCATGGAACTCAAAGCCATGGCACACGGGTAGGGACACGCTGATGTAGGCCTCGATCGCAGTCACCGTACGGGCTAGGGGAATGACGGTGATGCCTCTCAAACTCCAATGTCACACTCGCACCAATATTATCCGCAGCGCACTGACAAGCACAATAATATAGTTTACCAACATACGGTAGCAACACCGCTGAAAAGTCAAACGGACGACGATGGGTCGATGTTCTTACAAGCAAAAGGGACCTACCCGGTCCGGACAAGCATTGTTGTACCAAAAGAGTCTACCCAAAATGCGATCGAAAAATTGTAGTTCTCTCCCAACAAAATTACGGGGCTCTCCAAGCCCTTTCGGAAATAACGCGTTTTAGATAGATGTAAATCAAGAGGAAAACCACGAAGAAATTAACGATTCAAATCCAACGCGAAAATCTTTCCGACCACTAGAATATCAAGAGAATCACACTTGAGTGGAATGGATCGTTACCCAAGTCGGAATAGATGATTCCGACTACCTTCAAAGGATCACTCGTCCGAAGTTCTGCCAGAGTTGTGCCGGATGGAGGGTTAGATCGTCTGCCTTGGCCGCTTCACACAGGTATCAAGTTTCCACGTCGTTGAAGGAGACTATCCTCAGATAAAAGTCCAAGTGAAGAGGGGTGGCCATTTTCTTCTTCAAGGGAGTGCTCGGGTGGAGGAGGAATATGGTCGGTCGGCTATGGGTAGTGGAGAATGGTTGATGTAGAGGGAGAGGAGGAGGCGGCTATGGAAGAGGAAAGAGAGGGGCGGCCGGACTTGAAGTAGAAGAGGAAGGGGTGGCAGTTTTGGAGGAGGAAGATTAGGGAGGAGGGGTTGGCCGAATGCTTAGAGAGAGAGAGAATGGGGGTGGCGGCTAAGGGAGGTAGAGAGAGAGATAGAAAAGTAGGCAAGATTAGGGTTAAAATTTTCTACATGCATCCCAAATAAAATAACATACTCAAATGTTTAAATAAAGTATGCGAAAATATAAATGCTCTCATGCTAGTAATAGAAGAAGTTCAACTAGTTATTTGTCGTGCGCCGAGGGCAGAGGTTCTAGCTCCGCTCCATACGACTGCCATGGCGACGGAAGTCCTTTGTTTGATACGAAGGAGGGTCGTCCATTAGCGTGTCATCATCAACAACTTGGGGGCGTCGTCTCCACCAATCCTCCCCCGCTTGAAAGGACTCATCACCGATGAGTTGTCTTAAAGATACCGTCGTAGAAGAACACCATCCAATAGAGCGACCTCTACTTCCGGGAGCCAAGAGTCATCAGATGCGGGGCGATCACACCATCAAATCAAGTAGCGGCGCACATCGCCATCTGCAGTGGGAAACACGTCTTCTTGGAGAATCCTGTCTTGTAAGAATGCTGTCCTGGCAAACCTGAGAAAAGTATTAAGCAGCGAAGGGGGGAAATCTATATCATCAACATTTAGCGTACCTCCGTTGGAGACAAACGAAGAGAGCGATCCCTTACCCCTCTAAACCCCATACCTAAGAGAATCTGTAGTTGAACGAAACGGACAGGAAGATAATTCTAGTGGCGGAGGAATATAGGGCGTTAAATACGAAACATTAAAAACAGGGGAAATTCCTCAATCAGTTGGTTATTCCAAAAGAAATGCATTGTCTCCTAACCGCTTTAAAATACGAAAAGGCCCCGCTCGCTGATCCGCTAACTTTTTTTAGGTGCCCGTAGGCAGCCGTTCAGGGATGAGCCGCACCATGACTAAATCGCCTACTTTCAAGTGAGAGACACTCTCTTATGTGCGTTTGCATTCACTTGATAAGATGCGTATTGAGTGGTAAGCGTTTCATTGATGTGCTTGTGCAGATCATGGATTTGAGAGGCAAAGTCCTGTGCTAATTGACTTGACTTAAAAGAGGGCGGTAACAGAATCAAGTCAAGTGGCACGGGTGCTTTATAACCATGCACGATCTCATTGAGGGACAAACCTGTGGACCTATTTTTGGAATTATTATACGCTAGCTGAGCATGAGGAAGGATAAGGTCCCATGTACCCTTGTGGTCTCCCACAAGGAGTCAGAGAAAACTACCTAAACTTCTGTTTATAACTTCGGTTTGCCCATCCGTCTGCGGATTTTAAGCTGAAGAGAATAGAAGTTTGGTGCCCATAATCCTTCACACGGTCTTCCAAAAATAACTAGTAAACTTCACATCCCTATCAGTAACTATAGATTTTGGAACGCCGCGATGGACAACTATCTCTTTAAAATATAATTGTGCAATGTGTGATGCTTCGTTGGTTTTATTGCACGCGACAAAATAGGACATTTTGGAGAAACGATCTACAACGAATAAGATAGAGTCGTGACGTCTAAATGTGATTGGGAGGCCGAGAATGAATTCCATGCTAACGTCTTCCCAGGGGATAGAGGGAATCGGAAGAGGAGTATCAAGCCCCGCATTCAATTTTGTTTCCCTTAGCCAATTGGCACGCTCGACAACTTCCCACGATTTTGTTAACCATGGTCTTAAGACCGGGCCAATAGAACTTGTCTTCCACTTACGTGATCGTCTTGTAACGTCCAAAATGTCCACCCAGCCAACCGCTATGCATTTCCCACACTATGAAGTGTCGTAGGGAGGAATGGGGAATGCATAGCTTCGAATGGTTAAAAAAATAGCCGTCACGAATGTAAAAAGAAGAAATGGTTGTAGGCAAGTCGTCTTGAGTGGTGAAATAGATATCCTTAAAATCTGGACAGTGGATGTATTCATCCTTAAACCGGTCGAAGCCAATCACCTTAACTTCTAGCGTGGATAGTAATAACGAAACACGACTAACAGCGTCGGCTACGTGGTTTAGACTTCCCTTAAGGTGTTTGATAATGAAAGCGTACTCCTGGTGATAGGAGACCCACTTGGCATGTAACGTCCCAATTCGCACTAGGCCCTCGCACGAGTTTTGAGTCAAGAGACTTGACTCGGGCTTGGGGCGCAATAGCAAAAGGTATCAAGTGCGTTGGATTGAGTGTAGGGTTGAGTGATATCCAAAGGATCGAAAGGAATGGCCTAAGGGAAAATCGACGAGAATGGAAGATGATACTCGCCGATCGACGGGTATCGGGAATGTTACTCACCGATTCGACGGGTATCGATGGTCGATACCCGCCAGATTCAACGCTGCAGAATGGGAATTAGGTTAAGGGAAAATCGTCGAGAATGCCCGGCGATTCTCGCCGATCGTCGAGTATCACTGAGAATACTCAACGCACTCAACGCCAAGTTTTCCAATAAGTTTGCTAAGTGAAATTCGCCGGGTATCATTGTTGATACCCGACGAATTCGTTGAGAATACCCGACGATTCTCACCGATCATCGAGTTTCACTAAGAATACTCAACGCACTCAACGACAAGTTTTCCCGATAAGTTGGCTAAGTGAAATTCGCCGGGTATCATTGTTTATACCCGACGAATTCGTCGAGAATGCCCGACGATTCTCGCTAATCATCGAGAATGACGGTTGATTCCCGACGAATTTTACTTGTGCGTTTTCTTCGCCCAGGCAGATTCGCCGGCTTGTATAGGCGGACCGAACCGGGCTTCGGGATTCGTGCTGGATGATTCCTTGGACCGGGTCACTTCAATATGACCCATTATGGGCTGTCGAATGGGGCGTTGACACGTGGCAGAAGATGTAACCTAATACATCGGCTTATAAAGGGACGTTAAAGCCAAACCCTAGCCTTGCGCCGATCGACCCTTGCCATCATCGTGGTTCTCATGAAACCATCAGAGCCGAGGGAAGTCGGAGCTCTTGGAGGAGGCCTTATCTCGCTCTCTCTCTCTCTCTCTTTCCTTTGCCGTGAAGAACAAGCACCAAGCAAGGGATGCCGCAAAGAAGAACGACTAGATCCATGGCCGGGAACGATGGCACTGCTGGAAACGAGGTGAGCTTCCTCCCCTCTCCCTTGGTGCTAGATCTGTAGTTAATATTCTAGGAGAGACATCAACTCCTTAGAGTCTTGATGGTGCGGAGGAGATTTCTTAGGGAATAGCCATGCATAGGTTGTCTTCTAGGCTTAGTCCCCTCCAACCTCTTCATTCTTCAAAGTGAAGATGAGAGAGTGATTCGTGGAGAAATATGGATTCGTGAGGGCGAATAAGGGTGGGCGATTTTCTGGAGAAGATTTTGGGAGTTTGGTGCAAGGAGGAAGATGAACGGATGCCGTTCATCTCGCCTTAAGATGCGTGCAGAAATCTGTTTTCTGCACGCAGCGACCTTCGTGGCCAATTTCGGGGGTGTTCTGGTCATATCTGGTTTTCGACTAAACAAGAAAGTCATAGCCCTCGAAATTATCTTTCCAACAAGTTGTTGCATGTTCCCAGGCGATACATGTAGCCACGGGAAAGTCTGTTCTACTCTGCTGCAACTGGGGGAAATTCCTCCCAGGAAATCTGTATCCTGTACGCAGCAGGCTTCGAGTGAATTTCTGCTGTGATGCGATAAAATCTAGGCTTTTGATTAAACATGAAAGTTGTAGCCCTTGAAATTATCTTTCCAACGAGTGGTTACACGCACTCGTCGGATTTCTATAGCCTCAGGAATCCTTGGTCGAAGTTGCTGCACGGATTAAGGCTGCACCTAAATTCTTGGTTGTGTAACGTGGAATGCGATGTGGTGGAATTTAATGTTGCGATCCAACTCGAGGCTTGTGTGGACTCTTTTGACATAATCATCATAGTGACGTGATAAGTTGAGGTTATAAATCTAAATTCGTATAACGAGTTGTGGACAAGTTTAATTGAAGGAAAGAACCTGATATAATTGGGTAGATATAATTGGATAAACGTATAAATGATTTAACTATGTCCATGATATATGTTGGATGGATAAAAGGGAATTAGTAATCCAATGCTTAGAGTGTCGTCTCCCTACGGGTAGTATTGTTGAAGTAACAAGTGTGGTGTTGACTGTCACTAGTTGGAAGGAGATTGAGATGAGTAAAGTTGGACGGTTCGGCTTGGCCCTCGGTGTTCATGTCCCGAGGCTCCTTCCGCATTTGATGGATGGTTGGACTTGTTCCTCGGTGTTCACGTCCCGAGGCTCCTTCATGCCACAATATTTTTAAATTGCATGTGGTGTAAGTCGACACGTGGTGTCATAATCCCTGGTTAAGGATAGTGTGGCAGGTCTACGGGCTCGCCAATCGTCACACCGATGGGAGTCGACAGCTAGACCTTGGACGGTTGGGCTTGGTCCTCGGTGTTCATGTCCCGAGGCTCCTTCCGTGCAAGTGAACGGTTGGGCTTGGTCCTCATGTTCATTTTCAAAGCTCCTTCCGTGTCACGCATAGGCCAGTTCGGGGCTAGGATCTTTGTGCCAATTGACCCAAGAGAACCCGCTGAGCCGTAGTACGCATGTGAGCTCCGCTGTTGTGTTCTTAGCGTTGAGGCATACAGAGGCCTAGGCCAGGTAGTGTGGAGAACATCCTAGTAATGGAGATGCCCGCTCTATTATCACTGTTTGTCCACGACGGTTGACGCCTGAGAGGTTAGGTACCTGCTCGAATAGTGGGAACTATAAGTCTGTGTCGACATAGCGATTGCATGTGCTTGATCATGGGTGTGTCATTGCATTGAATTCATAGCATTGCACTTCATTTCATACACAAGACCCTCATCGTATAAGTTTGTATGGGCACTCCTATACCATGAGTTACTTATTACTGAACGACCCTCAACTTATATGCTTGTATGGGTATCCATATAAGTTGAGTTACTTACTGTTATAACATTATACTCTCTTGCTGTTGTAGATGGTAGAATTGTAGAATAAGAGCTTGTTGATTTATACACTACTTTTATTGCTACCTATGTTTTGTATACTTACTTCACCTGCTTGTACCACTTATATATATATATATATATATATATTGTACCTGTTCCTTTCTCCGCCCGGTGCCGAGGAGTCGCTGGGGGAGCGGATGTGAAGCCACTTAGTCTTTATGACTAACGGTTGCTACGTCTTCCTTTTTAGGAGGAACCCTCGCAGGTGGAGCAGCAGGCTATGCAGCTGGACAGCCAGGCCAGGACGACAGGGCCTGAAGGGACGGTACCGTCGCTACCGTCGGTTACAGATGTGAGTTAGAGAGATTTTATTGTAGCCCTTTGGGGCAATTATATTCACGTACTCTGATTATGTAGAAGTTTGTTTAGCTTCTCTTTTGCTATATTTATGGACTTATGCTTGGTGTGGATTGACTTTCTTTTATTATTATGGTTGGGTTGGCAGTTTACATGTTGATATTGGTTGAAGCCGGCAGGATAGGCGTCTTGTGGTACAGGCTTACCCGTGTGTTAGTGTTACCGCAAGGCGGCTGTTCTGGGCATATGACCCCTCTCGTGCCTTGTCTTGTGTTCCGGGAGGGGGGGTCTTACAAATGGTATCAGCTTGCTACGATCCTCCAAGGAGAAAGTCACATAACAATGGTGCCACCCCCGTTTGATTAGTCAGTTTGGGGACAAACTGACTTAGCGGAAGCAGCGGTGTGCCCATATGTAATTCACACTAAGTTTGTCCATCTTTAACCTTAGATTAGCCAACCTAACCTTAGGTTTGTACCCTATGTGTAGATCCCAGTACATGCTTAGCCAGTGGGGGGGGCACCCCCGCCCCGTCCGTACCTACACAATTCCAATAGTCAGTGCTAGGGCAGACGCTCACAGCTATTTTGGACGCCTTTAGGTCCCAGTCTCAGCAGGCACCTGTACAACAACAGGGTCCGGGATCTAGTTGGTTAAGCATTTTCCTAGCTCTCTCCCCTCCCGCTTATATTGGGACAGAGTCGGCGGTGCGTACGGAAGAGTTGCTCGACACTATACAAGAATTATTGGGGAATAAGATGTCCAAACAATATGGCGGTGACCCTTGTGGTGACACTCTTAGAACTGCACGCCAAAAGGTGGTGGAAATCCCTCATGGGCTCCACTTTTCGTGGAAGTGTTTACACGGACATTAGTTGGAGCGAATTCTCTGAAGCCTTTTTAGAGCATTTCATCCCCTCGGCCGCTCGGGATGGTCTTGAAGAGATATTTTTGCAACTAAAGCAAGGGTCCATGTCGGTGACAGAGTACCAACGGGAGTTTCAGCACTTGGCTAGATTCGCTGACTCCTATGAGTTGGATGATAGAGGGTACGCCGAACGATTCTATAAAGGCTTGAGGGATCCCCTAAGGCAAGCCCTTTTGTTTTTAGCAGACGCTAGTTTGGCGGAGATTATCGATATGGCGAAGAGATTGGAAGCGGACCACTTAGGAAGTTGTAAGAGGCCAGCGGAGGGCGTGATGGAAGCCGGCCCCAGCAACCGAAGGAGATTTGACAATAGAAGAGGAAGAGGATATCGGATGGGTGGCGGGCGTTTCCCCCAAAACTTTAGAGAAGAGCGCTCGATTCCGCAACCGCCAGCATAACCTCCACCTCAACAATTTCAGCAACACGGCGGAAGGCAGGAACGGGTGTGCTTTGAATGCAACCTACCAGACCATATTCGACGCTACTGCTCGCAACTGTTTGGAGATGCGCCTTTTGCTCTCCCTCAAGCAGCCCCGCGGGGGAGAGGGTATGCGCGTGGTCGAGGACGAGGACCACGAGGAAGAAACCCCGGACCCGCTCGAGATCAGATGTATGCCTTGGACATGACTCAAGAGCGGAATACTCAATAGATGATCGCAGGTACGATTTGAATTAGCCATTTTGCTTCCATTAATATCCTCTAGTGGCTTAAGATATACTAGATGTCTAGCTTGAGTATTATTAAATTACACTTAGGCACTGTGATGGTCGGCGGGAAACCGGCTTATGCATTATTTGACACCGGTGCCTCACATTCCTTCGTGTCTGAATACTTCATCAAGGACATACACGGAGTGCAATATTTCACTGGTATTGCTCGAAGAGTACGCCTCCAAGACGGATCTGAGATGACGACAACCGCGAAGTGTGAGTTGGAGATAACCATGTGTGGAAAGACCTTTGATATCCCCGCCACAATTTTGAGAATACCAGAATTCGACCTCATTGTGGGCATGGCATGGCTGGATTGGCACCATGCAAGAATCGACTGCGCGAAGAAGCACATCTATGTGAGACATGGGGATACTGATGTAGTCTTCCAAGGTATAAATTTCACACCACGAATATTGTAATCCTCATTCCAGACCTTGAAAGCTCATATGAGATGGGATGAAGTCTACATGATATGTTTCGAACTAAAGGAGATGAAGGTAGATGTGAAGGATGTGCGGGTAGCACATGACTTCCCTGAGGTATTTCCTGAAAACTTGCCAGGGTTACCCCTGCATAGAGAAGTGGATTTTCAGATTAAGCTTGTATCAGGAGCTAAGCCCGTCTCAAGGACCCCTTATCGGATGGCCCGAAAAGAACTCGCGGAGTTTAGAGTTCAACTGCAGGAGTTTGTAAAATCAGGGTTTGTTCTCCCCAGCTCATCACCTTGGGAAGCCCCTGTTCTATTCGTCAAAAAGAAAGATGGAACCCTGCATTTATGTATAGACTATCAGGAGCTCAACCGACTGACGGTACGGAACACCTACCTATTACCTCGGATCGATGAGTTGTTCGACCAACTGGTAGGAGCGCATTGGTTCTCCAAGCTAGATTTGCGCTCGCGGTATTACCAATTGAGAATACAAGAGGGTGATATTCCAAAAACGTCTTTCAGCTCAAGGTACGGCTTATATGAGTTCACAGTGATGTCGTTTGGGCTCACAAATGCCCCATCAGCTTTCATCAGCTTGATGAATAAAGTGATTGAGCCCTATCTGGGCGTCTTCATCATTGTGTTCATTGACGACATCTTAGTCTACTCGAAGACGGAGGAGGAATGTAAGACCCCCCCTTTTTTTTTCTTTTTAAAACCCGGGGTCTTAGGCCCAGAATCGCCACTTTGCGGTGACACCTTCACGTCCTGAAGGGTCATCACCACAAGGCGCCGATTCTGCCGGCCAATTTGATCACAGAAAGGTAGCACAGTAATTGAAGTAAGGGCAAGTCCACTGAAAGTAAATCACATATATAAAATAAAATCTCCACGAAGGGAGTGTCCACAGAATAACAATAATCAGAGTACTATAAATGCGGGCTTATGCCCGATACATCATGTCCTCACTACAATATCACTCAATGCGGAAGCAAAACTAGAAACTACTCAGGTTCGAGACTCACGGTCCCGGCTGTATGAACTCCGGAGCTAGACTACCCCATCTCCAGGCGCACCGATCTCTGGGGCTGCTCCTCCATGCTGGGCTCCACGATCCCCTAAATGATGCGGTTCGAAAACCATTAGTCATAAAGACTAAGCCCTATCATCCCCTACCCCTTCCCCCATGGCTCCTAAGTACCGAGCGGAGAGGAAGAAAGGGAAGGACATGAAGGTAGAGATTAATCAAGAAACAGATGGCAGCGGAACTAATCTAGCAATTCTATAATAATATGACAGAAAACAGAAAGTAAGAAAGGTAACCTTAACTTATGTGCGAAAGCGCATAAGCCAAGGGATCTTCTGCAAGGATCCCATCGTATAGAGTGTCCCATACCACTTATACATTGGGGTGACGGTTATCAAACAACAGCATGTATATATATTGAAATTAACCTTTGATTTATAAACTTGCCCACACAAGCCTATAGACCAAGGGGTCGTTTTGCAGGTCCTAATGTATAAGCGTCCCATACCACTTATACTTTAGGTGTCAGGGTTAAATGAATCGATTATGCTATGACATGCAAGTGGGTATGATGAAACATGCAAGTGCAACTCACACACCCGACTCTGTGCACACAGACCTTTAGTTCCCCCTTTCGGAGCCGTTACCTCCCAGGATACCTCCGTAGTGGCGGACGCAAGCGGTGGGTTGGGCCTCTCCCACCTCAAAACAGTAAAAGCACCACTGGTCTGACCTATCGTATGCCACAACGCTTGGTGCACTAAGCGGACGCCTGCGTACTCTTGCCGGCTGGCGCACCGGACTTCTGTTGGCGAAGTGATAATCACCTCGCCGAGTCAACGATATCGGTGTCGGTGCAATCGAACTCCCCGATATCGAAAACCCACCACCTTAACTTTTCCTATTTTATGCACATGCAAGTTTAATCGTAAACACACAAAAACCGAGCCGAAGCCCCTGGACCAAAACGTCCGTCTCCAAATCAACCGAGCCGAAGCTCCCCGGACCAAAATGTCCGTCTCCAAACCAACCGAGCCGAAGCTCCACGGACCAAAACGTCCGTCTCCAAACCAACCGAGCCGAAGCTCTCATCAATCTTCCTGTGCCAACAGTGTTTGTGAAAGGTGCAGCCCTAGTTACTAAGTTACTCTTGCCAGTTTGTTATTACAGTTTACGTTAACCCAGGACTGCCCCCGGTATTCCCCGTGAAGGGCTCTCAAGGGGCACTAGGAACCAAGACGGCGGCATTACGGCCCAAAGTTCCCTTTCGCAAGGTACTTATTGTTATTGGTTGATCTCCCTTAACCCGATTCCCTTCTCATATTACGATAGACTATCCTAGGGTGATTTTTAACCTTCCTCTCTTAGGGAAAGGCGATCTTTCGCCGAGCCCGAGCACCTCTTAACTCTAGCTATCACTACTTCTCTCTACTCTTCATACCATCCTATCGTGATTTCATCCACAACTGTTCACCCAGACAAAATGATTAACTCCAATGACTTCCTCAGATCATGTCCTATCGCAATTCACAAATTTGCTATATGCAGACCGACCTGGACTACATGTCGAACCGGTTATGCAGTGATCCAATACTCATCCAGATGCCCTAAATTATTTACTGGAGACTTATCATGATATAACTAGCTTAAATCCAGAAAATGGTAATTTTCCTAATTTATCTGATATTTAATTAAATTCCCCGAAAGTCCCAAGGGTTACCGGTTTGAACATGACCTACCCTAAGTAATCATGCAAGATGTCCGGAAAAATTACTGTAAATATTATGTTATCCCAATATTGTAAATCCAAAATATCACAATTTTTCTATCATCAAAAGAGCACTAAAGATATTTTAGAAATAATCTCGATCTTTGGTTATTTATGAATCAAGTACAGAAAATATCCATCCAGAAATTGTAAATTAATTATACTAAGCAGATAAGACATTCAAAATAACATTGGCCAGGTTTCATAATTTTCCAGCAAGTATATTATCCATAATTAATTTTTAAACAATAAAACCCCTTCCTAACATCTGTGAATGAAGTACTAGATTTACTCCACTGAAAATCATACAAAAATTCAGGGGCAAATATTCTGACCTAAAACATTTACCTCCAAGATTCCATGAGGTTTCAATGAACAGAAATTTCCAAATAATTAAATCATCATTTAAGGCCTTAGCAAGCTTTACAAATGAAGTGCTAGCAATAATCAACATAAAATTCCAGAAAAATTGCTATAAGTTCTACCTGATCCAAAACTCACTCTACCCAGATTTCACAGCTTTTAAGTAAGGTTTAGTGACTGATTTTACCTATTTGACATTTTACCCTAAAACTAAGGTTAGGGTTTTAAGGTATCTACTTGTCTCCAAATTCTCCAAGATTACATCCAGACGATTCTTATCAAGCTTTTGTCAACTCTACAGTGTTTTAAGGCAATACAAAAGCAATTGCCCCCATGTCCTTCACAACCCTCAAAACCCTTCATTTAGGGTTTGAGCTTGGATCCTAGGGTAAATCAACCCTAAACCTCACCATTTTTCTCCAAGCAGGCTATAACACCCTTCTAAGTCAGAGGTCAGAATATCAGTCTCTGTTGAGGTGATTTGACCTTTCCAAACTCTTAATGCACTTTTTACTAAAAGGTGTCTCACAAATGCCTAGTTAAGGGTAGAAGATTTCCTACCCAAAACTCCTCCAAATCAGTTGGAATTTTGTACAGACCTAGGTTTTATAGCCAGGGACCACTCACTAAAATTTTGGAGGGTTTGGAGGTCATTTGACCACTTAAATAAATTCCTCTATGTTTATTAAATTAAAACAAAAACTTTAGGCAAAGTATCTCCAAAAATTCCCATTTTTGGTCTGCCGTTAGGTATAGCTAAGGTTAACCCCCTGCCCAAATTTCAGGTCAATTGGACAAGGGACGAAGAGTGGGCAACCATTTTAATTTCTGCCCAACTCTAGGTACAGCCCCCACTAAAACGGGTGTTGCGGCCGAACTGCTTACCCAAACGAGTTGAAACCAATTTTAAATTAATCTAGACTCGAAGGGCTACAACTTTTGTGACTGGTCATTTTTCCTAAATCGGCATCTAAACGCCTCATTTCGCAGCCTCAAAATATACTCAGATAATATATCTTTCCTCTATGTAATATATACATAATTTAAATATTATAAAATTGATTTTACTGTTCATCTTCTATATGAACCCGAAAACAGAACTCAGAAAACCATTTTTCCTGTAAGCTTTCCATGATCCATCGCCGGCAGTTCGGTCACCTCCCTGGCCAGCCACCACCACCACCACCTCCGTTGAGGCGATGGCTATCGGTCGGCGGTGGTTTGGCCGCCGGAGGTGGCGGTTTCCGGCGAACTCAAGAATACATTTTTCATGGTTTTCCATGAAAACGAGAGATGGGTCCGGCTCCGTTGAGCGCGAACTTCTTTTCTAAGAATCCTAAGATCTACCCATGAAAGAAGAAGCAGAGGAGGACCTTATTCACGGTTTGGAGGCGAGATGAATGACGGGGTGCCATGGCGCAGTGGTGGCATAGCCGAACTTCTCCTACAGCAAGAACAAAGATCTGATCCATTTGATTGAGCGTGTAAACTTCTCCTCTTTCTCCAAGTGGGCTTTTATAAGTCAGCAAGTGGGGAGGTGAAAGGGTAAAGCCTTAATGGTCATGAAGGCTCCCCTTAATAACCTTTCAGTTACACTGAAGGGATAGGAAACGGTGGAAGATGAACAGGTGTTTGCTAGGTCGATTCCTATTGGACCAACATTTCCTCCTTTATTATATAATTACAGAAGGAAAAATAGCCCGTAATTACTCCTGGTGTAACTTCCCACACCAGCATTTATTACCACGTGTGTTAGAATAATTTCGGGCCTGAACCGTCGTTTCAGCCAATGTCACGGGCGTGACACATAGGTCACGGGCGTGACAGGCCCGGGTGACAATTCTGAGGTCGACGATCGTCGAACTGAGATCGACGGTCGTCGAAGGGTGGTCACGCCCTAGGTCACCGCCGTGACACCTAGGTCACAGGCGTGACAGGCCCGAACGGCAAATTCTGAGGTCGACGATCGTCGAACTGAGATCGATGGCCGTCAAAGGGTGGTCACGCCCTAGGTCACGGGCGTGACACCTAGGTCACGGGCATGACAGGCCCGAGTTTCAATTTCGACGATCGTCTTACGGAGATCGACGATCGTCGAAGGAGTCACGCCCTAAGTCACGGGCGTGACACCTTAGTCACGGGCGTGACATGCCCGGGCTGCAAGTTCGACGATCGTCTCACGGAGATCGACGATCGTCAAAGTAGTCACGCCCTAGGTCACGGGCGTGATGGGTCGGTCACGGGTGTGACCAACCCGTGACCCGAAATCTCGATCGATTTATTTCAATTTTTGGGCTTCCTAGGGTTCTGTCACGACCAACCAACTCCTAGGGGTCTAGCCAGAAATGGGATGTTACAAGGAACATGCGGGGCATTTGGCCTTAGTTTTGGAAAAGTTAAAAAAGTACGCCATGTTCTCCAAGTTTAGCAAGTGTGAATTCGAGCTTAGGGAGGTGGTTTTCTTGGGTCATGTAATCAGTGGAGCTGGACTAGCTATGGATCCGGCCAAGGTGCGTGCCGTGAAGGAGTGGTCTCCCTTGAAGTCGGCGGCCGATGTGAGGAGTTTTCTGGGACTTGCTGGATACTACCGCAAGTTCGTAAAAGGATTCTCCACGATTGCCCTCCTGCTTACCTCTTTGACAAAGAAAGGTGTGTCATTTGAGTGGACACTCCAGTGTGAAGCGGCATTCCAGGAATTGAAGGATAGACTTAACTCCGCCCCCATCCTTGTCCTTCCATCTAGGAAGGAAGGATTCCAAGTTTACATGGACGCGTCTTATCAGGGGTTGGGGGCGGTGTTGATGCAGCACGGGCACGTAATTGCTTATGTTTCAAGACAATTGAAGAAGCGAGAAATCAATTACCCGGTGCATGATTTGGAGCTAGGAGCGGTGGTGTTCGCCTAGAAGGTATGGAGGCATTATCTATACGGCGTCCACTGCGAAATCTTCTCGGATCATAAAAATTTGAAGTACGTCTATACCCAGAAGGAATTGAACTTAAGACAACGGCGGTGGTTAGAGTTTCTATGCGACTATGAGTTCACCTTGAACTACCACCTCGAAAAAGCGAACTCGGTAGCCGATGCGTTTAGTAGGAAAGTACCCGGCTCGAGCCCAGAGTCTCGGTTGATGAGCATGGAGTTGGCACGGATGAACGAGGAGATGGACATAACCTTAATATTTAAGGCTTCTTCAGAATATACGGAGTACCTGTCCAGCATGAGCATAGTTTGTGATATCCGGGACCAGATCCGAGTGGAGCAAGGATTGGATGCGACTTTGGCCCCGGCAATAAAGTTAATCTAAGACGGGACTACCAACGAGTGCACACTAAAGGACGGCCTCGTTTACTTTCGCGACCTGCTCTACATTCCCAAATGTGGCAGAATTCGGGAGGATATTATGAGAGAAGCACATTGCCTTCAATATTCCGTGCACCCGGGAATTTCAAAGATGTACGCTGGCTTACGGAAGATGATGTGTTGGCCGGGAATGAAGAAGGATGTCTGGTACTTTGTCACGCATTATGAAGCCTGCCAAAGAGTGAAGGCGGAGTGCAGGAGTCCCGGTGGCCTGTTACAGTCGTTGCCAATCCCCGAGTGGAAGTTTGAGGATATTTCCATGGACTTCTACATGGACTACCTTGCTCCCGCTCAGGAAATGATTCAGTGTGGGTGATCGTTGATCGCCTGACAAAAGTTGCCCGGTTCATCCCTATGAAGAAGGAGGCTCATGTGGATGTCTTAGTATGCCATTTTGTGGAGCAGTTTGTACGGTATCATGGTGTACCTAAGACGATAGTTTCGGACCGTGATGGTCGTTTTACCTCCAAGGAGTGGAAGGCGGTACAGGAGTATTTGGGCTCGCGCCTTACCTTCAGCACCGTATTTCATCCTCAGACGGGCGGACAGTCTGAGCGGACCATCCGAACATTAGAGGATCTGTTGAGGTTTGGGGTGATAGATAGGGGAGAGCCGTGGGAAAGACTCTTGCCCTTAATAGAATTCTCCTACAACAACAGCCATCAAGCTAGCATTGGCATCGCGCCCCATGAAGCCCTTTATGGAAGAAGGTGTAGAACCCCCTTGTATTGGGTGCAAGACGAAGACCCGAAGACTTTGGGTGTTGAATATGTAGATGACACGGATGCGGTGGTTAGGTTGATACGGGATCGTATGTTGGAGGCTCAATGTCGGCAAGCAAAGTATTATAACGCGAAACACCGCATGGTGGAGTTTCAAGTGGGTGATAAAGTCTTCCTTAAAATCCAGCCGATGCATGGAGTATCACGAGTACGAGGAGTGAAGAAGCTCAGCCCACGGTATGTTGGACCCTATGTCATAGTGGAAAGGATTGGCACTTTGGCCTATTGGCTGGAGCTACCGCACGACTTAGACAATCCCCATGATGTGTTCCATGTATCATCGCTTCGGAAGGCGCTGTTGAGGCCTGAACAATACATCCTCACAACTGATGGTCAGGTGGCATCTGACAGATCTGTGCGACTGGAGCCGGTCCGGATCGTTGATAATGAGATAAGAACCTTGCGCCGCAAAGTGTCCCCTTGGTAAAAGTGTTGTGGTCAAATCATGGGAAGGAAGAATTTACTTGGGAGCCGGTGGACTTGATGCAGAAGCGCTACCCGGACCTGTTCTCCCAAGATAACATTTTATAGCGCATATTATATTGTACTTGCATCCCCATAGCCCTAGCCTGATTTCGGGGACGAAATCTTTTATTTTGTTTATAGGATTTGTAACGTCCCAATTCGCGCTAGGCCATCGCACGAGTTTTGAGTCAAGAGACTTGACTCGGGCTCGGGGCACAGTGGCAAAAGGTGTCAAGTGCGTTCGATGGAGTGTAGGGTTGAGTGATATCCAACAGATCGAAAGGAATGGCCTAAGGGAAAATCGACGAGAATGGAAGATGATACTCGCCGATCGACGGGTATCGGGAATGTTACTCGCCGATTCGACGGGTATCAATGGTCGATACCCGCCAGATTCAATGCCGCAAAATGGGGATTAGGTTAAGGGAAAATCGCCGAGAATGCCCGGTGATTCTCGCCGATCATCGAGTATCACTGAGAATACTCAACGCACTCAACGCCATGTTTTCCAATAAATTTGCTAAGTGAAATTCGTCGGGTATCATTGTTGATACCCGACGAATTCATCGAGAATACCCGACGATTCTCAACGATCGTCGAGTATCACTGAGAATACTCAACGCACTCAACGCCAAGTTTTCCCGATAAGTTGGCTAAGTGAAATTCGTCGGGTATCATTATTGATACCCGACGAATTCGTCGAGAATGCCTGACGATTCTCTCCGATCGTCGAGAATACCGGTTATTTCCGACGAATTTTACTTGTGTGTTTTCTTCGCCCAGGCAGATTCGCCGGCTTGTACAGGCGGACCGAACCGGGCTTTTTGATTCGTGTTGGATGATTCCTTGGACCGGGTCACTTCAATATGACCCATTATGGGCGGTCCAATGGGGCGTTGACATGTGGCAGAAGATGTAACCTAATACATTGGCATATAAAGGGACGTTAAAGCCGAACCCTAGCCTTGCGACGATTGACCCTTGCCGTCATCGTGGATCTCGCGAAACCGTCGGAGCCGAGGGAAGTCGGAGCTCTTTGAGGCGGCCTTCTCTCGCTCTCTCTCTTTCCTTTGCCGTGAAGAACAAGCACCAAGCAAGGGATGCCGCAAAGAAGAACGACTAGATCCATGGTCGGGAACGATGACACCGCTAGAAATGAGGTGAGCTTCCTCCCATCTCCCTTGGTGCTAGATCTGGCGTTAATATTCTAGGAGAGATATCGACTCCTTAGATTCTTGATGGTGAGGAGGAGATTTCTTATGGAATAGCCATGCCTAGGTCGTCTTCTAGGCTTAGTCCCCTCCAACCTCTTCATTCTTCAAAGTGAAGATGAGAGAGTGATTCATGGAGAGATATGGCTTTGTGAGGTTGAATAAGGGTGGATGATTTTCTGGAGGAGATTTTGGGAGTTTGGTGCAAGGAGGAAGATGAACGGATGTCGTTCATCTAGCCTTAAGATGCGTGCAGAAATCTATTTTCTGCACGCAATGACCTTCGTTGCCAATTTCGGGGGTGTTCTGTAATATCTGGGTTTTTGACTAAACACGAGAGTCGTAGCCCTCGAAATTATCTTTCCAACGAGTGGTTGCACGTTCCCTGGTTATACCTGTAGCCACGGGAAAGTTTGTTCGAATCTGCTGCAATTGGGCGAAATTCCACCCAGGAAATCTTTATCCTGTACGCAGCAGGCTTCGAGTGAATTTCTGGTGTGATGCGATCAAATCTGGGCTTTTGACTAAACACGAAAGTTATAGCCCTTGAAATTATCTTTCCAACGAGTGATTACACGTACTCGTCGGATTTCTGTAGCCTCGGGAATCTTTGGTTGAAGTTGCTTCCCGGATTAAGGCTGCACCTAAATTCTTGGTTGTGTAATGTGGAATGTGATGTGGTGGAATTTAACGTTGCGATCCAACTCGAGTCTTGGGTGGACTCTTTTGACATAATAGTTATAGTGACGTGATAAGTTGAGGTTATAAATCTAAAATCATATAACGAGTTGTGGACAAGTTTAATTGAAGGAAAGAACCTGATATAATTGGGTAGATATAATTGGATAAACGTATAAATGATTTAACTACGGCCATGATATATGTTGGATGGATAAAAGGGAATTAGTAATCCAATGCTTAGAGTGTCGTCTCCCTACGGGTAGCATTGTGTAAGTAACAAGTGCGGTGTTGACTGTCACTAGTTGGAAGGAGATTGAGATGAGTAAAGTTGGACGGTTGGGCTTGGCCCTCGGTGTTCATGTCCCGAGGCTCCTTCCGCATTTGATGGATGGTTGGACTTGGTCCTCGGTGTTCACGTCCCGAGGCTCCTTCATGCCACGATATTGTGAAATTGCATGTGGTGTAAGTCGACACGTGGTGTCGTTATCCAGGGTTAAGGATAGTGTGGCAGGTCTACGGGCTCGCCAATCGTCCCACCGATGGGAGTCGATAGCTAGACCTTGGACAGTTGGGCTTGGTCCTCGGTGTTCATGTCCCGAGGCTCCTTCCGTGCCAAGTGAACGGTGGGCTTGGTCCTCGTGCTCATTTTTGAGGCTCCTTCCGTGTCACGCATAGGCCAGTTTGGGGCTAGGATTTTGGTGCTCATTGACCCAAGAGAACTCGCTGAGCCGTAGTACGCATGTGAGCTCCGCTATTGTGTTCTTAGCATTGAGGCGTATGGAGGCCTCGGCCAGGTAGTGTGGAGACCAGCCTAGTAGTGGAGATGCCCGCTCTACTTTCACCGTTTAAACACGATGGTTGACGCCTGAGAGGTTAGCTACCTGCTCAAATAGTGGGAACTATAAGTGTTGGGTCCGGCGTTCCTTCACTTGACCCGTGTCGCTTTGCTACTTATTTAAGAAATTAAGTAGCGCCCTCTCCAACAGTCTGGGCTTTTGGTGCAGTTGGGTATGCGCTTGATTCTTCAATTGGTATCAGAGGAGGTCACGGGTTCAAGACTGGGGGGCGCTATTAAATCCTGATTTTTCCCTTGATCCTTCAATAAGTCTGTGTCAACATAGCGATTGCATGTACTTGATCATGGGTGTGTCATTACATTGCATTCATAGCATTGCACTTCATTGCATACACAAGACCCTCATCGTATAAGTTTGTATGGGCACTCCTATACGATGAGTTACTTATTGTTGAACGACCCTCAACTTATATGCTTGTATGGGCATCCATATTAGTTGAGTTACTTACCTTTATAACATTATACTCTCTTGCTGTTGTAGATGGTAGAATTGTAGAATAAGAGCTTGTTCATTTATACACTACTTTTATTGCTACCTATCTTTTGTATACTTACTTCACCTGCTTGTACCACTTATATATATATATATATTGTACTTGTTCCTTTCTCCGCCCGGTGCCGAGGAGTCGCCGGGGGAGCGGATGTGAAGCCACTTAGTCTTTATGACTAACCGTTGCTACGTCTTCATTTTTCAGAGGAAACCCCGCAGGTGGAGCAGCAGGCTATGCAGCTGGACAGCCAGGCCAGGACGACAGGGCCTGAAGGGACGGTACCGTCACTACCATCAGTTACAGATGTGAGGTAGAGAGATTTTGTTGTAGCTCTTCGGGGCAATTATATTCACGTACTCTGATTATGTAGAAGCATGTTTAGCTTCTCTTTTGCTATATTTATGGACTTATGCTTGGTGTGGATTGACTTTCTTTTATTATTATGGTTGGGTTGGCAGTTTATATGTTGATATTGGTTGAAGCTGGCAGGATAGGCGTCTTGTGGTACAGGCTGACCCATGTGTTAGTGTTACCGCAAGGCGGCTGTTTTGGGCATAAGACCCCTCTCGTGCCGTGTCTTGTGTTCCGGGAGGGGGGGTCTTACATGGCGTGCCTAGGACTAACCTTAGTTTGGGAATTAATAAACCTTAGCTCTTCATGATCGGATAGGATGACAAACTCCTTAGGAAGTAAATAATGCCGCCAATGTTGGAGGTATCTAATGACCGCGTAAAACTTCCGATCATAATTGGAATAGTTTAATTTTGGACCCGCCAGTTTCTCACTGAAATACCCCACTGGGTGGCCTTCCTGACTCAACACACCTCTAATGCCCACTCCAGACGCATCACATGAAACCTCAAAAACTTTGGTAAAATCCGGTAGTCTCAAAAGTGGGGCTTCCGACATGCGCAATTTAATTAATTGGAACGCCTTAGCAGCCGAGTTTTTCCATGTAAATTCACACTTTTTCATGCACTCGGTAATGGGGGCCATAATACTACAAAAATCCTTAATAAATCGCCGATAAGAAGGAAGCAAGCCCGTGAAAACTCCTGACATCCCGAATGTTGGCGGGCTTGGGCCAATCTCTTATGGCTTGCACCTTCTTGGGGTCTACGTGGATCCCCTTAGAACTAATGATATAACCGAGGAACTCAACCGATGACACATGGAAGGTTCACTTCTTAATATTCACGTATAACTTTTCCGATCTCAGCGTGGTAAGGATGATTTTTAAATGTGACTCGTGATCGACCGTGGAGGTGCTAAAAACCAAGATGTCATCAAAGTATACCACAATGAATTTTCACATATAGGGTTGGAAGACGTGGGTCATCATCCTTAAAAACGTGCTCGGTGCATTGGAAAGCCCAAACGACATATACAGCCACTCGTAGAGCCCTTCCTTAGACTTAAATGCGGTTTTTCACTCGTCCCCTTCCCTAATTCGGATCTGATGGTAGCCGCTCCTAAGGTCCAATTTCGAGAAAATCGTGGCACCGGCTAGCATGTCCAATAAATCGTCCAAGCGAGGGATGGGAAATCGGTACTTAATAGAGATCTTATTAATGGATCTACTATCCATGCACATCCTCCAGGATCCGTCTTTCTTGGGGGCAAGTAAGGCGGGTACGGCACACGGGCTCATGCTGTGGCGGATAAAACCTTTTTGCAATAAATCCGAAATCTGGGTTTGTAACTCTAAGTGTGCGGAAGGGTTTAGCCGATAATGTGGGAGGTTGGGCAATGAGGAGCCCGATATGAAATCAATGGCATGCTGGATATCCCGCATGGGGGTAACTCGGATGGTAGCTCGTCCGGGTACACGTCCACAAACTCGTCCAAGAGTTTTCTCAGTGCTGACGACAAATTCTCAAACGTTGCCGCATCTTCCTTAACCTGTAGACACACTGATGCATAAAGGACACCATCTACAAAGGTAGTACTCTTCAATTCTTTCTTCCCTATAAGACTCAATGTTTTCTTCTCGGCCGAGACGACAGTATCCTTGGAGGGAGTCGAAGGATCCTTTAGCGGAGCGGGTTTAAAGATAATGGTTCTGCCATTAAATTTAAACTCATAAGTTTTGGCCCGACCAAAGTGGGTAACATCATGATCATACAACCAAGGGCGACCCAGCAAAATGTGACAAGCATCCATAGGGATGATGTCACATCAAATCTGCTCAGAATAAGCTTTGATGGTAAGGGGTACTAAACATCGCTTCGACACTATGAGGGACGACTTGTTTACCCATGCCACCTTATAAGGGTAAGGGTGTGGCTCGGCAGCAAGTGACATACGCTTCACCGCGGCTTCAGAAGTAACGTTCATGCAACTACCGCTATCGATGATCAACCAACACCATTTTTCACCACTCTTAAAATTCAACGTGAAGATGTTCGTCCTATTCCAATTGTCTAACGCTCGTGGGGTCGCCAGAATACACCTCATAACCATCAGATGGGAGTCGTCCTCCATATCACTAGGCACTCCGTCCGACTCGCTCTCTTCTCCCGCCTCGTAAGTTATGTCGTCTGACCCACCCATGTAATCAAACAGGGCTAATGGTTTGGGTTTAGTAGGACAGTCACTAGCATAGTGCCCTTGGACCCCGTAAGCGTAACAGGTGACATTTGTTTTGTTGACCCTACCCACTGGGACTCTCTCACCAGAGGGGTTTTTATTATTATTTGCCGTTACGAATATGGAGGTCGAGTCAGGGGTATGGTACTTTCCTTTTTCCTTATAGGTGGAGGTGGGCGGCGGTCCTAAGATGGACTTGCCATTTTGGAACGAGCGAGACTTACCGTTAAGCACATTGTGCTTCTCAATATCTAAGGTAGCGTTGAATGTGACGTGCAAGTCAGTGTGACCATAACGCAAAAGCTTTCCTTGGATGTCGGGGTTTAGTCCCTTACGAAACCTGGAGAGGGTGACCTCGGGCATCTCTTTCACGTCACACCTAACCAACATGTCCTTCAGCAGACTCATGTACTCAGAAACCGACCTATTCCCTTGCTTAAGGGTAGCTAAATAATCGAACATATGTGTTCAATGGTACGTGGGGACGTACTGCTCTATCAGCCTAGCTTTCATGTCATCCCAACCAATGGGCAACTCACCGTTCTCGACTCAAACGATGTTCCTCATTCAGCCAAAATATTTTAGCACGCCCTAGCAACTTCATCCTCGCTACTCGCACCTTATCCGCGTCGTTCAGAGCATACCACTCAAAATAGCATTCGATTTCCATGACCCAGTCCTGGAAGACTTGGGGATCCCCCATGCCATCGTAGCCTGGTGGCTTGACTCGGACGGCCCGACAAAGAACAAACTCGTAAGGTGCGCGTGGAGCGTGTTCATTAGGAGGGTGGGGGTAAGGATTGTGATTGTCTCCCACCTGTTGGTGAGCGGGTTGATTACAGGGTGCCCCTTGTGGTAATCCCATTCCGTGAAGTGCCTCCCTAATGACCGTCATCTGCTCCGTGAAATCCTAATGGAGTTCCTAAATCTCAGTGACGGCACGACCCTCGCCCCGGTCATCATCCATAGTAGAAGATGATGGAGGATATTCCGTACCTAACCTAGTGCGCATGCAACGGTGATGACAACAGACTTAGACAGACAACAGAAGGATTTAATCCCGCCTAATGATTATAGGAAATTATTTATTTATTTTTTATTTATTTACAGGAAGTAAAATGAGGATTATTAAAAAAAATATTTTTGCAGAAAAATAAGAAATTTACGCCGCTATTGGCAGACCAAAAATAAATTTTTTTTTTTTGAGATTTTGACAACAAACGTGCATACAGCAGTGCGGGCTAACGTGCAAAAATAACAGGGGGGTTCCAATTAAATAATTGACAAGAAACTCCCTCTGATACCAAATTGATGTAGGCCTCGATCGTAGTCGCCGTACGGGCTAGAGGAATGACGGTGACGCCTCTCAAACTCCACTGTCACACTCGCACCAATTTTATCCGCATCGCACTCGCAAGCACAATAATACAGTTTACCAACATACGGTAGCAACACCGCTGAAAGGTTGAATGGAGGAGGATGGGTCGACGTTCTTCCAAACCAAAGGGACCTACCCGGTCCGGACAAGCGTGGTTGTACCAAAAAAGTCTACCCAAAATGCGATCGAAAAATGGAAGTTCTCTCCCAACAAAATTATGGGGCTCGCCAAGCCCTTTCGGAAATAACGTGTTTTAGATAGATGTAAATCAAGAGGAAAACCACGAAGAAATTAACGATTCAAATCCAACGTGAAAATCTTTCCGGCCACTAGACTATCAAGAGAGAATCACACTTGAGTGGAATGGATCATTACCCAAGTAGGAATAGATGATTCCGACTACCGTCAAAGGATCACTCGTCCGTGGTTCTACCGGAGTTACGCCGGATGGAGGGTTAGATCGTCCGCCTTTGCCGCTTCACACAGGTATCCAGTTTCCACGTCGTTGAAGGAGACTATCCTCGGATAAAAGTCCAAGTGAAGAGGGGTGGCCGTTTTCTTCTTCAAGGGAGTGCTCGGGTGGAGGAGGAAGATGGTCGGCCGGCTATGGGTAGTGGAGAATTGTTGATGTGTAGGGAGAGGAGGAGGCGGCTATGGAAGAGGAAGGAGAGGGGCGGCCGGACATGAAGTAGAAGAGGAAGGGGTGGCGGTTTTTGAGGAGGAAGATGAGGGAGGAGGTGTTGGCCAAATGCTTAGAGAGAGAGAGAGAGAGAGAGAATGGGGGTGGCGGCTAAGGGAGGTAGAGAGAGAGATAGCAAAGTAGGCAAGATTAGGGTTAAGATTTTCTTCATTCCACTTCACTTAAACCAACACTACATGCCTATATATAGGCTTAACACCAAGTCTTGGCTATATGCAGCCTAAATAAAAATAACATACGCAATGGCTACATGCAGCCCAAATAAAATAAAATACTCAAATGTTTAAATAAACCATGCAAAAATATAAATGCTCTCATGGTAGTAATAGAAGAAGTTTAACTAGTTATTTGTCGTGTCCCGAGGGCGGAGGTTGTAGCGCCGCTCCATACGACCGCCATGGCGATGCGAGTCCTTTGTTGGAGACGAAGGAGGGTCGTCTGTTAGCGTGCCGTCATCAAAAACTTGGGGGGCGTCGTCTCCACCACACGCCCGTGTCTCTACCTGTATCCTTCTCAGGACAAACCACTCAACGCAATTTCACTCAAAGCCATGGCACTCAAATCCATGGCACTTGGGTAGGGACACGCCCGTGTCTGTACCCGTGTCTTTCTCGGGACAAACTATTCAACGCCATTTCACTCAAAGCCATGGCACTCAAAGACATGGCACACGGGTAGGGACACGCCCGTGTCTCTACCCGTGTCCTTCTCGGGACAAACCACTCAGCGCCATTTCACTCAAAGCCATGAAAATCAAATCCATGGCACACGGGTAGGGACACGCCCGTGTCTCTACCCGTGTCATACACAGGCCCAACTTATCTTTTCCCCATGAGTGCGCGCCTGATCGCCTGTACTCTCTGAGCCTAAATCACCTCTCCTGACCCAAAAGCGCGCACAAGGGGCCTAGAGCGAATCGGGAAGTAACAAATCCTATAAACAAAATAAAAGATTTTGTCCCCGAAATCAGGTTAAGACTACGGGGAGAGAAAAGCATAAAATAGACGTAAATTAAAATATGCTTTTAAAGGTTACCTTTATGGAATAGCTATGGGTAGCGCTTTAGCATCAAGTCCACCGGCTCCCACGTGTACTCCTCCTTCCCATGATTGGACCACAACACTTTCACTAGAGGATCACTTTTGCGGCGGAAAGTCCTCGTTTCACTGTCCATTATCCGCAAAGGCTCCAGTCGCACCGACCTATCAGTCGCAACTGTTCTGTCAGTGGTTGAGACATATTGTTCGGGCTGCAATAATGCCTTTTGGAGTGACGACACATGGAAAATGTCATGAAGATTCTCCAGCTCCGGCGATAACTCCAACCGATACGCAAACGGGCCAATCCTTTCCAATATGACGTAGGGACCAACGTACCTTGGGCTGAGCTTCTTCACACCACGTACCCGGGATACTCTATGCATCGACTGATCTTTAAAAATACCTTGTCTCCCACTTGAAATTCCACCATCTGGTGCTTTGCATTATAATATTTCGCCGGATGTCTTTGAGCCTCGAGCTTACGGTCCCGTATTAGCTTCACAGCCGCATCAGTATCATCTATATATTCAACTCCCAAAGCCTTCGGATATTCATCCTGCACCCAAGACAAGGGTGTTCTACACCTTCTTCCGTAAAGGGCTTCACGGGGCGCCATCCCGATGCTTGTTTAATGGCTGTTGTATTATGAGAATTCTACCAAGGGTAGGAGCCTTTCCCATGACTCTCCTCTATCCAACACACATAACCTCAATAAGTCTTCTAATGTCCGGATAGTCCTTTCAGATTGCCCGTCGGTCTTAGGGTGGAACGTTGTGCTGAAGGTAAGGCGCGAACCCAAATATGCAAGCATAGCCTTCCTTTCCCTAGAGGTAAACCGACCATCTCGGTATGAAACGATTGTCTTTGGCACGCCATGATACCATACGAATTGTTCCACAAAAAGGCATACCAAAATATCCACGTGTGCTTCTTTCTTCATAGGTATGAACCGGGCCACCTTCGTCAAGCGATCAACGATTACCCATATCGAATCATTCCCTCAGCGGGAGCGAGGCAAACCATGGTGTTAGGTATTGTCTCCAAAATAACCCAGATTTTCATGAATTCACCCTTTAACTAAGATGAATTAAGTTGTATTTGACATCTGTGTTCTAGTTGAATGTTTCCAGATTCTCAGTGCTAAGTGTAGACCAATGTCAGTCTACAGTGGGTCAGGAACACAGGACCATTCAGTGTAATCCCTCACTGGGTGATCCAAAGTGTTGACTCATGTGTAGCCTCTCAATTGGGATACACTTTATGTTCAAACATTGGGAGCAAAGGATGGAGATAGGGCCAGAAGGAAATCTTCTCTAAAGTTCTTGAAAAACTTTCTAAGTCAAGTTCTCGAGAAGTAATCTCAGAGTTCTCGAGAAGTATGGTATAGTTCTCAAGAAGCTAAGACTCTACTTCTCGAGAAGTTAGGACAGTTCAAGAATTTCTCTAAGTTAAGTTCTCGAGAAGTTAGTAAAGCTCTCGAGAATTATTTTATAAGTTCTCGAGAAGTCAATTTAGTTCTCGAGAAGTATTCCTATGATTCTCAAGTTAAGAAATTCAATCAAAAGTTGATTCCAAGTAAAGTTCTCGAGAAGTCTTCTATAAGTTCTCGAGAAGTCAATTTAGTTCTCGAGAAGTATTCCCTTGGTTCTCGAGAAGTTCAGAAATAAATTTCCCTAAGCTCAAGTTCTCGAGAAGTCCTTTATTATTTCTCGAGAAGTAAATTAGTTCTCGAGAACAATACTCTGGTGTTCTCGAGAAGTCCAACCCTTTCTAAAGAGATTAGTTTTCGAGAAGTCTCTACAGTTCTCGAACACTCAGTTCACAGTTCTCGAAAACTCAGTTCATAGTTCTCGAGAACTATAATCACTTCTCGAGAACTAAGTCAGATTTTTTTCAAGAGAATTTCTTCTAAGTCCAGAACATCCGGAATTTCAAATAACCCAACAGGATTGGTCCACGTGTCATCATTAATCATATTTCCAACCGTTAAGAGATATCCTATATAAGGTCTTGTCAGTAAGACATATCCCTAAGAAGGATTAAGAGAAATTATTGAGTGGATCTCATACTTTCCGAAAAGCTCTGGTTCGGCCGATCTCTTCTTAAGCTCGACGTCTTGAAACCGCCGCCACCGCTCTTATCAAGATCGATCCTCACCCTTTCGATCTAGAAGATCTACTAATTCAGGAAATGTTCATTCTTCCTTGATCAAGTAGATTCAAGAATTTCTCAGGTCAGATCTACTAGTCTTCTTCAACAATTATGAAAGGGCCGCAACTTATAGAAGAAGACCTAAAGACTTATTTCTTGCAGATCTGAGAAAGTTTATGCTTTTATTTTCATATCTATTTTTAAATCTTGTAGGAGATTATTCTTCGAGTGTAGGAGCGTTGCGCTCCGAGTGATAGGAAGTTTTTGTATCTTCCAAGTGTAGATCCGTTTGGATCGAGTTTTGTAGGAACGTGGTTCCGAGCTGTAGGATTGGTTTGCAATCTAAGATAGTGGAGTAGCCGAGTCTAGTTATTTGCTAGATCGGTGAGGAAAGTGGACGTACCCAAGATCGGGGAACCACTATAAATCTCTTGTCATCTGTGTTATTGCTTGATTACTTATTTGTGCTAGTTATCAATTTTTAATTCCGCATTAGACGCACATCTCACCTATTCACCCCCCTCTAGGTGATTTAGGTAGACAACTTACAACTTTCAATTTGTATCAGAGGTAGGTTGATCGTTAAAAGGTTAACACCTTGATCTAATCCTTCCCAAGTTGTCTTTAGAGAAGTATCAAGCATGAGTAAGACCAAGGATTTTGTTAAGCTCCCTATGTGCACCAAGAACAATTTTACTATGTGAAAGGAAAGAGTTAAACTTTTCATGGAAGCAGTGGGCCCACGGATCTTCATGATTGTTGAAGAAGGTTTGTATGTTCCGATGATTGCATCTACAATAGATCCAACCAAATAAGTCCCAAAGAAGTTGATGGACTTAGATAAGGACGAGATTGCACTTGTCTCACTGGACAAGAAAGTTAAAAATATTATACCAAGTGCATTCGATGACTCGATGCTGCAAAATATGATTCATTGCCAGTCTGCCAAGGAGATGTGGCAATCCCTGGTGACTCTGATGGAAGGCACTGAAGAAGTTAGGGATGATCGGAGATCCCTTCTAAATCAGAAGTATGAAGCCTTCAGGCAAGATCACAAGGAATCCATAGCTGATACCTTTAGAACTTCTTCAAGATAGTTAATGTCCTAAGAGTTTATGGCCGAGTCTTCAAAAATGGGGAACTGAATGACAAATTCTTAAGAGCCCTGACCAAGGAATGGGATAATAAGGTGTGCGCCATTCGGGAGTTCGGAAGGTTAGCCGAGACAGACCCGCAGAATCTATTCGGAAAGCTTATGTCTTATGAGCTCCAAATCATCTCAAGAAAAGCTGAAGAAGAGATGAACAGGTCTACATCCAAGGAGAAGACTGTCGCTCTGAAGGCAGATAGCTCAAGGAAGACAAAGGCTAGCTCTCCTTCCCCAGCTCCTGAAGCTGATGAAGAAGAATCATCTGAGCCAAGCTCCTCTGGCTCAGAGCTATCTGATGGAGAGTTCTCTCTACTCTCAAGGCAGTTCAAGAAATTCTTGAACAAGAAGAAGCAATGGAGAGGCAAGGATGCCTCCTAAAGAAGATCACGCAATGATGGTGATCGCCACAAAAAAGGATCAAGCAACCACGACAGGTATGGTTCTAAACTGAATAAACATTATTCGATTGACATGGTTTGTTATTGCTGCAATAAGCCAGGTCACGTCATTGCAGATTGCCCCCACAAGAAGAAAGAGGGTGGCAAATGAGAAGAGAAGAAGTCCTACAGTAAAAAGAGGACAGAAAAGAGCATGTTGGCCAAGAAGGGCAAAACCCTCAGTGACTCCGACTCATCTCAGTCAAGTGCAGAAGAGGAAGAAGCCTACTTTGGGCTAATGGCTCTAACTGATGATGAACAAAGTCTCCCAGTTCACTGGGGTGGTAAAATCTCACACCCCTCTTTCAGAATTCGATGATGATAGTTAGGAAGAGGGCTATCCCTCTGAGGATGAATCTGAACTCATAGGACAATATAAGGAGTTAATCAAGGCTTACGACAAATGTCGCCGAGTCGTGAAAACTCAAGCTAAAGAGATAAAGTCTCTAAAAGCTACAGAGAGCTCCTTAAGAGAAGAAGTCTCAAAGACTGACTCTCTCAAGGAAGACTTCAATAAATCTATTGAAGAATATAACAAGGCTCTTTAGCACCTTGACCCTAAGGAGAAAATCATCAAGGAGTTGGAAGAACAACTGTTGGCTGAAAAGAAACTTGTTGAAGGTTTCTCTAAGCCTAAGACTGTACTTCCCCTTATTGCTGAATTCTCAACTAAGGACAATGGTGCTGGTTTAGGCAACAGAGGTGCTCCTAGTAAATCCTCTAGGAGAAGGAAGGACAAGAGAAAGAATAAGGATGCCAAGAAAGCCTTGGCCGAGGAAAAAGGGAAAGCTCCTTTGGATCTAGTCTCGTTCAAGAAAGTTATCTTTCCTGCGAACGAATTCGACTTTGAGTCCACCTATGGACACTTCACTAGGCCGATCCCAGAGAAGCCTAAGGCAAGGTACCAAGGTTGGACTCGCCCTCGTGACTTTGGCGAGAGTGTCTTCAAGGCACCTTATAAAGAGATTCAACTTCAGATCTATGGACCTTATGCTCATGGTCATAATATCAAGAACGCACCAAAGGTAAAACCTGTTGTGAAAAATCCTATGAAGGAGAAGGCTTCATACAGCTACCATCATCATGAAGCTTTTTCCTCCAAGGATTCTACCCATGCTTGACCTCCTCTCAAGAAGGTCAAGCAGGAGGTTATAAGGCAAAGATAAACCAGATTCGACTGTTGGTGTTGCGGTAGAGTTGCTCACTTTGCCATAGATTATTGGTTCAATCCTAAAAATGCTGCAACTCCTCAAGTTAGCAACATTAGAATGACCACTCATGAGGCTAATACTCATAGGGTGAGTATTCTAACTCGAGACCAAAGACCCAAACGTGTTTGGGTTCCAAAGTCTAAGTGATTATAATTGCAGGTACGTCCAAAGGCCATTAAAATGCCAATCTGGTATTTGGATAGTGGATGTTCTCGGCATATGACCGGGACAAGGAGCCTACTGCAAAACTTTTCACTAGTGTTGAACGGACCAAAGGTCATCTTTGGAGGTTCAGACCGAGGAATTACCAAAGGCTACGGTATGATTACAAATGGTAACGTATCCTTTTCGGGTGTAGCCTATGTTGAAGGATTGGAACACAATCTCATCAGCATAAGCCAACTATGCGACAAAGGATACATGGTTGAATTAAATGCTGACAAGTGTTTGATAAAATTGGTTGACAACATGGAAACTATTTTATCAGGCACTCGAAGCAGAAATATTTTCTGTTTAAACTTCATCTGTATTGACTCCTCTACACCAGTATGTCTTTTAGCAAAAAGTAGTGCATCTCTTGCTGACAATTGGCAAAAGAGACTAGAACATATTAATTTCAAAACTATAAATAAACTATTCTCTCAAAACTAAGTACGTGATGCCTCTAATGTCAAGTGTGTTAAGGACAGCCCTTGTCATGCCTGTATAAAAGGCAAGCAAACAAGGAGTTCATTTAAAAGCATTATAGGCAAGGATTCTGATAGAAGCTTACAGCTTCTTCATATGGTCTTGTTCGGTCCACTGCAAGTTAAAAGTTTGGGAGTTAAGGAATATATGTTGGTTATTATGGATGATTACTCGCGCTTTCCGTTGGTGTTCTTTCTGAAACACAAGTCAGATACCTTCAATATTCTCACTCATTTTGTTAGGCAAGTCCAAAATGAATACAACTGCTCCGTAGTCAAAATCAGAAGTGACAATGGAATGGAATTCAAGTCTAGGGCCGTGACAGAATTCTGTGAAAGTCAAGGTATCTTTCATGAGTTTTCCTCTCCTCGCACTCCACAGCAAAATGGAGTAGCTGGGAGTTGGAACAGAACACTCTTAGAGGCTTGCTGGACTATGTTGAGTGATGCCTCACTTCCAGAGTACTTCTGGGCTGAAGCCGTCAACACCGCTTGTCACGTGCAAAATCGAGCACTCATCAACAAGAACTACGATAAGACTCCTTACGAACTTATAAAAGGCAGGAAACCGACCATTTCATATTTTAGAATCTTTGGTTGTAAGTGCTTCGTACTTAACAATCGCAAGTATCACACTACCAAGTTTAGCGAGAAAAGCTTTGAAGGTATTTTTGTAGATTATAGTAGCCATAGTAAGGCCTATAGAGTATTCAATAGAAAAACCCTGGTGGTAGAAGAATCGATACACATTGTATTTGATGAGACGAGTTTGCTGCAAAGAACCTCTTCTAGTGTGCTCATTGAAGATGCAGGTACAAAGATAAAGGAACTCAGCTTGGATGAACCTACTGAAGACAAAGATGAAAAGTTCATCAATATCATCTCTACAACCAAGATTTCAGAGGTAGATGATCAAGATGAAGAATTCATCCCAACTGAAGATGCAACTCTAGTGGCTGAGGAGATCCCAGATGCAAGGACTCTAGAGCTCAGACACCTGAAGGATCATCCCTTCGACTAGATCATAGGAGATCCCCGGGATGGTGTCAGAACTCGTCGAGGTACAACTAACGAAAATTTATTCTTAAGTTTTCTATCACAGGTTGAACCTAAGAAGTTCGAGGAAGCAAACTCGGATGCATCCTGGATACTATCCATGGAAGAAGAGTTAAATCAGTTCAAACATTGCAAAGTTTAGACACTTGTTCCTAGACCCAAGAGTAAGAACATCATCGGGACAAAATGGGTCTACCGAAATAAGATGGAAGAAGATGGAAATATTATAAAGAACAAAGCAAACTCGTTGCCAAGGGTTATCGTCAAGAAGAAGGAATCGACTTCAATCAAATGTATGCTTCAGTAGCAAGACTGGAGGCGATCAGGTTATTCCTTGCTTATGATGCACTTAAGGGCTTTGCCGTCTATCAGATGGATGTAAAATCCGCCTTCTAGAAAGATGACATAAAGGAAGAAGTGTATGTAGAGTAACCGCCAGGTTTTGTTGACTCAACTTTCCCTAATCATGTTTATTTACTGCAAAAATATTTATATGGTCTTAAACAAGCTCCTCGAGCTTGGTATGAGATGCTGTCTAACTTTCTTTTTGAGAACAAGTTCATAAGAGGAAAGATAGACAAGACATTATTTCTTAGGGAAATAAATGGCAAGATTTTGCTAGTGCAAATCTATGTCGATGACATTATTTTTGGCTCTACGGATAACAACCTCTGCAAGAGGATTTCTAAACTTATGCAAGGGAAGTTTGAAATGAGCAGTATGGGAGAGCTGAAGTATTTCGTAGGGCTTCAGGTGAAACAATTTGAGGATGGAATCTTCATCTCACAGACCAAGTTCACCAAAGAGCTACTTAAGAAATTCAGAATGGAGAATGAAACCTCTATGTGGACTCCAATAGCCCCAGCTATGTCTCTGGAAAAGGATGAGAAAGGGAAACCTTTTGATGAAACCAAGTACAAAAGAATAATTGGGTCCTTGCTCTACCTTACCGCAAGTAGACCAGATATCATGTTCTCAACATTTGTATGCGCTAGATTCCAGGTGAACTCTAAGGAATCTCACTATATTGCTGCGAAGCGAATTTTGAGATATCATAAAGGTACACCAAATCTTGGCTTATGGTACCCAAGAAGTAATGATAGTAAACTGATTGGATTTTTAGATGCAGATTTTGCAGGAAGCAAAGATGACAGGAAAAGCACTTCTGAGACTTGCCAATTCCTAGGAAGAAGGCTCATCTCATGGAGCAGCAAAAAGCAAAACTGTGTCGCAATCTCAACGGCCGAGTCAGAATACATTTCAACTGGTAGTTGTTGTGCACAGTTGCTTTGGCTAAAGAACCTGCTAGAAGATAACAACATGAAGATCAAGGACATTCCATTGTTCTATGACTCCTCCAGCGCCATCGCAATCGCAAACAACCCAGTCTCACACAGCCGGAAAAAACACATCGAGCTGAGATACCACTTCATCCGGGAGCATATGGAGCAAGGGGATGTGGATCTGAAGTATGTGCCAACAGATCGGTAGGTTGCAGATATTTTCACAAAGCTGCTGGACGAGACCAAGTTCAATTTCTTCAAAACTGAACTTGGGTTGCTGAACAAGGAGGATTAGACCAAAGTGATCAGTTCAAAGGCTCAAGAATCGAGGATACTCCCTAAAGGTTAGAATTTACCTAGTGGAAGGCAGTTTTCAAAAACTTAATTCACTTCTCGAAAAGTAAAAGTCATTTCTCGAAAAACCTAAGTACACTTCTCGAGAGGAAGAAATTAGCTCTCGAGAAGTCATCCTATCTCTCGAGAACTCTGAGATATAGTTCTCGAGAACTTTCTTACTTCTCGAAAACTATTGGCCACTTCTCGAAAAGTATAACCTACCTCTCGATAGATGGCCCGTCCTTCTGCCAGTACTTCTTAACTCTATTATTTCGCAAAATTCTTGATTTTTGCCCTAACCTAAGACTAATTAGGCATATAATTAACGTTACTAGGAAAAAATATATATATATCTATACTATTTTAGAATCCTAAATCAACCGCCATTTCAAACATTCCTCTCGCAACTCTTCATCTTCCGCCAAATGAAAGCTCCGTCTCCGCTGCTGTTCCCCGCTCCATTCGTTGCCCCCGTCAGCGTCAATGGATTACAGTTCCAAGATTGGAATCGGCAGCGAACTCGTCGTCGAAGGACTGGCCGACATTTCTGACGATTTCCAGAACTTGCTGATTCTTCTAGAAATGGCCGTATTGATGTTCGTTCTCTCTGAGCCCGTCAAGATAGTATTTCCAGATGTCGAAGAATTTTTTTGGAATGCTAGGTAAGGAGGAATGGAACAATTTTGAAGACAAAAGTTAAAGGGATCAAAATCAACCTTGACAAGCATAGGATTTCCAAGCTTCTGAAAATGCCTATTGTTGATGAGGAAGACGACCTAACTACAGAAGATTATGACAGAACCTATTCTTTTTGTGGAATTCCTGAGGAATACATCTCCCTAAGGAGAAATCTTCTAAATGATGTAGGGAAACTTCTTGCAGATATTATTGAAAAAATACTGTGGTGCATAATAGGGACAGTCAGGTTTATTTCTCATGACTTGTTTGGAGTAATGAGAGATGTAGACTGTAGAAAGAAATTTCAGTTTGGAATGATGGTGTTTGAGATGATCAGAGATAGTATCCAAGAACTCTAATTTGCCAGGATAATCTCTTTACTGCTGAGTGAGATTGATCCAGTCACCTTCAAACTCTCCAAAAGTACTCCAGTTCATCACCCGAAAAAGATCTCCTTCACCTCCATCTAGAGATGGGAGCTAAAACTGAAGAACCCACGACCGTTAGCTAAGGAAGTTGGAGCTTATGTCTCAGAGGTCAGGACCCCATCTCCTCCTCCACATCATATTTTCTAACCATCTGGTGCAGCAACTGAGCGGGAGCCTGCACACTCTACCTGAGATAACAGAGTTACTAGTCTAACACCTTCTTTAGTCAGAAGCCCCATGGCAAACTCTCCAGTTCCAACCCAGTAAGATGTTCCAGCCCAAGAAACTCTCAAAGACACAAATTAAGCCATAGGCAAGATGATAGAAGAGCTTACCTGATAAGAACCTCTTTCCCCCCTTTCCAAAGATCTCCCTGAAGACCCATACAAAGAACCCTCACCCCAAGCTACTCCTTCTCCCTCTCCAAGAAAAGATTCAACTCCACTAGAAACCATCCTTCTATCTGAAGAGCATGAGCAATCCCCTGAGGAGGTTGAAGCACCTCTTAGGACTCTTGATTTCTCCATCCCTAGATTTGTTGATGAGGAGGGAGATACAGTATTTCATACTGTAATAGCCAAGAGCTCTGTTGTCATAGAATAACTTCCTCCATGTCAAGCTACCACTATATATGCCACCCCTGCTACTACTACTTTATCAGGTGCCCCTCCAGTTCCTACTATTTCCATCACTCCTGCTCCTGCTCCTGCTGCTGCTACTGTAATAGAAAACTCAGATATTTTGTCAAGGATTGAAGAAATGCTAGATGCATAGAGGAAACATTTTGATGACTCACTTCAGACTGTTCAGAAACAGGTAACTGCCCTGGAAAAAGAAATGAGAAGAGGTTTTGTTGAGATCCAAGCCAATACTGACCTGCTGAAAGAGTTATTTAGAACTGGTGGAAAAGAAATAAGTCACACAATTACAAGTATTGGTCAAGTAATGGAACAATCTATCACTCTAGCAAACAATCAGATCCAATTAGACAACAGAGCTGAAGAAAATGTCATGAAGGTATGCAATGAAGTTGGTACATTCAAGGAAGATGTGATAGCAAACCTATCTATAGAAATCAGAAAGGGGGAGAGCATAGTAAAAGAACAAGTTGAAAAGCTTACTACTGATTCCAAAACTCTTTGGACTGAAAAAGTAACTGAGATCAATAAAAGTGTTTTAGAACATATTCAATCAGTCAAATTCCATAATTATGATACAGCTGTATGGATGCATAATCAAATCTTTCAATACTTTCAGGCAGACCCCAATGTGATTCCTCATCATTTAAATCCTCTTGCTGAAGATGAGTCTAGCCAATTGCCTCAACCTCAATTTCCCACATTCTCTCCAAGGCCAGAAGATCAGGAACCTCCTCCAGCTTCCTATTCCCATGTTTGGGATGATGTGATCCCTGAAGACCTACCAGAGATTCACACCCCCAAGAAAAGGAAGTATGGGGAAGGTCCTTCTGCTAGTAGATCAGTTCCCCAGCCAGAGGCAGAGAAGAGAAAGGCTCAAGAATTTGCTGATGTGTGGAGCCCCACTTCCAAATCTCTAATTCTTGACACTCTTAAACTTGTCATGGACTTTAATGAGAATAGACATCTGTACTATAGTTAAGTTGAGTGGGAGTTATATGAAAAATCCATGACCAAAAGGAGGATTTATGACAGAGAATATGGAAAGAACAATCCAAAAGCTCCTCCAAAGCCTCCCAGATACTATCCTAAACCATTCAGCTATCAGAGAAGACAATAAGCAAAGCAAGACAGGCAACAACAGAACAAGGATGATTTGTGATGTTGTGGTGTTGAGAAATGTTGAGGAAATGGATGTTGACTAATTTTAAAACATTATTGATATATATAACATTTCCTAGTTTTGCATAATTGTGCTTTCTAATAATCTGTCTGTGCATTTATTCTTACTTTTCTTCCTTCATGTTCTTTATTTATTATAATAATTCACCTTAGTGTAGAGGGTTCTTACTTCTACAAATAGGGGAAGATTGTTGGGTATTGTCTCCACAATAACCCAGATTTGCATGAAGTCACCCTTAACTAAGATAAATTAAGTTGTATTTGACATCTGTATTTTAGTTGAATGTTTGCAGATTCTCAGTACTAAGTATAGACCAATGTCAGTCAAAAGTGGGTCAGGAACACATGACCATTCAGTGTAATCCCTCACTGGGTGATCCAAAGTGTTGACTCATGCATAGCCTCTCAATTGGGATACACTTTATGTTCAAACATTGGGAGCAAAGGATGGAGATAGGGCCAGAAGGAAATCTTCTCTAAAGTTCTTGAAAAACTTTCTAAGTCCAGTTCTCGAGAAGTAATCCCAGAGTTCTCGAGAAGTATGGTATAGTTCTCGAGAAGCTCAGGCTCTACTTCTCGAGAATTTAGGACAGTTCAAGAATTTCTCTAAGTTAAGTTCTTGAGAAGTCAGTAAAGCTCTCGAGAACTATTCTATAAGTTCTCGAGAAGCCAATTTAGTTCTCGAGAAGTATTCCTTTGATTCTCAAGTTCAGAAATTCAATCAGAAGTTGATTCCAAGTAAAGTTCTTGAGAAGTCTTCTATAAGTTCTTGAGAAGTCAATTTAGTTCTCGAGAAGTATTTCCTTGGTTCTCGAGAAGTTCTGAAACAAATTTATCTAAGCTCAAGTTCTCGAGAAGTCCTCTATTATTTCTCGAGAAGTAAATTAGTTCTCGAGAACTATACTCTGGTGTTCCCGAGAAGTCCAACCCTTTCTAAAGAGATTAGTTTTCGAGAAGTCTCTACAGCTCTCGAAAACTCAGTTCACAGTTATCGAAAACTCAGTTCATAATTCTCGAGAACTATAATCACTTCTCGAGAACTAAGTCGGATTTTTTTCCAGAGAATTTCTTCTAAGTCCAGAACAGCCGGAATTTAAAATATCCCAACAGGATTGGTCCACGTGTAATCATTAATGATATTTCCAACCGTTAGGAGATATCCTATATAAGGTCGTGTCACTAAGACATAACCCTAAGAAGGATTAAGAGAAATTATTGAGCGGATTTCGTACTTTCCAAATAGCTCAGGTTCGGCCGATCTCTTCTCAAGCTCGACATCTTGAAGCCGCCGCCACCGCTCTCGTCAAGATCGATCCTCACCCTTTCGATCTAGAAGATCTACTGATTCAGGAAACGTTCTTTCTTTCTTGATCGAGTAGATTCAAGAATTTATCAGGTCAGATCTACTAGTCTTCTTCAATAATTCTGAAAGGGCCGCAACTTCAAGAAGAAGACCTAAAGACTTCTTTCTTGCAGATCTGAGAAAGTTTATGCTTGTATTTTCATATCTATTTATAAATCTTGTAGGATATTATTCTCCGAGTGTAGGAGCGTTGTGCTCCGAGTGGTAGGAAGTTTTTGTATCTTCCGAGTGTAGATCCGTTTGGATCGAGTTTTGTAGGAACATGGTTCCGAGGTGTAGGATTGGTTTGCAATCCGAGATAGTGGAGAAGCCGAGTCTAGCGATTTGCTAGATCGGTGAGGAAAGTGGACGTACCCAAGATCGGGGAACCACTATAAATCTCTTGTCGTCTGTGTGATTGCTTGATTACTTATTTGTGCTAGTTGTCAATTTTTTATTCTACATTAGACGCACATCTCACATATTCACCCCCCTCTAGGTGATTTAGGTAGACAACTTACAACTTTCACATGGACGAAGTCTATGGAGACTTCCGCTAACTTCCACTCGGTGATGGCCAACGACTACAACAATCCACCGGGGCTCCTGCATTCTTCCTTCACTCTTTGACAGGCCTTGCAATGCGTAACAAAATACCTGATGTCTTTCTTCATCCCCAGCCAACACATAGTCTTCCGCAAGTCGGCTTACATCTTAGCACTCCCAGGGTGCACAGAATACTGAGAGCAGTGTGCCTCCCTCAATATATATTCCCGAATTTTACCGCCCTTGGGAATGTAAAGCCGGCCACAGAAATGAATAAGGTCGTCCTTTAATGAGTACTCGCTAGTTATCCCATCTTCAATTGACTTTATTTCCGGGGCCAAAGCCTCATCCCTTCCTTGCTTCGCCCGGATCCGGTATCGAACATCGCAAACTATGCTCATCGTGGTCATGTAATCCGTACACCCGTCCAGTTGATCCTTATATACCAAAGTGATCCCCATCTCCTTAAGCATCCGAGCTAACTCCATACGCATCAACCGGGACTCGGGGCTTGTTTTTGGTACCTTCCTGCTCAAAGCATTGGCTATGGAATTTATTTTTCCGGGGTGGTAGTTCAGGGTGTATTCATAAACACACAAAAACTCCAACCACCGCCGCTGTCTTTGATTCAACTCCTTATGGGTATGGACGTACTTTAAGTTCTTTTGATCCGAGAAGATTTCGCAGTGTACGCCGTATATGTAGTGCCTTTAAATCTTCAAGCCGAACACTCTTGCCACCAACTCAAAATCATGTAATGTATAGTTGATTTCATGCTTCTTCAGTTGCCTTGAAGCATATGCGATCACATGCCTGTGCTGCATAAATACCACTCCCATCCCTTGATATGATGTGTCTGTGTAAACTTGAAATCCTTCCTTCCCGAATGGAAGGGCTAGGATTGGTGCGGATGTAAGTCTTTCCTTTAGTTCTTGGAATGCAGCTTCACATTGTGGTGTCCACTCATACGACACACCTTTCTTCGTTAGGGAAGTAAGAGGAAGAGCAATCTTTGAGAATCCCTTTACGAACTTGCGGTAGTATCCGGCAAGTCCAAGGAAACTCCGCACATCGACCGCCGACTTCAAGGGAGAACTCCTTCACAGCACGCACTTTGGCCGGATCCACAGCTAGCCCGACCCCGCTGATCACGTGACCCAAGAAGGCAACCTCCTTAAGCCAGAATTCACACTTGCTAAACTTGGCGAACAGGGCGTGCTCTTTTAATTTCTTAAATACTAAGGCCATATGCCCGACATGTTCTTCCTCCGTCTTGGAGTAGACCAAGATGTTGTCGATAAAAACAATGATGAAGACATCTAGATAGGGTTAGAACACCTTGTTCATCAAGCTCATAAAAGCTGATGGGGCATTTGAGAGCAAAAACGGCATCACTGTAAACTCATACAAGCCGTACCTTGAGCTGAAAGCCGTTTTCTGAATATCATCCTCTTGTATTCTCAGTTGATAATACCCCGAGCGCAAATCTAGCTTGGAAAACAAATGCGCTCCCACCAGTTGATTGAACAACTCATCAATCTGAGGTAACAGATAGGTTTTCCTTACCGTCAGTCGGCTGAGCTCCCGATAGTCTATGCATAATCGCAGGGTTCCATCTTTCTTCTTAACGAATAGAACAGGGGCTCCCCATGGTGATGAGCTGGGGCGAACAAACCCTTATTCTACCAACTCGTGTAGATGAACTCTAAAATCGGCGAGTTCCTTCGGGGCCATTCGGTAAGGAGTCCTGGAGACAGGCTTGGGACTCGTTACTAACTTGATTTGAAAATTTACTTCTCTGTGTGGGGGTAATCCTGACAATTTCTCCGAAAATACTTCAGGGAAATCGGGCACCACCCACACATCCTAGACATCCAATGCAAACTCCTTCAACTCGAAATAATTCATGAAAATTCATCTCCCTTCATGTGGGCTTTTAAGGTCTGGATCGAAGATAGTAGTAATTGTGGTGCGAATTTTATACCTTGGAATATTTTATCGGTATCCCGATGTCTCAAGTAGATTCGCTTCTCCACCCAGTCAATTCTTACATAGTGCCAATCCAACCACGCCATGCCCAGAATGAGATCGAATTCTAGTATTCCCAAGACTATGGCAGGGGTATCAAAGATCTTTCCCCCAATGATTTTCTCCAATTCACACTTGGAGGTTGCGGTCATCTCAGAGCCGTCTGGGAGGCGTACTCTTAGAACAATACCGGTGAAGTATTGCACCCCATCTATATCTTTAATGAAGTCTTCAGACATGAAAGAGTGCGAGGCACCGGTGTCAAACAACGTATAAGCCGGTTTCCCGCCGACCATCACGGTGCCTAAGTGTCAATAATAATTCTCAAGCTAGGCGTCTAGCATATCTTAAGAAACTTGAGGGAATTAATGAAAATAAAATGACTAACTGAAATCATACCTGCAATCACCTCCTGCGTGTTCCGCTCTTGAGTCATGTCCAACACATACATCTGATCCCGAGAGGGCCCGGGTTTTCTTCCTCGTGGTCCTCATCCTCGACCACGCATGTACCCCCGCCCTCAGGGAGCTGCTGGAGGGAAAGAGAGAGGCGCATCTCCAAATAGTTGCAGGCAGTAGCGTCGAATGTGGCCCGGTTGGTTGCATTCGAAGAACACCCGGTCCTGTTGCCCACCAGGTTGTTGAAATTTTTGAGGTGGAGGCAATGCTGGCGGTTGCGGAACCACGCGTTCCATTCTAAAATTCTGGGGGAAGCGCTCTCCACCTCTTCGGTATCATCTTCCTCCTCTATTATCAAATCTCCTTCTATTGTTGGGGCCGGCTTCCATTATGCCTGTAACATTCCATGTTACTTCTAGGCCCCTTAACTTAGATTGAGTTAGGCATATTGTGGGTGTTAGGGAAATTAGCTAAGTTTGACCCTAGGTAGTGGGTTGTAACCATGTGGGGCCCACTATAGGACTTAAGTCAAATTAGGTCAAACTAGCCTAAATAGGGACCCTAGCCATACAATGACCCCACCACATTGCCCTAACCCTAAAAACAATTTAAGTGGACCCTAGGGCATGTCATTAGGTCAACACTTTTACCCTGGTTGACCCAAGTCAACATTGGGCCTAAAGTGGTCAAACCCATACCCATAAGGCCCACCGGGGGATAAATCGACAATTGAGCTAGAGATTACGATTGGAAGTATAACCCTGGTGGGTAGTGTTGTCTTAGTGACGAGAGTAAAGTGCAAGTCATTAGGTAACAAATGGAGTAGAGGTTGGCGGAAGACCGTCGCCCTCCCCGATAACAACTTAAGTCTTTAGGATCGCCCAAGATTAATAAGGAGAGTTGAGTGTTGATCATGGGTAGACATCAACCTAAAGTAATTATCCTTGTGAAAGGGAACTTTGGTTTTTAATTCCATCTTGGTTCCTAGTGCCTTCAAGACCCCTTCATTGGGCATACCTTGGGCAGTCCTGGGATTAACCCTAAACTACTAAGTTTAATAATCGGTAGACAAGAGTAGTATACTAGGCTAAGGGAAATGGTACACATGCTCACCCGTGATGGGTTGGAGGGAACTGAACTTGATGTGTATTCTCACCCGTGATGGGTTTGAGAGATTCAGGATAGGTTGGTCCTGCGAGCTGGAGGCTCGAGAGATTTATGCAAGGACAGGTTAGTCCTGCGAGTCGGGGGCTCGGGTTAAATCATTACATGTGAATAAACGAATTGTGGTGGGTCATGTGGTACTGGCCAATCGTCACACCGATGGCAGTAAGGTGACTCGGGTGAGGTATACGGGTGGAAGGGCAAGTATGTTGTTTATTACTTATGTCAAGAAGACAATCCCCGAAGACGTATACCTGCTCTTAAAGTCTAGCAGGCAGTTAGCAATTAGTACGCAACGACCCTACAGTGCACTTGGTACGTGTACAGAGGCGTACAAGAGAGGTCTATGCATGGTTGTGTGTATACCCGCCTAGAAAGCGGAGAATCCCGATCCGCTGTAGCCGTAGCCACAACGGTGGTACCTGAGAGTGAGGCAAGCTCTCTAAAAGTGGGAACTAAAGGTCTGGGATCTCAGAGTCGGGTGCGTGTGTTGCACCTGCATGTTGCATAACCATAGCATAATCATTCATACACTTTAGGTCATACGCTACATGGATCCTTATCATATAAACTAGTATGGGCTCTTTTATTTGATTAGTTAATTTGGAAACTCTAACTTATAAGTTTGTATGGGCATTCATATTAGTTAGGGTACTTCTGTGATGGTAGAATAGTGGTAGTATAGTTTCCTTACTATTCATACTTCAGCTGCTGTACTTAGTTCTTACTGTTCTTTTCTACTGCACTTACTTTATTTATAGAACTGCTCAAATAGAATCATTTATAATCTTTACATACTACTAGCTAGTGGCACTGTCACCTGTTTTTACATTGATACCCCTTGTTTTCCTCCGCTTCGTCGTCCAGCACGGTACTTAGGAGTTGCAGGGCGAGGTGCGGAGGAAATGACTTAGTCTTTTTGACTAATGGTCGGTGACCATATCATTTTAGGAGCTCGAGGAGATGAAGCATCAGCATGACGAGGTTACAAGACTTGAGGAGCAGATACCGTTACCGCTGGCTACTACTACTACTACTGCGCGTCCTCAGGTGGGCAGAGTTTAGATAATTAGATTCCACTGCTTTTGGATTTGAGAGAGTGAGAGATTTGATTTGATGTACTGGGCATAAGCCCTTATTACTCTCTTTTATTATTCTACTCATTATTGGACTACATATTGTTGTACTTTTCATTTGAAATATATATGATTAATACTGTGACTATGGACTATGATGTTTTACTCTTTTGTTTACTTTTATTTCTCCTATTGGCCGAACAAGTTTATGATTGTACTAGCCGGCAAATCGGCGACTTGTGGTGTCGACTAACCCATGTGTTAGTGTCACCGTAAGGCGGCGGTTATGGGCACAAGATTCGGGTTAACTCCTCGGATGGGGGAGATGGATCTTACAAATTGGTATCACTTGAACAAACGATCATATGAGGAAGATGTTGATGTGCTAAAACTCCTAGGTTTCTTATTAATAAAATGAAAGTGGAGGTGTTTATTTTTTAAAAAAGGCGGGGTTTCATTTTGTTTAAAACCGAGTTTTAACGAAAGGGAGGCAAATGCACCTATCGCGTGTAGTACAGGATATTCCGGTGTGGAATATCGGGGTCGTATTGTTCTCGGGGTCGGTTTACCTATTTCTACTCTTTTCCTAAAAGTCTATTATTTTACCAATAATTTTTTAGTTTGTTTTAAAAATAAAATTACATAAAAAATATATTTAAAGCATAATAATAAAACATGAAAAAAGTGCACAAAAATACATAAAGCAGTAAATGAAGTGCGGAAGGCCGATGAAGAGCTTAGCTCGACGATATCAAAAAGAGAATTGAACTAAAATAAACTTTTAATAAAAAGAGATCCTAAATTCCAAATTAATTAAGGCGGAGACTTGGCCGTGGAGGTTAAAAAAGAATGAGCTCACCAATCTCTTGGACTATCGCTCACCTGAACGCTAAGACTATTCGACCGATCGTTAGACCGACGAATGATTCATCTTAACGCCCGCATTACGCTAAGAACCCCGCTATTGCGTGGGGAACCCAATCCGGTAGAGTTGCGTGCCTCCTCTCTCGAGGGTTAGCGCGGATCTCCCTTTACCCAAGGGTGATCGGTCCATACGCACGGCCTCTCGGCGTTGCGTATGGATAATGGAAATAGAGCCCGCACATCGATTATGCGGTCCTACGGGTCGTTAACCCGGGGCAAACCTTAAGAAATTTAATTAAACTTAAAAACATGACCTTTAATTATTTAAAACGGTTTTATTTGTCTCAATGCTCTTCAATATTGAGGGCTAAGGGCGGTGAGCCACTCATCGGAATTGGGACACTTAAGCTAGAAAGCGATAAAAGAAAGCGGTAAAGAAAGCAGTAAAATGAAAGCAGTAAATAAATAAGAAAATTGCGAGTCCTAATAAAACTAGTAAGGCTGAAGAAAGCAGTAAATGCGAATCCCGGCTCAAATGAGTGGGTGGGGGTAAATTTTTCTCATACACGCATGCACTCTACTTAAATTAAAACACACACACGCACTCTACATAAATGAAAACACACACACACACACACAAAGTTTTCCTACTCAAGTGAGTAGGAAGAAAATGAAAGCAATAAAAAGACAAGTCCTACTCAAATGAGTGGGCGGGAAATGAAAGCAGAGCGCCATTTAACTCTTAATGAGTAGGCGAAAATAAATGCACACACGCACACACACGTACAAAAATTGAAAAAAAGCTATAAAACTCACTCATACACGCACGAACACTTGCAAAAATAAGAAAAAGCAAAGTGAGCTAAAAATTAAAACAATTGCATTTCTACCGCTAGAATGCGGTAGAAATGCATAAAAAGAGAAAATAAAAATTAACCGAGCGAAAAGTTTTTGCAAATAAACGCAAAATGAAAATGCTCGTTAAATTAAAACCACTATATTTTCATTCTTATATTTTTATAAAAAGGCTAAAAAAGTGAAAATAAAACTAAAAAAAGACGAAAAGTTTTACAATCCTAAAAATCTTAAGTTAAAGAAAATGAAAAATAACACTTTCAAAGGTGTTTTTATAAAATTATAAGAATGTAAATAGTAAAAAGAAAACAAGCTAAACCTAACCAAGTTGCATGAATATAAAATTGCCGGCATAACGGCTAGAAATGCGGAGAAATCCTAAGCTAAACTAAGTTATAAAAGCTTTAAAATAAAGACATAAAAAGAAAAGCACAAAAAGGGAACTAAAAATCACTGAAGTAGGGTGCTTCCAAATAAATTCCAAGCTTTGCAAAGAGAGAAAAAAAGGCTAACATTTTATTAATGAAAAAGCTATTACAAAGAAAACTAAAGCAAACACCCTAATACAAACTAAGAGAGGGGGGGGGGGGTAAAATTCCCTTACATAGTATTTGGAATCCATTTGGGAAGCATAACACCTTAGCAATTTGGACCAAAAAAGTGGACAAGAAAATCTTACAGAAAGCTTTTATTTATAGACAAAAATTCGGGCTTGACACGCCCTAGGTCACGGGCGTGACAGGGGGCGTGTTGGTCAGAGCCGTGTTTGACTTGGCTTCTGCAGCGAGCTGGCAAAATTCTGGAAGGTCGGGGAGTGACACGTGTCTGTCATAGGCATGACAAGCATGGTAATGGGCGTGACAGATGGCGTATCTTGGACAGTTGGCAGATCTGATGTCAGCAGCCTTGAGTGTTGAAAAAGCATTGAGTGTCGACATCAATACGGGCGTGATGGGCATGGACAGGGCGTGACATGATGGCGTTGAGTGTTGAACATTAAAATCTGTTGGGTCTTGTTTCCACAATGACCTTAATTTGAAGAAGTCCTCCTAAAACTAAAGTGAATTGCAGTTGTATTTGATGTACTTGTTTAGATGTGCTTGCAGGACTCTATTGTCAAGTGTAAACCAATGTCAGTCTACAGTGGGTCACCTAGCACAGGACCATACAATGTAATCCCTCATTGTGTGATCCATGGTGTTGACCCATGTGTAGCCTCACTATTGGGATACACTTCACTTCACAAGCATTTGAACTCATGGGACCTTGAAGTGTTGCTGATCATTAGTAGGAGAAATGGATTTCCAAGGGAGAAATTATTCCAAGTCATATACTCGAGTAGTTCTTTGGATATACTCGAGTAGTCCAAAGAACATACACGAGTAGATACTATGATACTCGAGTAGTTCAAAGGATATACTCGAGTAGTCCAAAGAACATACTCGAGTAGATGCTTTCACTTACTCGAGTATCTAGTTTTTCCTCTCTCGGAATTTTGCCTAAGTGTTCATACATGAGTGGTTATCTATATACTCGAGTAGTTAAACTAATATACTCGAGTAGACCAAAGTCAAGTACTCGAGTTGTTAAATTTATATACTCGAGTGGATCGACTTACTCGAGTAGTTCAGCTGATATACTCGAGTATGTATTTATCAGGATACTCGAGTCAGTTCCTCCAGATACTCGAGTAGGTTGCTCAGGATACTCGAGTAGTTTATTCCATACTCAAGTAGTCTGGTTTTTCACAGATTATTTTCTAAGTCCTTGACTCGTGCTTACTCGAGTATGTCTCTCTCTCCTGATACTCGAGTAGTTCATTGATACACTCGTGTATGTCAATTTACAGGAAGAATTTTTCTAAGTCCAGACTTTGTGGGTTATTTCAAATCCTCTTATTTGATTGGTCCACGTGTACTTGTTTAAGTATTGACCGTTACAGAAGTCCTATAAATAGGTCTTGTCAAATCGACAAACCCTAAGAAGAAGTATTTCTGAATCTAATTTCTATCGCTCGCATCGGGAAGCCGTCAAGTTCACGCCGACATATTCCTGTTCATCTTCTTCGTTGCCGGTCTTTTCCGATCCAAGGATTCAGACAAGAAGTTTCAGAAGATCAAGCTATTCTCAATCGACAGATCTAATTCTTGATCTTGCTGATTCTAGTTTTTCAGAACCAAGAGATTTCGCCTTGTCTTCCTCGATCTATTTTCTGCCGAGCCCTAACTCTGAAGAAGGAAGAAAGGATTGAAGATCCAGATCTGAATATCTCTGTTTGTATATTTTTGTATACATCTTTTATTCTTGTAGGAGTCTTGACTCCGAGTTCTGTAGATCCAGTTGGGATCGAGATTTGTAGGAAGGTTTTCTTCCGAGTGTAGATCCAGTTGGGATCGAGTTTTTGTAGGAACGTTGTTCCGAGGTGTAGGATCGTTTTGATCCGAGATAGTGGAGTAGCCAAGTCTAGTGGTTTACTAGATTGGTGAGGTGAAAGTGGATGTACCCAAGGTTGGGGAACCACTATAAATCTTTTGTCGTCTGTGATTGCTTGGTATTGTGCTGTGCTAGTTCCTTAATTTTTTATTCCGCAAATAGACGCACATCTCACCTATTCACCCCCCTCTAGGTGATTTAGGTTGACAACTTAGACCTCTCAATTGGTATCAGAGGGAGGTTGATCGTTAAAAGGTTAACACCTTGATCTGATCCTACCCGAGTTGTCTTTAGAGAAGTTTCAAGCATGGACAGAGCCAAGGATTTTTCTAAGCTCCCAGTGTGCAATAAGGCAAACTTTCCCATGTGGAAAGAGAGAATAAAACTTTACATGGAAGCTGTTGACCCCGCTTATTCATGATAGTGGAGGAAGGCCCTTATATCCCTATGATTGCCTCCACTAGTGATCCTACAAAGGAGGTGCCAAAGAAGTTGATGGATCTTGATAAGAATGAGATTGCACTTGTCTCCTTAGACAAGAAAGCCAAGAACATCATCGCAAGTGCAGTCAATGATTCTATGTTGCAAAACCTCATTCACTGCCAATCTGCCAAGGAAATGTGGAGATCTCTAATTATCTTGATGGAAGGTACAGAAGAAGTAAGGGATGATAGAAGATCCCTTCTTAATCAGAAGTATAAAGCCTTCAAGCAAGGATCAAAGGAAGCTATTGCTGACACATATGAAAATTTCTTCAAGATTGTCAATGGTTTAAGGAACTACGGCAGAGTGTTCACAGATGGTGAACTAAACGACAAGTTCCTAAGATCCCTGACAAAGGATTGGGATAACAAGATATGTGCCATCAGAGAGTTTGGAAGATTAGCAGAGACTGACCCTCAGAACCTCTTCGGAAAGCTTATGTCATATGAGCTTCAAATCAATAATAAAAAAGCTGAAGAAGAGTGCAACAGGCCCTCATCCCAAGATATGTCAGTTGCTCTAAGGGCAGACAGCTCAAGGAAGGCCAAAGCTGCTTCCACTCAAGGAGACTATGAAGAAGAAGAGTCCGAGCCAAGCACCTCAGGCTCAGATTCATCAGATGAAGAGTTTCATCTTCTCTCCTGACAATTCAAGAAGTTTCTTAGCAATAAGAAACAAATGAGAGAGAATGACTCCTCATCCAGAAGATCACATCCTGATGGTGATCGTCACAGCAGACATGACAGGTATAAATCTAAACCGAACAAACATGTTTCTTCTAACGTTGTTTGTTATTCCTGCAGTAAGCGAGGGCATATAAGCACTGAGTGCCCTCTGAAGAAGAAAGAAGGAAGAGGCATAGAAAAGAATTCCCCTCAAGGGAGAAGGAAGAAAGAAAGAAGCTTCATTGCCAAAAAGCCAAAGACCCTCAGTGACTCTGACTCATCTGAGTCAAGTGCGGATGAAGAAGCCTACTTCGGGCTTATGGCTTTTTCTGACCAAGAGGACAAAGACAACGGTAACTCCTCATATACCGGGAAGGTAAATTCTCACACACCTCTTTCTGCCTCAGATTCTGACTCAAATGATCATGATGGCTATTCTTCTGAGGAGGATGATTTTGAATTGGTAAACCAGTATCAAGTCTTATTGACTGCATTTGACAAATGCCAGAAGGTAGTCAAATCGCAATCAAAAGAGATTGCATCCCTCAAAGAGGTGGAATCAAATTTGAGGGAGAAGATTGACCAAATGACCCCTCTCAGAGATGAAGTTCAATCTTTGAAGGAGGAAATCAAAGACTTTACTGAATTAGTAAATCATAAAGATTTTCTCCTGGATGAATTGGAAGCAAAGCTTGTCATTGAACGAAAGCTGGTTGAAACTCTCACCATTCCTACAACTGTGCTTCCAATCACTAATGGAGAAACCTCCTTTGGGAAAAATAGCAGTATAGGACATAAATCAGCCAAAGGTAAAGGCAAGGCCTTCCCAAGCCAAACTGTTGCCTTACTGAAATATGATCCTTACAATCATGGGCCAAATAAGAAGAAGACACCGAAAGCTAAATCTAGTGTAACAAAGGCCAAGGAGGCAAGGAAGCAATGTACCTGTTGCAATCATGAGGCTTCCTCCTCCAAGTCAGTTGCTCTTGCTAGACCCCCCATCCATAAGGTAAAGAAAGAGAACAAGAGAAGATACAACAGGTTTAACTGTTGGTGTTGTGGCAAGGTTGGTCACTTCGCCATAGATTGCTGGTTTAATCCCAACTATGTTTTAACTCCTCAAGTTGATAATGTGAGAAAGACCACTCATAATGTTAACTCTCATAGGGGGAGGATACTAACAAGAGACCTAGGACCCAATCTTGTTTGGGCTCCTAAGGGATTCTAATCTTATTTATGCAGGTATGTCCATAGGCCAATAAAATTCTTATCTGGCAATTGGACAAGTAATTATTCCAGAAACTTCTTGGAACTCGAAGATTAAGGGGGAGTTTCTAGTGTCCCCTATTTAAAGAGGTCAGAAAGGGGGAGAGCAAAAGGAAATGGTTTATAGAGATGAAAAAGGAAAAGAAAATGCAAATCCAAATGAAGATTTCAGTAAGGGGGAGAAATGCAAAGCAATTCTAGTTAAGAAATGTAAGTCAATGCATTCTCTTTTACGTCATATTGTTTTAATATCTCTGGCAATTCAATTTAGTAGATGGTGTTCTGACTTCTTCAAATAGGGGGAGATTGTTGGGTCTTGTTTCCACAATGACCTTAATTTGAAGAAGTCCTCCTAAAACTAAAGTGAATTGCAGTTGTATTTGATGTACTTGTTTAGATGTGCTTGCAGGACTCTATTGTCAAGTATAAACCAATGTCAATCTACAGTGGGTCACCTAGCACAGGACCATACAATGTAATCCCTCATTGTGTGATCCATGGTGTTGACCCATGTGTAGCCTCTCTATTGGGATACACTTCACTTCACAAGCATTTGAACTCATGGGACCTTGAAGTGTTGCTGAACATTAGTAGGAGAAATGGATTTCCAAGGGAGAAATTATTCCAAGTCATATACTCGAGTAGTTCTTTGGATATACTCGAGTAGTCCAAAGAACATACACGAGTAGATACTATGATACTCGAGTAGTTCAAAGGATATACTCGAGTAGTCCAAAGAACATACTCGAGTAGATGCTTTCACTTACTCGAGTATCTAGTTTTTCCTCTCTCAGAATTTTGCCTAAGTGTTCATACATGAGTGGTTATCTATATACTCGAGTAGTTAAACTAATATACTCGAGTAGACCAAAGTCAAGTACTCGAGTAGTTAAATTTATATACTCGAGTGGATCGACTTACTCGAGTAGTTCAGCTGATATACTCGAGTATGTATTTATCAGGATACTCGAGTCAGTTCCTCCAGATACTCGAGTAGGTTGCTCAGGATACTCGAGTAGTTTATTCCATACTCGAGTAGTCTGGTTTTTCACAGATTATTTTCTAAGTCCTGGACTCGTGCTTACTCGAGTATGTCTCTCTCTCCTGATACTCGAGTAGTTCATTCATACACTCGTGTATGTCAATTTACAGGAAGAATTTTTCTAAGTCCAGACTTTGCGGGTTATTTCAAATCCTCTTATTTGATTGGTCCACGTGTACTTGTTTAAGTATTGACCGTTACAGAAGTCCTATAAATAGGTCTTGTCAAATCGACAAACCCTAAGAAGAAGTATTTCTGAATCTAATTTCTATCGCTCGCATCGGGAAGCCGTCAAGTTCACGCTGACATATTCCTGTTCATCTTCTTCGTCGCCAGTCTTCTCCGATCCAAGGATTCAGACAAGAAGTTTCAGAAGATCAAGCTATTCTCAATCGACAGATCCAATTCTTGATCTTGCTGATTCTAGTTTTTCAGATCCAAGAGATTTCGCCTTGTCTTCCTCGATTTATTTTCTGCCGAGCCCTAACTCTGAAGAAGGAAGAAAGGATTGAAGATCCAGATCTGAATATCTCTGTTTGTATATTTTTGTATACATCTTTTATTCTTGTAGGAGTCTTGACTCCGAGTTCTGTAGATCCGGTTTGGATCGAGATTTGTAGGAAGGTTTTCTTCCGAGTGTAGATCCAGTTGGGATCGAGTTTTTGTAGGAACGTTGTTCCGAGGTATAGGATCGTTTTGATCCGAGATAGTGGAGTAGCCAAGTCTAGTGGTTTACTAGATTGGTGAGGTGAAAGTGGATGTACCCAAGGTTGGGGAATCACTATAAATCTTTTGTCGTCTGTGATTGCTTGGTATTGTGCTGTGCTAGTCCCTTAATTTTTTATTCCGCAAATAGACGCACATCTCACCTATTCACCCCCCTCTAGGTGATTTAGGTTGACAACTTAGACCTCTCAAAATCATTGAGTGTCGACTGGCGGAAGGTGTTGAGTGCCTGTCACGGGCGTGTCGGGGGGGGGGGGGGGGGTGACACGGGCGTGATAGGTCAAAAATTGAGTTTTTTCTGAAAAATTTTTGAAAACAAAATTAAAGTAAGTTAGAATAGTTTTTATAAAAAAGAAACAAATTATTAAACAAAAATAAACAAAAAAGGCCAAAATAAAGTAAAATGACTAAATAAACATACTATAAAATTTGTATATTTACAACTCATCAAATACCCCCATACTTAAGCTTTTGCTATTCCAGAGCAAAAGTTGGAGATGAACCTATAAAGAATAAAAAAGAATCCTAAATTTAACTAACGCTTAACTTAAATGCAAGAAAGATCGAAGTAAATTTTCGGGGTTTCAGAATTAAATCCTAAATTATGAAAGTGTTATAAATAGAGGAACTGTTTCAAAAAATACTTCTAAACGACAAAAATAATAAGCGAAAAATATTTTTGTTCTTAAAAATAATTCAATTTAAAAATTATGCTCTCAAAAAGTTTTAGATTAATTCTAGAATCATGAAAATTAGGCTAAGTGGATTGGCGGTTATGAAGAGGGCTTTGATTTTTCGGGCGAGGTATTTTTTTCTCAAACCTCCATAATTTTTTTCTTTTTGGATTATTAGGAAAATGAAATCTTACTTTCCCAATATAATTTTTTTTTTCTTTCTTTCTTCATAAATAAAAATAAACCCAATGCATATGTATAAGAGTAATGAATTTTATCCTCTTACCCATAACATATAATCTTTTTAATTATTGGGTGCCTATGTTTACGAGACGAAATCTTATCCCCATTGACATAAGATCTTTTAAGGGTGAGTGGAGAATTATACCAATTAAGGCATGAAAAAAGGTGGAAGGGATTTTTTTATTTCAAAAGGAAAACTAGAGTTTAATAAAAAATTTTGAGAACAACCTCTTTAATTTGAACGTTCCTACGTTTCTAGAAGCGTAAGTAGAAATAATATAAAATCCATAAATGTTAAATTCTAACTTAAAAATGTGCTTTTATTCAAAAAATCAGAAGTGAAATGAGAAACATAAGTTCCCTATAATAAAAAAAAAGACATAAAAAATTCTTTAAAATCTTAACCCCATACATTTAAATCTATCGAGCTACAATTAAAAAACAAATAGTAAATAAAGAATTAATTAAAATTCGCTTATAAATAAACTCGAAACGATTTTTTTGGAGAGCAAAGAGGTTAAGAAATGACGTATTCGAATTATTTAATTCAAAATAATATTTTTGATTTTTATGAGTTTTTCTAATTTTTTTGATATTTTGGGGTTATTTTCATTTTTTGGAATTTTTTTAAAGGTTATGCAAATTTTTTTATGTTTTTTTGTGAGTTATACAAAATTTTTTGATTTTTTTGATTTACGGAAATATTTACAAGAAGAGAGAGAGATTTTTTACAAGATAAGAAAGAGAAGGGAAAGAGACGAGAATATTTACAAAAAATATTTACAAAGTAACAAAAAAGGGATCACCCGCGAACAGACTCTTATTTGTGGTTGGTTCGATGAGTCGAACGTCGCAGAGCGATGATTAATTTTTTTTAAATTTATTATTATTATTATTATTAAAGTATGAATATATTTTGTTTGAAATTTTTTATTTTTGCAAATTTTTTGGAATTTTTTATTTAGTGAAGGAAATAAATGGGCAGAAAATAGGAAACACCCTCATACTTAAGTCTAACATTATCCCCAATGTTGCACTAGGTATGAGGAACAATATATATATATATATATATATATATATATATATATATATATATATATATATATATATATATATATATATATATATAAATCTAAGCAGTATGTACAAAAATTAAAAACAGGGGTTTAGAAATCTTCCCTAAAAAAGTGTTTGAGGAGGCTCGTTAAGAGTGACCCTGCAAAATTTAGAATAAGTAGCAAAAAATAATACAGAAAAAACGAAAAAGATAAATTCAGCGAAAATGTGCGTGTGATAGGGGGCAAGTGAGTGTGATATGTGTGCGATCCCCTAGCGCTCACAATAGTGAAGCACGTCGAAATGACAAAATTAATTTTTTTTTGTTTTATACAACTTTTTTCTTAGTTTTTTGAAAATATTTTTTTTTAGATTAGATTTTTAATGATGTTTTTTTTAGTTTAGATTTTTTTGAAAATAAAATATAAATTGGAAATTTGTTAAAGGCAAAATAAAATAAAAAATATGAAAAATATATATTTTTTTGTTGAATTTTTAATTTTTGATGAAAATAAAATTTTTTCATCATATTTTCTTTTTGATTTTTAGGTTTGTTAATTTTTTTGCTTTTTAAGTTTTTAATTTTTTAGTTTTTTTTAGTTTTTGATTTTATGATTTTTAAGTAAGTTTTTTTTTCTAATAATAATTTTTTTTTATTTATGAAAATAAATGATAAGAAAATAAAATGAAAATATCATAAAAGTATAAATAAAAAAAATGAAAGATATGTTTTTTTTGAATTTTGAATTTATGGAGGAAAAATATTAATAATAATAAATTTTTTCTTCATTTTTTTTGTGAGTTTTTTTAATTTTTTTAGTTTTTTAAGTTTTTAAGTTTTTTATTTTTTTATAGTTTTTAAAGTTTTTATTATTATTATTATTAATATGATTTTTTTTTGTTGGCCAAAATTTTTTTATAGAAATAAAAGGTAAAATTAAAAGGTTTAAGGAATTCAAAATAGTAAATCGAAATTTCTCCCCGACAACGGTGCCAAAAACTTGATGTGCTAAAACTCCTAGGTTTCTTATTAATGAAATGAAAGTGGAGGTGTTTATTTTATAAAAAAGGCGGGGTTTTATTTTGTTTTACACCGAGTTTTAACGAAAGGGAGGCAAGTGCACCTATCACGTGTAGTACAGGATATTCCGGTGTAGAATATCGGGGTCGTATTGTTCTCGGGGCCGGTTTACCTATTTCTACTCTTTCCCTAAAAGTCTATTATTTTACCGATAATTTTTTAGTTTGTTTTAAAAAGAAAATGACATAAAAAAAAAAATTTAAAGCATAATAATAAAGCATAATAACAAAACATGAAAAAAAGTGCACAAAAATACATAAAGCAGGAAATGAAGTGCGGAAGAACGATGAAGAGCTTAGCGCCACTATTTCAAAAAGAGAATTGAACTAAAATAAACTTTTAATAAAAAGAGATCCTAAATTCCAAATTAAATAAGGCGGAGACTTGGCCGCGGAGGTTCCAAAAGAATGAGCTCACCAATATCTTGGACTATCGCTCACCTGAACGCTAAGACTATTTGACCGATCGTTTGACCGACGAAAGATTACTCTTAACACCCGCATTACGCTAAGAACCCCGCTATTGGGTGGGGAACCCAATCCGGTAGAGTTGCGCGCCTCCTCTCTCGAGGGTTAGCGCAGAGCTCTCTTTACCAAAGGGTGATCAGTCCATACGCACGGCCTCTCGGCGTTGCGTATGGATAATGCAAATAGAGCCCGCACATCGATTATGCGGTCCTACGCGTCATTAACCTGGGGCAAACCTTAAGAAATTTAATTAAACTGAAAACAGGACCTTTAATTATTTAAAGAAATTTTCTCTGTCCCAATGCTCTTCGATATTGAGGGCTAAGGGCGGTTAGCCACTCATCAGAATGGGGACACTTAAGCTAGAAAGCGATAAAAGAAAGCGGTAAAGAAAGAAGTAAAATGAAAACAGTAAATAAAGCAGAAAATTGTGAGTCCTACTCAAACAAGTAGGCCTGAAGAAAGTAGTAAATGCGAATCCCGGCTCAAATGAGTGGCCGGGGTAAATTTTTCTCATACACACACGCACACTACTTAAATGAAAACACACACACGCACTCTACATAAATGAAAACACACACACGCACACAAAGTTTTCCTACTGAAGTGAGTAGGAAGAAAATGAAAGCAATAAAAAGACAAGTCCCACTCAAACGAGTGGGCGGGAAATGAAAGCAGAGCGTCATTTAACTCTTAACGAGTAGGCGAAAATAAAAGCGCACACGCACACACACGTACAAAAATTGAAAGAAAGCTATAAAACTAACTCATACATGCACGCATACTTGCAAAAATAAGAAAAAGCAAAGTGAACAGAAAATTAAAACAACTGCATTTCTACCGCTAGAATGCGGTAGAAATGTATAAAAAAAGAAAATAAAAATTAACCGAGAAAAAGTTTTTGCAAATAAATGCAAAATGAAAATGCTCGAAAAATTAAAACAACAATATTTTCATTCTTATATTTTATAAAAAGGCTAAAAAAGTAAAAATAAAACTAAAAAAGACGAAAAGTTTTACAATCCTAAGAATCTTAAGTTAAAGTAAATGAATAATAACACTTTTAAAGGTGTTTTTATAAAATTATAAGAATGAAAATAGTAAAAAGAAAACAAGCTAAACCTAACCAAGTTGCATGAAAATAAAATCGCCGGCATAACAGCTAGAAATGCGGAGAAATCCTAAGCTAAACAATATTATAAAAGCTATAAAATGAAGACATAAAAAGAAAAGCACAAAAAGGGAACTAAAAATCACTGAAGTAGGGTTCTTCCAAATAAATTCCAAGCTTTGCAAAGAGAGAAAAAAGGGCTAACATTTTATTAATGAAAAAGCTATTACAAAGAAAACTAAATGAAACACCCTAATACAAACTAAGAGAGGGGGGGGGGGGGTAAAATTCCCTTACTAGCATTTGGAATCTATTTGGGCAGCATAACACCTTAGAAATTTGGACCAAAAAAGTGGACAAGAAAAGCTTACAGAAAGCTTTTATTTATATACAAAAATTCGTGCTTGACACGCCCTAGTCACGGGCGTGACAGCGACGTGTCGGTAAGAGCCGTGTTTGACTTGGCTTCTGCGGCGAGCTGGCGAAATTCTGGAAGTTCCGGGAGTGAAATGTGTCTGTCACAGGCGAGACAGGCATGGTCACGGGCGTGACGGAGGGCATGTCTTGGACAGGTTGCAGATCTGATGTCGGCAGCGTTGAGTGTTGAAAAAGCGTTGAGTGTCGACATCAACACGGGCATGACGGGCTTGGACACGGGCGTGACATTATGGCGTTGAGTGTTGAACAGTAAAATCGTTGAGTGTCGACTGGCGGAAGGCGTTGAGTGCCTATCATAGGGGTGTCGGGGGGTGACACAGGCGTGACAGGTCAAAAATTGAGTTTTTTCTGAAAAATTTCAGAAAACAAAAATAAAGTAAGTTAGAATAATTTTTATAAAAAAGAAACAAATTATTAAACAATAATAAACAAAAAAGGCTAAAATAAAGTAAAATGACTAAATAAACATATTATAAAATTGGCATATTTATAACTCCTCAGAAGTCCACAACACTGGAACACCCCGCTCGAGCATTAGTTTGCGGACAAACTATGCAGCAGAAGCAATGGTGTTCCCGTGTGCAAAAGTCACATAAAACAATCCATTAAGCAATGAGTTAGGCAAATTTTTGACGTTTACCTTACCGTCATGCAGCCTCCGCAGAATGTTGTTCCTCCCCCTCTAGCTGCCACACCATTCATGCAGACAGAGATGGGAAAAACTCTAATGGCTATCCTAGATGCCTTCAGAGCCCAGCAAGCCCCGGCACAGCTGCCAAACCCAAAATCGAACTGGTTGAATGCCTTTAAGAGTCTTTCTCCGCCAGTGTACCGCGGGACAGAAGATGCTGTTAAGACGGAGGAGTGGCTGGAGACTATTTAGGAGCAGTTAGCTGGCATCAACTACCAAGTTAGACAGGTAGTCCCTCTTAACACCTCGTTACTGGAGGCTCATGCGAAGAGGTGGTGGAAGTCTGTGGGAGACTCTACATATGCTGATAGGGAGCTGATGGATATTTCTTGGGAGGAATTCAGTGATGCGTTCTTAGAGCACTATGTATCCTCCACAGAAAGAGATGTCTTGGAAGCGAGATTTCTGAACCTCCAGCATGGGAGCAGATCCGTGATCGAATATAAAAGAGAGTTCTCCCACTTGGCTAGATTTGCGGGATTCCATGGCTGGGATGACCGGAAGTATGCAAAAAGATTCTACCATGGGCTCCGAGACTCCATAAGGCAGCCTTTATTATTCATATCTGATGGCACCACTACACAGATTATTGAGATGGCGAAGAAGCTGGAGGCTGACAAGCTAATGTTGCAAGGCAGAGGAAAGAGACCGCTAGAGGGGTCATCATCCAGAGAATGTAGCAGGGCATCTCAGAGAGGCAAAGTTATTGGATACATGAGGGGTGGGGGACGTCATCATCCCAACTACAGGATGGAGCAGGGACCTTCTCCACCATTGTATCCCCCACCTCTGCAGATGCAAGGACTAATGAGGCAAGACAATCGAGGTATGAGGCAGATCACGTGCTTTGGATGCGGCCAGCCTGGGCACATCAGGTCGCAGTGCCCACATCAGATCCACCTACTCCCTCCTCCTCCAACTCCAGTGGCCCCTCCAGCACACTAGGGTCGAGGCCGAGGATGAGGTCGAGGCCGAGGTCGTGGACATCATGGCCGAGGACGTGGCCAGGAACAAATGTATGCGCTGGACCTCACGGAGCTGAGGAACCCCGAAGAAGTGATTACAGGTACTTTAATTATTGAAAAATTTAGAATTTTTAACTTTAATAAGTACCTTGAGAACCTTAGAAATAATCTTTATATTTGAACTCAAACAAAACCCAGGGATAGTTATGATCAGCGACAAGCCCGGCCTTACTCTCTTCAACACGGGTGCCTCGCACTCATTCGTGTCGGACACATTTATTGAAGGACTAGAGGGTGTGGAAAGGTTCCCTTGCTTGGAAATGAGGGTGCATCTTCCTGATGGCTCAGAGCTACGGACCACGAATAGCTGCAACATGGAGGCCGATATCGGAGGCAAGGCATTCGAGGCTCTGGCAGCAGTCCTGAGATTGCCAGACTTTGATCTTATTTTGGGCATGACCTGGCTTCATTGGAACCATGCCCAGATCGACTGCCCCTCGAAGAGGATCACACTCAAACATGGAGATTCCTACGTCACCATTGAAGGTATCCTTCCCATTCCCCACATTTCTTTATCTTCTGTACAGGCTGTTAAGGCCTATGAGCAGGGGGAGGAGGTGTACCTCATTTGCTTCGAGATGGCAGCAGTAGAGAGCTCCATAGCTGACATCCCGGTAGCTCGGGATTTCTCCGATTTGTTCCCGGAGAAATTGCCCAGACTACCACCAGCCCGGGATTTGGACTTCAGGATTCAGTTGGTGCCGGGGGCGAGACCAGTGTCCCGGCCACCTTACAGGATGGCTCACAGGGAGTTGGCAGAGTTCAGGACTCAGCTTCAGGAGCTAGTGGAGTCGGGATTTGTGCGTCCGAGCTCATCGTCATGGGGAGAACCCGTTCTGTTTGTGAAGAAGAAAGATGGATCGCTGCGGTTATGTATAGATTACAGAGAGCTGAACTGGTTGACGGTTCTGAATACCTATCCACTGCCTCGGATAGACGAGTTGTTTGATCAGCTTCTGGGAGCTTTCTGGTTCTATAAGCTAGACCTGCGGTCCAGATACTATCAGCTCCGCATCCGGGAAGAAGATATACCTAAGAAGGAATTCAGTTCACACTATGGGCTATACGAGTTCACGGTGATGCCTTTTGAACTCACGAATGCCCCCTCGACATTCATGATGCTCATGAACCTTTATTCGAGCCTTATTTAGATCGCTTCGTCATATTATTCATCGATGATATCCTGATCTACTCCCAGACTTAGGAGGAGCATGCAAAGCACCTAGCACAGGTTTTACAGAGGCTAAGGGAGTTTCAAATGTATGCAAAGTTTTCAAAGTGTCAGTTTTGATGCAGCAGGTCGCTTTTCTTGGGCATACTTTCAGCGGGGCTGGATTGGCAGTGGATCCAGCTAAGATAGAGGCAGTGCGGGATTGGCAACGACCACAGATAGCGTCAGACATCCGCAGCTTCTTGGGTTTAGCAGGCTATTCTCGCAAGTTCGTGGAGGGATTTTCGAGGATAGCCCTCCCCCTCATGTCCTTGACGAAGAAGGATGCGGTTTTTGATTGGATAGAGCAGTGCGAGGAAGCTTTTCAGGAACTGAAGGACCGACTCACCTCCTCCCCTATCCTTGCACTCCCATCTGGGAGTGAAGGATTCCAGATTTATATAGATGCATCTTATTAAGGGAGAGGTGATGTCCTGATGCAGCATGAACATGTTATTGCTTATGCTTCGCGATAGTTGAAGAAGAATGAGCATAACTATCCAGTACATGATCTCGAGCTCGAGGCTGTGGTATTAGCCCTCAAGACGTGGAGACACTACTTGTACGAGATTCTTTGTGATATCTACTCAGATCACAAGAACCTAAAGTACATTTACACGCAGAAAGATCTTAATCTGCGCTAGAGGAGATGGCTAGAGTTCCTCTGCAATTATGATTATGAGATGCATTATCACCCGGGGAAGGCAAATACTATAGCGGATGCTTTGAGCAGGAGAGCCGACACTTCTGGACCTGAGCCTCGGGTGATGTCTATAGAGTTGCTACGCATGATGGAAGATATGTATATTACCATGGTTTTGAAGGCCGAGCCAGTGGTGTATCGAGAGTACCTGAGCTCCTTGATCAGTGATGATGATATTCGAGAGCGCATTGTTACACATCTGAGACTGGATGCTGCACTAGAGCCTATTTTCAGCGCCCTGGAAGGGAGAAAGTATGTGGATTACACGCTGCAGGATCGCCTCCTTCGATTCCGTGGTCGAGTATACATACCAGCAGGAGATGATATCCGGGATGACATACTCAGAGAGGCACATTGATCCAGATACTCAGTGCATCCCGGCATCACCAAGATGTGGGCAGACTTACGGAGGACCATGTACTGGCCTGGGATGAAGAGGGAGATCACCTATTTTGTGACACACTGCGAGACCTGCCAGAGCATGAAGGCGGAGTGCAAGAGCCCGGGAGGTTTATTATAGCCACTGCCAGTCCCAGAGTGGAAGTTCGAGGACATTACTTTGGATTTTGTACACGGACTTCCTCGCTCCCACTCTGGGCACGATTCCATCTGGGTCATTATAGACAGACTGACCAAGGTAGCGCGGTTCATTCCGGTCAGGAAGGATGCTCCAGTTGTAGTTTTGGTGAGAGTGTTCGTGGAGCAGTTCATCAGATATCATGGCATCCCCAGGTCTATTGTCTCGGACCGAGACGGTCGCTTCACTTCCAGGGAGTGGAGGGAAGTGCATTCTTACTTAGGTTCCAGACTCACTTTTAGCACTGCTTTCCATCCGCAGACCGACAGTCAGACGGACCGGACAAACAGGACTATGGAGGACCTTCTCAGACTATGCATATTGGATACGGGGAAGCCTTGGGAGAGGCTGCTACCACTGATTGAGTTCTCATACAATAACAGCCACCAGGCTTGCATCGAGAAGGCTCCATATGAGGCACTTTATGGGAGGAAGTGTCGGACACCGCTATCTTGGGTTAAGGACATGGACACTCGAGCTCTTGGTTCAGATTTTGTGGAAGACACGGAGGCTCAGATTCGTTTAATCAGGGATCGTCTACTAAAGGCCCAGAGCAGGAAGACAAAGTATTATAATGCTCGGCACCGGAAGGTGGAGTTCCAAGTTGGAGACAGAGTTTTCCTGAAGATTCGTCCAGTACACGGTGTCTCTCGGGTGTGGAGGCACAAGAAGCTCAGTCCGCGATACATGGGACCATACTTGATCCTGGAGCGGATCGGCCCCTTGGCTTACCGACTGCAGCTGCCACGAAAGTTGTGTTTCTTACATGACGTCTTCCATGTCTCTTCCTTGGGAAGAGCTCTCCTTTGGCCGAAAGAACACATTACTACCATAGTCGGACCAGTAGGGCCAAACAGATCAGTTAGACTGGAGCCGATCCGGATTGACTGATAGTTTTAACTTCAAGACAACCTAAACACCTAGAGGGGGGTGAATAGGTTTTTTTTCCTTGTTTTAAACTAAGGCACGAATTTTTGAGATCTTAAATAAGAATCAAAGTAATCTACAACAATCATAACACAAAAATCACAAACATACACACATAACAGATTGCACACAGGTTTATAGTGGTTCCCCAAGGTCTGGGTACATCCACTTTCCCCCTACACAATTCTAGCAGTGTGCTAGATTCGGCCTAACTTCTTCCTTCTTCTCAGATCCACACATCTTACAGCTCAGAACCCTAAAAGGTTCCTACAACTCATGCTAACAGCCCTACCTCAGCCTTGCCACAAGGCCTACAACTCATAGAACAAATTCTCCTACACTCAGGCTCAATCAGCCTTACCACTAAGAGATCAAATTCTCCTACACTCAGGTTCACTCAGCCTTACCACTCAGAGATCAAAATCTCCTACACTCAGCCTTTATAACATAGGCTTACAACTCACATCTTTGAAAATATCCTACAGAATTTGATAAGTAATTTGATGGACTCTTACCCTTGTTGAGAGAGAAAGGATAAGAAGATTCTTGATCAGCTTCTTGATGAATCTGATGACTGAAATCAACCTGTTCTTAGCTTTCTTCAAAGCTTCTTGAATCTGAAAATAGTAGGTTTGATCTCCTTTGAAGTTGAATGACTGACAGCTTCCTTCTTGTATTCCAGAAATGGATCTGGATCTTCTTTGTTGAATAGTTCAGGATCTACTTCTTAAGAGACTTGTGATTGCCTCCTTCTTGACCTCAAGACAGCTGGAAATCTCTCTCCCCAAACCTTCTGATGTTACTTCTGAATTCTGAATGAATTCCCCTTAGACAAAATCTGAGTGGATAATCACTCTAGAATGTCTCCTTAGATCTTCTCACGAAGATCTTCTTCTGTGACTTGCACTTTCTTGATCAGAGATTAATCTCACAATAATTGTGTTAGTTGTATGTATTGTCACTTGTTGTATATTCTCTGATTTTACATAGTACGTCTATATATAGGCTTCACCCATGGTAACTGGCTGATCAGGTTTCTAACGAACTTCTGATAAGTCTGACGGCTTCAGTGAACCTGTTATAACTCAAAGCTGTCAAGTCTTCAAACTGTTCTTGAGCCTTTGTCTTTGTCAGCAAAGCGTCGAGACTGACTGTCATAAAGTGTCGAGACAGTCTGTCAATATATGTCGACACAAGTGACTAAAGTGTCGACACAGACTTTGGTGGTGTCGACATAGCTGCTTTGATGTCGACACAACTTCTTGACACTGCATCTTGATAATGTGTCGACACTGATTATTTGTGTCGACACAATCACTTGTCCACTCCACAGCAATCATCTATGTTGAACCTCTGATGAGTGTCGACACAAGTCCTGTGTGTCGATATAGTTGATTTAGTCTGGAATTTGTGTGTCGACACTTCCTCCAAGTGTCGACACAGTTGATCGACTCTGCTTTTATGTGTCGACACTGCCTCCTGGTGTCGACACAGTTGATGTCGACTAACTATTTCTGTGTGTCGACACTGCCTCCCGGTGTCAACACAGTTGATGTCGACTACAAAATTCTGTGTGTCGACTACAAAATTCTGTGTGTCAAGACAGTGGCTTCAGGTGTCGACACAGCTTTTCCAAGTGTCGACACAGACTTCCTCAAGTGTCGACACATGGACTTCGAAACTTTTTCTGCTTTTTAGCCAATACTTAACCTGTACATATAAACTCAAAATAACATCAAATACACCTTGATTTATATCATTGAGCTAAGTGAGGTTTCTCCAAATTAGGTACACATTTTCTAATGTACCCAACATTGACGATACGGCCGTCCGAGTGTTGCAGAAGAAGAAGGTCCCTCTCGTGAAGGTGTTATGGTCCAACCATGGACGGGAGGAGCAGACCTGGGAGCCGAGGGATCTGATGTTGGAGCAACACCTGGAGTTATTTACATCAGGTACATTTTAATTTATGCTTTAAAGTCTCTTATAATTCTTGCAAGTAGAACCTGGTAGACCCGAACTAAAATTTCAAGGATGAAATTATTTTTTTTGTTTATAGAATTTGTAACATCCCATGTTACTTCTAGGCCCCTTAACTTAGATTGGGTTAGGCATAGGGTGGGTGTTAGGGAAATTAGCTAAGTTTGACCCTAGGTAGTGGGTTGTAGCCATGTGGGGGCCACTATAGGACAAAAGTCAAACTAGGTCAAACTAGCCTAAATAGGGACCCTAGCCACACCATGACCCCACCACATTTCCCTAACCCTAAAAACAATCTAAGTGGACCCTAGGGCATGTCACTAGGTCAACACTTTGACCCTGGTTGACCCAAGTAAACATTGGGCCTAAAGTGGTCAAACCCATACCCATAAGGCCCACCGGTTGATAGATCGACAATTGAGCTAGAGATTACGATTGGAAGTATAACCTGGGGTGGGTAGTGTTGTCTTAATGATGAGAGTAAAGTGCAAGTCATTGGGTAACAATTGGAGTGGAGGTCGGCGGAAGACTGTCGCCCTCCCCGATAACAACTTAAGTCATTAGGATCGCCCAAGAGTATTAAGGAGAGTTGAGTGTGGATCATGGGTAGACATCAACCTAAAGTAAGTATCCTTCCGAAAGGGAACTTTGGATTTTTAATTTCATCTTAGTTCCTAGTGCCTTCGAGACCCCTTCTTTGGTCATACCTTGGGAAGTCCTGGGATTAACCCTAAACTACTAAGTTTAATAATTGATAGAGAAGAGTAGTATACTAGGCTAAGGGAAATGGTACACATGCTCACTCGTGATTGGTTAGAGGAAACTGAACTTGATGTGTATTCTCACCCATGATGGGTTGGAGAGATTAAGGACAGGTTAGTCCTGCGAGCTGGAGGCTCGTGAGATTTATACCAGGACAGGTTAGTCCTGCGATCCAGGGGCTCGGGTTAAATCATTGCATGTGAGGAAACAAATTGTGGTGGGTCATGCGGTACTGGCCAATCGTCACACCGATGGCAGTACTATGACTCGGGTGCGGTGTACGGGTGGAAGGGCCAGTATGTTGTTTATTACTGCGGTCAGGCAGACAATTCTCGAAGACGTATACCCGAACTAACAGTCTAGCAGGCAGCTAGCAATTAGTACGCAGAGACCCTAGAGTGAACTCTGTACGTGTACAGAGGCGTATAAGAGAGGTCTAGGCCTGGTAGTGTGTATACCTGCCTAGAAAGCGGAGAAGCCCGATCCGCTGCTGCCGTAGCCACAATTGTGGTACCTGAGAGTGATGCAAGCTCTCAAAAAGTGGTAAATATAGGTCTGGGATTTCATAGTCACGTGCGTGTGTTGCACTTGCATGTTGCATAACCATAGCATAATTTCATACTCATTAGGTAATATACTACATGGATCCTTATCATATAAACTAGAATGGGCTCTTTTATATGATAAGTTAATTTGGTAACTCTAACTTATAAGTTTGTATGGGTATTCATATAAGTTAGGGTACTTCTGTGATGGTAGAATAGTGGTAGTATAGTTTCCTTACTATTCATACTTCAGCTGCTGTACTTACTTCTTACTGTCCTTTTCTACTGCACTTATTTCATTTATAGAACTGCTAGAATAGAATCATTTATACTCTTTACATACTTCTAGATAGTGCCACTGTCACCTGTTTTTACATTGATACACCTTGTTGTGCTCCGCTTCGTCCTCCCACACGGTACTTAGGAGTTGCGGGGCGAGGTGCGGAGGAAATTACTTAGTCTTTTTGACTAATGGTTGGTGACCATATCATTTTAGGAGCTCGAGGAGATGGAGCACCTGCACGACGAGGTGGCAGGACTTGAGGAGCAGATACCATTACCGCCGGCTACTACTACTACTACTGCGTGTCCTCAGGTGGGATGAGTTTAGATGATTAGATTACGCTGCTTTTGGATTTGAGATAGTGAGAGATTTGATTTGATATACTGGGCATAAGCCCTTATTACTCTCTTTTATTATTCTACTCATTATTAGACTACATATTGTTATACATTTCATTTGATATATATATGATTAGTACTGTGACTGTGGACATTGATGTTTTACTCTTTTGTTTACTTCTGTTTCTCATATTGGCCAAACAGGTTTATGATCGTACTAGACGGCAGAATCGGCGACTTGCGGTGTCGACTAACCCGTGTGTTAGTGTCAACGTAAGGCGGCGATTGTGGGCATAAGATCCTGGTTAACTCCTCGGAAGGGGGAGATGGATCTTACAACGCCCTCAGCTGGCCTTTTACCACATTCCAAATTGTCCGCTTCCAACCTCTTTGCCATGTCAATAATCTCGGCTAGACTAGAGTCCTCTATAAACAAAATGGCTTGACTTAGGGGGTCTCGAAAGCCTTTGTAGAATCGTTTCGCGTATCCTCTATCATCCAACTCATAAGAGTCAGCAAATCTAGCCAAGTGCTGAAACTCCCGTTGGTATTCTGTCATCGACTTGGACCCTTGCTTCAGTTGCAAAAACCTCTCTTCAAGATTATCTCGAGCGGCCGAGGGGATGAAATGCTCTAAAAAGGCTTCAGAGAATTTGCTCCAACTGATATCCGTGTACACCCGTCCTTTAAAAGTGTAGCCCATGAGGGACTTCCACCACCTTATGGCATGCAGCTCTAAGAGTGTCACTACAAGGGTCACCGCCATATTGTTTGGGCACCTTATTCCTGCCAACAATTCTTGTACAATGTCGATCCATTCCTCTGCACGCACCGCCGACTCCGTCCCAAGGTAAGCAGGAGGGAAGAGAGCTCGGAAAGTGCTTAACCAAGTGGATCACAGACCCTGCTGTTGTACAGGGACTTGCTGGGATTGGGACCTGAAGGAGTCCAGGATAGCTGTGAGCGTCTGCCCACGCTCTGAATGTTGGAATTGTGTAGGTTCGGACGGGGCGGGGGTACCCCTTACTGGCTCAACATAAACTGGGATCTACACGTAAGGTACAAAGTTAAGGTTAGGTCGGCTAATCTAAGGTCAAAGATGGACATACTTAGTGTGAATTACATATGGGCACACCACTTCTTCCGCTAATTCAGTTTGTCCCCAAATTTACTAATCGAACGGGGGTGGCACCATTATTAAATGACTTCTTCAGTTCAGGATCGTAACAAGCTGATACCATTTGTAAGACCCCCCACCCGGAACACAATACATGGCACGGGAGGGTCTTATGCCCAGAACAGCCGCCTTGCGGTAGCACTAATACTCTGGCAAGCCTGAACCACAAGACGCCTTTTCTGCCGGCTACAACAAATATTAAACATTTCAGACCTAACCAAAATATAAAAGAGAGCAGAAGTCACATCCACATCAAGCATATAGTCCATAAATATACAATAGTTAAGAAGCTACAAAAACTTCTACTATCAGAGTACGTAAATAGTTTTCCCAAAGAGGAAACAACAAAACCTCACACACTCACATCTGTAATAGACGATAGCGATGGTTCCCCCCCCCCCTCAAGCCCCGTCGTCCTAGCGTAGCTGTCCAGCTGCATAACCTGCTGCTGCTCCACCTATGGAGTTTCTTCCTAAAAAGGAAGACGTAGCAACCGTTAGTCATAAAGACTAAGTTGCTTCACATCCGCTCCCCCGGCGATCCTCGACACCGGGCAGAGAAAGGGATAGGTTACAATATATATATGAAGTATAAGTACAAGCAAGTGGTATGTACCAAATATCTCTATGTAAATAAAATAGCATAAAAACGAGCAACAAGTAATTCTATCATTTCTACCATCTACATCAGCACATGATTAATATTATAACATAAAGTAACTCAACTTATATGAATGCCCATACAACATATAAGTTGAGGATTGTTCAGCAGTAAGTAACTAATCGTATAGGAGTGTCCATACAAACTTATACGATGAGGGTCTTGTGTATGTCATGAAGTGAATTGGCATGTATGCAATACAATGACTCACCCATGTTCACACACATACAATTGCTATGTTGACACAGACTTGTAGTTTCCACTTTTCGAGCAGGTAGCTAACCTCTCGGGCATCGTCCGTCGTGGCCAGACGGTGACAGTATAGTGGGCATCTCCACTACTAGGCTTGTCTACACACTACCTAGCCTAGGCCTTTGTATGCCTTAACGCTAAGAATATAACAGTGGAGCTCACACGCATACTACGACTCAGCGGGTGTCTCGGGTAGATGCGCATCGAGATCCTAGCTCCGAACTTGACTATGGTGTGATACGGAAGGAGCCTCGAAGATGAGCACGAGGACCATGCCCAACCATTCACTTAGCATGGAAGGAGCCTCGGGACATGAACACCGAGAACCAAGCCTAACCACCCAAGGTCAAACTGTCAACTCCCATCGGTGTGACTATTGGCGATCCCGTAGACCTACAACACTATCCTTAACCCGAGATTACGACACCACATGTCAACTCACACCGTATTCAATACAACCACATTGTGGCACAGAAGGAGCCTCGGAAACGAGCACGAGGACCAAGCCCAACCATCCACTTGGCACGAAAGGAGCCTCAGGACATGTACACAGAGGACCAAGCTCAACCGTCCATTTATGATTCTTCCCAATGTTACCATCCAGTGCGATCAGATATCCGCACTCACCCCTCTCACAATCCGGTGTTCAAGGCACCTCAAGAGTTTACCACTTACAACTCCTTCACTCGTTTGTGTGCACATGAACTAACCATCCATCTAACACAACACATGTTCATGATAACCACCATCGAGCAATTACCCAAGCTCTAGTAAATCTTGTTATCCAACGACTAATTATCATTCGCTCACTTACCCACACTAGGTCGATTCGTTTAACGACATACTATTTCACAATTTGATCACGTGGGCTCTATCCAATAATTTCATCATGCATTGAATTATCCAAATTTTTCGTATCATGATTCACCTGCGACTTAACGTCGGATTATTACAAAGCCTCTTCCAAGTCCAAACTTAATTATATAACTAACCCAGGAATTTCAGGTGCAGAACACCTACTGGACAGCAACTTCAACCGGATATTCCTGGGGCTACAGTAATCCTGTGAGTGCGTGTATCACCTCGATGGAAAGGTCTTTCCATGGGATACAACTTTCATGTTCAGTCCGCAACCCAGATCAGACTGTATCTCACATAAAATTGGCTCCAAAGCCTGCAGCGTACAGAATACAATTTCTGCACGCTTAGTGTACAACCCTTTCTTCGATCAAACATTCTCGTGGCTATAGGCTTCACCTGAAGGCGTGTAACCACACGTTGGAAAGGTAATTTCAAGGGCTACAACTTTTGTGTTTAGTTAAAAGCCCAGATCTGATCTTTTTTGTGTGAAAATAGCCAAGAAGGTCGCTGTGTGCAGAACACCAATTTCTGCACGCATCTTGAAGCAGAATGAACAGCATCAGTTAAACTTCCTCCTCAAGCTGATCCCCCCCCCCAATCTCAACAAGAAGTTCCTCCACCCATATTCACCCTCTTGAGGCCATTCTTCTTTACGAAACCACCCACATCATCACATGAAGGAATGGGAGGTTGAAGATGACTAAATGTTAGAACACAAGTTCTAGCATTGCCTTTCAAGAAACCTTCATCTCACAAATCAAGACTCTTTCGAGTCGATGTCTCGCCTAAGATTTACTATAGATCTAGCATAAAGGGAGAGGGGAGGAAGCTCACCTCATTTCCAGCGGTTTCGCCATTTCCGGCCATGATCTTGTCATCCTTCTCATTGGCATCGTTTTTCCCTTAACGGCGGTGGAATTTCGTCACGGAGTTTGGTTGGCTCCAGCAGTTCTACCCTCCTCCAGAAAAATTGGGTTTGGAAGAGAATGAAATGGCTAGGGTTTCACTTTTCCTTTTTATACAGAAGTGATACGGGTAGGGACACACCCGTGTCCTTACCCATTTCCTACTCGAGCGAATCCGTTCGACTACCGTTACGTGCCCCTACATGGGTACTGACACGCCCGTGTCGGTACCCATGTCCATGTGACACGACCATGGTTATACCCGTGTTCACCTCGGGACACATTCTGTCGTCCTTGCCTTGACGCACATGGGTAGAGACACGCCCGTGTCTCTACCCGTGTCCTTCTCTGGACAAAGCACTCAATGTCACGCCACTTAAAGCCGTTCCACTCAAAGCCATGGCACACGGGTATGGACACGAATGTATCTCTACCCGTGTCCTTCTCAGGGTAAACCACTCAATGCCATTTCACTCAAAGCCATAGCACACGGTTAGGGACACACCCGTGTATCTACCCGTGTCCTTCTCGGGACAAACCACTCAACGCCATTTCACTCAAAGCCATGGCACTCAAAGCCATGGCACACGAGTAGGGTCACACCCGTGTCTCTACCCGTGTACTTCTCGGGATAAACCACTCAACGCCATTCCTCTCAAATCCATGGAACTCAAATCCATGGCACACGGGTAGGGACACGCCCGTGTCTCTACCCGTGTCCTTCTCGGGACAAACCACTCAACGTCATTTCACTCAAAGCCATAGCACTCAAAGCCATAACACACGGGTAGGGACACGCCCGTGTCTCTACCCGTGTCCTACACAGGGCAAACTTATCTCTTCCCCATTAGTGCACGCCTGATCGCATGCACTCTCTGAGCCTAAATCACCTCTGTAACCCAAAATCAAGCACAAGGGGCCTAGCATGAATCGGGATGTTACACAGACTCTCACAGCTATACTGGAAGCTTTCAGGGCCAAACAGGTTCCGGCACCGCAACCAAACCTGGGGGCCAATTGCCTGAGCATCTTCCGAGGACACTCTTCCCAATCCTACTTAGGGACAGAGTCAGCTTTTTGGACGGAGGAGTGGATGGACATTATGTACGAGATGTTGACCGGGATATGGTGCCCCTGGGAGGAGAGGGTGTCATTGGTGGTCTCTTGCTTGGATTCTCATGCCAACAGATGGTGGAATACATCACTGGATACGACTTTTGCGGATATGGAGGTTGTAGAAATTACTTGGGAGGAGTTCAGGGCCGCATTACTGGAGAATTTTGTTCGACAGTCAGCTAGGGATGAGCTGGAGGACAAGTTCCTGCATTTTAAGCAGGGCAACAAGACAGTGGTAGAATACTACTGGGAGTTCAACCATTTAGCCCGGTTTGTGCACTCCTATCAGCTGGATGAGGCATGATACACCAAGATGTTCTATAAGGGCCTGCAGGAGGAGTTAAGGGAGGCCCTTTTGTTGGTATCTGATGGGCCTATACCTCGGATGTTATAGATGGCCAAGAGGTTGTAGGCTGATTGGCACACGACTCGGGGTCAGAAGAGGCCAACGGAGGACCAGGGTCGGGGAGCCTAGAATGATTAGCGGCGGAGCCGCATCACTGATGGGAGAGAGGGAAGAAGAGCAGAGAACCAACCTCGTCAGGAGGTGAGACAGGAGTCAAGGGTGCCGGTGTTAGTGGATCCTCAGACTCTTCAGATGCGGGAGGAATCGAGACCCGGGGGTATGGAATTTCCCCTGCCGGAGTGCTACATCTGCCATCAGACAGGGCACATTCAGAGAAAATGCCCCATGAGGGGAGCACCTCTACCAGCACCACAGGCTGCCCCGTATGCTTAGTAGTTTGGAGGTCGAGGACGTGGATACCAGGGTGGAGATCGCAGGCAGGACAGGGAGCAAGTTTATGCACTTGATTTGGCTCAACCCCGGAACCCGGAGCAAATGATCAGAGTTACGACAGAAAGTTTTATGTTTTTCTAGGAAAGAAAACCATAACTAGATTCTAAGACATTTAACTCCCCCTAAGTATAGTTTTCATCAGCGGCAAGCCCGCTTATATGTTGTTCGATACGAGTGCTTCGCACACATTCGTATCGGAGGCCTTCGTAGAAGGGTTGGAATGCGTGGAGCGATTCATGGGTTTTATGATGAGGATATGATTACCCGATGGATCGGAGCTGTTCATCTATGCCCACTACAACATAGAGGCGGAGATTGGCAAAAAGATATTTGATGCACCAGCGACGATCATGAAGATGCTAGTCTTTTATTTAATCCTGGGAATGACATGGTTGCACTAGAACCATGATCAGATTGACTGCATGTTCAATAGAATTACTATAAGGCATGGGGATTCCTACATCATCATTAAAGGTATTAGATCTATTCCCCATCTCTTGCTGTCATCCGTGTAGGCCGTCAGGGCAAACTTTCAGGGGGAGGAAGTCTATGAGGTGCTATTTGAAATGGCTGAGGCCAAGGGTTCCATCTCGAATATCCCGGTGGTGCGAGATTTTGCCGACATATTCCTAGAGAAGCTTCCTGGGCTACCCCCGCACCGGGAGAAGTATTTCCGGATACAACTAGTGTCGGGGGCTAAGCCTGCTGCTTGAGACCCTTATCGGATGGCCCTAATGGAGCTGATAGAGTTTAAAAGCAATCTCCAAGAACTAGTGGAGGCCGAATTTGTCTGGCCAAGCTCTTCAACAAGGGGAGCCCTGGTCTTGTTTGTCAAAAAGAAGGACGGGACACTTAGATTGTGCATCGACTACCGAGCACTAAACCGACTGACAGTACGAAATACCTATCCACTGCCAAGGATTGATGAGCTATTTGACCAGCTGGAAGGCTCACATTTCTTTTAAATATTGGATTTGAGGTCGGGCTGCTATCAAGTACGAATCAAGGAGAAGGACATACCGAAGATTGCCTTCAGTAGCAGATATGGGTTGTGCGAGTTTACCATGATTCCATTCGGGCTCACGAATGCACCGTCGGCATTCATGAGCCTCATGAATCGGGTGTTCGAGGCATATTTGGATGTGTTCGTCATCGTGTTTATTGATGACATCCTCATTTAATAGAGGACAGAGGAGGAGAACACACGACATCTGACGCTGACTCTGGAGAGACTGTGGGAGCACCAGCTTTATGCGAAGATCAGCATATGTCAGTTCTGGTTGAGGGAGGAGGCTTTTCAAGGCCATATTATCAGTGATGCTGGGTTGGCAGTGGACCCGGGCAAGATTCAAGCAGTTCGGGATTGGCTGCAGCTGAAGTTGGCAACGGATGTGCGGAGTTTTCTAGGACTTGCTGGTTACTACCGAAAGTTTGTGGAGGGATTTTCTTGTATTGCCCTTCCACTCACATCCCTAACAAGGAAGGATGTGACCTTTTTCTGGACCACACAGTGTGAAGTGGCTTTTCAGGAGCAGAAGGGTCGGCTCACCTCAACTCCTATACTTTCCCTCCCTTCGGGGAAAGAAGGATTCCAGGTATACACCGATGCTTCCTACCAGGGCATGGGTGCAGTGCTGATGTAGAATGGTCATGTGATAGCATTCGCTTTTCGGCAGCTGAAGAAGCCTGAGCAGAATTACCCAGTTCATGACTTAGAAATGGGAGCTGTCATATTTGCTCTGAAAGTCTGGCGGCACTATCTGTACGGTGTCCACTGCGACATATACTCTGATCACAAAAGTTTGAGGTATGTGGACACGCAGAAAGAGCTGAACATCAGGCAGAGATGATGGGTAGAGTTTCTAGCAGACTACCAGTATGAGATGCACTACCACCCAGGGAAGGAGAATGTGGTGGAAGATGCGTTTAGCCAAAAGGCCGCAAAACCTAGAGCAGGAACGCAGTTGATGGCCTTGGAATTGGTCCAGATGTTTGAAAAGATGTAGAAATCCCTTATGTCCGAGGATCACCCTGAGTTGTACCGGGAATACCTATCATTGTTGATTGCCATGAATGACATTCAAGACCACATCAGGGATGGACAGAGGCTGGACGAGAAGGAAGATCCAATATTTAGGGCCTTGGTGGGAGGCACGACATGGGATTATTCCTTGAGGGATGGGCTTCTATGATTTAGAAACAGGGTCTATATACCCGCAGGAGGCCAAATTCGGGAGGACATCATGACAGAGGCACATTACTGCAGATACTCGGTGCACCCGGGCATCACCAAGATGACGGCCGACTTGAAAAGGATGATGTACTGGCCGGTAATGAAGAGGGATATCACCTACTTAATGACCCACTGCGAGGCTTGCCAGTTGGTGAAGGCGGAGTGTAGGAACCCGGCAGGGTTATTGCAGCCACTCCCGGTTCTGAATTGAAGTTCGACGATAATTCCATGGACTTCATACATGGTCTTCCTCAGTCGTATGTGGGGAATGACTCGATATGGGTGATCGTCGACCGACTGACGAAGGTGGCCATGTTTCTACTGATCAGGAAGGATGCTCCGGTGAGTGACTTGGTACGGAAGTTTGTGGAGCAGTTTATTCGATATCATTGGGTGACGATGACGATAGTGTCTTACCGGGATGGAATATTTACGTCTAAGGAATGGAGGTCGGTCCAGGTATATTTGGGGTCATGGATGACTTTCAGCACTGCCTTCTACCCTCAGACGGATGCACAGACAGAGCGCACCAATCAGACCCTGGAGGATTTACTACGGCTGTGCATATTAGATGGTTGAGAGCCGTGGAGAGGCAGCTACCATTGATCGAGTTCTCGTACAACAAAAGCCATCAGTCCAGCACCGTCAGGTAGAGTTTCAAGTCGGGGATCGGGTATTCTTTAAGATTCGACCGATGAATGGAGTCTTTCGGGTGCGTGGCCGGAAGAAGCTCAGCCCAAGATATATGGGGACTTACAGTGTCCTGGAGCGGATCGACCCCTTGGCTTATAGACTAGAGCTGCCGCCAGAGCTAGCGGATTTGCACGACGTTTTTCACGTCTCCTCCCTGCGGAGAGCTTTACTTCTGTCGGAGCAGCAGATTACTACTACAGATGGGCATGTAGCTTCTGATCGATCGGTGCACTTGGAGCCAGTTCGGATAGACGATAAGGGAATACGAGTCTTATGCTGTAAGAAGGTTCCATTGGTCAAGGTCCAGTGGAGGAATCATGGGCGAGAGGAGCACACATGGGAGCCTCACTACTTTATGCGACAGAGGTACCCGGAGTTTTTCGGTCTGCTATTACTCACAACCTCTCGGGATGTTACAATTTACTTTCCATATTTGAAACCCCGTGGGCCTAACTAGAATTTCGAGGACGAATTTTTTTGTTTATATATTGTGATATTTAAAATCCCTCAAACAACTAGACCCCTAGGAGTAGTTTTTTCATGACTAGGTCATGACAAAACCCTAGGAAGCCCAAGAAGGCCAAGTGAACCTAGGAATGTAGGTGAGACCACTGTGGTCTACAAATAGTGAATTTCTGAACTCTAGTTTAAGATGACCATGGGGCTTCACCAAGACTTCAAGACCACACCATGGTCTCATAAACCCATTGTAAGGTCCATTAGAGGCCTAGGGGTCCATTGGAGTCAACCCAGGGTGGCCAAGTTGACCTAGAACCACTCTAGGCCTAAGTTGGGCAAGGTGCCCTAACTAAGGGCAGTGTGCCCTAGTAAAGCCAAACTAACCCTACCAGGGCATTCCTCGACCTAAAGTGGGGTCAATGGGTCACTAAGGACCCATGGAGGGCAGTTAAAGTGGTTAAGTTGACCAAAGTCAACTCTAACCCTAAATGGGTCAACCTGACCTACATAACTGATCTCCCCTTAGCCAAGTGGACCGCACACATACCTTCCTAACCCTAGTGAGTGTCTAATGGGTCACAAAGGACCCATTAGGGTCAAACAAAAAGGCTAATTTTACCCAAGTCAACTCTAGCCCTAAAGTGGTCAACGTGCCCTGATTAAGGGTCAAGTGAACTCCAAAGGCCAATTCAACCCCACCTAGACCTTAGGGGAGGCCAATTGGTCACCAAGGACCCATTAGGGGCACCTTAAAGACCATATTGACTAAGGTCAACCCTAGTAAAGGTTTAGGTCAAGCTAGCCCAAATGGGCTAACTCAAGCTCAAGCTCAAGTCACTTGGGCTAACCTTGTATTGGTGGATGAAATGAACATATGGGATGCCATTGGGTTAGGTAGAAGTCAAATTTCAGGCTTGGTAAGTAGGAGAGAGAAAATGCTTCAAAGGGAAGAGAGTAATGGGGGACGACTTTGGGGCTCTACCTCCCACATCCCCAACCCACCCCCACCCCCACCCCATTAAATTCACTAGGACAAGGGGTGCAATCCCATTTCAACCAGTTTTCCTTTGACTGAAATTAGCCATGCCTCATCCTCCACCCACCATGGCCAAATTTTCCTAAAGAGGGCCATTAATGGCCATAATAACCTACACCCACCCCCTACCCCTTCTCTTCATCTTAAAACATTCACTGGACTGCAGGCGTTTATTTCAAACCCTTACCCGAAGGAGCCAAGCCATCCCACTATGTAATCGCAGAAATTTGACCACCACCACCACCACCATGTCAACTCGGCGATCGGTATGACTCCAGACCGCCGCAAAGGTCCTCCCCTTCCTCTTCTTCTATAGTTAGATCTTAGGAAACTTTAGAGATAAGAATCAGGCTCAAATTAGCCAATCCAAGTGAGAAAAATGGAGAAATTCCAAAAAAATCATGACGGCGGGTTCGCCAGAAACCACCACCTCCGGCGGCCAACCCACCGCCGGGCGTTAGCCACCACCTCGACAAAGATGGTGGTGGCAGTGGCTGGCCGGGGAAGTGGCCGGATGGCCGACAGTGGCTCACGCAAAGCTACAGGATATGCCTTTCATGTTTTTTTTCTATTTGGAAAGGAGGAAGATGAACAGTGGATATTAAATTAATTATAATATTTGTTATATAGTATGTGAATGAATGACTTTTGATGTGCATCATTTTAGAAAAGAAAAATAAGGCCCATAGGGGCTAAAACATAAAATGTAGCCAACATATAAATTGTAGCTCTTGAAGTCTATGTTAATTTAAAAGTGATTTCAACCCATTTGGGTAATTGGTTTGACCACAACACTCGTTTTGGTGCAACCTATATAGGTGTGACAAGACACAAAAATTGATCCCCACACCTAACCAATCACCCAAATGCCTTGAAGTTTACAGAATATACTCTTCATAACTTTACCCTAATACTGTCCAAAAATAAGAATTTTTGGACAATAGTTTTCTATCATTTTGTGAAAAAGGTAATAAATGATATGTGATTTAATTAGGTAACCAAATGACCTCCACACTCACCCAAATTTTTGTGAGTGGTGCTTGGGGACATTGTAAAGCTCTGGTTAAAATTTCATCTCATTTGGAGGTGGTTTGAATTGAAATCATGCAAATCCTAGCCATGCCCTAAAAAGGGTATATAGGTCAAATAGTGCACTTTGGGTTTTTAGTGGCCAAATCAACTCAACATAGGTTGAAATTGGGGCCACTGGCTTGGCATGGCTTTTAGCACCTCTCCATGGAGGATGGGGTAGATTGGAATAAATTTGCCCTAAGATCTAAGACCAAACCCTAAGGAAGGACTTTTGTGCCTTGTGAAGGACATGAGGCCAAAAGACTTTTAATGAACTTGAAATTTTGTTGGGAGGGTGCTAGGTTAGCTAAAGCCCTCTGGTAAAAATATTAGGAGATTTGGGAAAGGGTGGACCCCACAAAACCCTAATCCTAATTTAGGGCTCAAATATTGTAGCGCTAGAATAGGTTAGTAAAACTCCTTGAACAAAAATGAAAATTGGGGAGTGTGGTCATGAGGATTGATTGAACCTCTGGTAATTTAACTTGAAATTCTGGATAAATATTATTAGCACTTCCTTTGTAACTCATTGGATTGCCCTAATAAATCATTTGGTCATTATGATCCCACTGCCCATTGAAAGGTCATGAAAAGTTGGCAGAGGGAGTTTTAGACCTTATTGATCATGTATGAATTTTATTAGAATTTTTGAATATATTCTTGCAGTACCTACTTCACAAGCTCATTAACTTAGAAATATTGTTCAATAATTTTCTTAGAGCTCATTACTTGCTAATAAATTATGAAACTTGGCCTAGAGCATTTATATGTCTTTACAATCATCCTTGATTTTTCTCTGAATTTCTGAAATATTATTGTTGTACATATCTCTTAAGTTGATTTATTGCGGGATATATTTAAAATTAAAATTATGGGCTTAAACCTTGCTGAAAAATTTGGTAGACTTTGGATTTTAAGTTTAATATTCATATTGTATTTAACATAAATTGTGTGGAAAATTGTCTTTTCTAAAATTGGTACTTCTTGTTTAAACTTAAGATTTTTGCCTACTAGAATAAATAAATAAATTATCAAGTAAATAGGAAAATTATGAATTTCTTGATTTAGGTCACAAAGGTTATAATAGCCCTCCAATAAATATTATAGGAGTACTGGGTGATTATTTGGTGTACCTCCCATTTTACATATCATATAGCTTAAGTGGTCTGCGTATAGTAAAATAATTGCAGAAATTATGTTGGAGTATAAATTTTGGCACATGAGTTGGGATTAGTGGTTTGCTGGTTAGGATAAATAAAAAAGAGTTCATCATTGGATGTAGTATAAGCAGAGGGTTGGATTGGCTAGTGTTAGGTGGTGCTCAAGATCGACGAAAGATCGTCTTTCCCGTAGAGAGGAAGTGTCAAATACACTAGGGTTAGATCCAATGCAACATTTAAGGGACTAGGAGTTGGGTATTAACTAATAAGAATAAGTGCCTTGCGAAAGGGAGCCTTGGGCTTCAGTCCATCGTAGCTACACAATTCTGGGTGTCGATACAACTTCTTCTTCAGGTGTCGACACAATGCCTGGGTGTCGACACAACTTTGCTTCTAGTGTCGACACAACTTCTGGGTGTTGAAAAAACTTTGCTTCGTGTGTCGACACAACTTCTGGGTGTCGACACAACTTTGCTTCTTGTGTCGACACAACTTCTGGGTGTCGACACAATTCTTCACAAGTGTCGACACTTGTACTTAGAAAATTTATTTGCAAACCTTATACCAGCATAATGAAACTCAAACGTACATCAAATACAAAATGATGTATATCATTAAGTAAGATGAGGCTTCTCCAAATCTGGTACATATTTTTCAGTGTACCCAATAATCTCCCCCTATTTGGAGAAGTCATAACCCTTAGTCAAAAATATACATCACTTATAATAAAGCACATAAGAATAGATGTACATATATTTCAGTGTAAGATAACATAAAAAACAATCTAAACAACTAAGATTAATAGAGAAGCTGATTTTATTTATTAATAAGAAAATTTTGGGATTACACGTTTTTCTTAGAACAAAAATAAAAAGTTACATTATTCTATACTTAAGCCTATCTATCCTATGATTGACTAGGCTCGTTAATTACAATGCCTTTTCCTGATTAAATCTTTCCCTGCACAGCAGGGTCTGTATCATCAGCAGGTTTCATCCCTTTGATATCCTTCTTCTTTTGTTCTTCAGCCTTTATTCTTTGTCTTTCCAAATAGTGAAATGGCTTGGGGAACTACCTGCTAGGCTCCAGAGCATTAACAGATAACTTCCTGGCTTTTGCACTCCTTCTATGCTAAAGAATGGCTTCCTACCTAGCTTGATATTTGTTCCATTCCTGCTCAAAATACCACTTACCCCTGCCATGGTTCTTATGCTTTACAGCCTTCCAAGCAGTCAAAATGATATTCCTTGAAGTAGGGCTCCATTGCTATAAATCTTGCTTCAACTCAGCCTGTACCCTGAACCTTTTCTTGGATAATTGTGACTCCTTTTGAGCTTGCTTGGCAGCCTCTGAAATTTCTACTTTTTCAATTATCACCTTTGATGCCTCTTGTGAAGGACTGTACATTGTCTGCACTTCTTGTTGAACCATGTCAAAATCAGCAGGAGGGTAAAAACCTGTGCAACTTCAAGCTGATCTCTTTCAATATTAGCAGGTTGTACTTTAGATTCAGCAACATTGTCATAATCACATAAAGGAGGAAAGCCAAGAGTAGCTCTGATGGAATTAGAGACCCATTTGGCATGGTTAGAGCTAGCTTTTACTAACATTCTCTCCCCCTTTATTACTTCTCTAGTAACATGATCCCTCAGATCAGTCTTCTGAAACCTTATCTGATCATCCAGATATTCTGTACCTTCTTTGTAATTATCTTTGAACTTAAGTAAGGTTTCAAAAATTATCTTTTGGGAAGCTGAAAAAGCTGTTTGAACAGCAACTAGATCTTCTTTTATTTGCTTCGAGATTTCAGATTTCAGATCAGTGTTGATACTTCCCAGTTTTTTGAGTATTTCTTCATGGGAGTCTTTGAGATTTTCATTGGACCTGAATTTTTTTCTAAAACATACCCTTGCTTTGTGGAAATGTCCTCAATCTCAATCATTATAAGCTTTTGTTACTCAGCCAAATACACTACAACATTGCCTCCCTTATGGAAATAATCTGTTATCTCTTTCATGTGAAGAGAGACTTCAAATCTGATTGACTTTATGTCCTGAGCAAGCTGAAACTGCAGTTCTTTTTTTGATTCATCCACATATTTTTCTAGAGACTTCCTTTGCTCATCCAACTTAACTTGCAATTGGACCAGTAATGAACTAAAATCCATGATTGGAGCTGGTTGTTGAGTGACTGATTGCAATGCTTTCTTGTATCCTTAGCTCCTTTTCTTAATGGCAATCCTTGGGCAGTCCTTCACGGGGAATACCTTGGGCAGTCCTGGGCTAAACCTAAAAAGTAGGCAAAAAAGAAATGCAAGAGTAATTAGAAAATCTAGGGTTTCAACTTCTCACACCTCGATGTCTCGGGGAGATATGTTGGGTCACTCAGGCAGTAAGTCCAGTAGTTTTGGTGATGGGCAGGTTGGCCTGACGAGCTCTGGCTCGATTGTTGTTTATGACAGATGGGATGGTCCGTGGAGCTTGGGTTCGGTAGCTGATACATAAGATTGTATGTGCATAAATTAAAAGGTGGTGGGTCTTCGGTATTGGAGGGTCGATGCACCGACGCCAACACGTTGACTCGACGAGTGTGGTTTAGCACTTGGCCAAATAAAGTCCGGTGCGCCAGCCGACAAAAGTACGCAGGAGCTCCGCTTAGTGCACCAGCATTGAGGCGTACGATAGGTATGACTGGTAGTGTAATTACTAGTTTAGATGTGGGCTAGGCCTAACCAACCGCTTCCGTTTTCCACTACGGAGGTGTCCTAGGAGGTTCCGCTCCAGAAAGGGGGAACTAAAGGTCTGTGTACACAGAGTCGAGTGGGTGAGTTGCACTTGCATGTTCACATCATGACATAATTGTATTTCATATAATTATTATTCAGTATAACCCGACACCTATTGTATATGTGGTATAAGATGCTTTATACAATAGGCCATACAAAACGACCCCTTGGTTTATAAGTTCGTACGAGCGTGCTTATAAGTTAAGGTTTTTATTCAGTATTACATATTTATGCTTGCTAAAAAACCGACAACCTATCGTATAAATCGGTATGGGACTTTTTATATGATAGGAGCCCTGCAAAAGATCCCTTATCTTATGCGTTTTAATATAAGTTAAGGTTACTTTCTTATTCAGTTTTTCATGAATTTATTACTGTCTTATATACATTAGAACTCTAGATTAGTAGCACCACCATCTGCTTATTTGTTATTCTCCACTCTCATGTCCTCTCCTTTCCTTCTCCCCGCTTGGTGCTTAGGAGCCTTGATGGAAGGGGCGGGAGATGATAGGACTTAGTCTTTTAGACTAACGGTTTTCGAACCACATCATTTTAGGAGACCATGGAGCCCAGCATGGAGGAGTAGCCCCGGTGGTAGGCACGTTTGGAGATCGGGCAGTCTAGTACCAGATTTCAGACGACAGGGACTGTGAATCCTGATCGCTAGTAGTTATATTAGTTTTGCTTCCGCGATGAGAGATATGTAGTGTGGACTTGATGTACTCGGCATAAGCCCAAGATTCAGTACTTTATCATTCTGTGGACTCTTCCTTCGTGGAGATTATTACTTCTATATATATATGATTTCTGTGGACTTTCTTTATTATTTTGCTACAGTTGTGATCGATTCGGCCGGCAGGATCGACAGTTTGTAGTGATGACCTTCCTGGGTGCGAAGGTGTCACCGCAAAGCTGTGGTTCTGGGCCTAAGACCCGGGGGTTTTAAAGAAAAAGGGGGGGGGGGGGTCTTACAAGTAGTATAAGAGGCAAACCTCGATTTAAAAGTAGCAGTCCACAACCCATGGGTCACCCCTGCGCGAGTTTAGTTTGGGGACAAACTAAGAAGCCGATGCAGTGGTGTGCCCATAAGGGGGATCACATGTAAATTGTCCATTGTTAACTAGGTTTGAATCAATTTTTTATAATTGGCTTTTGTTACGCAGCACCCAGTGCAGCCTACACCACAGGGCGGAGTCCAATAGTCTCCGAATGTTGAACCAACTCCACCGGTCCCGACTCCACTCCTACAGTCAGAGATGGGGCAGACTCTGACAACTATTCTGGAAGCATTCAGGGCCCAACAGGTTCCTGCTCTACAGCCAAACCCGGGGGCCAATTGGCTGAGCATCTTCTGAAGACTCTCTCCCCCATCCTACTTAGGGACAGAGACAGTTGTTCGGACGGTGGAGTGGATGGTCATTATGTACGAGATGTTGATCGAGATACGAAGCCTCTTGGAGGAGAGGGTGACATTGGTGGTCTCTTTCTTGGAGTCTCATGCCAAGAGATGGTGGAAGACGTCGCTGGATACAACTTTTGCGAATATGGAGGTTGTAGAAATTACTTGGGAGGAGTTTAGGGTCGCGTTACTGGAGCATTTTGTTCCACAGTCGGATAAGGATGAGCTGGAGGACAGGTTCCTACAGTTGAACTAGGGAAAATAGACAGTGGTAGAATACTACCGGGAGTTCAACTATTTAGCCTTATTTGCGGACTCCTATCAGCTGGATGAGGAAGGATACACCAAGAGGTTCTATAAGGGCCTGTGTGAGGAGTTGATGGAGGCCCTTTTGTTCGTATCTGACGGGCCTATACCTCAGATGTTAGAGATTGCCAAGAGGATTGAGGCTGATTGCACACGACTCGGGGTCGGAAGAGGCCAACGGAGGACCAGGGTCGAGGAGCCAGGAATGATCAACGGCGGGGCAGCATCACTGTTGGGAGAGGGAAGAAGAGAAGAGGACCAGCCTCGTTAGGAGGTGAGACATGAGTCGAGGGAGCCAGTGTTAGTTGCTCCTCAGCCTCTTCAGATGCGGGAGGCACTGAGACTCGGGGGTATGGCATTTCCCCTGCCGGAGTGCTACATCTGCCATCAGACAGAGCACATCCGGAGAAAATGTCCCATGAGGGGAGCACCTTTACAAGCACCACAGGCTGCCCCCACATGCTCAGCAGTTTGGACATCAAGGATGTGGCCGAGGATTTGGATACAAGGTTAAAGATCGCAGGCAGGATAGGTAGTATGTTTATGCACTGGATCTGGCTCAACCCCGGAACCCAGAGTAAGTGATCACTGGTACGGCAGAAAGTTTTAAGTTTTTCTTGGAAAGAAAACCATAACTAGATTCTAATACATTTAACTCCCCCAGGCATAGTTTTCATCAGCGATAAGCTCGCTTATACGCTGTTCAATACGGGTGCTTCACACTCATTCGTAGCGGAGGCCTTCGTAGAAGGGTTGGAAGGTATGGAGCGATTCACTGGTTTGATGACGAAGATATGATTACCCGACGGATCGGAGCTATCACCTCTGACCATTTCAATATGGAGGCGGAGATCGGCGGAAAGATATTTGATGCATCAGCGACAATCATGAAGATGCCAGTCTTTGATTTGATCCTGGGAATGACATGGTTGCACTGGAACCATGCTCAGATTGACTGCATGTCCAAGAGAATTACTGTGAGGCATGGGGATTCCTACATCGTAATCAACGATATTAGATCTATTCCCCCTCTCTTGATGTCATCCGTGCAGGCCGTAGAGACCCACTTGCAGGGGGAGGAAGTTTATGAGATGCTATTTGAAATTGCTGAGGCCAAGGGTTCCATCTAGAATATCCCGGTGGTGCGAGATTTTGTCGACATATTCCCAGAGAAGTTGTCAGGGCTACCCCCGTACCGGGAGCAGGATTTCCGGATATAGCTAGTGCCGGGGGCTAAGCCGGCATCTAGAGCCCCTTACCGGATGGCCCCGAAGGAGCTGATAGAGTTTCGAAGCCAGCTCCAGGAACTAGTGGAGGCCGGGTTTGTCCGGCCAAGCTCTTCACCAAGGGGAGCCCCCGTCTTGTTCGTCATAAAGAAGGATGGGACACTTAGATTGTGCATCGACTATCGATCACTAAACCGAATGACAGTCTGAAATACCTATCCACTACCAAGGATAGATAAGCTGTTTGACCAGCTGGAAGGCACACATTTCTTTTCAAAATCGGATTTGAGGTCGGGCTACTATCAGCTGCGGATCAAGGAGGAGTACATACCGAAGACTACCTTCAGTAGCAGATACGGGCTGTTCGAGTTTACCGTGATCCCTTTGGGCTCACGAATGCACCGTCGGCATTCATGAGCCTCATGAATCGAGTGTTCGAGGCATATTTGTATGTGTTCATCATCGTGTTTATTGATGACATCCTCATTTACTCGAGGACAGAGGAGGAACACACATGATATCTGACGCTGACTCTGGAGAGACTGCGGGAGCACCAGCTTTATGCAAAGATCAGCAAATGTCAGTTCTGGTTGCTGGAGGTGGCTTTTCTAGGCCATATCATCAGTGGTGTTGGGTTGGCAGTGGACCCGGCCAAGATTGAAGCTGTTCGGGATTGGCCGTAGCTGAAGTCGGCCACGGATGTGAGAAGTTTTCTAGGACTTGCCGGTAACTACCGAAAGTTCATGGAGGAATTTTCTTGTATTGCCCTTCCACTAACATCTCTGACAAGGAAGGATGTGCCCTTTGTCTGGACCACACAGTGTGAAGTGGCTTCTCAAGAGATGAAGGGTCGGCTCACCTCAACTCCTATACTTGCCCTCCCTTAGAGGAAAGAAGGATTCCAGGTCTATACCGATGCTTCCTACCAGGGCATGGGTGTAGTTCTAATGTTGAATGGTCATGATATAGCATATGCTACTCGGCAGATGAAGAAGCATGAGCAGAATTACCCATTTCATGACTTAGAAATGGGAGCTGTCATATTTCCTCTGAAAGTCTGACAACACTATCTGTACGGTATCCACTATGACATATACTCCGATCACAAAACTTTGAGGTATATGGACACGCAGAAAGAGCTGAACATGAGGCAGAGACGATGGGTGGAATTTCTAGATGACTACCAGTATGAGATTCAGTACCACCCAGGGAAGGCGAATGTGGTGGCAGATGCGCTGAGCCGAAAGGCTGCACACCCTGGAGCAGGAATGCAGTTGATGGCCTTGGATTGGTCAAGATGTTAGAAAAGATGCAGATATCCCTAGTGTTCGAGGATCACCCTGAGCTGTACCGGGAGTACCTATTACCGTTGATTGCAACGGATGAAATTCGAGACCACATCAGGTATGGGTAGAGGTTGGACGAGAAGGCAGAGCCAATATTCAGGGCCTTGGATGGAGGCACGGCTGGGGATTATTCTTTGAGGGATGGGCTTCTAGGTTTTAGATGTAGGGTCTACATACCCGCAGGATGCCAAATTCGGAAGGACATCATGATAGAGGCACATTACTGCAGATACTCGGTGCACCCGGGCATCACCAAGAGGACGACCGACTTGAAACGGATGATGTACTAGCCGGGCATGAAGAGGGATATCACCTACTTCGTGACCCACTACAAGGCTTGCCAGTTGGTGAAGACAGAGTGTAGGAACCCGATCGGGTTATTGCAGCCACTCCCGGTGCTGGAGTGGAAGTTCGACGATATTTCCATGGACTTCATACATGATCTTCCTCGGTCGCATGCAGGGAATGAATCGATATGGGTGATTGTCCACCGACTAACGAAGGTGTCCAGGTTACTACCGATCAGGATGGATGCTCCGGTGAGTGACTTGGTACGGAAGTTTGTGGAGCAGTTCATTCGATATCGTGGGGTGCCGAGGACGATAGTGTATGACCGGGATGGAAGATTTACGTCTAAGGAAAGGAGGTCGGTCCAGATATATTCGAGGTCACGGTTGACTTTCAGCACAGCCTTGCACCCTCAAAAGGATGGACAGACAAGGTGAACCAATCAGACCCTAGAGGATTTACGGCGGCTGTGAATATTGGACTGTGGAGAGCCGTGGGAGAGGCAGCTACCATTGATCGAGTTCTCGTACAACAATAGCCATCATTCCAGCATCGGCATGGCCACTTATGAGGCTCTATACGGGCGGAGATGTAGGACTCCTTTGTCTTGGATCCAGGATGAGGATCAGAAGGCACTTGGCTCGGATTTAGTGGAGGATACATATGCTCAGGTGCGATTGATCTGAGACAGGATGTTGCAAGCCCAGAGCACACAGGCTAAGTATTACAATGCCCAACACCGTCAGGTAGAGTTTCAGGTTGGGGATCGGGTATTTTTCAAGATCCGACCGATGCATGGAGTCTCGCTGGTGCGTGGTCGGAAGAAGCTCAGCCCAAGATACATGGGGCCTTATAGGGTCTTGGAGCGAATCGGCCCCTTGGATTATAGACTGGAGCTACCACCAGAGCTAGCGGGTTTGTACGATGTTTTTCGTGTCTCCTCCCTGCGTAGAGGTCTACTTCGGCCGGAGCAGCAGATTACTACTACAGATGGGCCTGTAGCTTCAGATCGATCGGTGCACTTGGAGCAGGTTCGGATAGATGACAAGGGAATACTATTCTTACGCCGCAAGAAGGTTCCATTGGTCAAGGTCCTATGGAGGAATCATGGGCGAGAGGAGCACACATGGGAGCCTCAAGACTTGATGAGATAGAGGTACCCGGAGCTTTTTGGTTAGGAATTACTCATAACCTCTCGGGATGTTACAATTTACTTTCCATATTTGAAACCCCGTGGCCCTAACTAGAATTTCGAGGGCGAAATTTTTTAGTTGATATATTGGGATTTGTAATATCCCTCAAACAACTAGACCCCTAGGAGTAGTTTTGTCATGACTAGGTCATGACAAAACCCTAAGAAGCCCAAGAAGGCCAAGTGAACCTAGGAATGTAGGTGAGACCACCGTGGTCTGCAAATAGTAAATTTCTGAACTCTAGTTTAAGATGACCATGGGGCTTCACCAAGACTTCAAGACCCCACCATGGTCTCATAAACCCATTATAAGGTCCATTAGTGCTCTAGGTGTCCATTGGTGTCAACCCCGGGTGGCCAAGTTGACCTAGAACCACTTTAGGCCTAAGTTGGGCAAGGTTCCCTAACTAAGGGCAATGTGCCCTAGTAAAGCCAAACTAATCCTACCAGGGCATTCCTAGACCTAAAGTGGGGTCAATGGGTCACTAAGGACCAATAGAGGGCAGTTAAAGTGGTTAAGTTGACCAAAGTCAACTCTAACCCTTAATGGGTCAACCTATCCTACATAGGGTCAACTAATCTTCCCTTAGCTAAGTGGACCCCACACATACCTTCCTAACTGTAAGACCCCCCCTTTTTTCTTTTTCGAACACCGGGGTCTTATCCCAGAATTGCCGCTTTGCGGTGGCACCGACTCACGGGAAGGACGCCACGACAAAATGCCAATTCTGCCGGCCCTTTTCGATGACAAAGAAAGAGAAGTAAATATTACACTAAATTTAAACATGTCCACAGAAATACATATGATAAAATCACAACAATTCCATCAAGATATAGTAAAAGAAAGTATTGCAAAGGAACAGTTCAGATGAAATATAGAAAAAACGGGCTCGAGCCCGGTACATCAGAGTCCTCACTACAAATCACTCATCGCGAAAGCTATAAAAATACAAAACACTCACGGAGCTGGACACAGGTGCTAGACTGGCCAACCTCCATGCGCACCGTACTCTGCTAGTGCTGGTCCCTGGGCTGCTTGTCCCTGTATCCCATCCGGAGCTCCTGTAATGTTTCGGTTCGAAAACTTTTAGTCATAAAGACTAAGCCCTATCATCCAATACCCCTCCCCCCAAGGCTCCTAAGCATTGAGCGGAGAGGAGGAAAAGGAAGCTACAATGGTGGAGAATAATCAAACGGGTGACAGCGGAACTAGTGTAACAGTAAATATTTATTGTACAAGCATCTAAGTATGAAAGGTACATCTATCAGTCCTACGGTTGCGAGTAATAAAGTAGACATGTAGTAAGTAGCAAATTTATAAGAAGACAAATAGAAAGCAAGTAAGTAAATAAGTAAGTAACCTTAACTTATATGAATGCCCATACAAACTTATAAGTTAATGGGTCTTCTGCAAGGCTCCCATCGTATAAAAAGTCCCATACCGATTTATACGTTGGGGTGTCGGTTATATGCAAATATGAGTGTAGTGATATGCTATGCCATGATTCATGCAAGTGCAACTCACGCACACGACTCTATGCGCACAGACCTTTAGTTACCCCTTTTCGGGCAGCTAGCTTCACTCCCAGGAACCTCCGTAGTGGCAAACGGAGACAGTGGGTCGGGCCCCCCACTCCTAGGCGAGTATCCACACTACCGGGCCTAGCCCTCCCGTACGCCCTTAGAAGAACACAACTTAGAGTATCCGCGTACTAGTGCTGACTATATCCACAAAACTTTCTTTGTCTAAGTGTCCCACACCGCCGAGTCAACGTACCGATGTCGGTGTGAACGACAATCAAATACCAAAGACCCACCACCTTATTCTGTATTCAAACCCTCGATCCCTCAGCTCCTCGGACTGTCCCGTCCGTGCATCTACCTTCAGAGCTACGGTCTGAATGGCAACCAAACAAACTTATTCTACCTCCCAAGCTACCGGGGTGTGTGAATGTGCAACCCTAGATATTCTAGTTGCTCTTTTTGGTTTATTATTCCTGCGGTTTACGTTAGCCCAGGACTGCCCCCGGTATTCCCTGTGAAGGGCTCTCAAAGAGAACTAGGAATTATGATGGTAGCTAAAGCCCATCGTTCCCTTTCGCAAGGAACTTACTTTTGTTGGTTATTACCCATCACCCGTTCCCATTCAAATTACTTTGGAGCTAACCTAGTGTATTGAGACTCTTCCTCTCAAACCGGGGTGGACGATCTTTCGTCGTTCCGAACACCACCTAACACTAGCCAATCTCATACCCTACTCATCCTGACTTCCAATAATGAACTTAATTAAACTTACCCTATCCAAACCAGCAACCTACCAAAATTCCATTTCCCCAAGTTCATTACTCACTCTAGTTCGGTTTCTACAGTTATACTATATGCAGATCATCCTATGCTATATTAGGTATATAAGGGGAGGTACTCCAAATTGTCTTCCAAATCTTCTATAAAATTTACAGGAGCTCCATCATGACATAATTAGCCTAAATCCAGAAATTTATAATTTTCCTAAGTAATCTGATATTTATTTAATTTTTCCAAAAGATTGGCCATGGGTAATTTTAAACAAGAACTACATGATCTTCTTAAGTAATGGCCACCCAAAAATTATGATCACTAAATAACAGTAATGTGTCATCAAATACTAGTTTTCTTGATTTTAGAGAAAGTATTTAGCCTCTAAATAATTTATCCATTACCATCCCATTAATCCTATGTAAAGAAGGAAGTACTGAAATTACTCATCATAAAATTATAGAAAAATTACTTAATATTAGTAAGGTACAGCAAAAGGTCATTGTGCAAATATCATAATTTTACAGGCTTGCTAGACATAAAAATAGATTTAATTAATTTTTCATGGGAAACAACACTTAATGAAGCAAGCCTTAGAATTAAACTTCTAAAAATCCCATAAAAATTCATAGAGCTTTAAAATCATATTATAGGTTCTTTGCCTAAATTTCATCAATTTCCAGAATGTATTTTCTCCATAATAAATTTCTAAGCAAATAAGACAAACTACTAAATTGTTAGTGAAGTATCCAAAATAATGATCCTAAATTCATAATAAAATCTCCAGAGCTTGTACTAACCTTAAAAACTACTCTATCCAAATCGCATCACTGTTCAGTGAGTTTTAGTGACATTTTCTATCTCTACAAGTTTTCTGCCCTAAACTAGGGTTAAGGTTTTGAGGGACTTATTTACTTTAAAATCCATTTATATTTCTACAAGAGGGTTCTAGCTACCCTAGAATTTTTTCCACCAAGTTTCAATTCATAACCAGGTCATTTGACCACTTGCCCTTCACAACCCACCAAGAACCATACTTAGGGTTTGGCCTTGGGTCGAAGGGCAAATTTACCCAGATACACTTCAAACTCCTTGAGGGGGGTGATAGAGAGCATTCCTAGTAAGTGGCCAAAATCTCAGCCTCTATTGAGGTGATCTTGCCACTCCAATCCCAAAGTGCACTTTTGACTTAAAAACCCCTTAATAGGGCAAAGCTTAGGTTTGTCCATTTCCAATCTAAAATATATCCAAATGAGATGAGAAATTATACAGAGCCTCATGATGAACCCAGGGACCACTCACCAAAATTTGGGAGGGTTTGGTAGTCAGTAAGCCATCTAATTAATTTACCTTATGATTATTAATTTCTTCTAAAAACTATAGAAAAGTATTCTCCAAAAATCCCCATTTTTTGACAGGCTTTGTGTATAGCTAGGGTAGACTCCCTGCCCAAATTTCATATCATTTGGTCAAGGGATGAAAGGTGGGCACACCTTTTAGTCTCTGCCTAGCTCTAGGTATAGATCCCACCAAAAGAGGTGCCCTGGTTAAACCAGTTTACCAAATTGACCCAAATAACCTTTAAAATGAAATAGACCCATAGGGCTACAAATTACATGTTGACCATTTCTTCATGAAAAGCCTCTAGGTATTTTTCATAAATTTCCTAATGTGGGTTTTATTTGAATACAGAAAATTCATATAAAAGAAAAGAATTAAATACAACACTAATCCTGAAGCATATCCAACTGAGCTGGGTCATCTTCTTCCTCCAGCCAAGGGCTGAGATTAGCCCGACCTGGAGTGCATTCCAGATGCTGCCGCCGGCATAAAGCCTCCTCCCTGGCCGGCCACCGCCACCACCACCTCCATTGAGGTGGTGGCCATCGTCGGGCGGCGGCGCGACCGCCGGAGGGGCGGAATCCGGCGAACCCGAGTACTAATTTTTGCGGGAAAATTAGGAAGAGGACCTCTTCCCGATCAGGTTCAGTTGAGCCCGATTCTTAATCTTAAGAAGGATAGATCTACCCATAGAGGGAGAGGAGGGGAGTACCTTGTTCGCGGGCTGGAGGCGTGCTGATCGACGGAAAGCCATTAGCACGGTGGTGGCGTCGTCGGAATACTTCTACAGCACAGAACAAGCTCCAAATCTGTCAGGTAAGGGTGGAAACTTCATCTCTGAGTCTAGGGAGCCTTTTTAAACCAGTAAAAGGAGGGAGGGGAAAGGTCTAACTGCTGGTGGCCATTAATGGCCCATTATAGCTTTTTCGGCCATGGTTGTTGGGGTGGGGGGCTGAAACGGCTCAATCCAGCCAAGTAACGGCTGGAAACTACTCCTTTTCTCTAGAGGAGTTGAATCCAGCCATTAAAGAGGAGGGGGAAAGGCCACGACATCAAGTGCCATTGATGGCTGTGATCGTTGGTTTCCGGCCATAGCCATGGCTACTCCTTTCTTTCAAAACCGACAGCCACGTGGCATGACCGGTCAACCCTTTTTTAAAATAAGACTTAATTGGGTCTTTTTACAAGAAACGGCCTAATGATGCATTCGGGCCAACCATCTAGACCGGCCCGGTTCAGCTGAACTAGCACACAGCCAAAAATTCTGCCATAAAATTCTAAGTAAAATGGCGTTGAGTGAGCACAGCTCACTCAACGCCATCAAAGCTACGACGTTTAGTGAGCTATGCTCACTCAACGCCATCCATGCTGCGGCATTGAGTGAGCTCTGCTCACTCAACGCCATCCCGGATAAGGCGTTGAGTGAGCTCTGCTCACTCAACGCCATCCAGAATGCCGCTCCCAGGCTATGGCGTTGAGTGAGGTCAGCTCACTCAACGCCATCTAGATTATGGCGTTGAGGGAGCTTTGCTCACTCAACGCCATCTAGTCTACTCAAGGTGGCATTGAGTGCAGTCTATGCACACAACGCCGTCTAGCTTATGGCGTTGAGTGAGGTAAGCTAACTCAACGCCATCCAAACTATGACATTGAGTGAGCTCAGCTGACTCAATGCCATTCCAGGCCTCAGCAGACGGCATTGAGTGCAGTTCGTGCACTCAGCGCTGTCTAGTTTATGACATTGAGTGAGCTGAGCTCACTCAACTCCATCCATTCCACGGTATTGAGTGAGCTCAGCTCACTCAATGCCATCCAGACAACACTAGATGGCATTGAGTGCAGTCAGTGCACTCAACGCCATTCAGCTTATGGTGTTGAGTGAGCTAAGCTCACTCAACGCCATCCAGACTACGGTGTTGAGTGAGCTCAGCTCACTCAACGCCATTCCAAAGTCACGGGCATGACAAATCGGTCACGGGCATGACAGGCCCATGTTGAAATTTTTTGAGCTCGCCGATCGTCTTTCTGAGGTCGACAATCGTCGAAGGGGTCACGCCCTAGGTCACAGGCGTGACCACCCCTTAACTCGAAATCTTGGTCGATAAATTTCAATTCCGAGGTTTCCTAGGGTTCTGTTATGATAAAACCACTTCTAGGGGTCTAGTTGGAAATGAGATGTTACAAATCCCAATAAACAAAACAAAGATTTCGTCCCCGAAATCAAGGTTAAGCCTACGGGGGCTCCTATCGGGAGAAAAATGCCTGTAACATCCCATGAGAGTTGAATGATTTACATCTCTACGTTACATTTGCTATGTGTGGTTTGAAGGTGATGGTCAAATCTAAGACCAATTGTTCAGGTTGACTAGGTATATACCCCAATAAACAAAAGATTAGCCCCTATTCTTGAAATTTCAGTCCTATTAGTTTTAAAATAGGAAAGCAAATTGATTGTCCAGAGGGGTTGTGAGGTATACCTGACTGAAGAGCTCCGGATACTTTAGCCGCATCAAGTCCCATGGCTCCCATGTATGCTCCTCCTGCCCATGATTTTTCCACAGGACCTTGACTAACGGAACCTTCTTACGTCGCAAGACCATCAATGCCGTGTCATCGATCCTGATAGGCTCCAGGTTGACTTACCGATCCGAGGCCACCGGGCCGTCTGCTGTGGAAATCAGCTGTTTAGTGCGTAGCAGAGCCCTCCGTAGTGAGGAGACGTGGAAGACGTCATGTAATCCTGCTAACTCCGGCGATAGCTCCAGTCTATAAGCCAAGGGCCGATCCGCTCCAGGATCCTGTAAGGCCCCATATATCTCGGACTGAGCTTCTTCCGCCCGCGAACCCGCGAGACTCCGTGCATCGGCCATATCTTCAAGAAAACTCGGTCTCCCACCTGGAACTCCACCCGACGATGCCTCGCATCGTAGTATTTGGCCTGCCTGCTCTGGGCTTCCAACATCCTGTCCCGGATCAATCTAATCTGAGCATTTGTTTCCCCCACAAACTCCGAGCCTAGTGCCTGCGGATCCTCATCCTAAACCCATGATAGTGGGGTCCTGTACCTCCTTCCATACAACACTTTGTATGGAGCCATGCCTATGCTGGACTGATGGGCGTTGTTGTATGAAAAATCGACCAGTGGCAGTAATATCTCCCAAGGCTCATCGCGGTCCAAAATACACAGGCGCAGAAGATCTTCTAGTGTACGGTTAGTGCGCGCCGTATGCCCGTCGGTCTAAGGGTGAAAAGTTGTGCTGAATGTCAACCGAGAACCCAGATGGGCCTGGACTGACCTCCACTCCCTGGATGTAAACCGCCCATCCCGATCTGAAATGATAGTCTTGGGCACCCCATGATAACGCACAAACCTCTCAATGAACCTCTGTACTAATACACTAACCGGAGCGTCCTTCGCCACTGGAATGAATCAAGCCACCTTTGTTAGCCTGTCCACTATCACCCAGATCGAGTCATTCCCGCACGGGATCGGAGTAGCCCATGAATAAAGTCCATTGCTATATCCTCAAATTTCCACTCCGGCACCGGAAGTGGCTGCAGCAAGCCTGTCGGGTTCCTACACTCTGTCTTTACGAGTTGGCAGGCCTCGCAATGCGTCACAAAGTACGTAATGTCTTTTTTCATACCCGGCCAGTACATCATCCTCTTCAAATCTTTTACCATCTTTGTGATCCCCGGGTGTACCGAGTATCGGCTGTAGTGAGCTTCTGTCATAATGTCCTCCCGGATCTGACCTCCTGCCGGTATGTAGACCCTGCCTCTGAAGCACAGGAGCCCGTCCCTCAAAGATTAATCTCCTGCCATGCCTTCCTCCAAGGCCCTGAATATCGGCTCATCTCTCACATCCAGCTTCTTCCCATCTCTGATGCGGTCCCGAATATCATCAGTAGTAACCATCGATCCCAGGTACTCCATGTATAACTCTGAGCCATCCTCAGACACTAGTGATATCTGCATCTCCTCGAATGCTTTATCCAAGTCCAAGCCATCAGCTGCGGGCCTACTCCTGACGTACTCGCTCTCCGGCTAAAAGCATCTGCGACCATGTTCTCCTTCCCCGGATGGTAGTGCATGGTATACTGGTACTCCGACAAAAACTCCACCCAGCGTCTCTCTGCCTGCTGTTTAACTCCTTCTGCGTGTCTATTTATTAGTTCCTGTGGTCCGATAAGATATCGCAGTGAATTCCGTAAATGTAGTGTTGCAAGATCTTTATAGCAAAAATGACTGCCCCAATCTCCAAATCGTGCACGGGGTAGTTCTGCTCATGTTGCTTCAACTGACGGGAGGCATAGGCTTTTACGTGCCCGTTCTGCATCAGAACGACACCAATCCTTTGATAGGAAGCATCTGTGTTTACCTAGAATCCTTCCTTCCCTAACGGAAGAGCAAGAATGGGAGCCGAGGTGAGATGATCCTTTAGCTCCTGAAAGGCAGATTCACATCGTGGTGTCCAAATAAAAGGGGACTCCTTCTTCGTCAGAGACGTAAGAGGGAGGGAAATCTGAGAGAACCCCTTTACGAACTTCCGGTAATAACCGGCAAGTCCTAAGAAACTTCGAACATCCGAGGACGACTTTCGTGGTGGCCAATCCCGTACTGCCTGTACCTTCATCGGATCCACTGCCAGACCTGCTCCACTGATGATATGGCCCAGAAAGGCCACCTCCTTTAGCCAGAACTGGCACTTGCTGTACTTGGCATACATCTTATGCTTATGAAGCTTCTCCATGGTCCAAGCCAGATGTCTCGCATGCTCCTCCTCCGTCCTTGAATAGATAAGGATGTCGTCGATGAATACGATAACAAAGACATCCAGATACTGTTCGAACACCCGGTTCATCAAGGTCATAAATGCGGAGGGTGCATTCGTGAGCCCAAAAGGCATCATGGTAAACTCGTACAAACCATATCTGCTACTGAAGGCCGTCTTCGCGATGTCCTCCTCCTGAATGCGAAGTTGGTAGTACCCCAACCTCAGATCCAGCTTTGAGAACCAATGGGCTCCCTCCAGCTGATCAAATAGCTCGTTTATCTTGGCAAGGGATAAGTATTCCGGACCATCAACCTGTTCAGGGCCCGGTAATCAATACACAATCGAAGAGTTCCGTCCTTCTTCTTAACGAATAACACCGGAGCTCCCCATAGTGAAGAGCTAGGCCGAACGAACCCGGCCTCCACTAACTCCTGAAGCTGGCTTTGAAATTCCACCAACTCCTTTGGGGCCATTCGATAGGGAGCTCTGGATACTGGCTTAGCCCCCGGTACGAGCTAAATCTGGAAGTCCTTCTCTCGATGCAGGGGTAGCCATGAAAGCTTCTCCAGAAATATGTCGGCGAAGTATCGCACTACTGGAATATCTGAAATGGAGTCCTTGGCCACGACCGCCTCAAAAAGGACCTGATAAACCTCTTCCCCTTGCAGATGGGCCTTAACGGCTTGCAAAGATGATAGTAAGATGCAGGGTGCTGGTATAATACCTTCGATAATAATAAAGGAGTCCCCGTGCCTCACGGTGATCCTCTTCGCCACGCAGTGTATCTGGGCATGGTTCCAGCACAGCCAAGTCATGCCCTGGATCAGATCGTAATCTGGCATCTTCAGAATCGTCGTTGGTGCCTCAAACGCCTTCCCGTCGATCTTTGCTTCCATATTGCAATGAGCAGAGGTCATTAGCTCTGAACCATCGGGTAGGCAGACCGTCATCATCTTTCCGGTGAATGGCTCCATGCCCGCCAATCCTTTCACAAAATCTTATGACACAAATGAGTGCGAAGCACCAGTGTCGAAGAGCGTGTGAGCGGGCTTGCCGCTAATTAAGACTATGCCTGAGGTAATTAAATGTCTTAGTATTCTTGTTATAGTTGTCTTCTCTTAATTTCTAACTAGGTTATGTCTAGAAAAACTAGTTCATAGGAAGAAACTTAAAAGTACTTCCATACCTGCGACCTGCTCCGGGTTTCGGGGCTGTGTCAGGTCTGGAGCATACACTTGCTCCCTCTCTGGCCTGTGGCCTCTGTCCTGAAATCCTCATCCTGGATCATGTCCTCGTCTGCCAAACTGTTAGGGAGGTGGAGCGCCCTGATGTACTGGTGGGGGTACTCGCCTCATAGGGTAGTTCCTCTTAATATGCCCCGACTGATTGTACTGAAAGCATACCGGTGCCTGCTCTGTTGTCCTTGGCATCTCCAGCATCTGTAAAGGCTGGGGAGCCAATACCCCCTGACTCCTTTGCTCCTGCCCAAACTCCTGACGAGGTTGATCCCCGTTCCTTCTCTCCCAAATAACCTGGCCTCGAGGACGGTCTCTATGACCTCCGATCACTGTATCATCAGCCGGTCTCTTCCGGCTCTTAACTGTAAGCTGATCCGCTTCTCTCTTCTAAGCCATCTCTAGAATCCTGGCCAAACTCCCCTCTGAGACCAAGAGGAGGGCCTGTCTCATGTCGTCTTACAGCCCCTTGTAAAACCTTCGGGAATAGCCAGCATCGTCCAACTTATAAGCGCCCGCATAGCGGGCCAGGTTAGTGAACACCTGATAATACTCCACCACAGTCCTGCTCCCCTGCCTCAACCACAGGAACCTATCCTCCAGCTTGTCCCTCGCCGACTGAGGTATGAAATGTCCCAAGAGCGCTGCTCTGAACTCCTCCCATGTAATATCTGCGCAATCCATACCCGCAAAGGTTGTGTCCAGCTATGACTTCCACAACCTCTTGCCATGTGACTCCAGGCAGGAGACATCCAAAGCAACTGCCTCCTCAGTGGGGCATCGGATTCCCGTAAGTATCCCGTAAATGGTATCTAACCACTCCTCAGTGCGTACTGCCGATTTTGTCCCCAGGTAGGATGGAGGGGAAAGTACCCGGAAGACGCTCATCCAGTTGACCCCGGGGTTTGGCTGTGGAGCTGGGGCTTGCTGAGCTCTGAAGGCCTCTAGAATGGGCGTCAGTGTTTGCCCCATCTCCGTCTCCTTGAACGGAGCTGGAGCCAGCGGAGGTGGAACCACATTCGGAGCCTGAGGTGTCCCCTGCTGTAATGTAGGGTTCGTCGCAGGCTACAAAGAAAAAGATTCCATTTGTTAGAGAACGTATGAATGGAATATAAGAAAGGGGTAGGATGGACTTTCACATGTGATTTCCCTTATGGGCACACCACTGCTTCCGCTGCTAGTTTGTCCGCAAACTAAGCTCGCATGGGGGTGGCCCAAGGTTTTGTGGACTACTTCTATTCCGATCGAGGTCTCTTCTGATACCATTTATAAGAACCCCCCCCTCTTTTTCTTTTTCGAACACCGGGGTCTTAGCCCAGAATTGCAGCTTTGCGGTGCCACCGACTCACGGGAAGGCCGCACTACAAAACGCCAATTCTGCCGGCTCTTTTCGATCACAAAGAAAGAGAAGTAAATATTACACTGAATGTAAACTTGTCCACAAAAACACATATGATAAAATTACAACAAGTCCATCAAGATATAGTAAAAGAAAGTACTGCAAAGGAACAGTTCAGATGAAATATAGAAAAAATGGGCTCGAGCCCGGTACATCTGAGTCCTCACTACAAATCACTCATCGCGGAAGCGACAAAAATACTAAACACTCACGGAGCTGGACACAGGTGCACCGGTGCTATACTGGCCCACCTCCATGCGCACCGTACTCTGCTGGTGCTGGTCCCTGTCTCCCATCCGGAGCTCCTATAATGTTGTGGTTTGAAAACCATTAGTCATAAAGACTAAGCCCTATCATCCCCTACCCCTACCCCCCTCGGCTCCTAATCACCGAGCGGAGAGGAGGAAAGGGAAGCTACAATGGTGGAGAATAATCAAACAGGTGACAGCGGAACTAGTCTAACAGTAAATATATATTGTACAAGCAGCTAAGTATGAAAGGTACATCTAGCAGTCCTACGGTTGCGAGTAATAAAGTAGACATGTAGTAAGTAGCAAATTTATAAGAAGACAAATAGAAAGCAAGTAAGTAAATAAGTAAGTAACCTTAACTTATATGAAAGCCCATACAAACTTATAAGTTAAGGGGTCTTCTACAAGGCTCTCATCATATAAAAAGTCTCATACCGATTTATACGTTGGGGTGTCGGTTATATGCAAATATGAGTGTAGTGATATGCTATGACATGATTCATGCAAGTGCAACTCACATAAACGACTCTATGCACACAGACCTTTAGTTACCCCTTTTCGGGCAGCTAGCTTCACTCCCAAGAACCTCCGTAGTGGCAAACGGAGATAGTGGGTCGGGCCCCCCACTCCTAGGCGGGTATCCACACTACCGGGCCTAGCCCTCCCGTACGCCCCTAGAAGAACACAACCTAGAGTATCTGCGTACTAGTGCTGGCTAAATCCACCAGACTTTCTTTGGCTAAGTGTCCCACACCGCCGAGTAAATGTACCGATGTCAGTTTTAACGACAATCAAATACCAAAGACCCACCACCTTATTCTGTATTCAAACCCTTGAGCCCTCGGCTCCCCGGACTTTCCCGTCCGTGAATCTACCTTCAAAGCTACCGTCTGAATGGTAACAAAACCAACTTATTCTACCTCCCTAGCTACCGGGGTGTGTGAATGTGCATCCCTAGATATTCTAGTTGCTCTTTTGGTTTATTATTCCTACGGTTTACGTTAGCCTAGGACTGCCCCCGGTATTCCCTGTGAAGGGCTCTTAAAGGGCACTAGGAACTATGATAGTAGCTGAAGCTCATCGTTCCCTTTCGCAAGGCACTTGCTTTTGTTGGTTATTACCCATCACCCTAAAATAAAGAGAGTACTGAAAGGAAGTATAAAAACTGAAATATTGAATAAAAGAGAAGAATCAGAAAAGTTCAGTTCATTAGTACCATCTCCAATTCAGGAGACAAGTTCAGATCCATCTCCATTCATTGGAAATACGTTTCGGTCCATCTCCATTCAAAAGAGGCAAGCTTAGTTTCATTGGGCGGCTCATTTTCTGTTTTTGTTCTTGTTGTGGCTGTGATAGTTAGAATAGCTTGACTTGTTTTTCCTTCTATTATTATATTTTGTATCACTTATTTTCACTCTGATATATAAAAGTTTAAAATAGCCAAGAATTTTTAAATACTCTATTCACCCTCCCCCTCCGCTAGAGTAAATCAGATCTAACCCCTCCTTTCAATTGGTATCATAGTGTTGTTCTCTTAGTTGAATAAGGTAACACTTGAACAAAAAGATCCTTCTTAGATCAAAATTTCTCTAGCCTATTTCTTATAGCATGGCACAGAACAAGGATTATGCAAGCACCAGACCTCCAGTGAGCAACTTAAATAAGTCTGCCATCTGGAAGGCAAGAATCAAACTTTATATGAACTCTATTGATGAGGACATTTTTAATTCATTTTGAAAGGACCTCCTTCTCCAGTGAATTCATCCACTTGAACATCAAGCACACATGTTGTTCCACCACCTGAGTGGACAGATGCTCAAAAAAAGGCCAAGATTGTTGATGCAAAGGCCATGAATATTCTGGCTCAAACTATGTCTGATGATATCTTCCAGAAGGTGGCTTAATGCACATCAGCCAAGGCTATTTGGGATTCTCTTAACCAGATGGTAGCTGGTTCTGCTAATTAGAGAAAGGATAGGAGATCCAACCTCATCTCTTAGTATTAGAACTTCAAGAAGGATGAGTCTGATACTGTTGGTTATATGTACAACAGATTAAGCTCAATAATCAATGAGCTAAAGACATTGGACAAGGACATCACTTTTACAGAAGTGAATGACAAAATCCTCATGTGCTTCCCTAGTTTATGGGATTCTAGAATTTGGCCTATCAAGGAAGACAGAAGCCTTAATGAAATTTCCACTGAATCTCTATTGGGTAAACTCAAATCTTATGAGCAACTGATTAATCAAGAGAAGCTGCAGAATAGAAAACTCCTTCATCTAGGAGAAAGGAGAAAAATATAGCATTCAAAGCTACTGAAGATTCAGAAGCCCCAAGTGTCAATGAAAAATTCCTAAGTCTCTTAGCCAAGAGATTTTACAATGTTGGCAAGTGGGACTTCAAAAGAAAGTCATCAAGGCAATATGACAAACCCTGGTATGACAAAACACCAACTAAAGAAGTACTTTGTTTTGGCTGTAGGAAGCCGGGACACTTCATTTCAGAGTGCCCATAGACTCAAAATTAAGATAAAAGAAGATAAAAGGAGACTAGGAAATAGTATTACAACAAGCCCTCCTCCAACAAGCATAAAAGGAAGGAGAAAGGGTTCATTACTTAAACCTGGTGTGACACTAAAGAAGAATCTTCATCTTCCAGCACTAGTGAAGATGAAGAGGATGCAAAGGCCAAGGAAATATGCTTGATGGCTATTGATGCATCAAGCACCCATTCTGAAGCTGACCAATCAGACACTGAAGAACCTCTATCTAAAGACAATCAAGTATTATCTTCTTTTGATTTTGATTCTGAAGAATTTAAAATTGATTTTATATCTTTATGTCTTGATTTAATTAACTCTTAAAAAGTAATTAAAAATTAGAGAGAAATTTTATGAACAAGAAAACCTACTGTCAGAAAACAACAAATTAAAGGATGAAATCACCTTAGCTAATGAAAAAATCATTAAATTAAAGATTGAATTATTTGAGGCTAGGCAACTTTAAGAATCCCTGAATGGGATAAGCATCATGTTGATGAACATCACAAGCATAGTGAATGCCATACCTAATGGTAGTTGGGCTTTGGTGCTTCATCAAGCCAACCCCCACTTATTCAGAAAAACATTTTATAAACCACCATAAAATTTATCTCTGAAAAGGGTAAAGAGAAAATAGAAGATAATCATGATAAACAAATTGTATTAAAACAAAAGAAAAATAAAAGAAGAAAGAATAAGAAAATTCTTAACAATAACAAAGTTTAGCAGATTTCGTCGAGCTCAGATCGATTAAATGTGTCTAGTTCGTCAAACTTAAGTCGACAAACTCCGAATGCAAACTTCTACTATAACTATTCTTTGAACTGCTTTCGACGAACTCATCCTCGTTTGTCGACCTCAGATCGACAAACGTACCAGAATTCGTCGACCCAAGTTTATAATAATAGAAATTTTAATTACAACAGGATTTTTAAACAACCTAGATTGAATATTAATCCTTTTAACCAATGGATAATTCCACCTAGAAAATACCATCCTTTAGGTTATAAAAGTCAACCTGAATATTCATATATTACCAGCTTTAGTTATGTAAATCAACAAGGACCCAAGGTAACTTGGGTTAAGAATATCTAACCTATTTTTGTGCAGGTGAAAGACTATCCTACCATAGAGGAACAATGGTATATGGATAGTGGTTGTTCAATATATATGACTGGCAGCAAGGACAATCTATCCAATTATAAATCCAAGGTAGATCCCAAAGTTATTCTTGGTGACTCCAATCGTGGCCAGACTAAAGGCTATGGAGATGTAAAGGTTGGAGTGATCACATTCAAGAAAGTGGCTTATGTAAGTGGATTAAAGCACAACCTGATTTCTATTAGTCAACTCTGTGATGATGGGTTTTAGGTATCTTTTGATAAATCCTCTTGCATTATTTTTCTACTGACAATATAACTGTTTTAACTGGCTCTAGTGTAGGAAATATATATATATATAGTTAATTTCAAATCAGCTAAAACAGAAATTTGTTTGTTTAACCTAACCAATAACTACAATGAACTTTAGCATAGGATATTAGGACATGTTAACTTAGTAAAATTTTCTAGGTTATCTAAAGACAACCTTATTAGAAGATTGCCTTCTTACCCCTACAAGAAGAAAAGCTTTTGCAGGGCTTTTGAGTTAGGCAAGCAAACTAAAAATAGTTTCAAGTCACTTAACAAGAGTGATTCACCTAGGATTTTGTATTTGCTCCACATGGATCTTTTTGGACCCATTGTTGTACAAAGCCTAGGAGGGAAGTCTTATACCGTAGTAATTTTTTATGAATTCTCAAGGTTCACTTGGGTGTTCTTCTTGAGAAACAAGTCAGATAACCTCAAGGTTCTTTCTGATTTTCTCAAGAACATACAGATTGAGTACTCTACTCCAATTGCATTGATTAGAAGTAATCATGGTACTGAGTTTGAATCTCTTCTTATGCAAGAGTTCTATCAGAAGGAAGGTATCAGGCATTGCTTCTCTGCTCCTAGAACTCCAAACAAAATGGGGTAGTTGAAAGGAAAAACAGAACACTTATTGAAGCCGCAGGCACATTAATTGGAGATGCTCGTTTGCCCCTATCCTTTTTGGCAGAGGCTGTGAGAACAGTAAATTATGTCCTGAGAAGGAGTTTGATACACAAACTTAAGGGCAAGACCCCCTATAAACTACTCAAAGGGAATAAACCTAAAGTAGACTATTTTAGAGTATTTGGTTGTGTTTGTTACATCCATAACAATAACAAGAAATACATTAGAAAGTTTGAAGACAAAGAAGTATTTGGAATTTTTCTTGGATATTCCCAAGTAAGCAAGGCTTATAGGGTATATAATAATTCAACCATGAAAATGGAAGAGTCTATTCACATTTCTTTTGATGAGACTAACATGTTTTACAAGAAGAAGATAGCTTCTACCCGTGAAACCTTGCAGGTACCTAACATGTGTGAGAAGCTGGATGAGTTCACCCTCACCAATAAGGATGTTACCCATCCTTCTCCACATATTGTTGAAGAAAATGATGATGAAGATACTGAATTTAATGGAGAGCCAACAATAGCTTACTTAAATCCACCAGAGGAATTAACTCCCCAAGTTGTTGCTGAACCAACTCCACCAACTGATTCAGTCATACTTAGAGATCATCTTATATCTCAAGTAATAGGAGACATATCAGTAGGTGTGCAGACAAGGCATAAACTCCACCAAGATGTGATACATGCCCGCTTCATATCTCAAGTTGAGCCACAATACAACAAAGATGCTAAGCAAGATCCATACTAGATCATTGCTATGCAAGAGGAGCTCAACCAATTTGTGAGATGTAGAGTTTAGGACTTAGTTCTAAGACCCAAAGACTACCTAGTCATTGGAACTAAGTGGGTGTTCATAAATAAACTTGATGCCCAAGGCACTATCATAAGGAATAAGGGAAGGCTAGTAGCTCAAGGCTATAGGCAAGAGGAAGGAAATGACTATGATAAGACATTTGTCCCTATTGTAAGGCTCAAGGCTATAGTATTATCTTCTTTTGATTTTGATTCTGAAGAATTTAAAATTGATTTTAAATCTTTATGTCTTGATTTATTTAACTCTTAAAAAGTAATTAAAAAATTAGAGAGAAATTTTATGAACAAGAAAACCTACTGTCAGAAAACAATAAATTAAAGGATGAAATCGCCTTAGCCAATGAACAAATCATTAAATTAAAGATTGAATTATTTGAGGCTAGGCAACTTGAAGAATCCCTGAATGGGAGAAGCATCATGTTGATGAACATCACAAGCACAGTGAATGCAATACCTAATGGTATCTGGGCTTTGGTGCTTCATCAAGCCAACCCCCACTTATTCAGAAAAACATTTTATCAACCCCCATAAAATTAATCTCTAAAAAGGGTAAAGAGAAAATAGAAGATAATTATTATAAACAAATTGTATTAAAATAAAAGAAAAAGAAAAGTAGAAAGAATAAGAAAATTCTTAACAATAACAGTTTAGCAGATTTCATCGAGCTCAGATCGATTAAATGTGTCTAGTTCATCAAACTAAAGTTGACGAACTCCAAATGCAAACTTATACTATAACTATTCTTTGAACTGCTTTCGACGAACTCATCCTCGTTTGTCGACCTCAGATCGACAAACGTACCGGAATTCGTCGACCCAAGTTTATAATAATAGAAATTTTAATTACAACAGGATTTTTAATCAACCTAGATAGAATATTAATCCTTTTAACCAATGGATAATTCCACCTAGAAAATACCATCCTTTAGGTTATAAAAGTAAACCTGAATATTCATATATTATCAGCTTTAGTTATGTAAATCAACAAGGACCCAAGGTAACTTGGGTTAAGAATATCTAACCTGTTTTTGTGTAGGTGAAAGACTATCCTACCGTAAAGTATCAGTGGTATATGGATAGTGGTTGTTCAAAATATATGACTGGCAGCAAGGACAATCTATCCAATTACAAATCCAAGCTAGATCCCAAAGTTATTCTTGGTGACTTCAATCGTGGCCAGACTAAAGGCTATGGAGATGTAAAGATTGGAGTGGTCACATTCAAGAAAGTAGCTTATGTAAGTGGATAAAAGCACAACCTGATTTCTATTAGTCAACTCTGTGATGATGGGTTTCAGGTATCTTTATATAAATCCTCTTGCATTATTTTTTTACTGACAATATAACTGTTTTAACTGGCTCTAGAGTAGGAAATATATACATAGTTAATTTCAAATCAGCTAAAACAGAAATTTGTTTGTTTAACCTAACCAATAACTATAATGAACTTTAGCATAGGAGATTAGGACATGTAAACTTAAAAAAAAATTCTAGGTTATCTAAAGACAACCGTATTAGAGGATTTCCTTCTTACCCCTACAAGAAGAAAAGCCTTTGCAGGGCTTGTTAGTTAGGCAAGCAAACTAAAAATAGTTTCAAGTCACTTAACAAGAGTGATTCACCTAGGATTTTGTATTTGCTCCACATGGATCTTTTTGGACCCATTGTTGTTCCAAGCCTAGGAGGGAAGTCTTATACCGTAGTAATTTTTTATGACTTCTCAAGGTTCACTTGGGTGTTCTTCTTGAGAAACAAGTCAGATAACTTCAAGGTTCTTACTGATTTTCTCAAGAACATACAGATTGAGTACTCCACTTCAATTGCATTGATCAGAAGTAATCATGGTACTGAGTTTGAGTCTCTTCTTATGCAAGAGTTCTGTGAGAAGGAAGGTATCAGGCATTGCTTCTCTGCTCCTAGAACTCCCAACAAAATGGGGTAGTTAAAAGGAAAAATAGAACTCATTAAAGCCACAAGCACATTAATTGCAGATGCTCACCTGCCCCTATCCTTTTGGGCAGAGGCTGTGAGAACAGTAAATTATGTCCTGAGCAGGAGTTTGATATACAAACTTAAGGGTACAACCCCCCTATAAACTACTCAAAGGGAAGAAACCTAAAGTAGACTATTTTAGAGTATTTGGTTGTGTTTATTACATTCATAACAATAACAAGAAATACATGAGAAAGTTTGAAGACAAAGCAGTAGTTGGAATTTTTCTTGGATATTCCAAAGTAAGAAAGGCTTATAGGGTATATAATAAATCAACCATGAAAATGGAAGAGTCTATTCACATTTCTTTTGATGAGACTAACATGTTTTACAAGAAGAAGATAGCTTCTACCCGTGAAACCTTGCAGGTACCTAACATGTGTGAGAAGCTGGATGAGTTGACCCTCACCAATAAGGATGTTACCCATCCTTCTCCACATATTTTTGAAGAAAATGATGATGAAGATACTGAATTTAATGGAGAGCCAACAACAGTAAACTTAAATCCACTAGAGGAATTAACTCCCCAAGTTGTTCTGAACCAACTCCACCAACTGATTCAGTCATACTTAGAGATCATCCTATATCTCAAGTAATAGGAGACATATCAGTAGGTGTGCAGACAAGGCATAAACTCCACCAAGATGTGATGCATGCCTGCTTCATATCTCAAGTTGAGCCACAATACAACAAAGATGCTAAGCAAGATCCACACTGGATCATTGCTATGCAAGAGGAGCTCAACCAATTTGAGAGATGTAGAGTTTAGGACTTAGTTATAAGACCCAAAGACTACCCAGTCATTAGAACTAAGTGGGTATTCATTAATAAACTTGATGCCCAAGGCACTATCATAAGGAATAAGGGAAGGCTAGTAGCTCAAGGCTATTGGCAAGAGGAAGGCATTGACTATGATCAGACATTTGCCCCTATTGCAAGGCTTGAGGATATAAGAATCTTCCTTGCATATGCTATCTTCAAAAAGTTCAAAGTATATCAAAGGGATATCAAGAGTGCATTTCTGAATGGAGAACCCAAAGAGGAAGTATATGTGGAGCAACCACCAAGATTTATCTCTCCAACTAATCCCTCTTATGTCTTTAGATTGCATAAAGCTCTTTATTGTCTAAAGCAAGCTCCAAGAGCTTGGTATGAGACCTTAGCTAGCTTCCTGTTAGAGCATTATTTTGCTAGAGGCATTGTAGATATAACTCTTTTTATTAAGCATCAAAAAGATAAATCTTGTTAGTAAAAATTTATGTAGATGATATTATATTTGGCTCAACTGATCCCAAACTATGCAAATGGTTTTCTGACCTTATGCATTCAAGGTTTGAGATGAGTAGTATGGGTAAACTTTCATACTTCCTTGGTCTCCAAGTGAAAAAATTTCCTGAGGGCATCTTCATATCCCAATCTAAGTATGCAAAGGAGCTAATCAAAAGGTTTGGGATGTCAGATCTCTCGGCAAAGAAAACACCCATGGCTACCAATGCTGTGGTTGACTCAGATGAACAGGGAAGGCCTTTTGATCAGAAATTATATAAGGGCATTGTTGGTTCCTTATTATATCTCACAGCAAGTAGGTCAGACATAATGTTTGCTTCATGCTTTTATGCTAGGTTCCAAGTGAACCCTAAAAAATCTCATCTTATTTTCCTTAAAAGAATTTTAAGATATTTAAAGGGTTGCCCAAATCTAGGACTCTGGTATCCAACTGAGTCAGAGTTTGAGTTGACTGGATACTCAGATGCTGACTTTGCTGGATGTAGAGTGGACAGGAAGAGCACGTCAGGAACATGCAAGTTCCTTGGTGCTAGACTTGTCTCTCGGTTCTACAAAAAGCAAACATCTGTGTCTACATCAATAACAGAACCTGAGTACATAGCTGCTAGCAGTTGCTATTCACAAATGCTGTGGATTCAAAACCAACTTCTAGACTATGGATACAACTTAAATAATTCAACCTTACTTTGTGATAATACAAGTGCAATTTCTATTGCTCCGAATCCAGTTCATCATAGTAGAACTAAGCGTATAGAGATAAGGCATCATTTCATTAGAGAGTGTGTGGACAAAAAGAAAATTAATCTTGTCTATATCTACACTGATTTGCAAATAACAGACATCTTCACCAAACCCTTAGATGAAATAAAATATCTGTTCTTCCTAAATTAGCTTGGTATGATTAATAGAGAAGCTTTAATTTAACTTTTTGTCTGTGGTCAAAGAATTTGCCACAGTTCGTCGACCTGAGAAAAGTTCTTGAGATAATTCGTCGACCTGAGAATCGACTAACTCTCTGTGTGAATCATTTCTGTCGACCGGATATCGAAGTTCTGGCTTCAGAAATTTTTTGTCGACTTGACAACGACGAAAAGTTTTCCCTTCTTCTGAGATCAACGAACACTTTTGTCGATAAAATATTTCATCAACCTCAGATCGAAGAATTTTTCTTTTTTCAGGACGGAGTTTGTCGTTTCATATTCCAAAAAACCTTATATCTAGGTTTTCTTTGAGCTCCATCCCACGCTTTCAGTTCCCTTACACTTGATCTCTCTGTTTCTTTCTTGTAAGTGATAATGGCGATTCCAGCAAGCGCTCTTGCAGCTATGAAATTCGACATGGGTTTTGACATATATTTTGAGTCATTCCAACACACGGACCAGATCTTCCTTGACATCCTAAAATTGTTTGAAGATTTATAGTTGAAGAGTCTTATGACCACCAGGATGAAGATTACGGTGATATAAATCAGAGAATGGGTCTTCACTCTATCGACTCTAGATGCTGATACGTTGATCGGGACAATATCGAGTAATGCTGTTTCATTTACCCCTGATGTTCTAACTAAAATTTTCTATTTACTGAATGGAGAAAAGGAATTAGAAATTCACACTGCTGAATTTGATGAGATGTTCATTCGAATGGGTTATTCTGGAGACACCCCTAACAAACCGGTAAAGAAACATCTATCTACAGACTATAAGTTTCTGACAGATGCTGTAGGAAAAGTACTGCTGGGCAAGCACACTGCCCATGATTACATTACTAGACAACAGTTTCTAGTGATGTGCGCAGTGGTGAATAAGAAGGCCGTGAACTGGGCCAAAATCATGTTTGAGTTGATTAAGAATAAAAACACCAAGTAAGAAGTGTGTTTTGGAAGAATTCTTGGAATCTTCCTTCAGGCCAAGGCTGCTGAATCACTGATCTCCCCGACCATATTCATTAATGCCTCCAAGAGGCTTACCTGCACCTTATTTGGCCAGTCGGAGAGGAATATCTCTAACACATCCAAGGCTTCCTATTCCAAACCTTCTTAGGGTACAAGGGCTGCTCCAGCCACTCCCCACCCTACTGAGGATGTTTCCATTCCCCCTCCACCTCCTCTTATTCAAACACCCTCAACAAACCTCCAGCTTTCTTCTACATCTCAAGAACATCAACCAACACCTCCTGCTTCCCAAATCCATATTCATTCACCAGTTCACTCACCAGTTCATTCACTTATTCATTCTTTAGTACATCAACCTTCACCACATAAATCCCCTTAACATCAACATTCACCTATTCAATCTCCAGTACATGCTAATACATCAGAGCATGTTACTCGTCATCTGTCTCCTCCTCCACATCTTTCTGACATCCCCCTTCACAACCTATCATCTATACCAACATTCAATCTGTTATCATTCAATCTATCATCACCCCTTCATTACCCATCATCAACAGATGAACCAATGTTAGAATCTTCACCCGTACATCCATCATCATACTCCTTCCACCCATCTGTATCCACTCAAACCCCTCCTAAATTAATGGACATAGATTCCTTCCAAATTTCATCTATTCTGCAATCCATTACACCTCTTCTAAAATAACTCATAGTAGAGGCTATTTCACCTCTTACTTCTTCCATTTCTTCTCTAGCTCCCATACTTTCTGCCCCCTCTGTCCCTCCTTCTTTAGTTAGGGGCCTGGTTCCAATGCTTACTATGTTGATGCTCGAAAAGCGACGGACTCGGGCACCACCAGCTAACCGTTCGAGCACTTGGGGAAGAGAAAGGAAAAACAAACTGCGAGCAGCAATCTACTTGGCGGACTAGAAAAGGAAACGGAAAAGCAACAGAGCCGTAGAGCACGGCAACACCAGACTTCGCCCGTCGCGGCCTAAATGCCACTCCTGCGACGGGCTTGCTTTTTATTACCAAGATGCGGTTACAAGAAAAGAAAAAGAAAGCAATGGGGAAAGCAAGCCGGAGGTCGCAAAGCCAGAGATTCGAGTCCGCAGCCTTTAACAAGTGGGCTCCTGGGCTCGAGTTAGCGTGCTTTGAGTGCACCACTTCCCCCTATTTATAGGCTGGGGGCCTGCCCAAGCGGGCAGGGCTAAAATAACCGGCTGCCCGGGGTACAAAAGAGCCGGGCAGCGGTGACGGGAAACAAAAAAGAGAAGGAACAAGCAGTTCGCGCGGGACAGGCGGACTGAGCCAGCGAGCTGGAGACCTCCCTTGGTCGTACTGAGCGCGTGACTTTTAGACTAGCCGCGACCTGAGCGACCTGGGCGGCCTGACTCGGAGCCTGCCGGTCTGAGCCTGACTCGCCGATCTAGCAGAGCTGGGAACTGAGGGCGACCTGAGCGGACGGATTTCTGGAGTCCGCCTAGGTGACGGACCATGCCCACTGGCGAGCTGGGCGAACTGAGTACTTAAGCTCAGCGAGGGAAGGGCAAGATGCTTAGCTGGAAATGTTGCGGATTCTGGGGTTAACATAATCCCCGCACATTTTTGAGTTTTGGAAAATTCCGAAAATGTTTCCTTAACCACTGAGTCCGCAACTACCATTAATGCTATTTGTGCTATAAATACTGCCGGAAGCGCTGTCTTCTGTCAGAATTGTCTGCGCGACGGGTCGTTACTCACCACTTGCGGTCTCGACTTTCCAGTCCGGCATGGCGAGGCTAGGGTCTTTCTTTGGCAGCATGGCTGCTCCGATTGAGAAGCCGAAAGCGAGTTCTCGGCCTAAGAAATCGAGCCACCGAAAAGATGCGCCTGCTCGCCACCAGGGGGAGAGTTCAGACCAGGCGAAGCAAGATCCAGTCCGCGATACTGTAGAGATCGCGAATGCTCCTCCAAGTCCTCTACGGGAGAAACCGAATCCGCCCTCCGTTTCTGACCAAAACCCTGCGAACTCCTCCAGTATGGAGGTGCATCGCTCTCCTTCTGGGACAATCATGTTGCGGATAGAAACGGAAAAGGAAGTTTCCTCGCCGAAAGTCCAGCAGCAAAGGATCGAGGAGAAGCTTCCTGCTGGTGAGACGATAGTGGAAAGGGGAGAGGAGGTTGCCGAGGAGCGAGATAAGGAGTCCGCTGAAAACGCGACCAACAGTTCCATCGAAAAGCAAGCTGTCGCTCCAAACTCAGTTCCAGAACCCAAGCCGGCTGTCATCGATTTAGAGAAGACTCCTGAGAAGAAGAAAAAGAGGAAAAGAGATGGTAATGCCGCCGAGCGGGTAGAGAAGAAGTTGAAAGTTAGAAAAGAGAAAAATATCACCAAGCGGACTGGAGCTGCGAGCTTGCAGCATAGGCCACGAGAAAAAGAAGTCCATGACGATCTCGTCACCCCCGATCCTCTGCTCGCAGGAGGTGATCCCCCTTCCACGCTCAGCTTATCAACCACTTCCCCATATTTATAGGCTGGGGGCCTGCCCAAGCGGGCAGGGCTAAAATAACCGGCTGCCCGGGGTACAAAAGAGCCGGGCAGCGGTGACGGGAAACAAAAAAGAGAAGGAACAAGCAGTTCGCGCGGGACAGGCGGACTGAGCCAGCGAGCTGGAGACCTCCCTTGGTCGTACTGAGCGCGTGACTTTTAGACTAGCCGCGACCTGAGCGACCTGGGCGGCCTGACTCGGAGCCTGCCGGTCTGAGCCTGACTCGCCGATCTAGCAGAGCTGGGAACTGAGGGCGACCTGAGCGGACGGATTTCTGGAGTCCGCCTAGGTGACGGACCATGCCCACTGGCGAGCTGGGCGAACTGAGTACTTAAGCTCAGCGAGGGAAGGGCAAGATGCTTAGCTGGAAATGTTGCGGATTCTGGGGTTAACATAATCCCCGCACATTTTTGAGTTTTGGAAAATTCCGAAAATGTTTCCTTAACCGCTGAGTCCGCAACTACCATTAATGCTATTTGTGCTATAAATACTGCCGGAAGCGCTGTCTTCTGTCAGAATTGTCTGCGCGACGGGTCGTTACTCACCACTTGCGGTCTCGACTTTCCAGTCCGGCATGGCGAGGCTAGGGTCTTTCTTTGGCAGCATGGCTGCTCCGATTGAGAAGCCGAAAGCGAGTTCTCGGCCTAAGAAATCGAGCCACCGAAAAGATGCGCCTGCTCGCCACCAGGGGGAGAGTTCAGACCAGGCGAAGCAAGATCCAGTCCGCGATACTGTAGAGATCGCGAATGCTCCTCCAAGTCCTCTACGGGAGAAACCGAATCCGCCCTCCGTTTCTGACCAAAACCCTGCGAACTCCTCCAGTATGGAGGTGCATCGCTCTCCTTCTGGGACAATCATGTTGCGGATAGAAACGGAAAAGGAAGTTTCCTCGCCGAAAGTCCAGCAGCAAAGGATCGAGGAGAAGCTTCCTGCTGGTGAGACGATAGTGGAAAGGGGAGAGGAGGTTGCCGAGGAGCGAGATAAGGAGTCCGCTGAAAACGCGACCAACAGTTCCATCGAAAAGCAAGCTGTCGCTCCAAACTCAGTTCCAGAACCCAGGCCGGCTGTCATCGATTTAGAGAAGACTCCTGAGAAGAAGAAAAAGAGGAAAAGAGATGGTAATGCCGCCGAGCGGGTAGAGAAGAAGTTAAAAGTTAGAAAAGAGAAAAATATCTCCAAGCGGACTGGAGCTGCGAGCTTGCAGCATAGGCCGCGAGAAAAAGAAGTCCAAGACGATCTCGTCACCCCCGATCCTCTGCTCGCAGGAGGTGATCCCCCTTCCACGCTCAGCTTATCAACCACTGAGATACTCGACTCTATAGATAACGATCAGCTTGCGAGTATAAATCGCTCTCTACTGGAGGTGCTGCAGCCTGATACCGCAACTGGAGGAGAAAATCTTGACGACCCTTCTTCTTTTTTTCCAGCTGAAGAGAGGAAGAAAAACGAGGATCAACTCGCAATAATGAAGGCGAAGGTTGAAGCGGCCTCGGAGAAGCTCGTGGTGGATAAGCGGACTGAGGATCTTCAGATTGCTGCCGAGCTGATGCGATCTGGTAAGTTGCAGCCGGCGACCAGGCGGTTTCAGAGCTCTTGGTTGTACAAATCTCCTCCACGAAAGTCGCGGCCAGTCAAGATCCTTACAGAAACTGAAGACATAGTTACTTCGAGCAGATCGCTGGCCGAGACTAGAGCGCTAGTCCGCCGTGAATGGAGGCGTCGCCTAGAGGCTTTTGATCCGGAGCGCGTGAGGCGACCTATCCTTGATAGTCATCAGATCGCCGCGAAGATAACCAAAAGTGGATAAAAACCTTTTCCCTTCTCTTTTTTCTTCTGGAGCTATTGCGGCCTGGATACTGAGGCGTCTTCACTTTCTTTGTTGCAGTTCAGAAATCCACGCCCGATTCCGTCGAGGTCGGCGAGATCGTGCCCACGCCACCAAATGTGACGGAGGCCGCGGCGCGGACTGCTGATGAATTCGCACCGGAGGAGCTGCCTGCTAAAGAAGACAGTGTACTGTTAGCGAAGAATAATGAGGAAGAGTTATGCGAGCTTCGAACTGCACTAAAGAAAAGCAAAGCGCGGGAAAAAAATCCTGGAAAGCGAGGTCGCCAGCCTTTCAGCCGCACTGGAAGGTGCGAACAAGGAGAAAAATCGTCTGAGCGGAGATGTCCGCCATTATAGGAGCAAATATTTAGCTTTGGCGAGAGAAGGAAAGAAGCAAGTAAGCGAAGCCATTGGGGTGAGATCGCAAGCGCCTCAGCCTGCTATGGGGGAGGGATCAGCCCCTGCGGCAGGCGGGCAGCCCGCGGTGGTCGCAGATCCAACCCTGGCAGTTCAAATGATTCCATTTCTGCGGGTAGCCAAAGACATGGCTCATATGCACCGCACCTTCAATAACATGCACCACCTGGTTTCCCAACTCTACTGCGAGATCCTGCGAGGAAGTGACCTGGCTGCACATGTTGGAATGGAGGAGGAGGTGCGACCTGCTCAGAGAGACCGCGGAAGGCGCTAAGGCCTAAACATTTGCTTTCTATTATTTTTTTTTTAAGCTGCTGTATAATATTGTTGTTGAAACTCTTCGTTGTGTGATTGTATCTGCGTTGTGATATTACTCTGCTTGTCGCATACTATTATTCTTTTTGGACAATCCTGTTGTGAAATGTAAGTTTTACGGACTGGTGTTTTATGCCCGCTTATCTTGTTTACCAGAAAATTGCGATCCCTGTGGGCATACCGTGAATTCGCAATTATTTGCAGGGAGAATAGGGAAGCGGCGAGCTGAGCGGACTGGCTTTGAATCCGCAAAGCCTTTGAAAAATATCTGATATTGCAGGGAAAACAGGGAAGCGGCGAGCTGAGCGGACTGGCTTTGAATCCGCAAAGCCTTTGAAAAATATCTGATATTGCAGGGAAAACAGGGAAGCGGCGAGCTGAGCGGACTGGCTTTGCGATCTGAGCGGATTGACGGCTGTCATGTCAGACGATTTTTATATAAATAGAGTTGTTATTCTTTGTTTGCGTAGAAAGCAGTGGGAGCTGAAGACTTGCGGTCTGAAAACATGGTATCCGCACGTACTGAAGCCGCAGCCGCCTTCCACGCTGCTGATCATAAAAAGAGTAGATTAACCGAAGCCGATCTGGAGGCTTTCTTGGGAGTTCATATGGCGGACTCGCCCGTGCTCGCGCGGCTCCCCGAGCACCACGAACGGCTGAATTTTTCAACCGCTACCCAGCTCGCAATTCCAATAGATCATTTTGACTGCGGTTTCAAATTTCCCCTGCTCTGGGAGGTCGCGGAGATCTTCGAGCATTATGGGGTGGTTCCGGGCCAGCTTGCCCCGAACAGTATGGTTGCGATCTGCAGTTTCATAGCTTACCTGCGGGCTGAGAGGATTGAATTTTCCTTGAAGGTTTTCAGGAAGATTTTCTCTGTTCGCTCTATTACACCGACGGGAGACCCTGAGTACAAAGGCATCATCTACTTCTACTGTAGGGGAATGAAAGTTGTGGGCTTGCCGAATAAGATCCACAACTGGACCTCTAGGTATCTCATCTTTGAAGGCGACCTGGGGTTCCTTCATACCAGTCCGCAGCTGCACGCAGACGCTGACTTCAAGAGCGTGCGGCTGAACGATGCCGAGACCGCCATCGTCAAGTTCCTTGACGGAGCGAGGCTGGATGTTGACTATTACATCCCGCTGCTGCCTGGGCTATATACTGTTAGCCGCCAAGAGAGTAAGTCTTGCGACCTTCGTTTGTATCCGCAACAACTTAGGAATTTTAGCTAACTTTCTCTCTTGCAGCGACCTTGGCGGTGCCCGCAAATCTGCCCGTTGCGCCTGCCGGACAGACTCCTACGCAAGGGGAAAGGAGAAAAGAAATCGCAAAAAAGAGGAGGGAAGACGGAGACCCCGCCGCGGGTTATTCTTCTGATGGCAGCTTCGACATTGCGGGCTTCGGCGAGAAGCAGAAGGATCTGAGAGGCAACCCCATGATCCACTGGCATGAAAAGAAAAAATATGTCCGCCTATCAACGGCTCTTCCCTCTTGGAGGAGCCCGCGCCCGTCTCGCCATGCCCACGTCGCCCTGTCCGCTTTGTACGGGAAGCAGAACCTCCGCGATCTGCAAGGTGTGGCCCCGGATGACCTCCCCCTTCTCGCTGCGCAGGCCAGTGCGAACGCTGCCGTCACCAATCATTTCTTAGGCAGGCTTACGCGCGAGCTGCTTAGGGACAATGCGCGGCATAGGAAAGAAAGTGATTCGCTGAAAGAGAGGAATAAGCGGCTTGGTGCAAAAGTTAATCAATATAAAGAAGACAAGGCCGTAAGTGCTTAGTTAATCGCCATTAATCTTGCTTATCTTTCGCGGACTGATGTTTTGAAATCTTTTGCAGATCGCATATGAGGTAACCCACCCAGACTTTCAAAAGGCCATGTTTCCTTTTGTAAGAGAAAGCGTCGAGGTCGCGCTTGAGCGCGTTATCAGCGATGGGTACGCGAAGGCTGGGGTAGACTCTATTCCCTTCCTGAAGCTCTTCCCGGAGCTAAAGGATAAAGTTGCCGAGTTCGAGCAAGCTGACAAGGGAAAAGCGGTTGCCGAAGATGACGAGGAGGAGTCTGCTGACGAGGAAGTGGCCTCAAGCCAACAGCAAGGAGGTCAATCGGATCAGTCCGCTAACTCCAGCTCTGGTGAGAGTAGCTCGCGAACAGAACCCTCAGCCGCTTCTCACTCTGACGACAGCAGCAACAGTGACTCAGGCGGCTACTCGCCTATAGTGGATGTGGATGGGTCAAGCCCTGAGAAGCCCGCGGACAAGAAGCAGAGGATAGAATAGGGGGATATATATATTGTAATTTTTTGGTTTTCTTTAATGTAAGGGGGAGGGGCGGACTTTACGCGAGTCCGCCAGGACATGTAATTTTTGAATGAATATATATATAAAAAAGGATACTTTTGATATCTTCTGAGATTTTCTGCTTGTTGCTTGCTGATACTTTAGAGGTCGCTCTTATATCTTTGCTAGCTGAAATTTCACTGCCACAATCTTGTTATAATACGAACAGAATGTATTCCTTGGGAAAGAGACGAGTGATGCGGACTTGGATGAGTTCAGTTCTCAGTCCGCATTTCACAGAACTTTTGCCAGTTTTTGCGAGAACAAAGATAACGAAAAAACCATAATCTGCTAACCCAAACATCATGAATAAGCGAATTGGATGGACTAGGGTCATCATCCGCAGATATTCACGCTTGAATTTCTTCCAAGCACATTGTGCGCATCGAACAAATTCTGCGGACCAGGCGAATTAGAAAACCAATGTCCGCACTGCCTCAGTCAGCAACATCAGAAATGACCTGTAATTCATAATAAGCGGGTAGAAGCGACCAGAGCAGCATTGCTTTCCTCACAAGATTACGAATTAGCGAATCAACCATGGACCGGCGGACTGAGCGGATAAGGCAACTGGAGTCCGCACTTCATTAATGAAAAATATCAGAAATGACTTGTAATTCACAACCAAGCGGGTAGGTGCGGCCGGAGCGACATTGCTTTCCTCACAAGGTTATGAATTACAGAATCAACCATGGACCGGCGGACTGAGCGGATAAGGCAACTGGAGTCCGCACTTCATTAATGAAAAATATCAGAAATGACTTGTAATTCACAACCAAGCGGGTAGGTGCGGCCGGAGCGACATTGCTTTCCTCACAAGGTTATGAATTACAGAATCAACCCAGGTGACGGCGGACTGAGCGGACAAGGCAACTGGAGTCCGCACTTCATTAATAATGACGACCCCCGTGAAGAAGAAAGCCGTAGTCTGGAGGCTAAGCGGGTAGGTGCGGCCGGAGCGGCATTGCTTTCCTCACTGGACCTCGAGATCTGCAGACTCAATAACTCAATTTACTGCCCTCTTGCCTGGAGTACAGTCTAAGTCGATCTCTCGGGCAGGTACGGCCGGAGCGGCATTGCTTTCCTTTGAGATCGACAAGACTGTGGGTCTCCTGCAGGCACTACTTGAGGGTACCAAGGAGTGTTCGAGAGTCACAACCCTAAGAGGATCTGGGGGTAGGTGCAGCCGGAGCGGCATTGCTTTCCCCGTGCGATCATCTGGGTTGTAACAATATCCCTTGAGTGGCGTGGTAGAGCTGACCTCCACTCTGCTCCTCCATAATACAGAAGTGGGGTTAGGTACTAGCCGGGATCCGAAATCCAGTATCCTACCGCACTAGAGTTGGTAGGCTCCCACTACACGGTGCGAAATCTCCCCACAACACGTGGTCGTCGTGGTGTTATGCCGACACCAACGGTTCTAGGGGAGGTTTTTGCTGGACACGGCGATATCTCCTGGCGTCAAGCAACTGCCGGGAGTTGCTCGAGGAGGTAAGAAAGAAAAGGCATTCGAGGAAGTGTTAGTATGAGTATTTAGGCGAGTATCAATTTTGAGAGATTCGTATAACCATAAAATAGAGAGTTCAGAGAGAATCGTTTAGAATTACCCTTGCTCCATATATTTAACTGTCAACGCTTGAAACACAAGGATACTTGATAAAAGTGTTGGCAAGGAATTTTTATTAATAGTGAACCTCTTAAAGAGTTTACACCGGAAGAAAGGAAAAGAAGTTCAGGAAAAGAACCGCTTTAGGTCATCTCCGCTCCATGTGTGCGGCATGTCTTCACCTTCAAACGTTTGTAACCGATAGGCCCCATTTTGAAGTGCTTCCTTGATAATGAATGGTCCTGCCCAGCTAGGATTAAGCTTCCCAACTGAGCTGGCTCTTGCAGCAGCATCGACCTTTTTAAGAACCAGATCTCCCACTTGAAAGTGTTTGATCCTTACGTTCTTATCGAAGTAACGGGCCATTCTTCTTTTTACTTCCTCCTGCCTGATAGCAGCCTTGTCTCTGACCTCTTCGATATGCTCCAAACTGAACCTCATCTCCTCGCTGTTCAATTCAAGCCAATCCTCCGTGCCTTGCCTGGCAAGCAGTACCCTAGGCGACAGAACTTCAAACTCAACAGGAATCAGCCCTCGGACCCGTGAGAAAGCTTGAACGGGGTTTCTCCTGTTGCAGATGAAGGTGTTGTTCTCAGGGTCCAGAGGACTGAGGGAAGTTGATCAGCCCAACTGCCCTTGAGATTTCGAACCTTTTTCTTAAGCAGGTTGAGGATTCGCTTGTTAGCTGCTTCTACTTGACCATTGCTTCTGGGATGATGCACCGATGCGAAGCGCAGCTCTGTTCCGATCTGTCTGCAAAAGTCTATCATTTCCGCATTATTGAACTGTGGTCCATTATCGGTGATTATTGCCATAGGGATTCCATGTCGGCAGACTATCTCTCCCCAAATAAAATTCTTCACGACCTGGGTTGTTGTCTTTGCCAATGCTTTAGCCTCAATCCACTTACTGAAGTAGTCGATCATAACTATAATAAAACGCCGCTGCCCACTTGCCATGGGAAAAGGGCCAATGAGATCCATTCCCCAAACTGCAAAGGGCCAAGGGGTTGTAATCGACCTGAGAGATTGAGCTGCTTGATGCTGAAGAGGGGCGAATTTCTGGCATTGAACACATTTTCTCGCATAGGCCTCAGAGTCCTTCTTCATTGTAGGTCAGAAGTAACCTTGCCGCAGGATCCTTCTTTCTAATGTTCTTGCTCCCGAATGGCTTCCGCACTCGCCAGAATGCACTTCTCGGAGAATGGTGGGAACCTCACTTTCTGAAACACATCTTGCCATTGTGGATAAGAAGGTTTTCCTGTAGAGAATGTCGGATATCAGGTAATAATGTGCTGCCTTCAACCTGAATTTCTTCTTGTCTTTGACTGACTGATGTAGATTCCCGGTTGACAGGTAGAGAATGAGCGGATCCATCCAAGAGGGACACTGATCGATTTGCATTAGCCCTTCTTCCTCCACTGCTGGGCGAAAAAGTTCAGAAGTTGTCCCTCCTGACGAGAGCCCGTATTTTGCGAGAACGTCGGCCTCCTCATTCTCTGTTCTTGGAATGTGCTCAATAGTAAAACTTTTGAATCTGCCAACCTCAACCTTTACCAGCATAAGGTACCTTTTCAACACTGGCTCCCTGGTCTCGAAGTTGCCGAGAACTTGCGAAGCCATTACCAGTGAATCAGTCTTGATATGGACGTGATCAATTCCAAGCTCTCGTGCAAGCCTCAAGCCGGCTAATAAAGCTTCATATTCCGCCTGATTGTTAGTCACTGGAAAATAGAACTTGATGGCCTGCTCAAGTTTGACACCATTCGGGTTTATCAGAACTACTCCTGCACCCGAGGAGTTTCTACCAGAAGCTCCATCCACATAAATGGTCCAAGATAAAGGGGACCTTGCTGCTTGGTCCGAGCTGGATTCTGTCGTATCAATCATGAAATCTGCAAGCACCTGTGCCTTGATAGCTGTTCTGGGCATATAGGAAATTTCAAACTCACTCAGCTCGATTGCCCATTTAGCTAGCCTGCCTGAATGCTCTGGTTTTTCTAACACATTCTTCAAAGGTTGATCAGTAACTACCTGAATTGAATGAGCCTGGAAATACGGACGGAGTCTGCGGGCAGACATAACTAATGCTAAAGCTAGCTTCTCTAGGATGGGATACCTTGCCTCTGCATCCTTCAAGATGTGACTGACATAGTAAACAGGGAACTGCCTCCTGCTTTCTTCGCGAATCAGAACTGAACTAACTGCCTCGGGACCAACCCCTAGGTATAGGAATAACGCCTCCCCTGCTCGAGGGCTTTGGAGTAAAGGAGTCGAGGTTAGTTGCTTTTTTAATTGCTCAAAAGCCAAGGAGCACTCTTCTGTCCATTGAAACTTGGATGCTCCCCGAAGAGTCTTAAAGAATGGTGCACTTTTATCTCCAACTCGAGAGATGAACCTCCCGAGTCCTGCCAACCTCCCCCCTAACTGCTGAACCTCTTTGGGTGAACGGGGAGGGGTCATACCAAGGATGGCTTTAACCTTATCAGGATTGGGGGCAAGACCCTCGGGAGTAAGGAGATGGCCGAGAAATTTCCCTTTACTTGCCCCAAAGATGCACTTTAACGGGTTAAGCTTTATTTTGCGCCTTCGTAGAGTAGAAAAGGTCTCTACAAGATCTACCAGGTGCTGCGGAAGAGACCTACTCTTAATCAGAAGGTCATCCACATACACCTCGAGGTTTCTACTTTTTTGTTCTTTAAACACTTGGTCCATCATGCGTTGATAGGTTGCGCCAGCATTTTTAAGCCCAAAGGGCATCACAAGATAACAATAGCAACCGTCATTAGTGATGAACGATGTGCAAGGGATATCAGGTTTATGCATTCTTATTTGGTGATAACCAGAGAATGCGTCTAAAAAACTCATAAACGGATACCCTACCGCAGAATCAACTAATAAATCTATTCGAGGCAAGGGGTAGAAATCTTTCGGGCATGCTTTATTCAAACGGGTGAAATCTACACACATACGCCACTTTCCCCCAGGTTTCTTAACCATTACAACATTTGAGACCCACTCGGGATACTGAATCTCTTGAATGAAGCGCGCTTTGAGGAGTTTAGCAACCTCCTCTCTGATGGGCTCTGCTAGCTTGACAGCTACATCCCTCTTTTTCTGCTGGACGGGCTTGGCGGCTGGATCGACATTGAGATGATGGCAAGCCACGTCGGGATCCACCCCTGGCATGTCCTCCGCTGACCAAGCGAAGACATCCAGATTCTCCAATAGGCAAGATATCAACTCCGCCTTTTGATCTTCTGGCAATTCGGAGTTGATGGAGAGCTTTCTTCCTTCTCCCTCTGCGATCGGGATTTCTTGCGTCACCTGGGCAGGTTCCAGGTGAGCGCCTTCTCTATTCTCAGCATCTTCTGAAGGAGTGGCTTCTGCTGCTGCTGGAAAAGCTGGGGGGGAAACCTCAGTCATGTTGACTGTTCGGAGGTAACACTCTCGAGCCTGCCTTGGGTCGCTCCTGACCCTACACTGGCGGCCATCCTTGCAGAACTTGAGGGCTAGATGGTATGTTGAAATGATGGCGCGATATTTGTTTAGCAACGGTCTTCCAAAGATGGCATGATAGCTGCTCGGAGCATCTACCACTATGAACTGGATTTCTTTGGTCACCCCTCCGAGCGTCACCGTGAGTGTGACACTTCCTTCAACTTCCTTCCTTTCTCCTGAGAAGCCATAGAGTGGCCCCTCGGTGGAAAGCAGAGTCTTTCTAGTTCTCAGGGCTTCGAAAGTAGACTTAAAGAGGAGATTCACGGAGCTGTCGGTGTCGATGAGAATTCTATCGACCGTGAAGTTTCCGATGGCTGCCTGGACCACGATGGCATCATCGAAGGGGTTGGCGGTGGCAGGAAGGTCCGCAGAGTCAAAGATGACGACTTCAGAAGGTGGGGCAGAAGAAGTAGAAGCAACCTCAGTTCGCGAAAGCCTTGACAAAGAGGACTTCCGGGTAGATTCAGCCCCTGCTCCGCCATGGATGAAAAAGAGTCTTCCCAAGGCCCCCTCGTCCACAACATCAATACACTCATTCTGGATGTTAATGAGCCCCAGATGGCCCTCATCCCTTATCTCTATGCACTCCTGGTGAACTTCAGCCACCTCCTTGCCCTTGGAGGTGGAAGGCCTTGAAGAATCATTCTTCCTGCCCAGGTCCTCGAGCTTACCCTCGGTGAGCAACCTCTCAACTAGCTTCTGAAGAGCCTTGCAGTCTTTAGTCAGATGACCTTTCTCCTTGTGAAAATTACAGAACTGAGAGTTGTCTCTGGGCTTCCAATCTCTCTGAGGCCCTTGCCTCTTTTCTTCAACTTTCTTCTGGATTACTTGGGCAACCTCTTCAAAGTCGATGCCTAGATCTGCAAGCTCTTCCATAGGGCTGCTCCCGTGAGGATTTGAAGCTGGCTGGGTTCTCTGAAGAATGGGGAGCGCTTGAAGGGGAACGGCGGGAGCGGCGGCCAACGGCAGTCTCTGATCATGAAACTGTTGATGGCTAAGGAACGGTTTCTTATGGCGGAGGTTGCGGCCCCTCTGAGGTGGAGGGTGGAAATCAGGCCGGGGAGGCTTACTGTGGTACTGATTGTTGGAAGAGGAGTGAGGGACATCCCTTCCTCCAGCTTTAGCTGTCAGGGATGAGATATAGGTAGGATTGGCATTTTCCCCCTCAATAAAGCGATTGGCTATCGCGATGAGCTCCTGATAGGTTGACGGTGCTTTTGTTGTCACTTTGAATTTCAACGGGCCCTCCCGGAGGCCGATCAATCGGGGTTCACATTCCTTACCCCTTGAATTTCTTTCTGGAACCGATCAACGAATCTTGCCACCGATTCATTGTCTCTTTGCCTAATATCAAAAAGGGCTGGCGGCCCATCCTTTCTCTTCTTAGAGGTCGCGAACCTCAGGAGCAACTCGCTACGAAGCTCAGCGAAGGAGGAAATGGTGCCTGGAGGCAACTCATAAAACCATTCTCTTGCTTGTCCTTCAAGAGTGGTCACCAGAAGTTTACATTTCAGGGCGTCGGAGAGGCTTCTCAATGCTACTGCCCCTTCGAATGCCTGCAAGTGGGAGATTGGATCAGTCTCCCCTGAATAAAAAGGGAGACGAGGCTCTCTGAAATTGCTCGGCGCTGACTCCCATCGGATTCGATCGATGAAGGGAGAGGGAGTTTCAGAATCAGTAGAAGGGCGGACTGGAGGGTGAAACTCTGCGAGTTCTGCGGACTGCCGATCGACAAAGTCTAGTCGGCGAGCAGGGGTCCCTCGGGCTGCCTCCCTGAAGAAATCCATCAGGGGGGCGAACTGAGCCGCCTGAGGTCGCGGGGGAGCTGCGGACTGAGCTTGGTGGAGAGGCGGAGGCGCAGCCGCAGGCGACTGCTGAAGAGGGGTGCGACGAGCCGGGGTCCGGCGGACTGGAGTCTGGCGGACAGGTGTCTCAGCAACTTCTTCAGCAACCTGGGGAGCAAGTCGCTGAGTCAATGCTAACAAAGCTTGGCTAATCGTATCGAGCCGCTGGTCAGTCTCTCTTCGAGATACTTCGGCTTCCCAGCGGGACTGCTCCAACGCCTCCCACAGCGAATCATCGGGGGAGCTGGAGCGGTCGGAGCGGCGACCTCGGCGGTCTGACATTTCTATCCGCGGTTTCAAAAAACTGCTCGAATTTGAAGGCCGCGTGTTAACTGTTGATGCTCGAAAAGCGACGGACTCGGGCACCACCAGCTAACCGTTCGAGCACTTGGGGAAGAGAAAGGAAAAACAAACTGCGAGCAGCAATCTACTTGGCGGACTAGAAAAGGAAACGGAAAAGCAACAGAGCCGTAGAGCACGGCAACACCAGACTTCGCCCGTCGCGGCCTAAATGCCACTCCTGCGACGGGCTTGCTTTTTATTACCAAGATGCGGTTACAAGAAAAGAAAAAGAAAGCAATGGGGAAAGCAAGCCGGAGGTCGCATAGCCAGAGATTCGAGTCCGCAGCCTTTAACAAGTGGGCTCCTGGGCTCGAGTCAGCGTGCTTTGAGTGCACCACTTCCCCCTATTTATAGGCTGGGGGCCTGCCCAAGCGGGCAGGGCTAAAATAACCGGCTGCCCGGGGTACAAAAGAGCCGGGCAGCGGTGACGGGAAACAAAAAAGAGAAGGAACAAGCAGTTCGCGCGGGACAGGCGGACTGAGCCAGCGAGCTGGAGACCTCCCTTGGTCGTACTGAGCGCGTGACTTTTAGACTAGCCGCGACCTGAGCGACCTGGGCGGCCTGACTCGGAGCCTGCCGGTCTGAGCCTGACTCGCCGATCTAGCAGAGCTGGGAACTGAGGGCGACCTGAGCGGACGGATTTCTGGAGTCCGCCTAGGTGACGGACCATGCCCACTGGCGAGCTGGGCGAACTGAGTACTTAAGCTCAGCGAGGGAAGGGCAAGATGCTTAGCTGGAAATGTTGCGGATTCTGGGGTTAACATACTAAACCCAGGCAAGGGGAGAAGCTAAATGAAGAAGCAGCTCCAGTAGCAGTAGAAACAGCAATAATAACAACATCAACAGCAACAACAACAACAACAACAATAGTAGATTTTGTTGATACTAATATACCAGAAGCAGATGCAGTTGAATCCTTGGTTATTCTTTCTGAAGACTAATCCATTTCTCCAGGAGTTGAACTGAAGTCAGTTCTAGATTCTTTTGACCTCCTATATAGAAACATTCTTTTATTTGTTTCTCCCAAGTATTGCACAGATATTATTTGCCATACAACTCCAGTTAGTACAGACACTCTTCTCGCCATTCAGGCATGTTTTGCTACTAACATGGTTGTGGAACCTACTGGCCCAACCTATGTAATGGATGATAGTCCAATACCAAGTTTAGATAGTTTAATTGCACAGGATGTTGCACTAGAGATTGAATAGATACAAAATGATCCTGAGCTGAATAATTTTCTTCTGACTGATAAAGACTTAGAAGATTCTTAGTTGATTACAGAGATTATTATTCCTCCTGTAGTTGTTCTACCTCTAGCTCCTCCTCAAGCAGATAAACAGATTTCAAAGCAAACATTAGAAGAAATAGATGATTTATATGATAATCCTCCTAGATCATCTGATGATGATGAGGATTCAGAAGATGATTCTGATTCTGATACTTCCAATAGATCTAAATCAAAGAAGAGGAAAGCTCAATCTAGATAATTATGTTCCATATTATATTCTACATAACATTCCTCTTACTCCAACAACTCCTCATTGGATGAGACTGTATAGGAATCAGGCTAAAGCATAGAAGAAGAAAAAGAGGTCTAGATCTTCTCCAGTGAAGAAATTCAGATAAGATCCACCTCCTCCTGCTAAGGGAGCTTCACGAAATCAAACATGGTCTACCTCCAGTGCTTCTCAACCTCCCAAGCTAGCTCATTATTAGTATTGAAGACAATCTTATTTACCAGCTCCTTCTTAGTCAAAGCAATCTTCCAGACTAGCTCAAAGACAATCTTCCATTCTTGCTGGAAAATACAGTGAATGTAGACCACCAAATTCCTATTATACTAAAAAATCTATAAAGAATTATCCTTCAACAAATTATCAGCAACAATCTGTTATTTTCAGAATGCCTCAAAGGACTGCTCAGTGTTAACCCCAGAATCCGCAACATTTCCAGCTAGGCATCTTGCCCTTCCCTCGCTGAACTTAAGTACTCAGTTCGCCCAGCTCGCCAGTGGGCATGGTCCGTCACCTAGGCGGACTCCAGAAATCCGTCCGCTCAGGTCGCCCTCAGTTCCCAGCTCTGCTAGATCGGCGAGTCAGGCTCAGACCGGCAGGCTCCGAGTCAGGCCGCCCAGGTCGCTCAGGTCGCGGCTAGTCTAAAAGTCACGCGCTCAGTGCGACCAAGGGAGGTCTCCAGCTCGCTGGCCCAGTCCGCCTGTCCCGCGCGGACTGCTTGTTCCTTCTCTTTTTTGTTTCCCGTCACCGCTGCCCGGCTCTTTTGTACCCCGGGCAGCCGGTTATTTTAGCCCTGCCCGCTTGGGCAGGCCCCCAGCCTATAAATAGGGGGAAGTGGTGCACTCAAAGCACGCTGACTCGAGCCCAGGAGCCCACTTGTTAAAGGCTGCGGACTCAAATCTCTGGCTTCGCGACCACCGGCTTGCTTTCCCCATTGCTTTCTTTTTCCTTTCTTGTAACCGCATCTTGGCAATAAAAAGCAAGCCCGTCGCAGGAGTGGCATTTAGGCCGCGACGGGCGAAGTCTGGTGTTGCCGTGCTCTACGGCTCTGTTGCTTTTCCGTTCCTTTTCTAGTCCGCCAAGTAGATTGCTGCTCGCAGTTTGTTTTTCCTTTCTCTTCCCCAAGTGCTCGAACGGTTAGCTGGTGGTACCCGAGTCCGTCGCTTTTCGAGCATCAACAGTTAACACGCGACCTTCAGATTCGAGCAGTTTTTTGAAACCGCGGATAGAAATGTCAGACCGCCGAGGTCGCCGCTCCGACCGCTCCAGCTCCCCCGATGATTCGCTGTGGGAGGCGTTCGAGCAGTCCCGCTGGGAAGCCGAAGTGTCTCGAAGAGAGACTGACCAGCGGCTCGATACGATCAGCCAAGCCCTGTTAGCATTGACTCAGCGACTTGCTCCCCAGGTTGCTGAAGAAGTTGCTGAGACACCTGTCCGCCAGACTCCAGTCCGCCGGACCCCGGCTCGTCGCACCCCTCTTCAGCAGTCGCCTGCGACTGCGCCTCCGCCTCTCCACCAAGCTCAGTCCGCAGCTCCGCCCGCGACCTCAGGCGGCTCAGTTCGCCCCCCTGATGGATTTCTTCAGGGAGGCAGCCCGAGGGACCCCTGCTCGCCGACTAGACTTTGTCGATCGGCAGTCCGCAGAACTCGCAGAGTTTCATCCTCCAGTCCGCCCTTCTACTGATTCAGAAACTCCCTCTCCCTTCATCGATCGAATCCGATGGGAGTCAGCGCCAAGCAATTTCAGAGAGCCTCGTCTCCCTTTTTATTCAGGGGAGACTGATCCGATCTCCCACCTGCATGCATTCGAAGGGGCAGTAGCATTGAGAAGCCTCTCCGATGCCCTGAAATGTAAACTTCTGGTAACCACTCTTGATGGTCAAGCAAGAGAATGGTTTTATGAGTTGCCTCCAGGCACCATTTCCTCCTTCGCTGAGCTTCGCAGCGAGCTGCTCCTGAGGTTCGCAACCTCTAAGAAGAGAAAGGATGGGCCGGCAGCCCTTTTTGATATTAGGCAAAGAGACAATGAATCGGTGGCAAGATTCGTTGATCGGTTCCAGAAAGAAATTCAAGGGGTAAGGAATGTGAACCCCGATTATTATAAAGTTGCCCTGATTCACGGCCTCCGGGAGGGCCCGTTGAAATTCAAAGTGACAACAAAGGCACCGTCAACCTATCAGGAGCTCATCGCGATAGCCAATCGCTTTATTGAGGGGGAAAATGCCAATCCTACCTATATCTCATCCCTGACAGCTAAAGCTGGAGGAAGGGATGTCCCTCACTCCTCTTCCAACAATCAGTACCACAGTAAGCCTCCCCGGCCTGATTTCCACCCTCCACCTCAGAGGGGGCGCAACCTCCGCCATAAGAAACCTTTCCTTAGCCATCAACAGTTTCATGATCAGAGACTGCCGTTGGCCGCCGCTCCCGCCGTTCCCCTTCAAGCGCTCCCCATTCTTCAGAGAACCCAGCCAGCTTCAAATCCTCACGGGAGCAGCCCTATGGAAGAGCTTGCAGATCTAGGCATCGACTTTGAAGAGGTTGCCCAAGTAATCCAGAAGAAAGTTGAAGAAAAGAGGCAAGGGCCTCAAAGAGACTGGAAGCCCAGAGATAACTCTCAGTTCTGTAATTTTCACAAGGAGAAAGGTCATCTGACTAAAGACTGCAAGGCTCTTCAGAAGCTAGTTGAGAGGTTGCTCGCCGAGGGTAAGCTCGAGGACCTGGGCAGGAAGAATGATTCTTCAAGGCCTTCCACCTCCAAGGGCAAGGAGGTGGCTAAAGTTCACCAGGAGTGCATAGAGATAAGGGATGAGGGCCATCTGGGGCTCATTGACATCCAAAATGAGTGTATTGATGTTGTGGACGAGGGGGCCTTGGGAAGACTCTTTTTCATCCATGGCGGAGCAGGGGCTGAATCTACCCGGAAGTCCTCTTTGTCAAGGCTTTCGCGAACTGAGGTTGCTTCTACTTCTTCTGCCCCACCTTCTGAAGTCGTCACCTTTGGCTCTGCGAACCTTCCTGCAACCGCCAACCCCTTCGATGTTGCCATCGTGGTCCAGGCAGCCATCGGAAACTTCACGGTCGATAGAATTCTCATCGACACCGGCAGCTCCGTGAATCTCCTCTTTAAGTCCACTTTCGAAGCCCTGAGGACTGGAAAGACTCTGCTTTCCACCGAAGGGCCACTCTATGGCTTCTCAGGAGAAAGGAAGGAAGTTGAAGGAAGTGTCACACTCACGGTGACGCTCGGAGGGGTGACCAAAGAAATACAGTTCATAGTGGTAGATGCTCCGAGCAGCTATCATGCCATCTTTGGAAGACCGTTGCTAAACAAATATCGCGCCATTATTTCAACATACCATCTAGCCATCAAGTTCTGCAAGGATGGCCGCCAGTGTAGGGTCAGGAGCGACCCGAGGCAGGCTCGAGAGTGTTACCTCCGAACAGTCAACATGACTGAGGTTTCCCCCCCAGCTTTTCCAGCAGCAGCAGAAGCCACTCCTTCAGAAGATGCTGAGAATAGAGAAGGCGCTCACCTGGAACCTGCCCAGGTGATGCAAGAAGTCCCCATCGCAGAAGGAGAAGGAAGAAAGCTCTCCATCAACTCCGAATTGCCAGAAGATCAAAAGGCGGAGTTGATATCTTGCCTATTGGAGAATCTGGATGTCTTCGCTTGGTCAGCGGAGGACATGCCAGGGGTGGATCCCGACGTGGCTTGCCATCATCTCAATGTCGATCCAGCCGCCAAGCCCGTCCAGCAGAAAAAGAGGGATGTAGCTGTCAAGCTAGCAGAGCCCATCAGAGAGGAGGTTGCTAAACTCCTCAAAGCGCGCTTCATTCAAGAGATTCAGTATCCCGAGTGGGTCTCCAATGTTGTAATGGTTAAGAAACCCGGGGGAAAGTGGCGTATGTGTGTAGATTTCACCCGTTTGAATAAAGCGTGCCCGAAAGATTTCTACCCCTTGCCTCGGATAGATTTATTAGTTGATTCTGCGGTAGGGTATCCGTTTATGAGTTTTTTAGACGCATTCTCTGGTTATCACCAAATAAGAATGCATAAACCTGATATCCCTTGCACATCGTTCATCACTAATGACGGTTGCTATTGTTATCTTGTGATGCCCTTTGGGCTTAAAAATGCTGGCGCAACCTATCAACGCATGATGGACCAAGTGTTTAAAGAACAAAAAAGTAGAAACCTCGAGGTGTATGTGGATGACCTTCTGATTAAGAGTAGGTCTCTTCCGCAGCACCTGGTAGATCTTGTAGAGACCTTTTCTACTCTACGAAGGCGCAAAATAAAGCTTAACCCGTTAAAATGCGTCTTTGGGGCAAGTAAAGGGAAATTTCTCGGCCATCTCCTTACTCCCGAGGGTCTAGCCCCCAATCCTGATAAGGTTAAAGCCATCCTTGGTATGACCCCTCCCCGTTCACCCAAAGAGGTTCAGCAGTTAGGGGGGAGGTTGGCAGGACTCGGGAGGTTCATCTCTCGAGTTGGAGATAAAAGTGCACCATTCTTTAAGACTCTTCGGGGAGCGTCCAAGTTTCAATGGACAGAAGAGTGTTCCTTGGCTTTTGAGCAATTAAAAAAGCAACTAACCTCGACTCCTTTACTCCAAAGCCCTCGAGCAGGGGAGGCGTTATTCCTATACCTAGGGGTTGGTCCCGAGGCAGTTAGTTCAGTTCTGATTCGCGAAGAAAGCAGGAGGCAGTTCCCTGTTTACTATGTCAGTCACATCCTGAAGGATGCAGAGGCAAGGTATCCCATCCTAGAGAAGCTAGCTTTAGCATTAGTTATGTCTGCCCGCAGACTCCGTCCGTATTTCCAGGCTCATTCAATTCAGGTAGTTACTGATCAACCTTTGAAGAATGTGTTAGAAAAACCAGAGCATTCAGGCAGGCTAGCTAAATGGGCAATCGAGCTGAGCGAGTTTGAAATTTCCTATGTGCCCAGAACAGCTATCAAGGCACAGGTGCTTGCAGATTTCATGATTGATACGACAGAATCCAGCTCGGACCAAGCAGCAAGGTCCCCTTTATCTTGGACCATTTATGTGGATGGAGCTTCTGGTAGAAACTCCTCGGGTGCAGGAGTAGTTCTGATAAACCCGAATGGTGTCAAACTTGAGCAGGCCATCAAGTTCTATTTTCCAGTAACTAACAATCAGGCGGAATATGAAGCTTTATTAGCCGGCTTGAGGCTTGCACGAGAGCTTGGAATTGATCACGTCCATATCAAGACTGATTCACTGGTAATGGCTTCACAAGTTCTTGGCAACTTCGAGACCAGGGAGCCAGTGTTGAAAAGGTATCTTATGCTGGTAAAGGTTGAGGTTGGCAGATTCAAAAGTTTTACTATTGAGCACATTCCAAGAACAGAGAATGAGGAGGCCGACGTTCTCGCAAAGTACGGGCTCTCGTCAGGAGGGACAACTTCTGAACTTTTCCGCCCAGCGGTGGAGGAAGAAGGGCTAATGCAAATCGATCAGTGTCCCTCTTGGATGGATCCGCTCATTCTCTACCTGTCAACCGGGAATCTACATCAGTCAGTCAAAGATAAGAAGAAATTCAGGTTGAAGGCAGCACACTATTACTTGATATCCGACATTCTCTACAGGAAAACCTTCTTATCCACAATGGCAAGATGTGTTTCAGAAAGTGAGGTTCCCACCATTCTCCGAGAAGTGCATTCTGGCGAGTGCGGAAGTCATTCGGGAGCAAGAACATTAGAAAGAAGGATCCTGCGGCAAGGTTACTTCTGGCCTACAATGAAGAAGGACTCTGAGGCCTATGCGAGAAAATGTGTTCAATGCCAGAAATTCGCCCCTCTTCAGCATCAAGCAGCTCAATCTCTCAGGTCGATTACAACCCCTTGGCCCTTTGCTGTTTGGGGAATGGATCTCATTGGTCCTTTTCCCATGGCAAGTGGGCAGCGACGTTTTATTATAGTTATGATCGACTACTTCAGTAAGTGGATTGAGGCTAAAGCATTGGCAAAGACAACAACCCAGGTCGTGAGGAATTTTATTTGGGGAGAGATAGTCTGCCGACATGGAATCCCTATGGCAATAATCACCGATAATGGACCACAGCTCAATAATGCGGAAATGATAGACTTTTGCAGACAGATCGGAACAGAGCTGCGCTTCGCATCGGTGCATCATCCCAGAAGCAATGGTCAAGTAGAAGCAGCTAATAAGCGAATCCTCAACCTGCTTAAGAAAAAGGTTCAAAATCTCAAAGGCAGTTGGGCTGATCAACTTCCCTCAGTCCTCTGGACCCTGAGAACAACACCTTCATCTGCAACAGGAGAAACCCCGTTCAAGCTTTCTCACGGGTCCGAGGCATTGATTCCTGTTGAGTTTGAAGTTCTGTCGCCTAGGGTACTGCTTGCCAGGCAGGGCACGGAGGATTGGCTTGAGTTGAACAGCGAGGAGATGAGGTTCAGTTTGGAGCATATCGAAGAGGTCAGAGACAAGGCTGCTATCAGGCAGGAGGAAGTAAAAAGAAGAATGGCCCGTTACTTCGATAAGAACGTAAGGATCAAACACTTTCAAGTGGGAGATCTGGTTCTTAAAAAGGTCGATGCTGCTGCAAGAGCCAGCTCAGTTGGGAAGCTTAATCCTAGCTGGGCAGGACCATTCATTATCAAGGAAGCACTTCAAAATGGGGCCTACCGGTTACAAACGTTTGAAGGTGAAGACATGCCGCACACATGGAGCGGAGATGACCTAAAACGGTTCTTTTCCTGAACTTCTTTTCCTTTCTTCCGGTGTAAACTCTTTAAGAGGTTCACTATTAATAAAAATTCCTTGCCAACACTTTTATCAAGTATCTTTGTGTTTCAAGCGTTGACAGTTAGATATATGGAGCAAGGGTAACTCTAAACGATTCTCTCTGAACTCTCTATTTTATGGTTATACGAATCTCTCAAAATTGATACTCGCCTAAATACTCATACTAACACTTCTTCGAATGCCTCTTCTTTCTTACCTCCTCGAGCAACTCCCGGCAGTTGCTTGATGCCAGGAGATATCGCCGTGTCCAGCAAAAACCTCCCCTAGAACCGTTGGTGTCAGCATAACACCACGACGACCACGTGTTGCGGGGAGATTTCGCACCGTGTAGTGGGAGCCTACCAACTCTAGTGCGGTAGGATACTGGATTTCGGATCCCGGCTAGTACCTAACCCCACTTCTGCATTATGGAGGAGCGAAGTGGAGGTCAGCTCTACCACGCCACTTAAGGGATATTGTTACAACCCGGATGATCGCACGGGGAAAGCAATGCCGCTCCGGCCGCACCTGCCCCCAGATCACCTTAGGGTTGCGACTCTCGAACACTCCTTGGTACCCTCAAGCAGTGCCTGCAGAAGACCCACAGTCTTGTCGATCTCAAAGGAAAGCAATGCCGCTCCGGCCGTACCTGCCCGAGAGATCGACTTAGACTGTACTTCAGGCAAGAGGGCAGTAATTAAGTTATTGAGTCTGCAGACTCCGAAGTCCAGTGGGGAAAGCAATGCCGCTCCGGCCGCACCTACCCACTTGGCCTCCGGACTGCGGCTTTCTTCTTCACAGGGGTTGTCATTATTAATGAAGCGCGGACTCCAGCTGCATTATCCGCTCAGTCCGCCATCACCTGGGTTGATTCTGTAATTCATAACCTTGTGAGGAAAGCAATGTCGCTCCGGCCGCACCTACCCGCTTGGTTGTGAATTACAAGTCATTTCTGATATTGTTCATTAATGAAGTGCGGACTCCAGTTGCCTTATCCGCTCAGTCCGCCGTTCCATGATTCGATAATTCATAATCTTGTGAGGAAAGCAACGCTGCTCCGGCGCTTCTATCCGCTTATTATGAATTACAGGTCACTTCTGATGTTGCTGACTGAGGCAGTGCGGACATTGGTTTTTTAATTCGCCTGGTCCGCAGAATTTGTTCGATGCGCACCATGTGCTTGGAAGAAATTCAAGCGCGAATATATGCGGATGGTAACCCTAGTCCATCCAGTTCGCTTATTCATGATCGGGTTAGCAGATTATGGTTTTTTCGTTATCTCTGTTCTCGCAAAAACTGGCAAAAGTTCTGTGAAATGCGGACTGAGAACTGAACTCATCCAAGTCCGCATCACTCGTCTCTTTCCCAAGGAATAAATTCTGTTCATATTATAACAAGATTGTGGTAGTGAAATTTCAGCTAGCAAAGATATAAGTGCGACCTCTAAAGTGTATCAGCAAGAAACAAGCAGAAAATCTCAGAAGATATCAAAAATATCCTTTTTTATATATATTCATTCAAAAATTACATGTCCTGGCGGACTCGCGTAAAGTCCGCCCCTCCCCCTTACATTAAAGAAAACCAAAAAATTACAATATATATCCCTATTCTATCCTCTGCTTCTTGTCCGCAGGCTTCTCAGGGCTTGACCCATCCACATCCACTATAGGCGAGTAGCCGCCTGAGTCACTATTGCTGCTGTCGTCAGAGTGAGAAGCGGCTGAGGGTTCTGTTCGCGAGCTACTCTCACCAGAGCTGGAGTTAGCGGACTGATCCGATTGACCTCCTTGCTGTTGGCTTGAGGCCACTTCCTCGTCAGCAGACTCCTCCTCGTCATCTTAGGCAACCGCTTTTCCCTTATCAGCTTGCTCGAACTCGGCAACTTTATCCTTTAGCTCCGGGAAGAGCTTCAGGAAGGGAATAGAGTCTACCCCAGCCTTCGCGTACCCATCGCTGATAACGCGCTCGAGCGCGACCTCGACGCTTTCTCTTACAAAAGGAAACATGGCCTTTTGAAAGTCTGGGTTGGTTACCTCATATGCGATCTGCAAAAGATTTCAAAACATCAGTCCGCGAAAGATAAGCAAGATTAATGGCGATTAACTAAGCACTTACGGCCTTGTCTTCTTTATATTGATTAACTTTTGCACCAAGTCGCTTATTCCTGTCTTTCAGCGAATCGCTTTCTTTCCTATGCCGCGCATTGTCCCTAAGCAGCTCGCGCGTAAGCCTGCCTAAGAAATGATTGGTGACGGCAGCGTTCGCACTGGCCTGCGCAGCGAGAAGGGGGAGGTCATCAGGGGCCACACCTTGCAGATCGCGGAGGTTTTGCTTCCCGTACAAAGCAGACAGGGCGACGTGGGCATGGCGAGACGGGCGCGGGCTCCTCCAAGAGGGAAGAGCCGTTGATAGGCGGACATACTTTTTCTTCTCATGCCAGTGGATCATGGGGTTGCCCCTCAGATCCTTCTGCTTCTCGCCGAAACCCGCAATGTCGAAGCTGCCATCTGAAGAATAACCCGCGGCGGGGTCTCCGTCTTCCCTCCTCTTTTTTGCGATTTCTTTTCTCCTTTCCCCTTGCGTAGGAGTCTGTCCGGCAGGCGCAACGGGCAGATTTGCGGGCACCGCCAAGGTCGCTGCAAGAGAGAAAGTTAGCTAAAATTCCTAAGTTGTTGCGGATACAAACGAAGGTCGCAAGACTTACTCTCATGGCGGCTAACAGTATATAGCCCAGGCAGCAGCGGGATGTAATAGTCAACATCCAGCCTCGCTCCGTCAAGGAACTTGACGATGGCGGTCTCGGCATCGTTCAGCCGCACGCTCTTGAAGTCAGCGTCTACGCGCAGCTGCGGACTGGTATGAAGGAACCCCAGGTCGCCTTCAAAGATGAGATACCTAGAGGTCCAGTTGTGGATCTTATTCGGCAAGCCCACAACTTTCATTCCCCTACAGTAGAAGTAGATGATGCCTTTGTACTCAGGGTCTCCCGTCGGGGTAATAGAGCGAACAGAGAAAATCTTCCTGAAAACCTTCAAGGAAAATTCAATCCTCTCAGCCCGCAGGTAAGCAATGAAACTGCAGATCGCAACCATACTGTTCGGGGCGAGCTGGCCCGGAACCACCCCATAATGCTCGAAGATCTCCGCGACCTCCCAGAGCAGGGGAAATTTGAACCCGCAGTCAAAATGATCTATTGGAATTGCGAGCTGGGTAGCGGTTGAAAAATTCAGTCGTTCGTGGTGCTCGGGGAGCCGCGCGAGCACGGGCGAGTCCGCCATATGAACTCCCAAGAATGCCTCCAGGTCGGCTTCGGTTAGTCTACTCCTTTTATGATCAGCAGCGTGGAAGGCGGCTGCGGCTTCAGTGCGTGCGGATACCATGTTTTCAGACCGCAAGTCTTCAGCTCCCACTGCTTTCTACACAAACAAAGAATGACAACCCTATTTATATAAAAATCGTCTGACATGACAGCCGTCAATCCGCTCAGATCGGAAAGCCAGTCCGCTCAGATCGCCTCTTCCCTGTTTTCCCTGCAATATCAGATATTTCAAGGCTTTGCGGATTCAAAGCCAGTCCGCTCAGCTCGCCTCTTCCCTGTTTTCCCTGCAATATCAGATATTTCAAGGCTTTGCGGATTCAAAGCCAGTCCGCTCAGCTCGCCTCTTCCCTATTTTCCCTGCAATATCAGATATTTCAAGGCTTTGCGGATTCAAAGCTAGTCCGCTCAGCTCGCCTCTTCCCTGTTCTCCCTGCAAGCAATTGCGAATTCACGGGAAGCCCACATGGATCGCAATTTTCTAGTAAACAAGATAAGCGGGCATAAAGCACCAGTCCGTATAACTTACATTTCACAACAGGATTATCCGAAAAGATAATAGTATGCGACAAGCAGAGTAATATCACAACACAGATACAATCACACAACGAAGAGTTTCAGCAACAATATTATACAGCAGCTTAAAAAATAATAGAAAGCAAATGTTTAGGCCTTAGCGCCTTCCGCGGTCTCTCTGAGCAGGTCGCACCTCCTCCTCCATTCCAACATGTGCAGCCAGGTCACTTCCTCGCAGGATCTCGCAGTAGAGTTGGGAAACCAGATGGTGCATGTTATTAAAGGTGCGGTGCATATGAGCCATGTCTTTGGCTACCCGCGGAAATGGAATCATTTGAACTGCCAGGGTTGGATCTGCGACCACCGCGGGCTGCCCGCTTGCCGCAGGGGCCGATCCCTCCCCCACAGCAGGCTGAGGCGCTTGCGATCTCACCCCAGCGGCTTCGCTTACTTGCTTCTTTCCTTCTCTCGCCAAAGCCAAATATTTGCTCCTATAATGGCGGACATCTCCGCTCAGACGATTTTTCTCCTTGTTCGCACCTTCCAGTGCGGCTGAAAGGCTGGCGATCTCGCTTTCCAGGATTTTTTCCCGCGCTTTGCTTTTCTTTAGTGCAGTTCGAAGCTCGCATAACTCTTCCTCATTATTCTTCGCTAACAGTACGCTGTCTTCTTTAGCAGGCAGCTCCTCCTGTGCGAATTCATCAGCAGTCCGCGCCGCGGCCTCCGTCACATTTGGTGGCGTAGGCACGATCTCGCCGACCTTGACAGAATCGGGCGTGGACTTCTGAACTGCAACAAAGAAAGTAAAGACGCCTCAGTATCCAGGCCGCAATAGCTCCAGAAGAAAAAAGAGAAAAGGGAAAAGGTTTTTATCCACTTTTGGTTATCTTCGCGGCGATCTGACGACTATCAAGGATAGGTCGCCTCACGCACTCCGGATCAAAAGCCTCTAGGCGACGCCTCCATTCACGGCGGACTAGTGCTCTTGTCTCGGCCAGCGATCTGCTCGAAGTAACTATGTCTTCAGTTTCTGTAAGGATCTTGACTGGCCGCGACTTTCGTGGAGGGGATTTGTACAACCAAGAGTTCTGAAACCGCTTGTTCGCCGGCTGCAACTTACCAGATCGCATCAGCTCGGCAGCAATCTGAAGATCCTCAGTCCGCTTATCCACCACGAGCTTCTCCGAGGCCGCTTCAACCTTCGCCTTCATTATTGCGAGTTGATCCTCGTTTTTCTTCCTCTCTTCAGCTGGAAAAAAAGAAGAAGGGTCGTCAAGATTTTCTCCTCCAGTTGCGGTATCAGGCTGCAGCACCTCCAGTAGAGAGCGATTTATACTCGCAAGCTGATCATTATCTATAGAGTCGAGTATCTCAGTGGTTGATAAGCTGAGCGTGGAAGGGGGATCACCTTCTGCGAGCAGAGGATCGGGGGTGACGAGATCATCTTGGACTTCTTTTTCTCGCGGCCTATGCTGCAAGCTCGCAGCTCCAGTCCGCTTGGAGATATTTTTCTCTTTTCTAACTTTCAACTTCTTCTCTACCCGCTCGGCGGCATTACCATCTCTTTTCCTCTTTTTCTTCTTCTCAGGAGTCTTCTCTAAATCGATGACAGCCGGCTTTGGTTCTGGAACTGAGTTTGGAGCGACAACTTGCTTTTCGATGGAACTGTTGGTCGCGTTTTCAGCGGACTCCTTACCTCGCTCCTCGGCAACCTCCTCTCCCCTTTCCACTATCGTCTCACCAGCAGGAAGCTTCTCCTCGATCCTTTGCTGCTGGACTTTCGGCGATGAAACTTCCTTTTCCGTTTCTATCCGTAACATGATGGTCCCAGAAGGAGAGCGATGCACCTCCATGCTGGAGGAGTTCGCAGGGTTTTGGTCAGAAACGGAGGGCGGATTCGGTTTCTCCCGTAGAGGACTTGGAGGAGCATTCGCAGTCTTTACAGTATCGCGGACTGGATCTTGCTTCACCTGGTCTGAACTCTCCCCCTGGTGGCGGGCAGGCGCATCTTTTCGATGGCTCGATTTCTTAGGCCGAGAACTCGCTTTCGGCTTCTCAATCGGAGCAGCCATGCTGCCAAAGAAGGACCCTAGCCTCGCCATGCCGGACTGGAAAGTCGAGACCGCAAGTGGTGAGTAACGACCCGTCGCGCAGACAATTCTGACAGAAGACAGCGCTTCCGGCAGTATTTATAGCACAAATAGCATTAATGATAGTTGCGGACTCAGCGGTTAAGGAAACATTTTCGGAATTTTCCAAAACTCAAAAATGTGCGGGGATTATGTTAACCCCAGAATCCGCAACATTTCCAGCTAGGCATCTTGCCCTTCCCTCGCTGAACTTAAGTACTCAGTTCGCCCAGCTCGCCAGTGGGCATGGTCCGTCACCTAGGCGGACTCCAGAAATCCGTCCGCTCAGGTCGCCCTCAGTTCCCAGCTCTGCTAGATCGGCGAGTCAGGCTCAGACCGGCAGGCTCCGAGTCAGGCCGCCCAGGTCGCTCAGGTCGCGGCTAGTCTAAAAGTCACGCGCTCAGTGCGACCAAGGGAGGTCTCCAGCTCGCTGGCCCAGTCCGCCTGTCCCGCGCGGACTGCTTGTTCCTTCTCTTTTTTGTTTCCCGTCACCGCTGCCCGGCTCTTTTGTACCCCGGGCAGCCGGTTATTTTAGCCCTGCCCGCTTGGGCAGGCCCCCAGCCTATAAATAGGGGGAAGTGGTGCACTCAAAGCACGCTGACTCGAGCCCAGGAGCCCACTTGTTAAAGGCTGCGGACTCGAATCTCTGGCTTTGCGACCTCCGGCTTGCTTTCCCCATTACTTTCTTTTTCCTTTCTTGTAATCGCATCTTGGCAATAAAAAGCAAGCCCGTCGCAGGAGTGGCATTTAGGCCGCGACGGGCGAAGTCTGGTGTTGCCGTGCTCTACGGCTCTGTTGCTTTTCCGTTCCTTTTCTAGTCTGCCAAGTAGATTGCTGCTCACAGTTTGTTTTTCCTTTCTCTTCCCCAAGTGCTCGAACGGTTAGCTGGTGGTGCCCGAGTCCGTCGCTTTTCGAGCATCAACACTCAGGATGATTCAGCTAATCCAAGATATGGACCAGAGCTTGATCCAAATTTCAGGATGGATAGATTCCATGGACTGATAGGCTTGTCTCAGATAAATAAGTCAAAGATAGAGGGAACTGATCCATCACAATTTAAAACTATGTCTTCTTTCAGACAAAAAGAGCTTTAAAAGTTTGAGATAGGTAAAGAACTATTTGATCCAAGTGCTTATATGCAGGTTCACCAAGAAGCTGTTGTACCTGAGCTTCTACTATAACTCTTTTGGGAGCTCAAGACCTTAAGATGTCTAAGCACGAAGCAGAAGATCCTCTCAGAATAATAATGTTCACTAAATCTTCTTCAGCTCCTCCTCCAGACAGGCTCTAAAATAATTTTTATTCTCTGTGGATATTCTTTCTATCTGCTGAATTATTTTTCATTCTGTCTGATATTTTCTTTCATATTGTATGTTTGTATTTTCTTTTTTTATGCATTATACTTAGCGAACTCACCCAAATAGGGGGAGATTGTTGGATAAATGTTCACTAATTTAGGCTGAGTCTGACCTACCTTGTATAGCCAGGGTCAAGTCTTTTAGTCCTAGAGTGTAGGCTAAGTCATTAAATTAAACCTTCTTGGACCAGCCAACAGAGGACCTCAGAAGACTCAGACTTAGAAGTTTCTAGAGAACAGTTTGATCAGTTTGAAGTTCTTCGAACTCAGCTCGATGATCATTGATCTCAGATCGACAAACTCAGAGTTAATTCTCTGAGCTGAGCTTGACGATATTCGAGCACAGGTCGACGATTAATTTTCTTCAGATTGATTCTCAGCTCGACAAACTCTGTGTATAAATTTGGTAAGTAATTCTCAGTACGCAGTTCGTAGAGCTAATGTTGGAACCCCATGTTTGATTTGGGCTAGGTTCACTCCTAGGTTGTTTGACCCACTTGTATAGCCAGGGTCAAAGTCTAGGTCTAAGTTAGTCTTAGTAGAGCAGACCTGTTAAAGACCAGCTTTGGACTTCATTTCAAAGACCAAGACTCAAGTAATCTGTGGATCAGATATCGGTTTGACTTTCATCGAACTCGGCTCGAAGATCGCCGATCTCCGATCAATGATCGCAGAGGTAAAATCTCTGAGCTGAGCTCAAAGATCTCAGATCTCAGATCGATGATTTCCAGTCTCAGCTCGACGAACTTCTATCTCAGCTCTACGATTATTTATCTGTGTTCTACAACCTTTTTGCGCAGCTGTCTTGAAGATTTCATTCTTATTTTGTCAAGGCTATTTATGACATCAAATCTCTGGTAGTTAATGCTGATGTTATCAATGCTTATAGCCATTTCTATTGCAGCATAAACTACAGGTTTTTACAAAGTTATTATATTGTATTATATGCCAAGACAGTTGGGGAAATCTTTTATTGCAGATATTAGAGCCATTTTCTTTCCTCGATTCCAGCAGAATAATTAAAGGAATGTTTTTGAAATTAAAGTCAGGAATTCTTTTATCCTACTAAAAGAAGAAGGCTGTCGACTCCATCACAGAGAAAAAAATTCACACAGAAAGAGACACACAGAGAAAGACAAAAAGTCATTCCTACTAACATCCTAACAACATTCTGAAGCAGATCTTCATCAGCTTTTCTCATTTTGTCAGTGCTCTGAAGAAGAAGGAAGAAGAACAACTTTCGCAAATCAAGAGTCTTTTTGTTCTTCTCTTCCAGGACCTTGCTAAGACATTCCTGCACCATATGTCTAAAGCTCCTGGACCAAGTCTCTCAGCTGAAGACCTACTCACCCATTTCAAAGCTTCCCAGCCCGAGCCCTTCTACATCTTAGGGGGAGCTTTGACGACAACTCTGAATCCACAGTCTTCTCTTTGTTTTGAGAAAAGAAGACTTCCATCACTCTCTCATCCCCACCTCTGTACAGCGTTTTAATTCCCTTCAAAATTATTCTTGTTCACAAGTATCCTTCCAAAATACATGAGTTGGTTTTTTGGCACCTGATTAAAAGCTCATTGGTGGTAGTCACCTGATCACAAACCTGCAGTGGATTCCTACCAAGGGTGGTAGAAGAGTGGATGTACCCAGTTGGGGAACGACTATAAAATTCTTGTGTTGTCTTGTTGTGCTTTCTGTAAAAAGAATTTTTATAACTATATTCCCCCCCCCATAGAGTTATTCAGAGTTTATCACCCCTTTTTCTTTCAATTGGTATCAGAGGAAGGTTGGCTATTCTTATACAGGCTAACACCTGAGCCAACCAAGACCTCTAGATAAGCTCTTAAAAATTATTTGTTTTGTGTTTTTAATTTATCTGATACCTTGGCACAAAACATGAAATACACTAGCACCAGACCTCCAGAGTGTAACTTGTCAACGTTTACTATATGGAAGGCAAGAATCAAGTTGTACATGAACTCTATAGATGAGAATATGTTCAACTCTATTTTGACAGGTCCACCACCTCCAGTAGAAACTACCTCAACATCGTCAACAAGCTTAAATGCAGTTCCACCTCCAGACTATAATGATGCTCAGAAGAAAGTTAAAATTGCAGATGCCAAAGCCATGAACATATTGGCTCAGACTATGTTAGATGACATCTTTCAGAAGGTGGCTGAGTGCACCTCTACAAAAGCAATTTTGAATTCACTCAACAAGATGGTTGCTGGCTCAGCAGATGAGAGAAAAGATAGGATGTCAACTCTTATCTCACAATATGAGAATTTCAAGAAAGATGAAGCTGAATCTGTTGGTGACATGTACAAAAGACTAAGCTCCATCATCAGTGAGCTGAAGACATTGGATAAAGACATCTCTCTCATAGAGGTAAATGACAAGATCCTAATGTTCTTTCCAAGCTCATGGGACACGAGGATCTGGCCAATATAAGAAGCCAGAAGCTTGAATGAGATTTTAACTGAATCTCTCTTAGGAAAGCTCAAATATTATGAGTAGTTAATCAAGTCAAGAGAAGTTGTAGAACAAAGGACTCCTCCTCCAATAAGAAAAGAACAATCCATTGCATTCAAGGCTACTGAAGAGACTGAAGCTCCAATAGTCAATGTAGAGAAAATGAGTCTCTTTGCTAAGAGATTTTTTAAAATGTCAAGGAAGGACTTCAGGAGTAAGTCATCCAGAAATGACAGCAAGCCCAGGTATGAAAAAACCCCCACTAAAGAAGTAGTGTGTTTTGGATGCAGGAAACAAGGACACTTCATGTCTGAATGTCCTGAAAATCAAATGAAGGAAATTAGAAGAGAGAAGGAATCTAGAAGCAAGCATTACAGCAAGCCCTCTTCTAGCAAGCAAAAAACAAAGGACAAAGGATTTGTGGCTGACACATGGAGTGACACAGAAGATGAATCCACATCTTCCAGCTCTAGCTAAGAAGAAGAGGAGGCAAAGACAAAGGAAGTTTGCCTCATCACAATTGATCCAGCAGTAGCAGATCAGATACAGATGAATCTAATAATGAAGAAAACCTGTCAGCTGAAGATCAGGAATTAGCATCTTATGATTTTGAATCTGATGAATTTAAATTTGAATTTAAAAATTTATGCTTAGATTTGATAAGCTTTGAGAAGGAAATCAAACTTCTCAGAGAAAAATTAAATGATCAAGATAAAATCACTTCTTAAAATGCTAATCTATCTAATAAACTAAAATCTGCAAATGAACAAATAATCTTTCTGAAGTCTGAGCTTAGCAAAGCTAAGATATTAAAAGAATCATTAAATGGCAGAAGTTTAAAATTGCTAGATATAACCAGCACATTAAATGCTAGAACTAATTACTGCAAACTAGGATTAGGATCTTCATCCAGTGAACCAATACTAATCCAAAAGAATCATCTTTCTAAACCTGTAAATTTTGTTTCTGATAAAGGAAAGAAAAAGACTGAACATGTTAATATGGTTACTAAAGTTCTTGAACAAATTGAAACTTAAAACAAACTTAAAAACCAGAAGAATAATAAAATAATAATGTTCAGCAGTTATCGTTGAACTCAGATCGACGATATATGAACAAATCGTTGAACTCAAAATGACGATCTCTGAACACAAATTTCAGTAATAATCATTCTTCGATCTACGATCGACGATACCAGTATGGTTCATCGACTAGAGATCGACTATTTTGGTGCCCCAAGAATGAATATCTTCATTCTTCGAGTAGAGATCGAAGATCTCATCCAACATCATCGAGCTCAGGTCGACGATCAAACCAGAAATTGTCGATCCCAAATCCTAACAACAGAAACATAATTCTAATAGCAACATTAATCCTTTTAATCAATGGATAATGCAACCAAGAAGATATCATCCTAAAGGTTACAAGAATCAACCTGAATATTCTTACATTTCAAGTTACAGTTATGTAAATCAACAAGGACCCAAGGTTACCTAGGTCAAGAACAACTGATTATCATCTTTGCGGGTAAAGAGCTGTCCAGCATTTAATCAACAATGTAATCTGGACAGTGGTTTCTCCAAGCATATGACAGGAAGCAAGGACAACTTAAGTGATTACAAGTCCAAGCTTTGACCAAAGGTTATCTTTGGTGATTCAAACTGTGGCCAGACCAAAGGTTATGGTAAAGTCAAGATTGGAGCAGTGACTTTCAAGAAGGTTGCTTATGTAAGTGGATTGAAGCATAACCTCATCTCAATAAGTCAACTTTATGATGAAGGTTTTCAGGTAACTTTTTACTCTAGCTCTTATATTATTTCATCTAAAGAAAACAAAACTGTTTTAATTGGGAATAGACAAGTAAACATTTACTTATTAAATTTTCAATCTGCATCTTCTGACATATGCCTGCAAAATATAGTTAGTAATCGAAGTATTTTATGGCATAAGAGACTAGGTCATGTTAATCTGAAAAACATTGCTAGGCTATCTAAATACAACCTTTTTAGAGGCTTACCTTCTAGCTCCTACAAGAAGGATGGACTATGCAGGGCTTGTCAATTAGGCAAGCAAACTAATTCTAGTTTTAAGTCAATTAATAAGAGTGATTCACCTAGGATTTTGTACCTGCTACATGATGAGTCCATATTTTATACTTAATTTCGGACTCATCTGGGCTCATTTGCTTGTCTTTGCACTACCATTCAGCGCCATTAGCACTCCTTTTGGTTCGCTGCGACATTCCACGTCTTGTGCACTTTATTAGCCTATTTCTGTGCGTGTGTGTATTTCCCTCTTGCTGTGCATTTTATTGATATCCGTGACTGCCATGTTCGACAACCCGTCCAGTTTTCCTACAGGTTCGGGGATCGTGTGGGCGTCCGGGGTAGGACTTTCACCATTTTTGGCAAAGGAGTCAATGGTCATGTGTTTTTACCCACGCACGACCATCGACCTCTTTGGCGCACGATCATCGGTCGTGCGCAGTCATGCCCTCTTTTCGAAAGTTCTGTCCTTCCATATCGCACGATCACCTGCTAAACCGCGCACGATCACTGCTCGTGCGTTGCTGATCGTGCGCAGTCATGACCTCTTTTGTGCAAGTTCTGCTGCCATATCGCACGGTCATAGGCCATATCGCGCACGACCACTGGTCGTGCGCCTGTGATCGTGCGCAGTATTTAATTCTGTTTTCTATAAATAGCGCATGTCTCGCCCTAATTGAGGAGACCCGCGATTTTCTCCGCCGTTTTTCGTCCCCGACGTAGGGTTCCGCCATTTCCCTTCATCCTCCACCATAGGGAGGTGCTCTGGGCAAGCTTTTAATGCCAAATCATTGCCAGAGCTTCTTCTCGGCCTCCTCCTTCATCCTCAAGCTTCAAGGGAGATTTGACCTAGCTTCCTCAATCAAGCTAGGAGGTGAATGTGCTTTCATCTTCCGTAGCGTGATACGAAGAAGACGAGCCACTGGGAGTGAGTGACAGCCTCCTCTACCCTAGACGCAGTTGAGGACCGAGCTTGGACTCGGATTGACAACCGGGGATTCCAACCGTGAACCCTCAATAAGGCTTCGGACCCGGTTGATTTCGCACACTCCTCTTAAGTTGTTGTTAGTTTAGTTTCATTTCCATGTATTGATGAAGTATTTTTACATTAATAAACACTTTCACTTATTCATGTCTATGTGAGTCATTGTGATTTTGTTATTTTTTCTTGAGGTGCGCTATATTCCATCCACCGCCATCATCCTTGCCGCACTAGCAATTGCTAGTGGTGTGCGTTGCGAAGAGGTGATTACGACCCTCATTACGCCGTTCTCTCCACCTCATCCACTAGCCTACTCGTCCATCCGCCTTGTGAATTGGTGCATAGCGGCCCGACTAGTCTTCATCCCGCCTAGCGAAGCTTTGCATAGCGGCATTGCATAGGAGTAGTTTGTAGCATTTATTTTCTGTCTCCGCAACCATCAAAACCCCCCATTTCATTACCTCCGACCCGAGAACTTCAATCTCAAGTCCTTGAAATTAACTCCACCTTACTGTGTTCCTTGTGAGATCGATACTTGGGAAAACTCGCCCATTTTATATTACTTGTGCGACCGGTTCACTGCCGTGATCTTTTTAGCATCAAGTTTTTGGCGCCGTTGCCGGGGAACACACTCGTGTGAGTTTTTGGAGAGGGAGATTATAGATTGAAGCCCTTTTCCATCTGTTCATTCCATGTTTTTTTTTCTTTGCTTTAGTTTTTATAATTTGTTGTTTTTTTTTCTTTATTCCTTTTCTAATTTTGATATTTCAGTAGCAGGTGTTCCTTTTTATTTATCTGCTTGTGTGTAGTTAATTTTTGCTTAGAAAATTCTCGTGGTGAATTCTTTCTTGCTGCACCATGTATTCTTATGCAAATATCCGTTGCCGTTGGTGCGGGGATTATAGGCATAGCAGTGATGAGTGCCCCACTGAAGAATGGGAGCATAATTCTCGTGGTTCAGTGTATGGAGCACCGTTGTCTTATGGTACTTCATACACCGTACCCCAGTCTTATGGTCACTACTCTTCTCCACCTTCACCTTTTTCATATTCCTCTCCGGTCCCACCTGGACCAAGGAGTAATGGAAAACAGTGTTTGTGTTGTCGTAGCACCGACCATGTGTTGAAAGATTGCGCAGAATTTCAGCGTCAGTTGGAGGCGGATGATGAACCGGATATCCAGATTGTCTCATCCACCTCTCAAAGAGCTGCTCCTTCTGATTCTGATGATGTATCCGCAGTACCACCTTGTCTATGGGGGACTGCTGTGGATACACCCATCAGACTTTCTACTGATCGATGTGATGACATTGCGGTACCGTCGCCCTCTATACCTTCTTCCCCTCTTCTTGATTCACCCCCGGAGGAACCTGCACCTACTTTCTCTGATGTTGTTGTTCCTCCGCTTTCTTTGCAAGAATCATCTACTCCTCTTTTTAGTGAGTTGGTTGATGATGTTGTGCCCTTTGGAGATTGGGAATATGAGGATGCGCCATGGTGTAACGAGGACATTATTCTCATCAATGGAGAGTATTATGTCTTGGAACACGGTGACGCACCGAGGTGTGTTGATGAGGAGATCCTTGCTGATGAGGAAGTTTCCACTTCCTTATTGGATGAGGGGATCCAAACCACCACCGAGGACCTCCTATTCCCAGATCCCCATCGTCATGACTCATATGACGCTGACGATGATCATTGTTCGGAGCCTGCTGGGAGTGAGGCCGGGACCACTCCCCCGATTAGTTCCTTATGTTCTTCGTCTCCTTTATTTCTTGATCCCCTTTCTATATCTGATCCCGTGCGAGTTGAGTCTTCGTAAGTGCCTCAGGAGGACTTGGAGCTTTTTGCTAGAGTCGTGGATGATAGCATCCTCTTTCACGAGGAGGGTGATTCCTCCTCTGTTGAGGAAGCTCCATTCATTGCTTTCTCCTTCTGCCGTCTCCCTGTAGTGGATGCTACCTTGCAGGGAAAGGATTTTTTGTGTGAGTTGAGTGAGGACCAGGCCTCCTCATCTAATATTCTGTTTCCTCTACTTGCAGTTTGCAAGTATTATTATTCAGGTAGAGGGGTTACTATTCTATCACCGTATCGGTACCCGTTACCGACACGGATAAAGGAACAGTTATCTGTTCATTTTTCTTTTCATAGGCCCATTAGCTAGACTTGTATAGAATTTAATAAGTCGTGCTGGGATGACAGTAACCCCAGTAGTTTCTTATATTTCCTGCATTTTATTTTTCATGTCTCGTTTTAGTTTTAGTATTTCTTTTTGTATATTTTTCTTTTGTTTTTGCGGAGCTCACCCCTGCAGGTATTCATGGAAACTACGCATTGGCGGGGTTGTGATTCTTCATTTTGCGGGACTGCTGCTACTTTCCACGTGTCTTCTGGTATGCTCACTAGCTGAGCATTGGGTAACTTCTTCCCTTAGCTCATTCTGATTTTACTTTCTCTATCATTTGATGTGTTGTTTAGTCTAAGTCTTGGGGAGAGCTATTACTTTTTGCCTTTTGCACGTGCACATTTCATGTGCATACTAGAAGCTTTTTTAGTTTTATTTTGATTAGTTCATTGCATTGCACACCACTGCACCCACATGAGCGCATGCTTAGCTGTTAGCGTGCCGCGAGTTAAACTCATTTCTTTTGTATGATTTGAAAAAATTATTGTGCTAGTTTAGGATTGCACGATAGAGTAAAATGTTGGCCTTGCTGTGTTCCTAGTCAATTGCTCTCGTTTTGTGTAGAAATATGTGTTGATTTAATTTTTCTGTATGCTTATAGTTTTATATTTTTCTATTTGCGTAAATATTTCTTATTCTACTCAAAAGTTGGTGAATCCGGTGTGAATCAAACGGTAGCGTAGGAATGTGTGTAGCCGCTACTAGACTCGTTTTGCTCGAGTCAGGGGGAAGGATTATCTTTCTCGGTGGCTAAGAACTTGCCCCAAGCTACTCTCGAAGCAATGGTACATGGTTAGTCTAGCGTGAGCATGATGTAGGCCATCATTTTGGCCCGGTTGAGCTTTGTACCGTTCCTAACGTCATATCCTCGCTAAACCCCGTTGTGCCTACCCTTCTTTTGATTCAGCTCCACCATTATTTCACCAAAGCCTCATAGCCGATCCTAGTCGCAGACCCAAGTCGAGCTTAGTGTTTTATATTTTCATGTTGGGTTGTGATGTGGTATTTTTATTCGTGAAAATGTTGAAGCGCGCCCAAGTTTTTATTTGCTGAGATTTTGAAAATAAAAAGAAAAAAAATGAAATGTTTGTAAAAAGAAAAAAATGATGAAAGAAAAAGTTTAATTGAAAATCTTTTGGAGATTATTTTGATTTGGAGTAGGCGGTGCACACACCCATGTTGCAAAAATCAAGTCTGGGGGTTTGGTGTACCTGGTTATATTGTGGTTTGCTGAGAGATTCTTTTAGGCCAGCTCATTTGGGTTAGGTGCATAGCCTTTATTTTTATCATTGTTTACCTCACCGTAACCCAAGCCCCGTGATTATTCTCAAGTCCTACAGATGTGCTCTTGAGTCTAACTAGTGCCGTGGAGAGAGTGTGAACGGGCAAGCGTATGGTCCCCGACATTGGTGGATTCCTTTGGAGGTGATCCCAAGCCCCGATCTTTGGCAAAGCTCACCTTAGTGGCCAGCCTACTTTCTTCCTACATAGGACCGGATGATTCACCGTGATTCTATTTTTGAGTAGTAATAACTTGTTGATACATATTGTGGAAAATATAAACTATTTTGCATACTTAGAAATTTCTTCTATTGTATTTTTATGCACACGGGCATGCGACTTCGTATGGTACTCTGTTCTGCAATTTCTTTGTTAGCTAGTTCTTTTTCCTTGTCTGCTTAGGTTGTGTTTGCTCGGGACGCGCAAACAGTTAAGTCTGGGGGTGTGATGAGTCCATATTTTATACTTAATTTCGGACTCATCTGGGCTCATTTGCATGTCTTTGCACTACCATTCAGCGCCATTAGCACTCCTTTTGGTTCGCTGCGACATTCCACGTCTTGTGCACTTTATTAGCCTATTTCTGTGCGTGTGTGTATTTCCCTCTTGCTGTGCATTTTATTGATATCCGTGACTGCCATGTTCGACAACCCGTCCAGTTTTCCTGCAGGTTCGGGGATCGTGTGGGCGTCCGGGGTAGGACTTTCACCATTTTTGGCAAAGGAGTCAATGGTCGTGCGTTTTTACCCACGCACGACCATCGACCTCTTTGGCGCACGATCATCAGTCGTGCGCAGTCATGCCCTCTTTTCGAAAGTTCTGTCCTGCCATATCGCACGATCACCTGCTATACCGCGCACGATCACTGCTCGTGCGTTGCCGATCGTGCGCAGTCATGACCACTTTTGTGCAAGTTCTGCCGCCATATCGGACGGTCACGGGCTATATCACGCACGACCACTGGTCGTGCGCCTGTGATCGTGCGCAGTATTTAATTCTGTTTTCTATAAATAGCGCAGGTCTCGCCCTAATTGAGGAGACCCGCGATTTTCTCCGCCATTTTTCGTCCCTGACGTAGGGTTCCGCCATTTCCCTTCATCCTCCACCATAGGGTGGTGCTCCGGGCAAGCTTTCAACGTCAAATCATAGCCAGAGCTTCCTCTCGGCCTCCTCCTTCATCCTCGAGCTTCAAGGGAGATTTGACCTAGCTTCCTCCATCAAGCTAGGAGGAGCATGTGCTTTCATCTTTCGCAGCATGATACGAAGAAGACAGGCCACTTGGAGTGAGTGACAACCTCCTCTACCCCGGACGCAGTTGAGGACCGAGCTTGGACTCGGATTGACAACCCGGGATTCCAACCGTGAACCCTCAATAAGGCTTCGGACCCGGTCGAATCGCACACTCCTCTTAAGTTGTTGTTGTTAGTTTAGTTTCATTTCCATGTATTGATGAAGTATTTTTATATTGATAAACACTTTCACTTATTCATGTCTATGTTAGTCATTGTGATTTTGTTATTTTTGCTTGAGGTGCGCTATATTCCATCCACCGCCATCATCCTTGCCGCACTAGAAATTCTAGTGGCGTGCGTTGCGAAGAGGTGCTTACGACCCTCATTCCGCCATTCTCTCCACCTCATCTGCTAGCCTACTCGTCCATCCGCCTTGTGAATCGGTGCATAGCGGCCCGACTAGTCTTCATCCCGCCTAGCGAAGCTTTGCATAGCGGCATTGCATAGGAGTAGTTTATAGCATTTATTTTCTGTCTCCGCAACCATCAAAACCCCCCATTTTATTACCTCCGACCCGAGGACTTCAATCTCAAGTCCTCCTTGAAATTAACTCCACCTTACTGTGTTCCTTGTGAGATCGATACTTGGGAAAACCCGCCCATTTTATATTACTTGTGCGACCGGTTCACTGCCGTGATCTTTTTTGCATCACTACACATGGACCTTTTTGGTCCTATTTCTGTACAAATCCTAGGAGGGAAATCTTATACTCTAGTAGTTATAGATGACTTCTCTAGATTCACCTAGGGGTTCTTCCTGAGATCTAAGTCAGATACCTTTAAGGTTCTTACAGATTTTCTCAAGACCATACAGATTGAGTACTCTACTCAAGTTGCATTGATCAGAAGTGATCATGGCACTAACTTTTATTCTCTTCTTATGCATGAGTTCTGTGAGAAGGAAGGTATTATGAACTATTTCTCTGCTCCTAGAACTCCTCAACAAAATGGAGTAGCTGAAAGGACAAATAGAACACTCATTGAAGCTACAGGTACATTACTTGCAGATGCTTACATGTCTCTATCCTATTGGGCAGAGGCAATGAGCACAGCAAAATTTATCCTGAATAGATGTTTGATACATAAACTTAAACATAAGACTCCCTATGAATTACTCACAGGGAAGAAACCTATAATCACCTATTTTTAAATATTTGGTTGCATATGTTATATTCACAATAATGACAAGAAATACACTAGAAAATTTGAAGCAAAGGCTATAGTGGGAATCTTTCTAGGATATTCCCAAGTCAGCAAAGCTTATTGGGTGTTTAATAAATCTACATTAAAAAATTAAGAATCTGTGCATGTTTCATTTGATGAAGCTAACATGTTTTATAAGGACAAAGCGGTTTCTACCAATAACTCTTTGCAGGTATCTCACTTGTGCGAGAAATTGAATGACTTAGACCTTACTCCAAAGGTTGTATCACATCCTTCTCCATAAGCTAATGAAGACAGTGAAGAAGAAACTATGGAAGCAAATGAACTTCCTCCAACAGCAAACATAATTCCATAAGAGGAATTAATTCAAAATGTTGTTGCTGAACCAACTCCACCATCTGATTTTGTCATACTTAGGGATAACCCTAGATCCCAAGTAATTGGATACATGTTAGTAGGTGTACAAACAATGCATCAACTTAACTATGATGTGATGCATGCCTGTTTCCTCTCTCAAATTAAGCCTCAGTCCATAATTGATGCTGAGCAAGATCCCCATTGGATTATTGCAATGCAAGAGGAAATAAATAAATTTGAGAGATGTAGAGTTTGGGACATGGTTCCAAGGCCTAAAGGCTATCTAGTAATTGGAACTAAGTGGGTTTTTAGGAATAAGCTTGATGCCTAAGGTGTGATTGTGAGGAACAAGGCTAGGCTTGTTGCTCAAGGATATAGGCAAGAGGAAGGCATTGACTATGATCAAACATTTGCCCCTATTGCAAGGCTAGAAGCTATAAGGATATTTCTGGCCTTTGCTGCATTCAAGAAGTTCAAGGTCTACCAAATGGACTTCAAGAGTGCATTCTTAAATGGAGAACTTAAAGAAGAGGTCTATGTTGAACAACCTCCAGGTTTTGTTTCTCCAACTCATCCCTCCTTTGTTTTCAAATTGCATAAGGCTCTCTATGGATTAAAGCAAGCTCCAAGAGCTTGGTATGAGACCTTAGCAAGCTTTCTTTTAGAGCATGGTTTTTCTAGAGGCATGGTAGATAGAACTCTTTTTACAAAATTGCATCATGATAAAATTTTAGTAGTACAAATATATATAGATGACATTATATTTGGTTCAACTGATCCCAAATTTTGCAAAATATTTTCTGATCTAATGCATTCCAAATTTGAGATGAGTAGTATGGGAGAGCTATCTTATTTCCTAGGTCTCCAAGTTAAACAATCTCCTGATGGAATCTTCATTTCCCAATCTAAATATGCTAATGAGCTTATTAAGAAGTTTGGGATGGTTGATGCCTCCTCTATGAAGACTCCTATGGCCGCCAATGTTGCATTAGACTCTGATGAACATGGAAAACATGTTGATCAGACCAGGTATAGGGCCATTATTGGATCCCTACTATATCTAACAGCAAGCAGACTTGATATTATATTTGCTACATGTTTATGTGCTAGGTTCCAGGTGAACCCTAAAGAATCTCATCTTATTTTTATAAAAAGGATTTTAAGATATATAAAGGATTGTCCTTATCTAGGACTCTGGTATCCAACAGAGTAAGAGTGTGAGTTGACTGGATTTTCAAATGCTGACTATGCTGGATGTAGAGTGGACAGAAAGAGCACTTATGGAACTTGCTAGTTCCTGGGTGATAGACTTGTGTCCTCGTTTTGCAAGAAGCAAACTTCTGTATCAACATCAACTACTGAAGCTGAATATATGGCTGCTGGCAGTTGTTCACAGATTTTGTGGATACAACACCAACTCTTAGATTATGGTTTCAATCTAAATAATTCAACAATTTTCTGTGATAGTACAAGTGCTATATATATACAACATAATCCAGTGCATCATTGTAGAACAAAACATATAGATATAAGACATCATTTCATTAGAGATAATGTAGACAAAAAGAAAATTAATCTTGACTTTATCTCCATTGATTTGCAAAGTGCAGACATTTTCACGAAACACCTGTATGAAAAGAAGCACCTATTCTTCCTAAATCAGCTTGGAATGATCAATGGGAAGGATTAATTTAACTTTTCTGTCTTAGGTTTTGGATCTGTTCCTAAATCGTCAAACAGAGATCGATGATCTTCGAACTAATCTTGTGCTAAATCGTCGACCTGAGTTCGACAATAGCTCTGTGAAGTAAAAATCGTCGACCAGAGATCGACGCATATACTTCAGAAGATAAATCGTTGACCTAAGATCGACGATCTATTTTCCCTCTTCAATCTGAGACTGACGATAATATTTAATTAAAAATCTATCGTCGACCTGAGATCGAAGTTTTTCTTTATTTATCTTAGGACAGGGCCCGACTCTTCACATTTCGAAAAACCTATATTAAGGGTTTAATGTCGTGCTCTATCCCGCGCTTTCCAATTCCCCCTCTTGCACTTGATCTTGTATTTTCCCTTGCTGGTTTCTAATGGCAATTCTGGCTGTTATCCTGTCAGCAATGAAATTCGACGCAGGCTTCGACATCGATTTCGATTCCTTCAACCACTGTAATCAAATCTTCTTGGATATACTGAATCTCTTCAATGAACAAAATCTGAAGAAGATAATGATAACAAGAATCAAGCATCCAACAATTGAGATTAGAGAATGGGTTTACTCTTTAATATGTCCAGATAAATCATCTATGGTTGGAACTATTTCTGGAAATCAGGTTATTCTAACTCCAGATATACTTTCTGAGATTTTTGATTTTGTAAATGGGGAAGATGATCTAGAACTAGATTCCTCTAAGTATAGTTCAATGCTGATCAAAATGGGTCATATAGAAGGAACACCATCAAAACTTCTTAAGAAAAACTTGTCTGTAGAATTTAAATTCTTGGCAAATGTTGTTGGTAAAGTTCTGATGGGAAAGCATTCAGCTCATGATAATATCCACAAGCAGTAGTTCTCTGTGATGTCTGTTGTAGTTAATAGGAAGTCTATAAACTGGGCAGGTCTTTTCTTTGAGTTGATTAGAAGGAAAAGCTCTAAGAAAGAAGTTTGCTTTAGGAGATTTTTTTCATATTTTTCCTGGCTAAAGCTCCTGAATTATTGGTCTCCCAGACCCAATTCATCAATGCCAGTAAGAGGTTGGACTCCTCTTTGTTTATAAAGTGGGAGAGGACCATTCCAAGGCCTTTCAGTGCCTCCAGGACTTCTGAGGATACTAGAGCTGATGCAGTTACTTCCCCAACCCTAGAAGATGCTCGTCTCTCTATCTCACCCTCAGTTCCCTCAGTCCCTGCCTCCCAAAACCAATCTTCTCCAGTTCTTTCACCTTCACCTCCTACTTCACCTATCTAAAATCAAAACTCCCCAGTTCATCCTGCTTCTCCTTCTACAGATAATCCTGCATCTCCTCATGCATATCATCCTGCTTCTCCTCATGCAGATCATCTTACATCTCCTCATGAAGATCATCCTGAAGATCCTCATGTCTCCATTCAGCACATTACTTCCCCCATCATTTCTCCATCACTATCCTCTCAGATTCCCTCTGAGCCCATCCAAAAGGATATTAAATCATCATCTCTTCCCTCTGATGCTCATCCATCCTCTTCTTTTCCTGAATTCACTCCCACAAATTTCCCTTCTGCAATCTCAGTTTGCTCAAACTATGGTCATAAAACTCCTTACAAAGCCTCTGAGCCTGAACCTCTTTACCTTAATTTCTGAGATATAGCAAAAGATCTTCTGCAATTCATTTCTCCTTCCTTAGAGCTCCTTATAGCACTAGTTATAGCTCCTCTAACTGCCTTCATTAACACTCTTACCCATAGAGTTGCTGCTCTTTCCTCTATCCCTTCTTCTGGGGCCTAGCTACAGATGCCTCCGTATCCAGGCAGGGGGAGATATCCAATGATGAAGCACCCATGCCTTCTATAACAGCAGTAGTTTCAGCAGATATGCAGGAGGATGTCTCCTCAGATGATCAGATGGCTCTAGATACAGAAATTATTGATTTTGATACTGATTTAGAAGAAACTATTCTTCCAAATTTTTTGACTATTGGTGATTGCTGCATCAATCCCACAGTGGATATCTTTGAGTTGTTGAGCTCCTTCTGCACACTATTTCTAGATTGTCTTCCAAATTTTAAGCCATCCTCTTTCGCTATTGTGCTTTGTACTCCGTCCTTAAGTCCTGAAGTTGTTGGACAACTAAAAGCAAGTTTTGTAGTTCCTTTGGCAAAACAGTCTGATGATCAGATGTCAAGATTTCCTGGACCATCCTATGTTATGGATGATAGCCCCATTCCTAATCTTGATGATTTCATTGCTCAAGATATTGCTATGGAAACTGAAGCAGTCCATGCTGAAGTTATACCTCCTCCAGCTGATAAGGAAGTTCCAAAGGAAGTGATCAGAGAGATTGATACACTATATGCTAATCCCCAAAGCTCATCTGAAGATGATCAAGTTGATAATTCTTGATTCTGATAACAGCAAGAAGAAAGTGTGTAAGAAAAGAAAAGCTCCTCCAAAGGCAGTTCCAAAGACAAGTCCTCTTAATGACACTATATACTACATTCTCTAGAAGATTACTCCTTATCAAGGTATGCCTCATTGGATGTGGCTATCAAAGAATGAGCAGAAGGCTAGGAAGAAAAGTAGAAGGTGCTCTCCTCCTCCTCCTCAAAGGTCCAGGAGAGGTCCTCCTCCTCCCCCTCCAGCAGCATGAGCCTCTGGTTTAGCAGCTTAAAGGTCTACTTCTATTACCCAGACCTATCAGAGGCAGGACAGATCTTCAAATCCTCCTCCTCCAGCTGGATCTTTAGACAAAAATTCTTATTCTCAAAGGCCTATATCTTCTCGAAAGCCTAAAGGAAAACTTAGTTAAGTTCCTCCTCCCAGATCTTTGTACTCCAGTTAGAAGCAACAGAATCCAGTGTCTTCAAATTTCCAAGCTCAATCTACACAGTTCAGAATGTCATCTCAAAAGTCAGTTCAGGAAGCTAGTTAAGAGAGACCTTCTTCTCCTCCTTTTGATCCTGAGCTGGACCCCTACTTCAGAATGGCTAGGTTGAATGAATTAGTTGGGCTATCTCAAATAAATAAAGCCAGGAAGGAAGGTCAAGATCCCTCTCAATTCACAACTATTCCATCATATAGAGAGAAAGAACTTGACAGATTGCAGGTTAGCAAGAAAGTATTCAATCTATCTGAGTATATGTCTCTTCATCCTGAGGCAATTGTGCCTAGAGCAGCATCTCAAAAGACTCTAGGAGATCAAGATATGAAGATTACAAAGAAAGAAGCAGAAGATCCTTCCAGAAAGATTATATTTACAAGCCCTCTTCTGCTCCTCCTTCTGAGAAACCCTAAGTACTATGAACCCTTTGTTGTTTATCTGTTGTTATTGCTCTATCTCGATTATATGTGAATTACATGTTATACTATATCTGCTTATTATTTCATACCATATCTGATATCTATAGCACTGTATTGATTTTTTGTTGTTTTCTTTTTGTTGAGTGACCTCACCCAAATAAGGGGAGATTGTTGGAACCCCATGTTTGATTTGGGTTTGGTTCACTCCTAAGTTGTTTGACCCACTTGTATAGCCAGGGTCAAAGTCTAGGTCTAAGTTAGTCTTAGTATAGCAGACCTGATAAAGACCAGCTTTGGACTTCATTTCAAAGACCAAGACTCAAGTAATCTGTGGATCAGATATCAGTTTGACTTTCATCGAACTCGGCTCGAAGATCGCCGATCTCCGATCAATGATCGCAGAGGTAAAATCTCTGAGCTGAGCTCAACGATCTCAGATCTCAGATCGACGATTTCCAGTCTCAGCTCGACGATCTTCTATCTCAGCTCTGTGATTATTTATCTGTGTTCTACAACCTTTTTGCGCAGCTGTCTTGAAGATTTCATTCTTATTTTGTCAAGGCTATTTATGGAATCAAATCTCTGGTAGTTAATGTTGATGTTATCAAGGCTTATAGCCATTTCTATTGCAGCATAAACTACAGGTTTTTACAAAGTTATTATATTGTATTATATGCCAAGACAGTTGGGGAAATCATTTATAGCATATATTGTAGCCATTTTCTCTCCTCGATTCCAGCAGAATAATTAAAGGAATGTTTTTGAAATTAAAGTCAGGAATTCTTTTATCCTACTAAAAGAAGAAGGTTGTCGACTCCATCACAGAGAAAAGATTCACACAGAAAGAGATACATAGAGAAAGACAGAAAGTCATTCCTACTAACATCCTAACAATATTCTGAAGCAGATCTTCATCAGCTTTTCTCATTCTGTCAGTGCTCTGAATAAGAAGGAAGAAGAACAACTTTCGCAAATCAAGAGTCTTTTTGTTCTTCTCTTCCAGGACCTTGCTAAGACATTCAAGCACCATCTGTCTAAAGCTCCTGGACCAAGTCTCTCAGCTGAAGACCTACTCACCCATTGCAAAGCTTCCCAGCCTGAGCCCTTCTACATCTTAGGGGGAGCTTTGACGACAACTCTGAATCCACAGTCTTCTCTTTGTTTTGAGAAAAGAAGACTTCCATCACTCTCTCATTCCCACCTCTTTACAGCATTTTAATTCCCTTCAAAATTATTCTTGTTCACAAGTCTCCTTCCAAAATACATGGGTTGGTTTTTTGGCACCTGATTAAAAGCTCATTGGTGGTAGTCACCTGATCAAAAACCTACAGTGGATTCCTACCACGGGTGGTAGAAGAGTGGATGTACCCAGTTGGGGAACCACTATAAAATTCTTGTGTTGTCTTGTTGTGCTTTCTGTAAAAAGATTTTTTATAACTATATTCCCCCCATAGAGTTATTCAGAGTTTATCACCCCTTTTTCTTTCAATTGGTATCAGAGGAAGGTTGGCTATTCTTATACAGGCTAACACCTGAGCCAACCAAGACCTCTAGATAAGCTCTTAATAATTATTTGTTTTGTGTTTTTAATTTATCTGATACCTTGGCACAAAACACGAAATACACTAGCACCAGACCTCTAGAGTGTAACTTGTCAAAGTTTACTATCTGGAAGGCAAGAATCAAGTTGTACATAAACTCTATAGATGAGAATATGTTCAACTCTATTTTGACAGGGTCACCACCTCCAGTAGAAACTACCTCAACATCGTCAACAAGCTTAAATGCGGTTCCACCTCCAGACTATAATGATGCTCAGAAGAAAGTTAAGATTGCAGATGCCAAAGCCATGAATATATTGGCTCAGACTATGTTAGATGACATCTTTCAGAAGGTGGCTGAGTGCATCTCTACAAAAGCAATTTTGAATTAACTCAACTAGATGGTTGCTGGCTCAGCAGATGAGAGAAAAGATAGAATGTCAACTCTTATCTCACAATATGAGAATTTCAAGAAAGATGAAGCTGAATCTGTTGGTGACATGTACAAAAGACTAAGCTCCATCATCAGTGAGCTGAAGAAATTGGATAAAGACATCTCTCTCATAGAGGTAAATGATAAGATCCTAATGTTCTTTCCAAGCTCATGGGACACGAGGATCTGGCCAATATAAGAAGCCAGAAGCTAGAATGAGATTTTAACTGAATCTCTCTTGGGAAAGCTCAAATATTATGAGTAGTTAATCAAGTCAAGAGAAGTTGTAGAACAAAGGACTCCTCCTCCAACAAGGAAAGAACAATCCATTTCATTCAAGTCTACTGAAGAGACTGAAGCTCCAATAGTCAATGAAGAGTAAATGAGTCTCTTTGCTAAGAGATTTTTTAAAATGGCAAGGAAGGACTTCAGGAGTAAGTCATCCATAAATGACAGCAAGCCCAGGTATGAAAAAACCCCCACTAAAGAAGTAGTGTGTTTTGGATGCAGGAAACCAGGACACTTCATGTCTGAATGTCCTGAACATCAAATGAAGGAAATTTGAAGAGAGAAGGAATCTAGAAGCAAGCATTATAGCAAGCCCTCTTCTAGCAAGCACAAACCAAAGGACAAAGGATTTGTGGCTGACACATGGAGTGACACAGAAGATGAATCCACATCTTCCAGCTCTAGCTAAGAAGAAGAGGAGGCAAAGACAAAGGAAGTTTGCCTCATCACAATTGATCCAGCAGTAGCAGATCCGATACAGATGAATCTGATAATGAAGAAAACCTTTCAGCTGAAGATCAGGTATTAGCATCTTATGATTTTGAATCTGATAAATTTATATTTGAATTTAAAAATTTATGCTTAGATTTGATAAACTCTGAGAAGGAAATCAAACTTCTCAGAGAAAAATTAAATGATCAAGATAAAATCACTTCTTAAAATGCTAATCTATCTAATAAACTAAAATCTGTAAATGAACAAATAATCTTTCTGAAGTCTGAGCTTAGCAAAGCTAAGATATTAGAAGAATCATTAAATGGCAGAAGTTTAAAATTGCTAGATATAACCAGCACATTAAATGCTAGAACTAATTACTGCAAACTAGGATTAGGATCTTCATCCAGTGAACCAATAGTAATCCAAAAGAATCATCTTTCTAAACCTGTAAATTTTGTTTCTGATAAATGAAAGAAAAAGACTGAACATGTTAATATGGTTACTAAAGTTCTTGAACAAATTGAAACTAAGAACAAACTTAAAAACCAGAAGAATAATAAAATAATAATGTTCAGCAATTATCGTTGAACTCAGATCGACGATATATAAACAAATCGTTGAACTCAAAATGATGATCTCTGAACACAAATTTCAGTAATAATCATTCTTCGATCTACGATCGACGATACCAGTATGGTTCATTGACTAGAGATCAACTATTTTGGTGCCCCAAGAATGAATATCTTCATTCTTCGAGTAGAGATCGAAGATCTCATCCAACATCATCGAGCTTAGGTCGACGATCAAACAAGAAATTGTCGATCCCAGATCCTAACAACAGAAACAAAAATTCTAATAGCAACATTAATCCTTTTAATCAATGGATAATGCCACCAAGAAGATATCATCCTAAGGGTTACAAGAATCAACCTGAATATTCTTACATTTCTAGTTACAGTTATGTAAATCAACAAGGACCCAAGGTTACCTGGGTCAAGAACAACTGATTATCATCTTTGCGGGTAAAGAGCTGTCCAACATTTAATCAACAATGTAATCTGGACAGTGGTTGCTCCAAGCATATGACAGGCTGCAAGGACAACTTAAGTGATTACAAGTCTAAGCTGTGACCAAAGGTTTTCTTTGGTGATTCAAACTGTGGCCAGACCAAAGGTTATGGTAAAGTCAAGATTGGAGCAGTGACTTTCAAGAAGGTTGCTTATGTAAGTGGATTGAAGCATAACCTCATCTCAATAAGTCAACTTTATGATGAAGGTTTTAAGGTAACTTTTAACTCTAGGTCTTGTATTATTTCATCTAAAGAAAACAAAACTGTTTTAATTGGGAATAGACAAGGAAACATTTATTAAATTTTCAATCTGCATCTTCTTACATATGCCTACAAAATATAGTTAGTAATCGAAGTTTTTTTTGGCATAAGAGACTAGGTCATGTTAATCTGAAAAACATTGCTAGGCTATCTAAATACAACCTTTTTAGAGGCTTACCTTCTAGCTCCTACAAGAAGGAAGGACTATGCAGGGTTTGTCAATTAGGCAAGCAAACTAAATCTAGTTTTAAGTCAATTAATAAAAGTGATTCACCTAGGATTTTGTACCTGCTACACATGGACCTTTTTGGTCCAATTTCTGTACAAATCCTAGGAGGGAAATCTTATACTCTAGTAGTTATAGATGACTTCTCTAGATTCACCTAGGGGTTCTTCCTGATATCTAAGTCAGATACCTTTAAGGTTCTTATAGATTTTATCAAGACCATACAGATTGAGTACTCTACTCAAGTTGCATTGATCAAAAGTGATCATGGCACTAAGTTTTAATCTCTTCTTATGCATGAGTTCTGTGAGAAGGAAGGTATTATGAACTATTTCTCTGCTCCTAGAACTCCTCAACAAAATGGAGTAGCTGAAAGGACAAATAGAACACTCATTGAAGCTACAGGTACATTACTTGCAGATGCTTACATGTCTCTATCCTATTGGGCAGAGGCAAAGAGCACAACAAAATTTATCCTAAATAGATGTTTGATACATAAACTTAAACATAAGACTCCCTATGAATTACTCACAGGGAAGAAACTTATAATCACCTATTTTTAAATATTTGGTTGCATATGTTATATTCACAATAATGACAAGAAATACACTAGAAAATTTGAAGCAAAGGCTGCAGTGGGAATCTTTCTAGGATATTCCCATGTCAGCAAAGCTTATTGGGTGTTTAATAAATCTACATTAAAAAATTAAGAATCTGTGCATGTTTCATTTGATGAAGCTAACATGTTTTATAAGGATAAAGAGGTTTCTACCAATAACTCTTTGCATGTACCTCACTTGTGTGAGAAATTGAATGACTTAGACCTTAATCCAAAGGTTGTATCACATCCTTCTCCATAAGCTAATGAAGACAGTGATGAAGAAACTATGGAAGCAAATGAACTTCCTCCAACAGCAAACATAATTCCATAAGAAGAATTAATTCAAAATATTGTTGCTGAACCAACTCCACCATCTGATTTTGTCATACATAGGGATAACCCTAGATCCCAAGTAATTGGATACATGTTAGTAGGTGTACAAACAATGCATCAACTCAACCATGATGTGATGCATGCCTGTTTCCTCTCTCAAATTGAGCCTCAGTCCATAACTGATGCTGAGCAAGATCCCCATTGGATCATTGCAATGCAAGAGGAATTAAATAAATTTTAGAGATGTAGAGTTTGGGACATGGTTCCAAGGCCTAAAGGCTATCTAGTAATTGGAACTAAGTGGGTTTTTAGGAATAAGCTTGATGCCTAAGGTGTGATTGTGAGGAACAAGGCTAGGCTTGTTGCTCAAGGATATAGGCAAGAGGAAGGCATTGACTATGATCAAACATTTGCCCCTATTGCTAGTCTAGAAGCTATAAGGATATTTCTGGCCTATGCTGCATTCAAGAAGTTCAAGGTCTACCAAATGGACTTCAAGAGTGCATTCTTAAATGGAGAACTTAAAGAAGAGGTCTATGTTGAATAACCTCCAGGTATTGTTTCTCCAACTCATCCCTGCTTTGTTTTCAAATTGCATAAGGCTCTCTATGGATTAAAGCAAGCTCCAAGAGCTTGGTATGAGACCTTAGCAAGCTTTCTTTTAGAGCATGGTTTTTCTAGAGGCATGGTAGATAGAACTCTTTTTACAAAATTGCATCATGATAAAATTTTAGTGGTACAAATATATGTAGATGACATTATATTTGGTTCAACTGATCCCAAATTGTACAAAATATTTTCTGATCAAATGCATTCCAAATTTGAGATGAGCAGTATGGGAGAGCTATCTTATTTCCTAGGTATCCAAGTGAAACAATCTCCTGATGGAATCTTCATTTCCCAATCTAAATATGCTAATGAGCTTATTAAGAAGTTTGGGATGGTTGATGCCTCCTCTATGAAGACTCCCATGGATGCCAATGCTGTCTTAGACTCTGATGAACATGGAAAACATGTTGATCATACCAGGTATAGGGCCATTGTTGGATCCCTACTATATCTAACAGCAAGCAGACTTGATATTATATTTGCTACATGTTTATGTGCTAGGTTCCAGGTGAACCCTTAAGAATCTCATCTTATTTTTATAAAAAGGATTTTAAGATATATAAAGGATTGTCCTTATCTAGGACTCTGGTATCCAACAGAGTAAGTGTTTGAGTTGACTGGATTTTCAAATGCTGACTATGCTGGATGTAGAGTCGACAGAAAGAGCACTTATGGAACTTGCCAGTTCTTGGGTGATAGACTTGTGTCCTCGTTTTGCAAGATACAAACTTCTGTATCAACATCAACTACTGAAGCTGAATATATGGCTGCTGGCAGTTGTTCATAGATTTTGTGGATACAGAACCAACTCTTAGATTATGGTTTCAATCTAAATAATTCAACAATTTTCTGTGATAGTACAAGTGCTATATCTATAGAACATAATCCAGTGCATCATCGTAGAACAAAATATATAGATATAAGACATCATTTCATTATGGATAATGTAGACAAAAAGAAAATTAATCTTGACTTTATCTCCATTAATTTGCAAAGTGTAGACATTTTCACGAAACACCTGTATGAAAAGAAGCACCTGTTCTTCCTAAATCACCTTGGAATGATCAATGGGAAGGATTAATTTAACTTTTCTGTCTTAGGTTTTGAATCTGTTCGTAAATCGTCGAACAGAGATCGATGATCTTCGAACTAATCTTGAGCTAAATCGTCGACCTGAGTTCGACAATAGCTCTGTGAAGTAAAAATCGTCGACTAGATATCGACGCATATACTTCAGAAGATAAATCGTTGACCTAAGATCGACGATCTATTTTCCCTCTTCAATCTAAGACTGACGATAATATTTAATTAAAAATCTATAGTTGACCTGAGATCGAAGTTTTTCTTTATTTATCTTAGGACAAGGCCCGACTCTTCACATTTCGAAAAACCTATATTAAGGGTTTAATGTCGTGCTCTATCCCGCGCTTTCCAATTCCCCCTCTTGCACTTGATCTTGTATTTTCTCTTGCTGGTTTCTAATGGCAATTCCGGCTGTTATCCTGTCAGTAATGAAATTCGACGCAGGCTTCGACATCGATTTCGATTCCTTCAACTACTGTAATCAAATCTTCTTGGATATACTGAATCTCTTCAACGAACAAAATCTGAAGAAGATAATGATAACAAGAATCAAGCTTCCAACAATTGAGATTAGAGAATGGGTTTACTCTTTAATATGTCCAGATGAATCATCTATAGTTGGAACTATTTCTGGAAATCAGGTTATTCTAACTCCAGATATACTTTCTGAGATTTTTGATTTTGTAAATGGGGAAGATGATCTAGAACTAGATTCCTCAAAGTATTGTTCAATGCTGATCAAAATGGGTCATATAGAAGGAACACCATCAAAACTTCATAAGAAAAACTTGTCTGTAGAATTTAAATTCTTGGCAAATGTTGTTGGTAAAGTTCTGATGGGAAAGCATTCAGCTCATGATAATATCCACAAGCAGTAGTTCTCTGTGATGTCTGCTCTAGTTAATAGGAAATCTATAAACTGGGCAGGTCTTTTCTTTGAGTTGATTAGAAGGAAAAGCTCTAAGAAAGAAGTTTGCTTTGGGAGATTTTTTGCATATTTTTCCTGGCTAAAGCTCCTGAATTTTTGGTCTCCCAGACCCAATTCATCAATGCCAGTAAGAGGTTGGACTCCTCTTTGTTTGTAAAGTGGGAGAGGACCATTCCAAGGCCTTTCAGTGCCTCCAGGACTTCTGAGGATACTAGAGCTGATGCAGTTACTTCCCCAACCCTAGAAGATGCTCGTCTCTCAATCTCACCCTCAGTTCCCTCAGTCCCTGCCTCCCAAAACCAATCTTTTCCAGTTCTTTCACATTCACCTCCTGCTTCACCTATCTAAAATCAGAACTCCCCAGTTTATCCTGCTTCTCCTTCTACAGATAATCCTGCATCTCCTCATGCAGATCATCCTGCTTCTCCTCATGCAGATCATCTTGTATCTCCTCATGAAGATCATCCTGAAGATCCTCATGTCTCCTCTCAGCACATTACTTCCCCCATCATTTCTCCATCACTATCCTCTCGGATTCCCTCTGAGCCCATCCAAAAGGATATTCGATCATCATCTCTTCCCTCTAATGCTCATCCATCCTCTTCTTTTCCTGAATTCACTCCTACAGATTTCCCTTCTGCAATCTCAGTTTGCTCAAACTGTGGTCATAAAACTCCTTACATAGCCTCTGAGCCTGAACCTCTTTACCTCAATTTCTCAGATACAGCAAAAGATCTTCTGCAATTCATTTCTCCCTCCTTAGAGCTCCTTATAGCACTGGTTATAACTCCTCTAACTGCCTTCATTAACACTCTTACCCATAGAGTTGCTGCTCTTTCCTCTATCCCTTCTTCTGGGGGCCTAGCTACATATGCCTCCGCATCCAGGCAGGGGGAGATATCCAATGATGAAGCATCCATGCCTTCTAGCAGCAGCAGTTTCAGCAGATATGCAGGAGGATGTCTCCTCAGATTATCAGATGGCTCTAGATACAGAAATTATTGATTTTGATACTGATTTAGAAGAAACTATTCTTCCAAAAATTTTGACTGTTGGTGATTGCTGCATCAATCCCACAGTGGATATCTTTGAGTTGTTGAGCTCCTTCTGCACACTATTTCTAGATTGTCTTCCAAATTTTAAGCCATCCTCTTTGGCTATTGTGTTTTGTACTCCCTCTTTAAGTCCTGAAGTTGTTGGACAACTAAAAGCAAGTTTTGTAGTACCTTTGGCAAAACAGTCTGATGATCAGATGTCAAGATCTCCTGGACCATCCTATGTTATGGATGATAGCCCCATTCCTAATCTTGATGATTTATTGCTCAAGATATTGCTATGGAATTTGAAGCAGTCCATGCTAAAGTTATACCTCCTCCAGCTGATAAGGAATTTCCAAAGGAAGTGATGAGAGAAATTGATGCACTATATGCTAATCCCCAAAGCTCATCTGAAGATGATCAAGTTGATAATTCTTCATTCTGATAACAGCAAGAAGAAAGTGTGTAAGAAAAGAAAAGCTCCTCCAAAGGCAGTTCCAAATCCAAATCCTCTTAATGACACTATATACTACATTCTCCAGAAGATTACTCCTTATCAAGGTATGCCTCATTGGATGTGGCTATCAAAGAATGAGCTGAAGGCTAGGAAGAAAATTAGAAGGTGCTCTCCTCCTCCTCCTCAAAGGTCCAGGAGAGGTCCTCCTCCTTCCCCTCTAGCAGCAGGAGCCTCAGGTTTAGCAGCTTAAAGGTCTACTTCTATTACCCAGACCTATCAGAGGTAGGATAGATCTTCAAATCCTCCTCCTCCAGCTGGATCTTTAGACAAAAATTCTTATTCTTAAAGGCCTATATCTTCTCGAAAGCCTAAAGGAAAACTTAGTGAAGTTCCTCCTCCCAGATCTTTGTACTCCAGTCAGAAGCAACAAAATCCAGTGTCTTCAAATTTCCAAGCTCAATCTACACAGTTCAGAATGTCATCTCAAAAGTCAGTTCAGGAAGCTAGTTAGGAGAGACCTTCTTCTCCTCCTTTTGATCCTGAGCTGGACCCCAACTTCAAAACGGCTAGGTTGAATGAATTAGTTGGGCTATCTCAAATTAATAAAGCCAGGAAGGAAGGTCAGGATCCCTCTCAATTCAAAACTATGCCATCATATAGAGAGAAAGAACTTGACAGATTGTAGGTTAGCAAGAAAGTATTCAATCTATCTGAGTATATGTCTCTTCATCCTGAGGCAATTATGCCTAGAGCAGCATCTCATAAGACTCTAGGAGATCAAGATATGAAGATTACAAAGAAAGAAGCAGAAGATCCTTCCAGGAAGATTATATTTACTAAGCCCTCTTCTGCTCCTCCTTCTGAGAAACCCTAAGTACTATGAAACCTTTGTTGATTATCTATTGTTATTGCTCTATCTCGATTATATGTGAATTACATGTTATACTATATCTGTTTATTATTTCATACCATATCAGATATCTATAGCACTGTATTGATTTTTTGTTGTTTTCTTTTTGTTGAGTGACCTCACCCAAATAAGGGGAGATTGTTGGAACCCCATGTTTGATTTGGGTTTGGTTCACTCCTAAGTTGTTTGACCCACTTATATAGCCAGGGTCAATGTCTAGGTCTTAGTAGAGCAGACCTGATAAAGACCAGCTTTGGACTTCATTTCAAAGACCAAGACTCAAGTAATCTGTGGATCAGATATCAGTTCGACTTTCGTCAAACTCCGCTCGAAGATCGTCGATCTCCGATCGATGATCGTAGAGGTAAAATCTCTAAGCTAAGCTCGACGATCTCAGAGCTCAGATCGATGATTTCAAGTCTCAGCTCGACAATCTTCTATCTCAGTTCTACGATTATTTATCTGTGTTCGACTACCTTTTTTCGTAGCTGTCTTGAAGATTTCAGTCTTATTTTGTCAAGGCTATTTATGGCATCAAATCTCTGGTAAATAATGCTTATGTTATCAAGGCTTATAGCCATTTCTATTGTAGCATTAACAACAGGTTTCCACATATTTATTATATTGTATTATATGCCAAGACTGTTGGGGAAATCATTTATTGCAGATATTATAGCTGTTTTCTCTCCTCGATTCCAGCAGAAAAATTAAGGGAATGTTTTTGAAATTAAAGTAAAGAATTCTTTTATCCTACTAAAAGAAGAAGGTTGTCGACTCCATCACAGAGAAAAATATTCACACAGAAAGAGACACACAGAGAAAGATAGAAAGTCATTCCTGCTAACATCCTAATAATATTTTAAAGAAGATATTCATTCTCTTTTCTCATTCTGTCAGTTTTCTGAAGAAGAAGCAAGAAGAACAACTTTCGCAAATCAAGAGTCTTTTTGTTCTTCTCTTCCAGGATCTTACTAAGACATTCCAGCACCATTTGTCTAAAGCTCCTAGACCAAGTCTCTTAGTTGAAAACCTACTCACCCTGTGTAAAGCTTCCCAGCCTGAACCCTTCTATATCTCATGGGGAGCTTTGACAACATCTCTGAATCCACAGTCTTCTCTTTGTTTTGAGAAAATAAGACTTCCATCATTCTCTCATCCCCACCTCTGTACAGGGTTTTAATTCCCTTCAAAATTATTCTGCTTCACAAGTCTCCTTCCAAAAGACTTGGGTTGGTTTTTGGGCACCTGATAAAAAGCACATTGGAGGCAGTCACTTGATCAAAAACCCTGCAGTGGATTCCTACCAAGAGTGGTAGAAGATTGGATGTACCCAGTTAGGGAACCACTATAAAATTGTTGTGTCGTCTGGTTGTGCTTTCTGTGTTCTTGTGTTCTTGTGCTGTGGTTAAGATTTGCTTAGTTTATCTGCCTTTATCTTTTTCGTAAAAAGATTTTTTATCTCTATTCCCCCCCCCATAGAGTTATTCAGAGTTTATCACCCCTTTTTATTTCATCTCAGGTCGACAAATTAGAATTCTTAGGTCGACAAACTTGGATCTCAGGTCGACGAATTCTGTTCAGTGATCGACGATATCTGTCCAGTTCAAGAATGAGAAGTTTTCTTCCTTTTGTTCCTTTATTTCTATATTAATAGCAGTATTATTACTGAGTAATTAATGCTTATATTCCTCTTAATATATCCGTTATTGGAAGCATTAATTATGGTATTCATCAGGATATTTACTTGCTTATTTTATTAAGGGACAGTTCAGGAAACTCATTTATGATATATTCTATCCATTTGTATTCTCCAGATTAGCAAGCAATTAAGGCAGTAGTATTTCAAATTTCAAAGGAGAAATTATTGACTGAGAATACAAAAAGAGATTTTTTTTCTTTTAGACAATAACAGAGAAGGAACCACCATAACTTACTGAGAAAATATACAGCACTGAGACAGAATAATCTCTTAGAACACTCTCTCTCTCATAGTGCAAAAAATTCTCTGTGTTTCACCATATCAAGTTTGAAGACAGAAGAAGAACAATCATCACAATCAAGAGTCTTCTTCAAGATTCACTTCCAGGATCAATCAGGACAACAAAGATTTATTCAGTCAGAAAAGTTCCAGGACTGCTTTCAGACAAGGCTGAAGACGTACACCCTGAAGCAAAGCTCCAGTCTTCCTGAATCATAAACATCTTAGGGGGAGCTTTGTCAACGTCAAAGATCCACTAGTCTTCTCTGTTGATTAGATAAATAGAAGACACCATCACCTCCTCTCACCTCTTGTAAAAGAGTTTTAACTCCCTTCAAAAGTTAGCTCTTAGTTGTCAAGTCTCCTGATCAAAAGACTTGGGTATGTTTTTGGGCACCTGATCAAAAGCCTAAAGGGTTGCAATATCTCCCTGCAAATAGATATTGTGATGGCAGACACCTGATCAAAACCTGCTAGTGGATTCCTACCATGGTGGTAGAAGGTGGATGTACCCAAGTTTAGGGGAACCACTATAAAATCTTCTTGTGTTATCTGGTTGCTTATTTTCTATTTTTTTTTCTTGCTGTGGCTGTAATAGTTAGAATAGCTTAGATGTTTTTCCTTCTATTATTATATTTGGTATCACTTATTTTCACACGGATATATAAAAGTTTAAAACAGCGAAGAATTTTTAAATACTCTATTCACCTCCCCCTCTAGAGTAAGTCAGATCTAACCCCTCCTTTAAACCGGGTTCCTGTAGCCTCGGGAATCCCCGGTCGAAGTTGCTATCCAGAAAGTGTCCTGCACTTAAAGTTCTTGGCTTGGTGTAGAATTGTGTTACGATACAGTAGATATATTGTAACAAATTAACATTGGTGTTGGCTTAATTCTCTTTACGTTTAACCATGATAAATCAACGATTAATGGAATTTATTGATAAATTCTTAGCAAACAAATGGCATAGTGAAACGTACTTGAACGAAATAATTTGGGTTGAATTAGTGAACCACGATTGTACAAATGGTGTGGAGGAATTCAAGGAACAAATGGATTGGAAAATTTAATAATGAAGGATTAATAAGATTTGGTTGATAAATCCTTAAGTGAACCGATGAGTGTTGTTATGTTGTACTAGGTGGCTTTCCACCTAAGGTTTACAAGGAACCCTTGAGTGCTTGGATACATGAACATGTGAAAGGGTTGATAGTGCGTGAGTGGTTGCCGCACTAGATTGATTGTGTTGATAAGGGACTCGGTGAGGAGCCCTTGTGTGCTGTTGAGAACGAGATATGAATGATGAAATGAGACGTAAGTGGATGGTTGGGCTTGGTCCTCAGTGTACATTCCCGAGGGTCTTCCCGTGCCACGATGATGTGAAATTGCATGCGGTGTGAGTTGACATGCGGTGTCATAATCCTGGGTTAAGGACAGTGTGGCAGGTCTACGGGCTCTCCAGTCGTCATACCGACGGGATTTGATGGTTGGACCTTGGGCGGTTGGGCTTGGTCCTCGATGCTCATTCCCGGGGCTCGTTCCGTGCCAAGTGAACGATTGGGCTTGGTCCTTATGCTTTTTCCGAGGATCCTTCCGAGTCATAACATAGGCCAGTTCGGGGCTTAGTTCTTAGTGCACATCTACGCGAGACTCCCGTTGAGCCGTAGTACACGTGTGAGATCCGTTGTTGTGTTCTTAGCGTTGATGCGTACGGAGGCCTAGGCCAGGTAGTGTGGAGGCCAGCCTAGTAGTGGAGATGCCCACTCTACTTCACCATCTGGCCATGACGGAAGATGTCTGAGAGGTTAGCTACCTGCACGAAAAGTGGGAACTTAAAGTTTGTATCGACATAGAAATTTCTTGTGCGTAATCATGTGTGAGTCATTGCATAGCATTCATGGCATTGCATTACATTGCATACTCAAGATCCTGATCATATAAGTTTGTATGGGCACTCTATTATGATTAGTTACTTTACTGTTGAGCCGATCCTCAACTTATATGTTTATATGTGCGTTCATATAAGTTAAATTACTTTCTATTGTAGCTTTACACTTTTATATTCTACTGTAGATGATAGAACTTCTAGGGCAAATGGCCTGCTCATTTGTTGTGCTCATATATATATATATATATATATATATATATATATATATATATATATATATATATATATATATATATATATATATTACTGATCACTCTATATGACATGTTTGTATTATTGCTTTATATAAATATATTGTACCCTTTTCCTTTCTCTGCCCGGTGTCGAGGATTCGTCGTGGGAGCGGATGTGATAGCCACTTAGTCTTTATGACTAATGGTCGCTATGTCTTCCTTTTTAGGAGGAAACCCCGCAGACAGAGCAGCAGCAGGTTTTGCAGCAGGACAGCCAGGCCAGGATGATAGGGCCTGAAGGGACAGTACCGGCATTACCGTGAGTGACTGATGTGAGTCTTTTAGAGACTTTGTATGTATCCCCTTTGGGCAAATTTTATCCGTACTCTGATATTTTAGAAGCTTGTTGTAGCTTCTTTTATTTGTTGTACTTTTGGACTATTTACTTTGTGTGGATTGACTTCTGATTTTTGTTTTGGTTGGGGTGACATTGGTTGATATTGGTAATAGCCGGCAGAATAGGCATCTTGTAGTACAGGTTAGCCCGAGTTCTTGTGCTATGATGCACGTGTGGCAAGTGTTCTGATTGCTATCAAGTAATAATAATGGGGAATAGATTCTCCGAGTATCGATTTCTCGCAGAGCGCAATAAGGGAGCAAGGGTTTTAGTATTTTGGAGAAATGAGTGTAAGTGCAAAGTAAGAAAGGGGGTTTTGATTTTGGTTTCCTAAACTAAACAACCTAAAAATACTGCAGGTCGCCTTCACCGCTTTGCTATGGTGAATCACTCCGGAGAGTGATAGCGGGGTGTGAGATTTGGTGAGGGTCGAGAACACCTCTTCCCAACGCACACTTCTAGCAAATGCTAGAATGGCCAAATCACCTACCCTAGCAAGTATGACGAGCCTAACGACGCAAAGCAAGTTCACAAAACACCTAAGCAGAAGCATCAAGACTTCTAGAACCACAAGTACAAATCATACTACAATATTCAACAAGCGTTTAGCAAAGAGATAACATAATAGGAAGGTGGAGAGATTACAACCAAGACAAGAAGCTTTCTATGATTCTTGGCCGGAAATAAAGGGTGTTAACCCTTGTCCGTGCTCGGTCTTCGGAAAGGAGTCCAGGATCCAAGAGGAGCTGTCACTTCCTCCGTCGAGCCCGTCCTTGTATTGCTGTGGTTGTAGAGGCGGAGATGAGCTTGGGTGGCTGCAGCAAGTAGCTCAAACTTGAGCTTCGAACGTAAAAATGCAATGGCGGTGGAGGATGAAGCTTTTGCAAGCTATTTGAGGTGGAATGCGTGGCCGGATCTTATCTCCAAGGAAGAGAGAGAGGAAGGGGGATGAAGAGTGATTTTCCTGCTCAATGGAGACAAAAAGGCGGGCTGGTTTGTTGATCCACGAAAATGGCAAAGGCTTCCACTTAAATAGAAAATAGTCAGAAAATTGATCTCGCACGGTTCGACGCATGATCGTGCGCGAACCGTGCGATATTATAATAAATCATGCGCCAGCAAAGAAGAAGAGTTGACCCATGCGTTTCCTTCGCACACGGGCGCTCCTCCCGTGCGTGAAGCAATTCGCACGGGTAACCATAGAACGAAGAACTACAGGTAGAAAAAGTGGAACCATGTGTTTTACTTGCACACGGGCGATTCCGCCCGTGCGTGAAGGAAAACGCACGATTAACCACAGAACCAAAAAGGGCCGGAGAACACCAGGATGCTACAGGAAAACTGTGCGTTTCCTTCGCGCACAGTTTGGGTGAAACCGTGCGTGAAGGATTTGCACGAGCTGGTCGTTCCACCAGATTGACCTAAGGAAACACATGACCAAAACAAACCGTACATTATGGAAACGCACGTCCGTACGTTTTCCTCCAATCAGAATTAAGACAAGTGAAAACAGACCACCTGCAAGCAAGGAAAGAAATGCAATGGAGGACCCTCTAGCAATACAGAAATGAAGAGAAAGCTACTGGAACAAGCCCTGGGGAGCTCCACGTGCTTACCCCCAACCAACAAGTGCGCAATTGCGCACGCAAGGGAAAGAAAAGAGCACAAAGTAGGAATGGCATAAAGGATGAGATAAACAACGAAAACATCCAATAAATGAAGTGCCAAGGCATGAAAACAAGCTCAGATGAGCCCGCAAAACCCAGTATAAACGGGACTCATCACACCCCCAGACTGAACCATTTGCGCGTCCCGAGCAAAGAAGATCCCCGCAGACAAGAAAAAAATACTAGCTAACATAGCAAATATGATCTGGAGTACCATGCAAAGTAGCATGCTCACGGTCGTAAAAATTGAGTAATTTCAAAGCATACAAACTAATTTATAATTTTCAGTCTGCGTAAAAAAAATATATTTTATAACTAATCAAAAAGAGAATCATGGTGAATCCTTCTATCACTCGTAGGGAGAAAATAAATCAGCCGCTAAGAGGAGTATTGCCAAATATCGGGATTCAGGACAACCCCCAAAGAAATCCACCAATGTCGGTGGCCATAGGTTTGCCCTTCCGCACTCTCTCCATGATACTAGTTCGGCTTAAGCGCAAGTCAGTAGGACTTTAGGAAAAGTTGAGGCTTGGGTTTTGGTGAGGTAAGCAAGGATAAAAAGGGAGGCTAAGCACAAAAACCCAAATGAGCCAGCACAACAAGTATCAAATCCACTATCCGACAAACAAATGGGTACGCAACACCCCCCAAACTTAACTTTTAACAAATGTGTGGGCGGCCTACTCCACATACAATCACATTTTCAAAAAGATTTTCAGTCACATTTTTTTCTTCTTCTTTTCAACTATATTTTTTTCTTTTTCTTTTAAATTTTTTTTATTTTTCAGAATCTCAGCCAATATATCATGAGCTCAGTTCCACATTTTCACAGATAACAACACTGCATCACAACCAAACATGAAAATATAAAATATAAAATACTAAGCTCAACTTGGGTGTGTGACTAGGATAGGCTATGGGCTTTGGTGAAATCATGGTGGAGCTCAATCAAAGGGAAGGGTAGGAACAATGGGGCTAGCAAATAAATGACGATAGGAACGGTACAAAGCTCAACTTGGCCAAAAAGATGGCCTACATTGCTCGCGCTTAGCTAACCATGTACCCATGCTTCGAAAGTAGCTTGGGGCAAGTTCTTTTCTAACGAGAGGGACTGCCCCGTCTCTCGACTTGAGCAATACAAATCTAACCACCATCTAAACACATCCCTAATCTACCGTCAGATTCACACCGGATTCACAAAAAATTTCTGAGTAGCATAAAAAGAATTTACGAACCTACAAAAAATATAAACTAGCAGTATGCAGAAAAAATAAGCTTACTATAATTTCTACAACAGACGGAAGCACTAGAATAGGAACACAGCAAGGCCAACATTTTACTCCGTCAAATAATCCTGTATTAGCGCGGTAATCTTCCCGGGTCTAATGAAAGATGCTAGTTTGTTTCGCAACATGCAAAAAGTAAGAACGCGCTCAAGTGGGTGCATGGGTGCGCAAAGCAATGACTACGTAATTAAAAATAACAACTACTGACAAGCAAGTGAGGTGCAAGTGCAACGGGTAACAACTACAGGATCTCCCACAGACTTAATCTAATAACACAGTAATGATGATGAAAATGTAATCTAAGAGGAGAGGGGAAGAGGTTACCCAAGTCTCAGAAATAAGCATACCAGAAGATAAGCGTTCAAACTCGATCAACCAGCCAACGGCCAAAGAATCATTACCTACAAGAATAAGCAATATCCAACCACGCAAGAGAATATGAAATGCAAAAGAGAGGAATACAAGAACGCGAGCAAGGTAAGGCAATAGCCTTATACACAATATAGAAGTGGCAAAATTCGGTTGTCTCCCATAAGCTCTTTTCTTTACCGTCCTTAAGGTGGACCAAATACCTGTATTAGCAGTTATATATCATTGTTCACTAACCAACGTAACACAAGCAATTAAGTCAAAATCCAAAAACAGCATTTAACAGAAACAGAATTAAAATCAGCAAGAAAAAGGAGATGGCCCCGAAGATCTTCCACCTTTCTGCTGAACGCTGATTTGTTGTAGACCTCACCCAACACACGAGATGAGGAGGAGAGGAAGGCTTTAGGGCCAAAAGAAGACAAGTCTTCTTTACCCCTACTCTCCTCCTTCCCGCGCAGGAGGGAAAAACATTGCGCCTTGCGCAAGAGTAACTCCCTTCTTCACAATTCCATCGTAGGTGAGCGCCACGGCGGCAATTTCATGCCCGGAGCTTTAATGCTCATATCAGCAACCAAAGCTGGGGGCATCCTTTCTTCACCCGTAGTGGGTGGCAGATCAGCCAACGGTACCTGTTTAATAGTTTTCCAAGATTTACTTGGCTCAATAACAGTTCTCAAATTAATCTCCTGCACGCTCTAACTAGCCGCGCACTATCTTACGTCTTTCTTATCTTCATCTCCTTCTGCACCTAGTATCTCAGCACTTGATTCATCCACAACAAACTTCAGCCGTTCCTTCCCTAGTGTTGTCATATCGTGCTCGCTAAGCAGCTCATCCGCCTTATCATCACTAGATAAATCGTTAGATAATAAGGCATTAACCATGCTTAGATTTTCAGATTTACAAGGGGCTAGAACGGGAAGTGATTGCGGAGATCGCAATTCATCAGGAGAGGTTAAGGTAATCAGAGAAGCATTAAAACACAGCGTCGCCTCGCTAGCTTTCAGAAATGGAACCCCCAAAATGGGTTTTGAGCTGTTTTCCTCTGATCCCAATACCCGAAAGTCAGTAACCACAATAGCCCCGAGAAGTTTTACCTAAACATCTTTGATTTCACCTTCAATTTTAACAACTGATCCATCGGTCAGCACAAGCAACTTCTGGTTATTATTCTCGACATTCAAATTCAGCTTTGCAACATCTCGCAAGGCAAAAATGTTGCATGTCGATCCATAATTGCATACGGCTATCGTCCTTATTTCATTTATCACATAATTGACGGCCACTTCCTCTCTACTACAATCACCAGCCTCAACAACGCTGAAAGTGCGGAAGAGAGATCTACCTTCACTCTAGAGGGGGGGGGGGGGTGAATAGAGTATTTTAAAATAATTTTCAGTTTAAAAGAAATAAGGCAGATTAAGATTTAATTTATATTTAAGTGTATATGTGCTTGCTCTGAAACAAAGATAAAATAAAAACTAAAGAAACACACAGCACAAAGCAAAGATAAACACACAGCAAACCAGACGACACAAGGAGCTATAGTGGTTCCCCAACATTTGGGTACGTCCACTCTTCTACCACCCTTGGTAGGAATCCACTCAGGAAGAGTTGATCAGGTGTCCTGACACCAATGAGCTTTTGACAAGGTGCTCAAAAACCAAACAAGATTTTTTGATCAGGTGTCTTGCCACCACTGAGTTTTGACAAGGCTCTCAGAACCACACTCAAAACTTTTGAAGGGAGTCTTGAAAACCCTTTTATAGTAGGAAAGTAAAAAAGTAAAGAGGTTGATGTTGTCTTCTCTGTTCTCAAATCAAATGAGAGAAGCACTAGTGGATATGATGAAGATGTCAAAGCTCCCCCTGAGATTAGCAGTAGGTTCAGGAGTAGAAACTTTGCACAGGGTGATAGGCCTTCAATGAGACTTCTCCAGCAAATGATGATTTCAGCAAGGCTGAAATGTGAGTTGTCTGGAGACTTCAATGATGAAGCCTTTTAGAACTTGAAGCAGATCTTTTAGTCACAGAAGATGAAAACTTGATTAGAGAATTTTTGTTGTTCTTCTTCTGTAATGCAATTCTTGTGTCTCTTGGTGTTGGTGTTGAATGATCTGTCTTATTGTGTCTCTCTTTTCTTTTGCTCAAAAATCTTCAAGAGAACTGAGAGAATAATAATGAATTCTTAACTTGAATGGCCGAATAAACAGTCTTGAATGATTTCCAAAAACATCATTTGTCTCTAGGGAAAGTCCATTAGCAATATTCCATTTTTACCTTACTTGACATTTGCAGCAGAAAGCTTGAAACGGCTAGGAAATCTTTTGCCATTAATGCAGCAATTAACTCTGAAAGAATTTGAAATAATTCCATAACTGATATTGGCTTGATAGCAGAAAACGTCGACCTCATCAAGAAATAGTCGATCGGAGATCGACTATGGTCGACCAGAGCTCAGAGTTAATGAAATTGAACTGGAACAGAAATAGTCGATCTGAGCTCGGAGAAAATGGAGATAAGCAACAGACAGAAAGCGTCGACCTGATTTGGACATAAATCGTCAACCTTAGCTTCAACAGAAAACGTCGATCGGAACTCAGGGAAAAAGCGTCGACCTGAGCTCACCAGAAAACGTTGACCTGGCTAAGGCCGAAATCGTCGACCTTGCTAAATCAGAAATAGTCGATCTTGAGCTTGGCAGAAATCGTCGACCTTGCTAAATAAGAAATAGTCGATCTTGAGCTTGGCAGAAATCGTCGACCTTCTCTTAGACAGAAATAGTCGACCTAAGCTTGACGACAAAGCGTCGATCTAAGCTCAGCAACAGAGCGTCAATCTAAGCTTGACGACAAAGCATCGATCTAAGCTCAACAACAGAGCGTCGACCTAAGATTGAAGACAAAGCGTCGATCTAAGCTTGACGACAAAGCGTCGATCTAAGCTCAGCAACAGAGCGTCGATCTAAGCTTGACGACAAAGCATCGATCTAAGCTTGACGACAAAGAAATAGCTGAAGGTCGGGCGCTGATCCAAGCTCGACAATCGTCGGACTGAAGCTCGACGATTGTCGACCTGAGCTCGACTATTTTTAACATTTGTCTCAGCTTTGATTCCTGATCTTGAATGGTCCTAGGGGCAGCTTCAAACCTAAGTTCTAAGCCCTAGACACATTCTAACTTGACCTTTTCAACTATACAACTAGGTCAAACAGATATCCTAAATACATAGTGATCCTTGCCCAAATTAGTAATAGGGTGTTCCAACAATCTCCCCCTATTTGGGTTAGGATTACTATTTACAGGACTTAGAATAAAATACAATCATCAAATGCAATCAAGCAATAAAAATTAAAGCAACAAAAAGCATAGTAGCAATCTGATAGAACCTCAGCAAGAGATTTAAGAAATGAATGAGCCATCTACATACAAAAATCATTCCTTTTTACTTCCTTTCTTGAACAGAATTTCCCTGTTGGGATTGAGGGATTCCTTCTTTGATCTCCTGTCATCTTCTGCACCTAAGGAGGTTTGAGCTTTTGCTCTAGGAACCACAGCCTCAGGATTCAGCTTCATATAATCTATAGAATCAAAGAATTTCCTTGAAGAATACCTTTCCAACTCTACTTTTCTTTGCTCGGACAGAGTGGAGATGTTTGAGGTGTCCTTGCCTTGCTCTCTTGCCTTCTTCAGCTGGTTTAAGGAAGCAAGTTCTTTCATCCTGGCAGTCCAGGAAATAGGATTATTTTCAGGATCCTCAAAAGGAATAGGAGCTTCATATCTGTTAATGGTTTCAGGAGCAGCAACAGTTCTTGATTTAACAGTTTCTCTGAGCTTATATGGGTAAGGACCTTGAGATGTGTCAAGTTGCCTTTGTCCTTCCCTTTGAGTTCTGTAGTCTCTTTGATTACCTCTATACTGTCCTCTTATGGACTGATTGCCTCTTTGATAATGCCCTCTGGGAGGATATCTTTGAGATGGTTGAGAAGGGCTTTGCTTTGGAGCCGAAGGTAGAGAAGCTGAGCCTCCACCTGATCCAGAATCTGGAGGAGGAGGAGGAGGCTGAAACTTAGAGGAGCCTTTCTCATACCTGTCAAATTTTCTCTTTTTCTTCATTGCCTTCAATTGATTTTTGGAGTATTGCATCCACGGCTCAGTAATTTGGCAATCATGCAATATATAGTAGGGTACATCATTTGAATCCTTGGCTTTTTCGAGAGGAACTCTTTTAAGAGCTTTGCTTCTAGCTTTTCTTTTCCTTACAATAGTACCATAAGAGCCATCAGATTTTGTTTGGAACTGATCACTTTAAGAACTTTGAGGTTGATCATACAGATCGTCGATCCTTCTGATATAATCTTCTTGATCTTTGAGCTTTTTAGAGACAGCAGGAGCAGGAGGAGAAGGTACAGCAGCAGAACAAATAGTATCAGCAGGAGCAGAAACATCAACAATCATATCATCAGCAGCAGAAATCTCAGCAGACAAAACAACAGTCATAACTTCATCATCATCAGCAGCAGTAGCACAAACAGAACCAACATCCACACCTTTAAGAGAATTGATATAAGATTCAATTATACTAGGATCACATATTGAAAGAGGCACAATGGCCTTAGTAAAATATTCAGCTTTCTGAACAGGAACTGGTGCAATTTGATGGTAGATAGAATCAAAACTACTCAACAGTGACCTGAGGTCCACTGTAAATAAAACCACTGGAGCAGCAGTATCAGCAGCAAGCAATATAGCTGGAGGAGCAGCAGCAGCTTCAATAGCTTCATAAGGCATCTCCCCCTGGCTTGATGCAGACAGAGCTGGATCAAGGCACCTAAATGAAGGATTGGCCTGCGGAGAAGAGAGAGCGGAGAGTCTGGAGGATAGCTCCTGAATGGACTTCTGGAGTGGAGCCAGGGAGGTCTCCAGCAAAGCCACTAGCTTGGGAGCCAGTAGCTCATATAGCATATCGGCCAGACTCGGGAGATCCACTTGCTCAAGAGAGACTTGAGTAGAGGTGAATGAAGATGTGGCTGGGACTGAAGGAGTAGCTGCACGACTTGAAGGTGAGAAAGGAGGGATGGATGGCTGGGATATAGGGATGGTGGATATGGATGGTATAGGAATGGAGGTGGATGGTAAGAAAGAGGGTTGATCCAAAATGTCATACAACAATTGTTGGTAAGAGGAGGAGGATGGAGGATCAAGAGAGGAGGAGGGAGAATCATACATGAAGGAATCATCCAGAATGGAAGAGTCAATTGATGGATAATAGAAAAGAGGGTGGAATGATTCTGAAATGGTGGCTGGAGGAGATGAAGAAGGTAAAGAAGTGGTGATGGGGGAGGAGATGACAGGCTGAATGGGAGAAGAGGAAAGCAATGAAGAGACAAGGGGAGGAGGAGAAATAGGAGCAGAGGAGGAGGCAGGCAATCCCTCAAGAGATGCTGCAGGGGAAGAGACTGATAAAGTCCTTGTGCCTGAAGCAATTGTTACAGCAGCAGCCCTACTGGGTCTGAGGATCTGCCTGTCCCACTTGCTGAATAGGGCACAGGATAGCCTCTTTGAAGCATTTATGTGCATCCCAGTTGAAATCAGCAATTCTGGGCACCTGGAGTGCAGAAATACTCCTAAAATCCTTCCAAAATTCACAGAAGACTTGCTTATCTTCTTCTTGATTGAGTTAAAAACGATTGTTACCCAATCCACTTTAATCCTGTCAACAATTGCACCCATCAAGTTCAACTGATACTGTGTGATTGTATCATGCGCCGAGTGCTTTGCCAAAAGCACTTTTCCCGTAATGTCGGCGAGAAATTGAAACTCAATAGCCAAATCCTTCTTCAATAACCTGTTAGGGTTCGCGGCAGAATAACCCATTCATTCTAACAACGAGTTAACTTCCTCTCCAGACAAAGCGAAGGAATCATTTCCAGAACTGAGAGCGAACACGTCCGTCAGGAGATTTGGGGATAGCGGTACCTTCGTTCCGCTGATTGTTCCGACAACAGTAGTCTCGTTCTCAATTGTTGCGTAAAACACCCATTCTTTAATCTCATTTGCTGCAATCTTAATTCTGGTTGACATCAACCGCACTAGCTGCTGGTCACGGCAAAGATTTAGAATGTCCTTGAAGCGCTGATCGCTGTCGTCGAAAGAGTCCATGTCGATGTCAAATCCTGTATCGAACTTCATTTTGGAGAGAATAACGACTGTCGCTGCCATCTATATCTGCAAAAGTTCAACAAACAAGACCAAGTGTAGAGAGTTTTGGAGGGAAGAAGAAAATTTGCAGAGAGAATGAAGGCGAAAGCGACGAACGGCGGCCGAAAAATGATTTTATATTAGGGTTTGACACGGAAAAAGAAAAACCGTCAAACTCCGTTCGAAGTTTTCGGCTGACGGGGAAACTGAAGAGTCTTTAATAGCGTTGAACTCCGTTCAACGCTATTAAATAGCGTCGAGCTCAGCTCGACGATGACTAATCAGAAGATAGATAGACGCGCTATCTGAAAGCGATGAACTCCGGTCAACGTTTTTGGACAACGTTGAACTACGGTCGACGCTTTAGGGAAAAGCGTCGAGCTCCGTTCGACGTTTTTTGAAAAAACGCCGAGCGCAGTTCAAAGACAAAATCTAGCCTAGAGACACTAGAAAATATGATTTTTTAGCCTAGTTTTGGTCTGTTTTTAGCTTTTGAAATATTGGGATTTAATTTAAACTTCCTCCATCTAGCATTCCTAACTGATTCAGGAAGAAGGTATGCTTCTTCTCATCCAATGGTTTGGTGAAAATATCTCCCCTTTGCAAATCAGTTGGGATATATTGAAGTTCAATTTTATTTTTCTCTACATTATCCCTTAAAAAGTGATGCTTAATCTCTATATATTTTGTCCTACTATGGAGGACTGGATTTTGTGCTATAGAGATAGCACTAGTATTATCACAAAAAATTTTAGACTTCTCTAAGTTGTATCCATAGTCTATATGCTGATTTTGTATCCACAATATTTGTGAACAGCAACTGCCTGCAGCCATATATTCAGCTTCAGCAATTGAGGTTGACACAGATGTTTGCTTCTTACAAAACCAGGAGACAAGTCTGTCACCAAGGAACAGACAAGTTCCACTAGTGCTTTTCCTGTCTACTCTGCATCCAGCATAATCAGCATCTGAAAATCCAGTTAATTCAAAACCTGAGTCTTTTGGATACCAAAGTCCTAGATTTGGACAACTTTTTACATATATAAGAATCCTTTTAACTAGAGTTAGGTGTGACTCTCTAGGGCTTACTTGGAATCTAGCACATATGCATATAACAAACATTATATCTGGTCTACTAGCTGTAAGGTACAATAGAGAGCCAATCATTGCTCTATATGTTGTCTGATCAACATGTTTGCCATGCTCATCAGTATCCAATACAACATTGGTAGGCATGGGTGTTTTCATACAGGATGCCTCAGACATACAAAATTTCTTAACCAATTCTTTAGCATACTTGGTTTGGGAAATAAATATGCCTTCAGCATGTTGTTTTACTTGCAATCCTAAGAAGAAGGAGAGCTCACCCATGCTACTCATTTCAAATTTGGAATGCATCAGGTTGGAAAACCTTCTACACAAATTTGAATCAGTAGATCCAAATATGATATCATCTACATAAATTTGTACTAGTAGGGTATGAGACTTATGGGTTCTAATAAAAAGAGTTTGGTCTACTCTACCCCTTTTAAAATCATTTTCCAGAAGAAAGCATGCTAGGGTCCATACCATGCTCTAGGAGCTTGCTTGAGACCATATAATGCTTTATGCAATTTGAAAACATGATCAGGATAAGTTGAAGAGATAAAACCTGGAGGTTGTCAAACATAGACTTCCTCTTTGATGTCTCCATTGAGAAAAGCACTCTTCACATCCATCTGGTAGACCTTGAATCCCTTGTGAGCAGCATAATCTAGGAATATTCTAATGGCCTCTAACCATGCAACTGGTGCAAAGGTATGGTCATAGTCTATTCCTTCTTGTTGAGAGTAGCCTTGAGCAACTAGCCTTGCCTTGTTTCTGACAATAACTCCTTGATCATCCAGCTTGTTTCTGAACACCCACTTTGTTCCAACAATGGAGTGATCCTTTGGCTTAGGCACTAGTTCCCAAAGTTTATTTTTTTCAAATTGATGCAACTCCTCTTGCATTGCAATGATCCAGTGTGGATCTTGCTCTGCATCTTGAATGGATTGAGGATCAACTTGAGTTAGAAAACAAGCGTGCATCAGGTTCTGGTTGACCTGATTTCGGGTTTGCACACCAGTTGAGATGTCTCCAATCACTTGGGAGATTGGATGATCTCTTATTGTTACTAGATCAACAGGGGATGTTGATTGTTCACCAACCTGTGTTGTTGTTTCCTCTTGTGGAATAACAACTGGCTCTTCAGGATGATTTTCTTCAAGAGGTTGAACTTCTTCTTCATCATCACTGCTCTCATTCTTTTGTTGAATAGGTTGAGTGGCTGTATCCTCTTCTTTAACCTGTAATCTGTCCATACTTTCTGAAATAGAGTGTACCTGCAAAGGTTCTATGGTAGAAGTAGACTTATCCTTATAACACATGTTAGTCTCATCAAAAGTAACATGAACAGATTCTTCAATTTTACAAGAAGATTTATTATATACCATATAAGCCTTGCTGATCATGGAGTATCCCAGAAACACTCCTTCATCAGCTTTAGCTTGTAATTTTGCTAAATACTTCTTGTCATTATTATGAATATAACAAGTACAACCAAATTTTTTAAAATAATCTACTTTAGCTTTCTTCCCTTTGAGCAATTCATAGGGAGTCTTACCCTTTAGTTTATGTATTAAACTTCTATTCAACACATAGTTGGAGGTGTTCACTGCCTCAGCCCAAAAGGATAGAGGTAGGTGAGCATCTGTCAACAATGTAGTAGCAGATTTAATTAGGGTTCTATTTTTCCTTTCAGCTACCCCATTTTATTGAGGAGTTCTAGGAGCTGAGAAAGTGTGCCTGATCCCTTCACTTTGACAGAACTCTTGCATAAGAAGAGAATCAAACTCTGTCACATGATCACTTCTGATCAGGGCAATGTGAGTGTTGAACTCAATCTGTATGCATTTGAGAAACTCTGTCAAACACTTAAAGTTATCAGACTTCTTCCTCAGAAAGAATACCCAAGTGAATCTACAGAAGTCATCTACAATCACTAAAGCATAAGATTTCCCTCCTAAGCTTTGTACTGTAATGGGTCCAAAAAGGTCCATGTGTAACAGATACAAAATCCTAGGTGAATCACTCTTATTAAGTGACTTAAAGCTATTTTTAGTTTGCTTGCCTAATTGACAAGCCCTGCAGAGTCCTTCCTTCTTATAGAGGCTAGAAGGTAGTCCTCTAACAAGGTTGTCCTTGGAGAGCCTAGCAATGGTTCTAAGGTTTAAATGTCCTAATCTTTTATGCCATAAATCATTTGGCTTGCATACTGAATTAAATAAACAAATGTCTGTATGGGCTGAAAGAAAATTTACTAGATAGATGTTACCTTTCCTTTTACCTGTTAACACAGTTGTGTTATTTTCTGACTTGATCTTGCACAGGGATTTGTTGAAGGTCACTTTATATCCTTCATCAAATAGCTGACTGATGCTTATCAGGTTGTGCTTCAGTCCTTCAACATATGCTACTTTCTTGAAAGTGACTGAGCTTATCTGAACAGCACCATATCCTTTGGTTTGGCCAACATTTGAATCACCAAAAATCACTTTGGGTCCAAGTTTGGTTATGAAGGATGATAGGTTCTCCCTGTTCCCTGTCATGTGCTTTGAGCACCCACTATCCAGATACCATTGTTGGTTAGATACTGGATAGGTCTTCACCTGCACATAAACATTTTATTTGTTTTTGACCCAGTTTACCTTGGGCCTAGGTTGATAGCCTTTAAAATCTGAAATGAAAGACATCCCAGGTTGACTCTTATAACCCTCAGGATGATATCTCCTAGGAGGTACTATCCATTCAGTATAAGGGTTGAAACATTGGGATGCAGGACTTCTAGGATTTAATTTAGATTTGCTTCTGAAAGCATGTTCACGGCTCTGAGCTCCGTTCGGAGATCGTCAAGCTGAGGTCGACATTCCTGGGTAGGATCGTCGAGCTCCGTTCGAAGATCGCCAGTGCTGAGCTTCAGAGTCCAGAAAGCGTTGAGCTGAGTTCGACGTTTCAGCCTTATGTCGTCGAGCTCTGTTCGAAGCTCGTCGACCTCTACTCGACGCTTTCTGCTGAACCATGATTTTTTTTGGCAGATCAGCATTCTTCCTAGCTACCTCTACTACTCCCTTCCCTTTGTCAGAGACAAATTTGATTGGAGTTGTTAGTATTAAAGGTTGGCTGGATGAAGCACCCAAGCCCATTGTACTATTAAGTCTAGAGTTCACTGTGCTTGTGATGTCCATCAGTCTGATACTTCTCCCATTTAGGGATTCTTCAAACTTTTTGGCTTTTGACAGTTCACTTTTTAGTGAAGCTATCTCCTCCCTACAGCATTCCAACTCCTCAGAGAGTTTGAGGTTATTTGAGTTTAGGACACTGTATTCAGATAATTGATTTCTGAGAGAGATTATCTCTTTCTCAAATTTTAGTAAATCTAAACACAATGTCTTAAATTCAATTTTAAAGTCCTCAGAATTGAAATCAAAAGAATTAATTACCTGGTCCTCTTTGGCTCCAGTTTCAACTTCAGCTTCTGAATCAGATTCTGGTTCTGCATCTGAGTTTTGCTGAGAGGCATTGATAGCCATCATGCAGAATTCCTTTTCATCAGCATCATCCTCATCATCACTGGAGCTGGATGAAGTTTTAGAATCATCTTTAGTTTCACTCCATGTCTCAGCAACAAATCCTTTCCTTGTGTTCTAGTTCTTGCTGGAGGAGGCTTTGTCTGAGTTGTTCTTCTTGTAATCTTTCTCTTTTATCCTTTTTGTCCTTGTTCTTGTTTTCTTGACAATCAGGCACAATGTGGCCTGGTTTCCTGCAGCCAAAGCAAATAATTTCTTTGTTGTTATTTGTCTTATCATACCTTGGCTTATCATGTCCTTTGTATGGCCTTTTTCTAAAGTCTTTCCTGGCCAGTTTGTAGAATCTTTTGGCCAATAGACTGACCAATTCCTCATTACCTGTGAGCTTTTCTTCAAGCAGGTCCTCAATAGCTTTGAAAGCTATTGACTTCTCTTTCTTTATGGCTGGTGAGGCAGCCTTCTGTTCTTCTTCTCTGTTTCTGATGAGCAGCTCATAAGATTTGAGCTTTCCTAGGAGAGCTTCAGTAGTAATTTCACTTAGACTTCTGGCATCTTTAATTGGCAAGATTCTTGAATCCCAAGTGCTGGGGAAGCACATTAGGATCTTGTCATTAAGCTCAGTTAATGAGATGTCTTCATCCAAGGTCTTTAACTCATTGACAATCAGACTCAATCTGTTGTACATATCTGCTACTGACTCAGTCTCTCCTTTCTTAAAATTCTCATATTGGGTTATGAGATGGGATCTTCTATCTTTTCTTTCGTCAGCAGATCCTGAGACAATTTCAGAGAGTTTGTCCCAAATTCCTTTAGCTGAGTTACATTCAGCTACCTTCTGAAATATTTCATCAGACATTGTTTGGACTAAGATGTTCATAGCCTTGGCATCTGCAGTCTTCCACTTCTTTATGTCAGCATATGTTCCAGAAGGAGGTGGAACAGCATCTGTACTTGAGCTTGCTGGTGGAGTTGGGCACACTGTCAAAACAGAATTAAATATATCTTCGTCAATAGAATTCATGTATAATTTAATCCTTGCCTTCCAGAGTGCAAACTTTGAAAGATTGTACAATGGAGGTCTGGTGCTAGCATAATCTTTATTCTGTGCCATGGTTTTGAATAAAAATAAATATAATACAACTAATAACAAGCCTCTATAGAAGGTTGATCTTTTTCAGAGATCTTTTGGTTCAGGTGTTAGCCTGTACAACCAATCTAGTGAAGATTTAGTTGTTGGACAACCAACCTCCCTCTGATACCAATTGAAAGTGCGGAAGAGAGATCTACCTTCACTCTAGAGGGGGGGGGGGGGGTGAATAGAGTATTTTAAAATAATTTTCAGTTTAAAAGAAATAAGGCAGATTAAGATTTAATTTATATTTAAGTGTTGTGCTTGCTATGAAACAAAGATAAAATAAAAACTAAAGAAACACACACAACAAAGCAAATATAAACACACAGCAAACCAGACGACATAAGGAGCTATAGTGGTTCCCCAACAACTTGGGTACGTCCACTCTTCTACCACCCTTAGTAGGAATCCACTCAGGAAGAGTTGATCAGGTGTCCTGACACCAATGAGCTTTTGACAAGGTGCTCAAAAACCAAAACTAGATTTTTTGATCAGGTGTCTTGCCACCACTGAGTTTTGACAAGGCTCTCAGAACCACACTCAAAACTTTTGAAGGGAGTCTTGATAACCCTTTTACAGCAGGAAAGTAAAAAAGTAAAGAGGTTGATGTTTTCTTCTCTGTTCTCAAATCAAATGAGAGAAGCACTAGTGGATATGATGAAGATGTCAAAGCTCCCCCTGAGATTAGCAGTAGGTTCAGGAGTAGAGGCTTTGCATAGGGTGATAGGCCTTCAATGAGACTTCTCCAGCAAATGATGATTTCAGTAAGGCTGAAATGTGAGTTGTCTGGAGACTTGAATAATGAAGCCTTTTAGCACTTGAAGCAGATCTTTTAGTCACATAAGATGAAAACTTGATTAGAGAATTTTTGTTGTTCTTCTTCTGTAATGCAATTCTTGTGTCTCTTGGTGTTGGTGTTGAATGATCTGTCTTCTTGTGTCTCTCTTTTCTTTTGCTCAAAAATCTCCAAGAGAACTGAGAGAATAATAATGAATTCTTGACTTGAATGGTCGAATAAACAGTCTTGAATGATTTCCAAAAACATCATTTGTCTCTAGGGAAAGTCCTTTAGCAATATTCCATTTTTACCTTCCTTGACATTTGCATCAGATAGCTTGAAACGGCTAGGAAATCTTTTGCCATTAATGCTGCAATTAACTCTGAAAGAATTTGAAATAATTCCATAAATGATATTGACTTGATAGCAGAAAACGTCGACCTCATCAAGAAATAGTCGATCGGAGATCGACTATGGTCGACCAGAGCTCAGAGTTAATGAAATTGAACTTGAACAGAAATAGTCGATCTGAGCTCGGAGAAAATGGAGATAAGCAACAGACAGAAAGCCTCGACCTGATTTGGACATAAATCGTCGGCCTTAGCTTCAATAGAAAACGTCGATCGGAACTCAGGGAAAAAGCGTCGACCTGAGCTCACCAGAAAACGTCGACCTTGCTAAGGCAGAAATCGTCGACCTTGCTAAATCAGAAATAGTCGATCTTGAGCTTGGCAGAAATCGTCGACCTTGCTAAATCAGAAATAGTCAATCTTGATCTTGGCAGAAATCGTCGACCTTCTCTTAGACAGAAATAGTCGACCTAAGCTTGATGACAAAGCGTCGATCTAAGCTCAGCAACAGAGCGTCGATCTAAGCTTGACGACAAAGCGTCGATCTAAGATCAGCAACAGAGCGTCGACCTAAGCTTGAAGACAAAGCGTTGATCAGCTTGACGACAAAGCGTCGATCTAAGCTCAGCAACAGAGCGTCGATCTAAGCTTGACGATAAAGCGTCGATCTATGCTTGACGACAAAGAAATAGCTGAAGGCCGGGCGCTGCTCCAAGCTCGACGATCGTCGGACTGAAGCTCGACGATAGTCGACCTGAGCTCGACTATTTTTAACATTTCTCTCAGCTTTGATTCTTGATCTTGAATGGTCCTAGGGCAGCTTCAAACCTAAGTTCTAAGCCCTAGACACATTCTAACTTGACCTTTTCAACTATACAAATAGGTCAAACAGATATCCTAAATACATAGTGATCCTTGCCCAAATTAGTAATAGGGTGTTCCAACAAACGCTCTTCCCTAGGTCACGAGGATTTTTCTCCTTGTCACTCGGGAGAGCACCACGAGTGCGTTCAGAGAGCACATGGGCAAGTTGCCCAAGTTGTGTCTCTAAATTCCTCATGGAGGCAGTCTTAGTGGTCATGTTTGACTGGGCCATTTCAACGAATTTCTCCATCATTTCTTCTAACGCGCTCTTATGTGCCCCTTTCATGTTTTGATTATAACCCACCCGCGGTGGTTGCGGTTGGCTGCAAGAGGCTTGAGCATCAAACCGATGCTGGCCTCCTTGCAACCTATGACCAGGAGCATTAGTATTCCACGAGAAGTTCGGGTGACTTCTCGCATTCGGGTTATATGCATTATTATAAGGGGCAGCTCTATTTTGATTACTAATAAAATTAACACTTTCTTCAAAATCCATACCTGCTGTGTCACTAGTGAACTCCCCCATAGTGCACTCATAAGCATGGTGCCGGGTGCTTCCACATCCTTGGCACGCAATGTTCAACACAGGAGCTGAGGGAGGGGAGGACCTTGTCATCAACGATTTTCCTTCCAATGAGGGATGGCATGGTTCCACCTAGTGCACCACCGCGTTCACATCGAACAAGTTCCTTTCCCCTCTTGGGGCATTCTTTCCTGCGGTCTAATAGGTATTGTGGGATGCCGTATCACGTAGAAGCCTCAGCTCTTCCTCGGGAGTAAAATTCATTATTGTCCCTCCTGCAACACATCGATCATCGCCCGGAAATTTGGTTCGATGGCAAAATAGAATATCTCAACCAAACTCTTGGGCTCACAGCCGTTTTTTGGACAGTGGCGCTCAAATCAGTAAACCTCTCCCAAGCCTCGGAGAGGGTCTCTTGATCTTGCTGGTGGAACATGGCAATATCCCTGCGTGCATTAACAATTTTTTCAACAGGGTGGAATTTTGCCAAAAATAAGGAAGACAAGGTTTCCCAAGTTGGAGCTGATCCTGGGGCAATAGTATGCAGCCACGTCTTGGCTCTGTCCCGCAATTAGAAAGGAAACAATTTTAACTTTACCACTTCATAAACAATTCCCACATAACGGAAGGTTCCGCAGATTTAAGAAAACTCGGCAAGATGTAGCTGAGGATCCTCGCTCGGCAACCCTGAATATTGTGTGTTTTTTCTAATCATGTTGAGGATTGTCGGCTTAATTTCGAAATGGTTGTTGGCGATGGCTGGTACAAACCCCGGGTAAACACTCCCCGCCGTAGGGGTAGTGAAATCCCTCATTGTCCTAACTCGAGGTTGGACTACCTTGTTTGTATCGGCCACCCTATCATCTGGGCCATTTCCTCAACGGACCGGATTGTCAATTCTCACATCAACAGTAGCAGCGCGCAATTGAGCTCTCCTAGCTCGTGCAGTCTCAGCTTCAACTCCTAAATCTTCAACACTTTAGGCTGGGTCCCGATCTGTAATAAACTCACAAAACAAAAAGATAAAAATCGCACTAAAGCACCTATAAAATTTTCGCCAAAAACAAAACCACAAGCAAAGATTGCACTCTCCGGCAACGGCGCCAAAAACTTGATGCACATGCGGCAAGTGTACTGATCGCTGTTAAGTAATAATAAAGGGGAATAGCTTCCCCGAGTATCGATTTCTCGCAGAGCGCAATTAGGGAGTAATGGTTTTAGTATCTTGGAGAAATGCGTGTAAGTGCAAAGTGAGAAAGGGGGGTTTTGATTTTTGTTTCCTAAATTAAACAACCTACAATTACTGCGGGTCGCCTTCACCGCTTCACTCTGGTGAATCACTCCGGAGAGTTATAGCGGGGTGTGAGATCTGGTGAGGGTCGAGAACACCTCTTCACAACGCACACTTCTAGCAAATGCTGAATGGCCAAATCACCTACCCTAGCAAGTCTGATGAGCCTAACGACGCAAAGCAAGTTCACAAAACACCTAAGAACAAGCATCAAGCATTCTAGAACTACAAGTGCAAATCATACTAGAATATTTAATTAGCGTTTAGTAAAGAAAAAACATAGTAGGAAGGTGGAGAGATTACAACCAAGATAAGAAGCTTTCCAAGATTCTCGGCCGGAAATAATGTGTGTCAACCCTTGTCCGTGCGCAGTCTTCGGATAGGAGTCTAGGATCCAAGAGGAGCTGTCACTTCCTCAGTTTAGCCCATCCTTGTATTGTTGTGGTTGCAGAGGCGGAAATGAGCATGGGTGGCTGCAGCAAGTAGCTCAAACTGGAGCTTCGAACATAGCAACGTCAATGGCGGTAAAGGATGAAGCTTTTGCAAGCTCTTTGAGGTGGAATGTGTGGCCGGATCTTCCCTCCAAGAAAGAGAGAGAGGAAGGGGGCTGGAGAGTGATTTCCCGTTCAATGGAGCCAAAAAGGCGGGCTGGTTCGTCGATCCACGAAAATGGCAAAGGTTGCCACTTAAAAAGAAAATAGTCAGAAAATTGATCTCGCACGGTTCGACGCACGATCGTGCGCGAACTGTGCGATATTATAATAAATCACGCGCCTGCGAAGAAGAAGCGTTGACACATATGCTCCCTTCGCGCACGGGCGCTCCGCTAGTGTATGAAGCAATTCGCATGGGTAACTATAGAACGAAGAACTGCAGGCAGATACAGTGGAACCATGCATTTTACTCGCGTACGGGCGATTCCGCCCGTGCGTGAAGAAAAATGCACGATTAACCACAGAACGAAAAAGGATAGGAGAACACCAGGATGTTTCTGGAAAACCGTGCATTTCATTCGCGCATGGTTTGGGTGAAACTGTGCGTGAAGGATTCGCACGAGCTGGTTGTTCCACCAGATTAACTGGAGGAAAACGCACGACCAAAACTGATAATGTGCTAAGGAAACGCACGACCGTGCATTTTCCTCCAATCAGAATTCAGACCAGTAAAAAATAGACCACGTGCAAGCAAGGAAAGAAAGGTAATGAAGGACCCTCCAGTAATACAGAAATGATGAGAAAGCTACTAGAATAAGCATTGGGGAGCACCATGTGCTTACCCCCAACCAAAAAGTGCGTAATTGCGCACGCAAGGGAAAGAAAAGCACACAAAGCAAGAATGGAATAAAGGATGAGATAAACAGCGAAAACATCCAATAAATGAAGTGTCAAGGCATGAAAAAAAGCCCAGATGAGCCCGCAAAACCCAGTATAAACTGGACTCATCACGCTACTGCAAGGCGGCTGTTATGGGAATAAGACTCCCTTCGTGCTGTGTCTTGTGTTCCGGGAGGGGGGGTCTTACAAACTCATCATTCTTGCATGCCATTATCTACGTAATATTAATGCACGGTTAACTCACGGTCGTGCGTCAAACTGTGTGAGAACATTTTTCTGACCTGCTTCTATTAAAGCGAAGATTTCCTTCCAATGAAGGGAGGACAATTTTCAGCCATTCCTGTCCCCGTTTTAGGGCAAAACTCTGCCATTCCTCCTTCGCCCTTCATCTTACACCGAGGAGAGAAGCTCCATCCATGCTCTCGAAGCTTACCTCTCGTCGGTGCTTACTCTCGGCCTTCTCCTTCATCTCTTAGCTCTATTGCAAGTTTTGACGCCAAAGCTATCAATCAAAGGGAAGCTTGCAACCTTCTTCTGTATCGTTACATGAAGAAGACAGGTCCATTGGAGGGTAGTGAAAGCCTTATCTACCCTAGACAAAGTTGAGGACCGAGCTTGGATGCGAACTAACAACCCGGCGATTCCTTCCGCGGCTCCTCGACGAGCATTTGAATTCGGTCAATTTCTTGACTTGTTCTTGCATTATTGTTGTATTTGCGTGGTTAAATCTCAATATTTAGATGATGTTACACTTTTTTTGTAAGCGTTATTTGTTTCATGTCTATGTGATTCTATATCGTTTTACTGCTTTAGTTTCTTTAACAACGCTTATGTTTCCACCCGCCAAAATAGTTAGTATTGCTGCACTAGCGATCGCTAGAGGTGCGCGTTGCAACGAGGTGTTTGCAACCCTCAATCTGCTGTTCTACTCGTTCCCTACGCCTGCCTACTCCTCCATTCCACTGAGAGAAGCAGCGCATTGTGGACCGCATAGGAGTAGATTTAATTCATTTTTATTTTCTTGTATCTAAAACCAAACCCCTTCATGACCTCGACCTAAGGACTTCAATCTCAAGTCCTACTTGAAACACAACTCCACCTTGCAGTGTTCCTTGAGAGATTTGATACTTGGGAAAGCCTCCCCATTTAATATTACTTATGCGAGCGGTGCACCTGCAGTAAGCACATCATTGCTTAATCTTATTGACGCACTTTGGTCTTATCGCACGACATATAAACTCGCTATCGGCTGTCCACCTAATCGTTTAGTATACGAAAAAGCGTGTCATCTTCCGGTAGAATAAGAACATCATCTGTAACACCTTCGTTCGTTACATGAAATATAATAGAGGGTCCGGCCGGGGCCCCACGCCATATTCCATAAACAGTCAGCGACGTTACTTATTAATATCAAAAACTACTACACGCATCCTAACACAGAGCATTCTAGTGGAAGCTTTAAGGGTTATTATAGAAATTATCAACCATGATTGTCCACTATATATATAAACAACCATATATATATATATATATCACAGGAATTTACACAAAAAACACAAAATTGTTTGTCCTTATGGACTTACACTTAAACTTCATAAGTGTGGTTAACATACTTTGGCGCGCAGGACGGCCTCACATGAAAATAGTAAAAATATTCCTATTGGCCTTCGAGGGCCAGCAAAGTAGCAAGTGCTTCTGCCTGCTATTTCCCGCTCAGCTCCCCAACACCTGCATAGAGACAATCCACCACGAGGGTGGCAAACGTGGCAACGGTCAACATTTAGCTGACCAATTTATAACGACCCTACCCCTTACCCGGGGCAGAGGTATTCCTTCTCTGCAGGCATAGTATTTTCCCAAGCAGATATATCATAAAATGTACACTCACACATAGTTCAATATATCACAAACGTCGGTCGCACAGCCCGACGCTCTGTGCACTCAGCACATTATTAATGTACTTGAAAACCAGGGTCCCACCACTATTTCAAAGGTCCCATACCCAACGGTAAACATTAAGCATTCATGCACCACGGCCTACGGCCGGTGACTTTAGTCATGATGGCGAATAGCCCAAGAGTATCATTATTTGATTCTAACGAATGCCAATAACTTAGGCACCCAAGTTAGACAACCATAACGCTGATATAATTCATCCCTTGCCCGTTGCTCAAATATCCAATTCAATGTCTAGACTGACGCGAGTCGGCTTCCCCTTGTCAGTTCGGCTCTATGGCAATTAAGAGCTCACAACTCACAATAGACACACTGTCCTCCAAGGACTGGCTTCATAATCAAAAAAGGAGTTAGTGCCAGCATTCATCATAATCGCTTGGCAGGGCCAACAAAAGATCTCTTTCTGCGCCCAAAATCAACCAAAATCTTGCAGCATCCTGCAGTGCGAGAAACACTAGTCTTTCCATGGTATACAACATATGAATTTCAAGGGTATTTTCCTGGAACTCCACTCCAATACTTCCTGTTACTCCACTTCACAGGCACAACCCAAAGACTTTGTAAAATACTCATTTATTTGTGGAGTCTTCTCTGGTTCCCAAAATAAAGCATCACCTATCCAGACCAACCTGTCCGGATGGGCTTCACACAGTAAGCCTATTCCGAACTACACATTTCCAGATCTTTATGCAATATAATAGGCGATAACACGTATCAACCCATAGAATTTTCTTAACAATTCTACCTTTGGCGGAAGATTCTATGCATATGCCAAATTAGGACTTCACTTGTCCAAGCAGGAGGTTGTTACCCATGAAGTTCTCTTTGGAGCCGTGACATAGCTTTTCTACGCTGCTAGAAAGTAGCACACGACTCTCCTCTTCGTAGTTCTAGGCTCAGATCTTGATTCCACCCACAAGATCTTCTCCAATAACTTCACAAAGGTTAGTCCAGCACTCCTTAGTTCCTTTTTCCAAGAATACTCAAAGGAGATGAAAGGAAGAGAGTGTGTGGAGAAGGAAATAATGAATTACTCAATCCAAAACCCTCTACATAATTAGCCTCGGGTTTAACCCCAACCACATAATCACTTCGCATCCTAAAGTAGTTGCCACGATTCGAGTTGTAAAGTAAACCCACCGCTCATCGGCCCATGTTACTCCAAAATCCGTTTGACTTTCGTCGAGCTCGAGAAAGCAGTTTGACGTGAAGGTAGCTCGATATTCGTTGAACTCTAGATAGTCGTTCGACGTTAAGGCCGTTTGACGTTTGTCGAAATAAAGACAGCCGTTCGACGTTCTTCGAACGCACGATAGAGCCATTCGACGTCACACGTTGTTCGACGAACACGTTGTTAGATGTTTATTGAACTCACTGTAAGCCATTCGTCGAACTCAAGAACATTTTAACGTTCGTCGAACTCGAGATAAGTTCGACATTCGTCGAATCCCGAGAGATACTTTCGTCGAACTCGAGTGGTAGCTTCCAATGACCACAACTCCTTTTGGGGTGTTACAATCCTCCGGTCCTTACAAAAATTTTGTCCCGAAATTAGGATACAACTATATACAAGACAGTAATAAATATATTACAATATATATGCCCTTAACAAAAAAAATGTTTCAACATTTTACACAAACAACTCAGGAAATTCAACACGTATGGTTTGCTCCTGCTCCCATGTCAACTCCTCAAGGATATAGTTGTCCCACAGGAGCTTGACCATCCCGATTGTCTTATTCCGTAGTTGCTTAACCGCCGTATCCTCAATCCGAATGGGCTAACCTTCATCGTTAGCCCAGATTCAACCGGTATTCGATCATCCACAGTTTCGAAGCAATGATATGTTGAACAAATCATGCAAGCCACTCAGTTCTGCCGAATTTGAAAGAGCTAACAGATAAGAAGTTTCTCTGACTCGCTCCACTACTTCGAACAGACCAAGATACCTCAGACTTCACTTTTTCAAGCGCCGAATCCGGGACACGCCCTTGAATGGTTTGATTTTCAAGTATACCCACATACCAACCGCAAAATCTTCGTTTTGGTGATTTGCGTTATAGTACTTAGCCAGTCTATCTTGGGATATCAGTAGCCTCTCCGAGATTGAGCATATTGTCGAATTAGTCTCTTTGACTTCCTATGTTTAAAAAACTTTTACTCTCCTATTTCCACCCAAGCTAATAGTGTACGACACTTCCTTCCTGTACAACGCTTCAAAAGGCGCAAAATTTATGCTAGTTTGATAGCTATTATTGTAGGCGAATTCTACCAAATAGAGACGGTCTTCCCAATTCTTCCTGAAATCCAAGGGGCACATCCAAAGCATATCCTCCATAGTTTTGTTGGTCCTCTTTGTCTGACCATCGATTTGCAGATTAAAGGTCGTACTGAACTTTAATTTCGTCCCAATAATTGGTGGATTAGCCTCCAATCATTCTTAGTGAACCGCCCGTCTCGGCCACTTACGATGCTACGAGGTACACCGAGCAATCGTACTATTTGCTCGACATAAAGCTTAGCTAAGATTTCCACTGAATCGCCCCTCTTGTTCGGAATGAATTGAGCCACTTTAGTCAACTGGTCCACGATCACCCAAACAGTATCATTCCTGCTTTGTGATCTCGGCAAACCGTGTACAAAATTCATCGATATATCATAAAACTTCCATTCCGGAATAGGCAGCGACTTCAGGAAAACTCCGGGTTTCTGACATTCTGCTTTCACTAAGGCACACGTTTGACTTTTTCCACATAGAAAGCTATGTCTTTCTTCATGCCCGGCTACCAGAACATCTTCTTCATGTTCGTGTACATCTTTGTGCTCCTAGGGTGAATTGAATACTTCATGAAGTGAGCTTCACACATCAATTCTTCTCTTAGCTTACCCATATTCAGGACACACAAATGAACGTCTTTCTGCAATAGGCCGTCATCTATGGAAAACTGGGAATCTTACCCATCCACTGCATAGCATTTTAGACTCTCATTATGTTCCGTTGCTCGACGAACCCTGTCTGCACGGTCATACTATACTTCCGTCCAGTTCAGGCATGCATTTGTAGCGGAATTCTTGTCAACACAAGAAATCTCTAAAGCTTCCAGCTCCTGGATCAGGCGCTCATCATGCATTTGCAACCAATTTGGCCTTGCTAGAGTCCTACGACTCAAGGCATCTATGACAACATTTCCCTTCTCGGGAGTGTAATGAATCGTGAAGGTGTAGTACCCAGGGAACATCATCCACCTCCATTGTTGCATATTGAGATCCTTTTGATCCAATAGTTATTTCAGGCTCTTATGGTCCGTGAATATATCCACTTTCACGCCAAATAAATAGTGATGCCACAGTTTAATTGCATAAATCACCGCCGCCAACTCCAAGTCATGGACGGGATTGTTTCGCTAGGGTACTTTCAATTAGCGTGAGCCATAAGCTATCAATTTACCAAACAGAAGAAGTGCGCAGCCTAAGCTGCTCCCTAATGCATCACTATACACTTCAAAGCTGTCCATACCACATGGGGAACTTAGAATGGGCGCTATGGTCAAACGACTTTTCACCTCTTCAAAATCTCGGGCGCACTCAAACGTCCAAACGAACTTCTGCTCTTTTCTTGTAAGTGTGGTGAGAGGCAAGGCTATCCAAAAAAGTTCTCTAATAAGTGCCTGTAGTAGCCCGCCAGTCAAAGGAAACTCCTTACTTCGGCTATAGAAGACAACACCGGCCACTCCCGTATGGAAATTATCTTTGCAGGATCCACCGCAATGCCCTCTCCACAAACCACATGGCCAAGAAAGCCCACTGATGATAACCGGAACTTGCACTTCGAGAACTTTGCTAAGAGCGTGTTCCTCCTCAGGGTTTGTAACGCCATCCGTGAATGGTTTGCAAGTTATTCTTCAGACAGAGAGTACACTAATATGTCGTCAATAAAGACGATCACAAATAAGTCCAAGTACTCTCGAAACGTTCGGTGCAATAGATCCATGAACACTGATGGAGCATTACATAGCCCAAATGTCATCACAGTGAACTCGTAATGAAAGAAGTGTGTTCCAAACGCTGTCTTCGAAATGCCACATTAATCCAGAATCCTTAACTGGTAATAGCTAGACTTCAAATCAAGCTTTGAGTGCACCGTTGATCTCACTAGTTGGTCGAACAAGTGATCTATCTGTGGAATCGATACTTATTCTTTTCTGTTAACTTGTTCATTTCTCGATAGTCGATACACAACCCCAAGCTTCTGTCCTTATTTTTCACAAAAAGAACTGTTGCACTCCAAGGTTACATACTTGGGCGTATATATCCTTGCTTTAGCAGTTCTTGCAATTGAACCTTATGTTTCGCCATTTTCTTTGGCACTACTCGGTACGGTGAGTGATCCAAAGGTTTCTCACCTAGAACCAACTCGATAGCAAAGTCTATTTGCCGTTGGGGAGGTAACCACGGAAGATCCTTTGGAAAGACATCTATGTACTCTGATGCAATCAGAACGTCACTCAAACTAGTCTTTGGTTCAACAACCTCTAAAAGCATGAAGAACAACTCTGCGCCCTTCCAAACAGCCTTGACTACTTGTAGAGCATATATCAATATCATACTCGATCCTCGCATACCACCGAATTTAGTCTCTTTCTTGGTATTCAGACCCAGTGTGACTTCCTATGAATTTCAATTAATATAAGCATGCTTCTCCGAAAGCCAGTCCTTACCAAAGATCACATCAAACTTAGATATTGGTAGCAAGGATGCTTCCAACCCGAAATCATGACTTCCTATCTGTACCACCATAAAGCAAGACCTATCCACACCCATCACGCAGTCGTTAGGTAATAATACCTTCACGCTATTTGTCGTCATGCCACTAGGCACTCCAATCTAGGATACGATTTCCTTAGATAAAATTGAAATCGAAGCACTTGTATCGATCAGTGCTCTCGCCGGACAGTATCGAATAAGGACAATGCCTATAATACTCAAGTTATGCACAAGTAACGCACACGGTACTAAGTATGGAAAGTAGTAAAAATTGTATCTTAACTCATACCTATGATAGCATCAGCTTGTTTAATGGTCTCTTGTTGTCCAAGGTTGTACACCCTTGGTTAGGTAGGAGTATACTGGGATGCCGTGGATTCCAACGCCTTTCCCTTTTCAGCATAAGTAGCTCCTGACTTCTTCTCAACCTTTGGCGGACGAACCCGACAATCTCTGGCTAGATGACAAACCTTTCCACAAGTATAACATGCACGAGGGTCTTGCATAGAAGTTGCTCCAGACATAACTATGGAAGGAGCCTATCCAGAAAACATGGACCGCTTACCCCATCTCTTGCGGTAGCTCGACTTTTCAAGAAGCGGCGCTTTGAACTCGGACTTTGTCACCGCTAAGTCCCTCTTGCCCTGTAACCTCTTCATATCATTTTCCAATATACGAGCCGTATCTACAGATTCTTTAACACTTGGTTCACTGAACTCGAGAGCAGAAATCTTAGCTCTTCTCACAGTCTTTTTTAGAACCTATTGGTTTTATGCTCTTCTTCCGTAAAAATATACCCCGCATAGCGTCCCAATCTTGTAAACTTATGCAAGTAGGTATCAACGCTACTTTCACACTGAGTTAGACGCTGGAACTCATTTTCTATGGCTATGCGTTGTGCCGATGGCATATTCTTTGCCAAGAATAGTCTTGAAAACTCCCCTATTGAGACCTCCGTTAGTTGCCTTCCTGCAAAGCAGTGCGGCTCTATTTTATCCCACCAAAGACGAGCCTCTCCTTCCAACAGGAAAGTGTCAAAGGTGACTTTCTGTTCGTAATACCGTCAAAATTCTTTTGACTCAGGCAAGCCAGTCCTCTACCTACGTTCGGGATCCTTCCCCCATGAACGTAGGAGGACAGAAACTCATGAACTGCTTCAGTTGTCGTTCCACTGCTTGTACATCTACCATAATTTCCACAGGTTCTGGCCTCAAACCAACCTATTCTGGCACCATTTTATGTTGTGCCTGGCCAATAGGCTGTGCATGGAACATTGTAAACAACGCCTTAGAAACTAAACGTACTATTTTCGAAGGAGGATGTATGGGCACCTCAAGTGGTGCCGCACATTCAACAAAATGTTGGGGCTCAGACAGGCCCGCACCACTTCAAGTCACCTATAAGTGTAAAATACACAATTTAGCGACTACTCAGAAGCAAACAATGACTATTAGGAACGCACAGGTTCCTCAAACATGTGTACTTTGGTTCCTAAGTGTACATTCTTGAGTTCATCTATATTATATCAGTCGCACAAACACGTGCCTACCACCCCTCAAAAGAATTCGACAACGAATTTGTAAGAGGAAGACTAAGACAAGCTAATACTAAATTGTAATGCCTCCGCCCGTCACAAGAAATATAATAGAGGGTCCGGCCGGGTCCCCACGCCATATTTCATAAATAGTCAGCGACGTTACGTATTAATATCAAAAACTACTACACGCATCCTAACACATAGCATTCTAGCGTAAGCTTTAAGTGTTATTACTGAACTCATTAACCATGAATGTAGACTGTATATATAAATAACTAAATTTATATATATCTCACAGGAATTTACACAGAAATACACAAAAGTGTTTGTCCTTAAGGCCTTACATTTAAACTTCACAAGTGTGGTTTACATACTTTTGAGCGCAGGTCGGCCACACATTAAAACAGTAAAACTATTCCTCTTGGCCTTCGAGGGACAGCAAAGTAGCAAGGGATTTCGCCCGCTATTTCTCGCTCGGCTCCCCAACACCAGCACAGAGACAATCCACCCTAAAGGTGGCAAACAAGGCAACAGTCAAAATTTAGCTGACCAATTTATAACGACCCTACCCCTTTCCCTGAGCAGTGGTATTCCTTCCATGCATGCATAGTATTTCACAAACATATATATCATAAAACTTACACTCAGGCATAGTTCAATATATCACAAATGTTGGCCGCACGGCCCGACGCTCCGTGCACTCAGGGCATATTATCGATGTACCGAAAAAGCAGGGTCACACCACTGTTTTAAAGGTCCGAGACCAAACGGTAAACAATGAGCATTCATGCTCTACGGCCTTCGGCCGGAGACTTTAGTCTTGATGGCGAACAACCCAAGACTCTCATTATGTGATCCTAACGAACGCCAATAACTTTGGCACTCAAGTTAGACAACCATAACATGGATACAGTTCAGCCCTTGCCCATTGCTCAAATCGCCAGTTCAATGTCTAGACTAACGCGGGTCGGCTTCCCCTTGTCTGTTTGTCTCGATGGACTTTAAGAGCTCACAGCTCACAATAGACACACAGTCCTCCAAGAACTGGCTTCACAATCAAAAAGGGAGTTAGTGCCAGTATTCATCACGATCGCTTGGCTGGGCCAACAGATGCTCTCTTTCTGTGCCCAAACTCAACCCAAATCCTGCAGCATCCTGCAGTGCCAGAAACACTGGTCTTTCCATGGTATACAATACATGAATTTTTAGGGTATTTTCCTGGAACTCCACTCCAGTACTTCCTATTACTCCACTTCACAGGCACAACCCACAGAGTCCGTAAAATACTCGTTTACTCGCGTAGCCTTCTCCGGTTCACAAAATAAATCATCACTAATCCTGACCAACCTATTTTGATGGGCTTCATACAACATGCCTATTCTGTACTACATATTTTCGGATCTATATGCAATTTAGCTTGGGATACACATATCAACCCATGGAATTCTCTTAAAAATTACACCTTTTGGTGGAGGATTCCATGCACATACAAAATTAGGACTTCACTTGTCCAAGCAGGAGGTCATTAACCTTGAAGTTCTCTTCGGAGCCATGATCGAGCTTTTATACGCGGAGAGAAACTAGCACACAGCTCTCCTCTTCGCGGTTCTAGGCTCAGATCTTTATTCCACCCACAAGATCTTCTCCAGCAACTTCATAAAAGTTATTCCAGCACTCCTTAATTCCTTCTTCCAAGAATACTTAAAGGAGATGAAAGGAAGAGAGAGAGTTGAGAAGGAAATAATTAATTCCTCAATACAAAACCCTCTACATAAGTAGCCTTGAGTTTAACCCCAACCACATGATCTCTTCTCATCCTAAAGCAACAACCACAATTTGAGTTGTAAAGTCAACCCACCGCTCATAGATCGATGTTACTCCAAAATCCATTCGACTTTTGTCGAGCTCGAGAAGGCAGTTTGATGTGAAGGTCGTTTGACATTTGTCGAACTCAAGACAGTTGTTCGACTTTAAGGCCGTTCGACGTACGTCGAACTCAAGACAGTCATTCTACGTTCATCGAATGCATGATAAAGCCGTTCGACGTCACACGATGTTCGACGAACATGCAGTTCAACATTCGTCGAACACACTTGAAGTCGTTTGACGTTCGTCGAACTCAATAACATTTCGACGCTGGTCGAACTTAAGATCAGTTCGACATTTGTCGAATCCCGAGAGATACGTTCTTTGAACTCGAGATTAGTTCGACGTTCGTCAAATCTCGAGAGATACATTCGTCGAAATCGAGTGGTAGCCTCCAATGACCACTAATCCTTCTGGGGTGTTACATCATGCATACAGGGCGCTAAAATTTTTAAACTTAGATATAAAATTAGCTGTCGAACAAAGAAATTTTCAACAAAATGAATTTGACGAATGGCATGCCAACGCCTATGAAAATAATAAATTCTATAAAGAGTGTTCTAAGTTTTATCATAATAGAAAAATAGAATTTCCAAAATCTTTTTCACCAGACGATCTCGTCCTTCTTTATAACTCAAGCCTTAAACTTTTCCCCTTGAAATTAAAATCCCAATGGTCCGGCCCATTTATAGTTAAAGAGGTTTGGTCATATGGGACTGTTCTTATATCTCACCCCGAACTAGGTTCTTTTATAGTACACGGGCACCGCTTAAAACTTTATCTTGTAGGGGACTTTTCAAATAAACAAATAGAAGGCCAAATCCTTCATAACATATAAATAACTTCACTAAATAAGTCAAGCTATGTGATAAATAAACAAAGCGCTTGTGGGAGGCACCTCATGGTTATCTGCTTTATCTATTTTGTTTTACTAAATATGCACTTTTTTGCTTATGGCCTCCCTAACCTCCAATCAGGAAGACCTCTTTATCTTAATGTACTTTACAGTTATATATATATATATATATATATATATATATATATATATATATATATATATATATATATATATATATATATATTCTTTTTTTCTCCATTCTTTTGCACAACATAAGTATGGGGGAGTATGTCCTTTCTAAAAGCCAAAGTTATATGTACAAATTTTTTCTAAAGTTTATATATATATATATATAGTCTTATACAAAATATTTTCTTTTCAATAGTCATGTATATATTCGCTTAAAAAACATCCACCAAAAATATATATTTTTGCTTAGTCATTAATTGAAAAATAAAATTAAAACCCCCTACTTTATTTGTCTCTTTTTAAAAAAACATAAAAAATGATGAGTTGATATATACGCAGTTATCTAAGTTTTCAATTTACTAGTCGTTTTTTTATCATAAAAAGATAGATCTAAATATCTGGGGTTAAGTTTTAAAGAATATTTTGTGTATTTAATTTAAAGTTAAAAGATTTGTTTTGAACACTACTTCTGTTTACGATAAATAGAGGCATGTGTATTATACAACCCCATCTTCGCCGAGTAGGATCTAAGGGCCTGGGACCCAGGTTTAAGTGGGCGTTAAGCTGATCAGACCAGGAAAGTAGAATAGGCGGAATGGCACTTGCCCGCGGCATGCGAGATGACTTGCACTGGGTTGGCAGGGGGGCCTTAGAGTTGGCGTTGAGTGATGCTTCTCCACTCAACATCATTCCTCATTCGACGTTGAGTGATGCTTCTCCACTCAATGCTTTTTTTCTTCTGGCGTAGAGCAATGCTTCTCCACTCAATGCCTTTCCGCTTACGACATTGAGTGATGCTTCTCCACTCAACGCCTTTCTGCTTCCGGCGTTGAGTGATGCTTCTCCACTCAACATCTTTGTGCTTCCAGTATTGAGTGATGCTTCTCCACTTATCGCCTTTCCGCTTCTGGCATTGAGTGAAGCATCTCCACTCAATGCCTTTCTACTTCCGGCGTTGACTGATGCTTCTCTACTGAATGTCTTTCTGCTTCCGGCATTGTGTGATGCTTCTCCACTCAACGCCTTTCTGCTTTTATTGTTGTGTGATGCTTCACCACTCAACGCCTTTCAGCTTACGACATTGAGTGATGCTTCTCCACTCAACGCCAAGGGTGAAGTAACCTATATGCCCTTAGAGGTATGCATTCAGCTCCTCAGAACATCGGAGTTTGGCTGTTGGCAGAACACTTTGGGCTACAAATAGCCTTTTTGAACAGCGGAGCTACACTGTTGGCAAACCAACTTTCTAGAAATCTATAAATAGACCCACAAGATATCTCTGATGTCAAGCTTTATCATTTTCGAATGTCTTGCAGCACTCTGATATCTTCTGGGTTAGTTGAGGGACCTCCCTGTTATAGCCTAGGGTCAGTTCCTTTCTTATTTGTGTCTGTTCAAGGGTTTGGGCTTGGGAGAAGTAGGTGTTAGCTACACCCTAGTGTCAGAACACTCGGTTCGGCAGGTTTTTAGTTCCTAAATTTCTGGTGTGGTGAGTGTGGACCGTAGCTGATTCAACAAAATCTCAGGCTTAGTATCATGGCTAGAGGTGAGGAGAAAGGAGCAGTCTCTGGAGGTTCTCCACCCCAGGAGTGTGGGGTGACAGTGGGGATCATGGAAGACTTCAGGCGGGAAGTTTTACAGACCATCCATTTTGCTTTCTCGGCAAGGAGTGAATGGGCGACGCCTTAGCTTCCATTGGTTGCAGCTCCTTCTTTGGGAAAGAACTCTCCTAGCCAGCATCTCGGAAAGGAGGTCCCGATATAAGTTTGCTGGAGGGATATGGCTAGGTGAGAGCTCTTCCCTGGGTAGGCTAGTGCTGATAGGCTCAGCGAGCCGAGATTCGAGTCATGCCTTCTTGACAGGTGTTGGGCGAAAGACCTTTTAGTGAGCTGATCATCTAAACCCCAATTCTAGATGGGTTTAAAGAGGCCAACATGTCCTACTATATGGGCAGGGATGACCCCGTGTAGTGTGTGGACTGGTTTAAGGATGCCATTTCAGTAAGGCAGATGTCAGACGCCTTCAAGTGTTGGCTTTTTGCCATCACTTTGAAGGAGAAGGCTAGGGATTGGTTTCACCAATTGCCAACAAGTTCTATCTACTTCTTTGATGATTTGCATCGAGGATTATTGTAAAGGTTCTCGACGTCAAAGAAGAGGAAGAAATCGACAGAGTGCTTGTTTGCTATCAAGCAGAAGCCGGAGGAGACGCTGGGACGCTATCTTGATGGGTTCTAGGATGAGATTCTGCAGGTTCAAGAGATGCAGGGGTACACCGTGATGCTCTCCTTCACCCTCAGGTTGAGGTCAAGTTTCTTTATCATGGAGCTAAATAGAGTACCCCCTCCCCCTCTCTATCGCAGAGCTAATGGAGATGGCAGCGAAGGAGATAGAGATCGAGATGGCCAACCCGGCATTCGCGAAGAAGTTGGCCAAGTTAGCGGAGGAGGATGTGAAGGAGCCAGGAGCAGGGAAGTAGAGAGAGTAGAGAGAGGAGAGGAGAGAGGAGCCCAAAAGTCAGTGGTATCAAGGGAAGCACCCCGGTTGGAGGCAGCGGGAGCCGAACAACCTCCAGGGGAAGGGGGAGGCTTCCAAGGTAGGGATAACTTCCATTAATAGGGAAGAGTCAATTAGATAATGTGGAGACAGGGTCAGAGGGATCCCCTCATGCGGCAGCAGGAGGCAATGGAGATCACCTGAGGTAGAGGAAAAGGAGAGGAGCTCGAGGAGGAGCGTGGAGAAGGGAATACAGGGTGGCATTGCCTTTCTGTGACTTCCATCAGGAGGAAGGTCACGCGAAGACCACCTTCCCAGAGTTTCTGGAGATATGGGAGGCCAGGGGGCATGTGCGGCATCAAACGCCTATGAGGATTGAAGAAGTTATGCCATAGGGAGAGGATAGTGAAAGGACCGAGCAGATGTGGGTGCCCGGGGAGGGATAAAAGTTATCCAAGGGGGAGTTAGGATTTAAGCCACCTGTAAGGGGCGTTTCCAAACCATGTACCGAAGGAGCGTCGCCTCAACCTTTCATGTTTCCCCCCATGGAGGAAAAAATCAATTTTTCATCGAAGGATAGGCCCGACTACGAAAAATAATTCTGTGATGCCTTGGTGATCTGAATGGCCGTTGATAATTTAACGGTCTCCTAGATTCTGGTAGACAACGGAAGATCAGTGAACGTGATCTTCAAGAAGGCATTCGATTAGATGAAAGTGGAGGCCCAGAGGGTTTTGGCCTCAGATGGACAATTGTTCGGGTTCTCTGGGGAGAGGAAGGAAATTGAGGCAGGAGTGGGACTGCATGTGAAGTTGGGGGGATTGTCGAGGAACTGTAAGTTTGTCATCGTTGACACTCCAAGAAGCTACAATGCCATTTTTGGGCGCCCCACATTAGTGATTTCCATTACATCCCCTCCACTTTTCATCAATGTCTCAAGTTTAGTAGTGGAGGAGTCTGGGTCAGGGTAAAGGGGGAATCCGAAGGTGGCGAGGCAGTGCTATGTGATAGCTATCAACACCATATCTTTATTGTAGAGGCGGAAGAGCTGGAGAAGGAGATGGTGATGTAGGAGGAGGCAGTAGAGGATGGAGAAGTGAGCCTAAGTGAGGCTGGAAAGAAGGCTGCAGAGGAGAAGGGAGAGGGAGAAGCTGGGTTTGATGCCAGAGGAGGCTGAGAAGTGGAGCCAAGGGAGTGCCTGTGGGAGGCGATGGAGGTTGATGAATTAGGAGGGGAGGAAGAGTTCAGTCAGAAGGCGGAGCCGATGAGCAGCGGAGAGCAGTCCAGGTTGGAGCCGATTGTGGAGGTCGTGGAGATTGAGGTATTCACCAAGGTAGAGAAGAAAGACAGTATGCGGATCAGTGATAACTTGAACCTTGAAGATCAGGAGAGGATGCGGGGGTGCATCAAAAGGAACATCGACATCTTCGCTTGGAGCGCGGCAAACATGTCGGGCATCGATGCGGACATGGCATGCCACCTTCTGAATTTAGATCCTACAACGCGTCCCATCCATCAGAAGATGAGGAGCATCGCCACCAAGCTGGAGGAGCCCATCCGTGAGGAGTTCAAGAAGCTTCTTGATGCAGGTTTCATCTCGGAGATCCAGTATCCAGGTTGGGTATGTGTGTAGACTTTTCTCTTTAAAATAAATCGTTCCCTAAGGATTTCTACCCCCTGCCTCGGATCGACGCACTTGTTGATTCAGCCGTCGGTTTTTCCATTATGAGTTTTTAGGGTACTTTTTAGGTTACCATCAGATTCGCATGCATCCCCCCGTTGTCAAGGATATATCCTTCATCATGAGGGAGGGGTGCTTTAGTTATATGATGATTCCCTTCAGGCAAAAGAATGTGGAGACTACGTACCAACATTTGATTGGTTAGGTCTTCCAAAGTCAGAGGGGTAAAAATCTGTAGGTTTTTGTAGATGACCTCATGGTGAAGAGTAGGGATGTGGGTTCACATCTCTTCGACTTGGTAGAGATATTCACCACCCAGAGAAATTTCAAGATGAGGCTCAACACCTAGAAGTGTATTTAAGGAAAGCCAAGGAAATTTCCTTGGTCACCTCCTAACCCCAGCAACGGTGGAACCTAACCAAGATAAGGTGAAGGATATCATGGAGCTAGAGTCGCCACACAATGCTAAGGAGGTTCAGCATCTAATGGCTAGGCTCAACTGGCTGAGTAGGTTTCTCTCCGAGGCCGGGGAGAAATATTCAACTTTCTTCACGGTGTTGCAGGGAATCCAGAAGTTCGAGTGGATGAAATAATTTGAGGAGTCTTTCCGGGCCTTGAAGGGTCAGCTCTCCTAAGCATCGCTTCTTCGGAGCTCAAGGGAGGGGGATGATTTAGCTTTATACCTCGGGATAGGGGGGAGGCTGTAAGCTCTGTCCTGCTCAGGGAAGAGGGGAAGAAGCAGTTACATGTATACTACATCAATAGAATCTTAAAGAAGGTTGAGCTTGGTTATCCCATCCTAAAGAAGATAGCCATTTGCTTAATCATCTAGGCTGGAAGCTTAGGCCATACTTTCAGGCCCATTCGATCAAGGTGGTGACAGACCATCCCCTACACTAGATTTTTGAAGGGGTGGAGCACTTGGGGAGGTTGGCAAATTTGTCCGTCGAGTAAAGAGAATTTGATATCATTTTTGTTCCACGACTCTCCATTAAGGCACAAGTAGTGGCCGATTTCTTGACCGACTACGTCGTTGAGGTAGAGGGTGAGAAGCCACCACCATGGGAGGATTAGAAGATGTTGGTCGATGGAGCCTCGTGGAGGCATTCTCTGGGGGGAGGGGTAGTGTTGGTAAGCCTGTAGGGGTCATTATAGAGTAGGTTGTGGTCTTGCGCTTCCCCATCACAAACAATCAGGCAAAGGTACGAGGCCGTCATAGCAGGGCTACGACTTTCCAAGGAACTCGGGGTACTTGACGTGGAAGTGTTCACAGACTCATTGGTTGTGGTATCGCATATCTAGGGTGAGTATGAGGCTATGGAGCCTTCCCTCATGAAGTACTTGTCCAATGTAAGGGTGATGGTTGGCAGGTTCCGGACATTTTCCATTCATCATGTCCATAGGGAGGAGAGTGCAGCTGCAGATCAGCTGGCTAAGTTTTGGCTGCGGGGTGGAGGAACTTTGACCGAGCTGTTCCACTCGACGATCGAGGAAGTGGATTTGATGGATGCAGTATGGAAGTCCTCATGGTTGGATCCCTTCGTATATTTCTTGACTATCGGCAAAAGGGACCAAAGATGCGAAGGGCTTCAGGCATAAATCAGCACATTACCTAATGCACGAAAGAGGTTTGCATCGAAAGATGTTGTCAGGGCTTCTGGCACGATGCATGCTGGAGGAGAAAATACCGCGGATTCTGGTGGGAGTGCACTCAAGAAAATGCGGTAGTCATTGAGGAGGCAAGACATTGGAGGCAAGTGTGGTCAGGCAGGGGTACTTTTGGCCATCCCTGAGGAAGGATACGACAGAGTTTGCCAAGAGGTGCCAAAAATGTCAGCTCTATGCCCCACTCCAACTCTTGCCCGCCCAAAGGCTTCGAAGCATCACGACTCCATGGCCTTTTTCCATCTGGGTGATGGTTTTGGTTAGGCATTTCCCCAGTAAGCGGGCAGAGAAGGTTTCTCCTAGAGATTATTGATTATTTCTCATAATGGCTAGAGGTCTAGGCGTTGTCCAAGGTAACCTACCAGGTCATAAGAAATTTGTTATGGGGGGAGATCATCTGCTAACAAGGGTCTCCTTAAGCCATCGTTGAGGACAATAGGACCCCAGTTATCAAGCGAAGAGTTCATCAGTTTCTGCACCCAGCTGGAGATTGACATCAGGTTTGCCTCCGTTCACCATCCTAGGAACAACGACCAGGGAGAGGTGGCAAACAAAATTATAGTGAATCTTCTTTAGAAGAAGGTGGAGAACCTGAGGGGGAGTTGGGTGGAAAATCTCCCCTCGGTGTTATAGGATATGTGGAAAACCCCCAATACGACCACCGGAGAAACCCACTTCAAGCATTCACATGGGTGTAAGGTAAACTTGCCCATGTAATTTGAGGTTCGGTTGCCGCGAGTCGCATCCACTAGTGGTAGAGATGAGGAATATGGGGAAGAAAATGAAGAGGAGCTACGGCTCTCACTAGTTATGGTGGAAGAGCTTCGATACGTGGCGGCCATCAGGCAGAAGGAGATCAAGAGGCAGATGGCTAAGTATATTGACTAACATGTCAGGATCATGCATTTAAAAGAGGGAGATCTAGTCTTGAAGAAAGTCGGCGCCGCAAGAAGCCCAGTGGCCGATGGAAAGCTTACCCTAACTAAGAGGGTCCCAACATAGTTGAAAAGGACCTGGGGTCGGGAGGCCACCATCTCCAAAATGTGGAGGGTGAGACCATGAGCCATACTTGGAGTGGTGATGGTCTGAAGCATTTCTACTCTTAGTTGTGTGTAAGATTATAAACCCTATTATAATGAATTCATTGAATTATCTCATGTTTGTTTCTTTTTGAAGCTCGCAAATAGATGATGGTTTGCAAGACCCCGAGTAGATCCCATTGTCCAGGGTTACATTAGCTGGCTGGGCTGGAAGGCGCACTCGGCCCCTAGTAGACCCACTGTCAAGGCTCTTATTAGCTTGCAGGGTCGTATGCTCGCTTGGGGGGGGGTAAGGGATGATTCGAGAGGATCCCGCTGTCCAGGCTTCCATTAACTGGCAGGAATGGAAGGCACACTCAGCTTGAGTAAACCCTCTCACTAGGCTCTCACTTGTTGGCAGGGTCGTAGGCTTGATTGGGGGAAAGGAATAAAGGTTGGCAATTTTGAAAGACCCCGAGTAGATTCCGCTGTCTAGGCTTCCATTAGCTGGAAGGGCTGGAAGGCGCGCTCGGCCCTGAGTAGACCTGCTTTCCAGGCTCTCAATAGCTGGCAGGGTCATAGGATTGCTTGGGGAGTAAGGGAAGAACTCGAGAGGATCCCTATATCCAGGCTTCCAATAGATGGCTGGGCTGGAAGGAGCACTCGGCCCCGAGTAGACCCACTGACTAGGCTCTCACAAGCTGGCAGGGTCGTAGTCTCGCTTGGGGGGAAGGAAAAAAGGTTAGCGATTTTGAAATACCCCGAGAGGATCCTGCTATCCAGGCTTCCTTTTGCTGGGAGAGCTAGAAGGAGAACTCGGCCCCGAGTATTCCCACTATCCAAGCTCTCATTAGCTGACAGGGTCGTAGGCTCGCTTGGGATGTAAGGGAAGACCCATAGAGGATCCCGCTGTCTAGGCTTCCATTAGCTAGAAGGGCTAGAAGGCGCACTCGGCCCCGAGTAGACCCGCTGACCAACCTATCACTAGTTGGCAGGGATGTAGGCTTCCTTGGGGGGAAAGGAAAAAAGGTTGGCGATTTTGAAAGACTCTATGTGGATCCCGCTGTCTAGGATTCCAATAGCTGGCATTGCTGGAAGGCGCACTCGGCCCCGAGTAGACCTGCTGTCAAGGCTTTCATTAGCTGGCAGGGTCGTAGGCTTGCTGCAGAGGGTAAGGGAAGACCTAGATATGATTTCGATAACTAGGCTTCCATTAGCTGGCAGGGCTAGAATGCGCTCTCAGCGTCGAGTAGAACTTTTTTCTAGGCTCTCATTTGCTGGCAAGGTAATAGGCTTGCTTGGGGGGTAAGGGAAGAACACGATAGGATCCCACTGTTCAGGCTTCCATTAGTTGGCAGGGATAGAAGGCGCACTCTGCCTCGAGTAGACAAGCTGACCCGTGTCTTACTAGCTTACATGGTCGTAGGCTCAATTGGGGGGAAAAGGAAAAATTGTTGGTAATTTTGTAAGACCCTGAGATGATCCTGCTGTCCAGCCTTCAATTTTTTGGCAGGGTTGGAAGACGCACTCGGCCCCGAGTAGACCCATTGTTAAGGCTCTCATTAGCTGGTAGGGCCATAGGCTTGTTTGGGGGTAAGGGAAGAACCCGAGAGGATCCCGATGTCTAGGATTCCATTAGCTGGCAAGGCTGGAAGGCGTACTCTGCCTCGAGTAGACCAGCTGACCAGGCTCTCACTAGCTGGCAGGTACATAGGCTCGCTTAAGGGGAATCGATAAATAGTTGGCAATTTTAAAGACCCCGAGAGGATCCCGCAGTCTAAGATTCCATTAGCTGGTGGGGCTGGAAGGCGCACTCAGCACTGAGTAGACCCGCTGTCTAGGCTCTCATTAGTTGGCAAGGTCGTATGCTCGCTTTGGGGGTAAGGGAAGACCCCAAGAGGATCCCGCTATCCCTGTTCCATTAGCTGGCAGGGCTGGAAGATGCACTTGGCGCTGAGTAGACCTACTCTCCAGGCTCTCACTAGCTGGCATGGTTGTAGGATAGCTTGGGGGGAAGGAAATAGGGTTTGTAGATTAGACGGCCTGCTCGGTGGCATGATGCAAAATGCCTGAAATTATCTTATCTAGAGCCACACCCATTGCCAGGCCCTCACCTTACTGACAGGGGAGTTAGGCCCATGATGATCATTACGAAGTACTTCGCTAACAGGTTCTCAAACAGTTGGCACCTATAATAAGTGGAGATAAGGAAGGGTATATCCCTCTCGGCAAGGATTTCTTGGGGTGCCTTTTCGGCATGCCCATATTAGCATACCCGTCTCGGCAAAGTTTACTCAAATTATTCAACGAATGGGATGCGGTCAGCACTTAATAGCCTAAGGCGTAGGAGAAAGTTTGAAAACGAGTACGACTGATCAGCATAAAGAGAGTGTTTTGCACAATATCATCTCGGTAAGACCATCCTGGAAAGACCCTCTCAGCAAAGAAACCTCCGATAAGCTCTGCTAAGCAAGTAGGGGTTCCGCGCGGTCATTTCCTAAGAGCCTAAGGTTTGAGCAGAAGCTCTACAAGATTGGCGTATAACAATATATAAGCAGCAAAAATTAACTAATAAAAGGCCTTTCGGCAAAAGAGAGGATTTAAGTTTACTATCTCAAAAAATTACACCTCTAAGGGTCTCGTCCCTTGCATAGAAGATAAAAAAAGGTAAAAATTACAAGGAAAAAAGGAGATAGAAAGTCTTCAAGAAGATCCGCCAGACTTCTCATTGGAGGTGGCTTCGCTCTCGATGGAGGAGGAGCTTGATCTGCTTTTGCTTGGAGAGTTGCCCTCTCCCTCAGGCTTTGGGATGGGCTTATACAGCCAAGGAAGGATCCCGCATGCCGTAAGCGTCTCACTGCCTTCGTTTAGGAACCCCGACTCCCGCAGCACCTGAATCACGGTCCTGGAGGCCGTCTGGGCATTTTCCTGGATCATTACCTCTATTTCATAGTTAGAGTACTGATGACGCAGGACCTTATCAGCAGGCGGCAGCAGAATTGGCCCGTTGGATTCCTGCGCCTTTTTTAGTTCTGCCTTCAGCAGAGCGATCTCGCATCGGAGAGAAGCCTCCCGCGTGCGCGAAAACTTGTCCTGTGCCAAATCTTGCGAGGAATTTAGGGGTAGAACTAACAGGAAATTGCCGCAAGGTGAAATACCTTTGAAGATGTACATATATCAGCCATCGGGCGAAGGGCGAGAAGCTGCTAGGAAGCCGCCTGATTGGCCTTTAGGGTGGCCGCCTATGCAACAGCGAGATGGCTTGATTTGATCGCCTCGATAAGGTTGCGCTCGATGCTGATGCTGTGGCGCACAGTCGTGTACGCAAGCTCGAATGCGCACATGTAGGCTTGAACAGATTCATGGGCGAGAGACTTAGTAGTCTCCCAGTCATAGACACTAGAGTCTACCCGACTGTAAAGCCCGAATCCAAGTGCGTAGGCTTCGCCACTGGTTTTGTCTTTCTTTATCTAGGAGGGGAGGAGCTACGAGATCGAGGCCTGGTTGGATTTCGGGTCCCAATAGAGCAGGGACTGGCCCTCTTCATCTATGAACTTCTCGTCGAGGCCAAAGTTTTTATGCCCTCTCGGCACAGGCTTGGCGGTAACAGTCTCGGGAGGGGTGGCAGACTGCCCAGCGACATCCTCTTCGCCCATGGTAGATGGGGTCTCGGCGGGGGTCTCGGCGATGGATTTACCCTTGTCCGTTTGGGGAAGTTTGTATTTCTTAGAAGTGTGATGGTGACGTTGTAGATACGGTCGTTGATCCCTTACATAGAGAGTTTGTTGATTGGAACGATCATTGCCGCAAGCTCGAAGATGAGATTTTACCACAACGTTCTTCGCCAACGCCGCTACATGTTTTGCACGACGTCCGCAGTCACAATCAAATAAAAATATATAATTATAAATTAAATATTAATAATTATATATTATGTAGAAATTCTTAATTTAAGCATTTTATTTTCATGCATTTTATTATTGTATTTTATTTCATGTATGATGGGTGTATATAACCATCTATTATTTTATTTCAGGCATTTAGTTATTGTATTTTTTTATTTCATATTTATCATGGGTTAATATAACCATCTCTTGTTTATTTTATTTTGAATGGAGGAGAATGAGTTGTGTAGCCTATAAAAAGCCATGCTTATGAAGGATTTGTTAAGAAGAATGATAAGAAATTGAAACCCTAAAATCTATTGAGATTTTTCCTCCTCCTCCTAGGCAAAATACCCCCTCCTCTCCTCTCTCTTGGCCGTCGGCAACCCTCTCCCCTTCTTCTCAAATTTTTGCGACCTCTCTTCTCCCTCTTTCTCCTCCTCAAGATCTCCACCACCACCACCTCCCTCTCCAAAAACTAAACCGGACCACTCCTCCCATAATTCCCGAGCAGCCCGCCGGCAAACACCCTACTCCCTCCCTCCAAAACTTCCAGCCAACCCCCACTCCTCCCTCTCTCTCTCCAAATAAACCGAGCAGCCCCCTCCCTCAAAACCGCCGGCCACCCACATCTCTCCCCTTCCCCAAATTTGGCTAGGCCCCCCTCTCCACTTTGATAATATTTCCACCACCTTTTCTCTCCTCCTTGAATTTTTCTGCCAACATGGTTTCTCGCACTCCTAGGGTTTTGTAAAGGAAAATAGCTCGTGTCTTCATTGTCCGGTGCGGTTCCAAGGATTTGCATAGAAATAGATCTAACCACTGTCTTCGCGTGCTTCTTCAACTCATCTTTGTGGACGGATTACTTGGGATTGGGTCGAATTCTAAACCACCGCTTTGTGGACGGATTACTTGGGATTGGGTAACAAATTTTAAACCACCTCTTGTGTGATTCTTTTGTATTATTTGTGAGATTCGGTGGATTATAAGGCTAGTGTTTAGTCTGGATTTATATTGAAAATAGTGCTTAACAAAATCTAAATTTGCAAACATTTATTTATCCGGATATTTTCGTATAACTTGGATCGGGTAGATCTCGTGAACGCTAGTTGAAATCGAGTTCATTACCCTTGATTTCCCCTTGAGGTCAAGTGATTTGACCTACCACATATTAATTAATTTTGGGATTGATTTCGAAATTTTGTTGAATCGTTGTTTTTGTCTGGATCTTCTCTTATTGGGTTTGTGAATGTTTGCGGATAAATTTAATTATTATTGCTAATTGTTCGGATCGTGTAGGTTTTATTTACTTGAGCGAACATTGGCACGTAGCCCTTATTTAATATCTAGAAGGGGTAGTGACCTTTTGCTTTGTGCGTAGCTAAAATTTGTGCCACTAATTGGTTGAGTTCATCGATAGTGTAATTTAGAGAGATATTGCACATTACGTATCAATTTTATTTGTCGAATCAAAGAGCGTGTAGTATAAATCCCTTGGGAACCATTGGCTTGCATCAATTTGTAATTAGAGGGAGGTTCACGTAAATTTCCTAATTGTCCCACTCCCCCTTTTATTAGTACACCGACACTCACTTGCACGATTCATTTCCCAAAACAACAAAATAAATTTTTTTTTTGGTCTGCAAATAGCGGCCTAAAACTTTTATATTTCTGCAAAAAATCAAACAAAAATTATTTAATAATCTCCTATTTATTTTTAGCAAGAAAATCAAAATTATTATTTTTTTATCCTAGTTACTAAGCGGGAACAAATCCATCTGTTATAATTTTATAGAGTCAGAGTCATTATTCATTGTACGTGCACAAGATTTCGAGTAGAGTTTTCTGTCCCGTCACCACTAAAAATGGCCCATGACGTTTATGCATCGCGATAAGACTATTTGTATGCAAAGGATATGGCTAATCACAAGCCAACATTGCCCCCTTCCTTAGGAAGCCCAACCATCCCCACATTTTCCCTCACACTACAATTAAGACACCCACGTATGATGGTTTTGGGAATACTCAAATGTTTAGGGGCAGACTTAAGGGAATATAAATCTATTTTGACTATCACGAACGGGACGACCACCACAAGGTTGTCGTAGCCCGATAGAGATTAGTAGGTCAAGCCATTGTGTTTTGGCTAAACGAAGAGCGCCGTGTGGGTGGTTATCAATATACTTGGCCGCAAATGCGTAGCCTTCTCACTTTTTAGTTTGACCCCGCCTACCTACGTACCAATAGCACCACTAACGCGAGCGAGAATAGTTATGACACTAGACCCATAGCATCTTATAGGAGTGACCCTATGACTTAAGTTAGATCAATTCCCCACAAAGGTAGTAATACCCACAGTGTGCTTATTTCCACCTCTAAGGAAAACAAGCAGTTTAGACCCTATATTCTGGACTCGAAAGCTGTTACTACTATGGCTTTGGCCCCTTTAGTTTCGACGGCTGAGCCTCCTAAGATTGTGAATGATACCCATGAGGATTCTGATGTAGATGTAGTATCTCTTGATTCTAAGGATGACCAGCTTGGTGAGAGTATTCCATCTTATACGATATTCCGGATGATTCTGATGATTCTGACATTGATGGGATACCTAGTGATTTGGAAGATGATGTATGGGATGATGTAATTCAGATCTATGAGAGTATCTCGCTGCCTATTACATGCCCTGCTAACATTGTGTTTGATCACCCTAGTATTGAGTGCCCTCTCTAGGCTACGATCCCCATCGTGATAGAGCCTACGATTACAACAGTTGAGATTGTATCTGATTCATCTGAGCAGCCTGAGATTGAGGAACTCCCTATTGTTATTGTGGATGAGTTACAATCTGAGGGAAGGCTACTTTTGGATTATTCTCTTGTTGTATACCCGGATGAGAGTTCTTTGATGTTGTCACCGTTGGGTGAAATTAATACTGATTTGGATTTTATCCCGGGTTTGAATTTACCAAACCTTCCTCCTATTTACTTGCCTACATTAGATGATTTTTTTGGTCGTGGATCCGGTATACCAAGTCTAAGTTTTTGTGCCATGCCCACTCAATCAGTTCTTACATTGGCATTGTCTCAACGTTTAGATATTAATAAGTTGAGCACACAAGTATTTTGTCTTGTTACCGCACCTCGTAGATCTGACTACGCATCACCTCTGACAGTTCATTTTTCTGCGTGTCTATCTACGGTTCGGTACTCGACTGTTTCGGACTCCATGGAGATTGTGCCTCAAGATTTAGTCTTATGACGCCATAATTATTTTTCCAATCGAGTGGTACACACATTTCCCACGCCTATTTATGACCTCCTCTTGCATGTATCTAGGATGTTAGCAAGACATTTTAATTTATGTCGCACGCACTTCCGATCTTTTCAGAGAACATCCTATGCTAGAGTTAGTGATTTGGGTTTAGTCTGGTCAGTCCTCAAGCGGATGCCTTCTGCCTTCGTCAATAATTTAATACGTAGGAACGCCGACCCATCCATGGATATAAAGAACTTCAGAATTCATGTTTTTCTTTCGGATTTTTATAAAGCACAGGGTGTTTCACTGTATTTCAAGTTTTCGGACTTTTTACTGTACGTCTCTTTTCCACCTGAGTGACTTTCTTCGTCATTTCTCTCTCCCACTAAATGTTCTCTTGGGTTCGGGAGTATTAGTTCTACCGTGTCTATTTTCCACGTGGACTCCTTGGTTCTTGAACTAGATGGTAAGATTCAAGTTATATATCTTTTGTTTGACACCCTTTCGAGTTTCCTCGAAAGTTTTGTTGTTCATATGTCAAACATGTTCTCATTGCTGTGAGATTATCATGCTACTAGACATGTATTATGGGGCAAGATTTGCCCCCTATTGCTGCTGCTGTCGACTATTTTCCCCTCACAGGCCACTCATCAGTGATGAGTGATTTTGAGCGGGGAGGATTAATTGAGACATTGCTTATGCGGCCATTTATCCCCGACATAGAGAGTTTGTTGATTGGGACGATTGTTGCCGCATGCTTGAAGATGGGATTCTACCATGACGTTCTTCGCCAATGCCGCTATATGTTTTGCACGACATCCACCATCACCATCAAATAAAAATATATAATCATAAATTAAATATTTATAATTATATATTGTGTAGCAATTCTTAATTTAAGCATTTTATTTTCATGCATTTCATTATTGTAATTTATTTCATGAATGATGGTCCTTATAACCATCTATTATTTTATTTCATGCATTAAGTTATTGAATTTTTTATTTCATGTTTATGATGGGTGTATATAACCATCTCATGTTTATTTTATTTTGAATGGAGGAGATTGAGTGGTGTAGCCTATAAAAGGTCATTCCTATGAAGGATTTGTTAAGAAGAATGGTAAGAAATTGAAACCCGAAAATCTTTTGAGATATTTCCTCCTCCTCCTAGGCAAAATTCGGCAACCCCCCTCCTCTCCTCTCTCTCTTGGCCGCCGGCCACCCTCTCCCCTTCTTCTCAAATTTCTGCCACCTCTCTTCTCCCTCTATCTCCTCCTCAAGATCTCCACCACCACCCCCTCCCGCTCCAAAAACTAAACCCTACCACTCCTTCTCCCATAATACCTGAGAAACCCCTCTCTTTCCTTTCTCTAAACAGCCAACCAAGAAACCCTACTCTCTCCCTCTAAAAATTCTGGCCACCCCCACTCCTCCCTCTCTCCCTCCAAAGAAACCGAGCAGCCCCCTCCCTCAAATCCACCAGCCACCCACATCTCTCCCCTTCACCAAATTCGACCAGCCCCCCTTCTCCTCCTTGATTATATTTCTACCACCTTTTCTCTCTACTCCATGAATTATTCTACCAACAAGGTTTCTCACATTCCTAGAGTTTTGTAAAGGAAAATAGCTCGCGTCTTCATCGTCTAGTGCGGTTCCGAGGATTTGTGTGGAAATAGATCCAAGCACCATGGTCGTGTGCTTCCTCCACTCATCTTTGTGGACAGATTTCTTGGGATTGGGTAACGAATTCTAAACCACCTCTTGTGTGATTCTTCTGTATTATTTTTGAGATTTGGTGGATTAGAAGGCTAGTGTTTAGTCCAGATTTATATTGAAAACAATGCTTAATAAGATCTGAATTTGCAAGCATTTATTTATCAAGATATCTTCGTATAACTTGGATCGGGCAGATCTCGTGAATGCTAGTAGAAATCGGGTTCATAACCCTTGATTTCCCCTTGAGTTCAAGTGATTTGTCCTACCACATATTAATTAATTTTGGGATTGATTTCAGACTTTTGTTTAATCGCTATTTTAATCCAGATCTTCTCTTATTGGGTTTGTGAATGTTTGCGGATAAATTTAATTTATATTGATAATTTTCCGGATCTTGTAGGTCCCATTCGCTTGAGCGAACATTGGCACATAGCACTTGTTTAATCTCTAGATGAGGTAGCGACCCTTTGCTTTGTGCGTGGCTAAAATTTGATCCACTAATTGGTTGAGTTCATCGTAAGTGTAATTTAGAGAGATATTGCGCGCTACGTTTCTATTTTATTTGTCAAACAAAGGAGTGCGTAGTATTAATCCCTTGGGAACCATTGGCCTGCATCAAAGGCGCGGAAGGAGAACCGGGCTTCCGCTTCCCGAAACATGTTTGGGAAGGAGCGCCCTACTCATTTCGGTAAGCGAGATCGGCGGACTTGGCGAGAGCCAGGGTGGCGACGGAACCCCTAGCCTCGTCAAATGATTGGTTGAGGGGGATCTCCCGCTCACCTGCGAAAGCCATAAAAGGTTAATCTTCAAAGTTTAAAGTGGAGATTGAATGGGTAAGGCGGAATGGTACCTTCCCTGACAGGAACTGGCGGGAAGGAGTTGATATCCCGCCGCAAGAACTTCACGTCGAAATTTTTAGTCTCGAAGAAGTTGAGAAGGGCGATCTATCGCCCCCCCCCCCCCCAGTGCTGGAGGCCTATAGGTTGCCTCGTCATACCGAACTAGAAAGAGTGTTATGTTGTCGAAGTTACAAGATACAAGGATAAACTTCCAGGCCCAGTAGTGGTTTTTGTTGGCGAGACCACTAGTCATCAGTGACTGGCCTGAGAAGAAGACGACCCCTCTGTTGGCAAATAAGTTGAATAATTTGCGGAAGATGGAGAGTTTGAATTTGATCCTTTTCGCACACATATATCAGATGAAAGCCACCAGTAATGCCATAGAGTTGGGGTTGAGCTTGGCCGGCACCACCCCATTGTATCGAAGGTCCTGGCGCATTTCTAGCTAGAGGGGGAGGCGGAACCCCACCTTGAAGTGGCAGGCAGAATGGCAAGTTCGCCTTGCGGTAGGAAGTTGACGCTATCCTCATTCCTAGGGTTGCATGCGATGAACCCTGCAGGAATGTAGTCCGCCACAATGGAGGCGAATTTAGTCTCGGTCAGGAGGCAAGGGGGGAAGTTGTGCTCAAGGAAGTTTTGCGCGCATTTTGTGCGGCCCTTGTTTTCTCCAGATATTTGTGAGTTTGTGGAAAGAGGATAGAGAGAGAGATGTGCGAAGGTTCGGGTTGCAAAAGTAGGGAGAGCAAGGGGGAAGGGATACGAAGGCTTTGTATCAAGTGGAAGTAAATGCGGTTGGTGAGCCGGCCTTTTTATAGAAAAATATAGGAAGTAATCATGACATTTTTCCGAATGGCGGAAGTGCGAGTAGAAATTTTTTGCAATCCGACGTTTCATTATCCGTCTAATCCCTCCAACACTTCATATACCTACAGAGGGTGATATCCACCGAGAGGGGTCCCGGAGTAAGAGCAAAACAAATATACAGAAAAAGAAGCGGGGTGAGAACTAGACTCTCGGCAAGATAGAACGACATGAAACAAAAGATTAAAAAGCAGTAGGCCTCTCGCTGGGCGAGAGGCATAATAAAATTAAATAAAGTATCTAATGTTCATATTTATTATAAGCGAGAAGGGAAGGCTGGGGGGTTAAGGGAAGAGAATGCGAGAACCAATAAAGCTTAGTATTACTCCCTCCGCCAGCAACCCCGACCACGCCTCCCTTTCCTCAAGGGCACTCGCGGGTAGTGATTTGCAGTCACAGCTATGAGCTCCTGGTGGATAAGGCTCAGCTTGTCCTGGTCCCGTGCGATGTGCCTCCCGGGTGAAGTCTACTTGCTCCAGCCTCTCAGGTGATCTGTCTTGCCGAGTAGATGTGCATAGTCCCGCTCGATCACGGCAAATCGATGCTCAATCCTCACTTGGAAGGCACTCTCCTGCAGGGAGTCTTCTCGATGCATCTAGACAAGCATGGATAGGACTACCGCAACCCTCTCCCTCTGCCCCTCGGCGTCTATAGAGGCTTGAAGAAAACTCAATATTTCACTAGGGTAGGCGGTGGCAAGATCACCTCTTCATCTGCACCAGATGATTCTGTAGTCTCCTTAGAACCTGGGGAGGGATGGTGTTAGGATCGTCAAGAAGACTAAAAAAGAAATAAAGATTCGGCTTACTTATAGGTGAGCGAGAACTCTCATGCAACCCTTCGAAAGGCTTTCCGAAAAGTGGGAGGGGTGGTTATCCCCGTCCTGAGGGGTGTCAGGACTACTCTTGCATGTGGGTCTCGGTTGGAGGCATGGGGACATCTTCTTACTTGACAGAAGTGCGAGAACTAGACGTAAGAGTAGGATGCTCTTCAATAACCCTCTCGGGTGAGAAGGGAGGATCAGGCACTGGAATGATGGGGCTCTCAGTAGCTGGAGTCCTGGGTCTCGGGTGAATGATGCCTAGGATCCCGAAAGTAGAGCCTGTGGAAAACCAAGTGATTAGAGGAATGCATAAGCCTGATAAAATTGAAAACCAAAACAAGAGTATTACCGGGAGAAATCTAGGGATCGGTCGGGAGTTCCAGAAGGGCCTTAACTGAGACCATCTGAAGATTTTTATCATTGGGCCGGACCAACTCGGTATTCGCTGGAGGATTGTTGGCGGCACCTTCAGGGATCACCACCTGCAAGAAGGATAACAAATCAATTCGATGAGCCCGCTTTGGGGAGTTTTTGTGTCAAAAGCCGGAGGAAGAAAAATACCTCCACTAGAGAAGGGTTCGCGCAGGTCGGGGTCGAAGTCGGTGAAGCTGGTTCACCCGTAGAATTGTCTCACCGGACTGACTTGGCCTTTTTTTACTGGTAGGTGGAGTCAGCCGGTCTCTTGACCACGAGCCAGGGTGCGAACCCCGCATAATTGGCGTGGGCCCTTTCTTGAGCTGTGGCAAGATGGTGTTGTTCCTCTTATAATAGAAGCCACTCGACCTGTTTAGCGTACATCTTCGAAGTCGTGTAGAAGCTCAGGTGGAAGGCAGTGTAACAACGATGACTTGAGGACAGCCCCAGTGATATGTATATATAGAAGGTCGTGGTAGGGCCTGCAAAAGATTCTCCTCCAGGTTAGCAGGCACTCATCGAATATTGGGGGTTCGAAGTTTCTTTCCGAGCATTGAACTAGATTGCAAAGAGCAGGGATTGTGTAAAACCCCAAATTTGTCGAGTAGGATCTGAGGGCCTGGAACCCAAGTTTGAGTGGGCTTTAAGCTGATCGGTCCTGGCAAGAAGAATAGGTGGAATGGCTTTTGCCCGTGGAATACGAGACAGCTTGTGCCGGGTAGGAAGGGGGCCATCAGAGTTGGAGTTGAGTAAAGCTTCTCCATTCAACGCCTTTTCGCTTCAGGCATTGTGTGATGCTTCTTCATGCACTGGCGGCAAGTGTACCGGTCGCACAAGTAATATAAAATGGGCAAATTTTCCTAAGTATTGAATCTCTCAAGGAACTCCGCAAGGTGGAATTTTCTAATTAAAGGGACTTGAGATTGAAGTCCACAACACTAAAATACTAATGGGGGGGTTGTTAATTGCAGAAAAAGAAATAAAAATCTAAGAACTACACCTATGCAACGCCGTTATGCGATGCTTCGCCAGGAGGGATGGAAGACTAGTCGGGCCGCTATGCACCGAATTGCTAGGCAGATGGACGAGTAGGCAAGCATAAGAACTAAATTTGAGGGTCGTAAGAACCTCTTTGTAATGCACGCAACTAGCAATTTCTAGTGCGGCAGGAGTGGATGGTGGTGGATGAAAATAAGGCGCACCTCAAGCAAATAACGAACACAAACAATCACATAGACATGATTACCAATGAACGTATTTAACAAAAAGTACACTTCATCCAATACAAGAGTTTAACTATACTAACAAAAATAAGAGAGGAAAAGTTTGCGAAATCGACCGGATCTGAAGTCTCGCCAAGGGTTCACGGTTGGAATCACCAGGTTGTCAATCCGCGTCCATGCTCGGTCCTTAATTGCGTCCGGGGTAGAGGAGGTTGTCATTCACTCCCAATGGACACGTCTTCTTTGTTTCACGAGCCGGTGGAAGTAGGCACAACTTGTCCTAGCTTGATGGATAAATCTAGGTAAAAGCTCTTCTTGAAGCACTAGGATAAAGGAGGAGGCTGAGAGGAAGCTCCAGCTTGGATTTGGCGTTGAATGCTTGCCCGGATGTCCTCTCCTTGGTGGAACGGAGAAGTTTCGACCTAGGAATGCAGAGGGAAGTGGTTGGAATGAATTATTTCTCTCTTGGTGAAAATCTGCGCTTTAAATAGGAAAAGATCAGAAAAAAGTCATGCATGGTCGGGCGCACGACTGTGCGTGAACCGTGCGTTTTTCACGTGCAAAAAAAAACCTGAGAAGAAGAAGCGTTTACCTGTGCGTTTTACTCTCGCACGGGCATTTCCGCCCGTGCGTGAAGGAAATCGCACGAGTAACGACAAAACGTCAAAATGCAGGCCAAACAGTGGAACCGTGCGTTTTACTCACGCACGGGCGCTTGCGCCCGTGCGCGAGGGAAAACGCACGATTAACCACAGAATGCTGGAAATCAAGGCAAGAGGTGCAGGCCGTGCGATTCCTTCTCGCATGGTTTGGCCTAAACCGTGCGCGAAAAAAACGCACGAGCAAAAACAGAACACCCCAAAATGCTGTGTGAAACGCACGATTGAGCAGGAACCGTGCGCGCAGACGTGCGCACGATCGTGCATTTTACACAGAATTGAAAATTAACTTCGGGACATCCCGACTACCTGTACAGCAACGAAACAAACTGGGTCACCAGCTCGCAGCACCAAAATGCAAACAAAACTAAATATCAAACTAACGAGGAGCACCATGTGCATACCCCCGACAATAGAATGCGCAATTGCACACCCTTGGGCCAAAATAGTGCACTTAGAGTGAATAGCAGTGGGAATGGAATATCAATATAATCAACTGAAAAGAGAAGTGCAAGAGATATAAAATTAGCTCAGATGAGTCCGAAAAACACTATATAAAGAGGACTCATCATACCCCTAGACTTAACTGTTTGCACGTCCCGAGCAAACTAAATCTAAGCAGAGAGGAAAAATTACTAGCTAACAAAGTAATTGAAAAGGAGAGTACCATACGAAGTCGCATGCTCGCGTGCGTAAAAATACAATAGAGAAAATTTCTAAGTATGCATAATAGTTTATATTTTTCACAATGCGTATCAAAATTTTATTACTACTCAAAAATAGAATCACGGTGAATCAACTGGTCACGCATAGGAAGAATGTAGGCAGGCCACTAAGGTGCGCTTTGCCAAAGATCGGGGCTCACGATCACCTTCAAAGGAATCCACCAATATCGGGGACAATACGCTTGCTCGTTCACACTCTCTCCACGGCACTAGTTCGACTCTAGCGCTAATACGTAGGTCTTTAGGATAATTACGGAGCTTGGGTTACGGTTAGTGAAATAATGATAAACGGGAAGGTTATGCACCTAACCCAAATGATCTAGCCTAAAAAGAATCCATCCGCTAACCACAATATACACGCGAGTGCACCACACCCCCAGACTTAACTTTTAGCATATGGATGTGCGCATCGCCTACTCTACATACAATCACATCTTCAAAAAGATTTACAATAAAACTTTTTCTTTACAAATATTTTTCCATCTTTTTAATTTCAAAATCTCAGCATATATAGACTTGGGCGCACTTCCACATTTTCACAAATAATAACACCACATCACAACCCAACATGAAAATATAAAAAACTAAAGCTCGACTTGGGCATAAGACTAGGATAGGCTATGAGGCTTTGGTGAAATCATGGTGGAGCTGAATCAAAAGAAAGGTAGGCACATTGGGGTTAGCGAGGATATGACGATAGGAACGGTACAAAGCTCAACCGGGCCAAAATGATGGCCTACATCACACTCACGCTAGACTAACCATGTACCAATGCTTCGAGAGTAGCTTGGGGCAAGTTCTAAGCCACCGAGAAAGATAATCCTTCCTCCTGACTCGAGCAAAACGAGTCTAGTGACGACTACACACATTCTTATGATACCGTTTGATTCACACTGGATTCACCAACTTTTGAGTAAAAAAAAGTATTTACGCAAATAGAAAAATATAAAACTATAAGCATACAGAAAAATTAAATCTACTCGAATTTCTATACGAGACGAGAGCAGTTGACTAGAAATACAGCAAGGTCAACATTTTGCTCTGTCTCACAATCCTAAGCCATCACCATAATTTTTCAAAATCTAACAAAGACACGAGTTTAACTTGCAACACGCAAAAAGTTAAGCACGCTCTCATGTGGGAGCAGTGGTGTGCAATGCAATAAACTAAACAAAATATAACAACAAAATCTGCTAATATGCACCTAAAATGTGCACGTGCAAAAGGTAACAAAACTGGCTCTCCCCCAGACTCAAACTCAACTACACAACATATGATATAGAAATTTAAAACTCTAAAAGAGATAAGGGAAGAGGTTGCCCCATGCTCAGCAAGTGAGCATACCACAAGATTGGCGTTAAACATTTACTTCCAATCCTGCAAAAATAAATAATTACTCCGTCGAACGAAAGGAACACCACTCCTGCAACGTTAGCTCCACAAAACTAAACAAATACTAACACAAGAAATAAGCTAGTACGCAATGTTTGCAATTTATTTAACTAGACGAATTATAAAAACATAAAACAAAACTAAAAAACAAGGAGAATTGTACTGCAATATATAAAATAACCACCTGGGGACGAAGCCCCAGCTGAACAAAATACAGTACATCACTGTCCAAGTAAAAATTACAACTGTGATAAAAGAAACATAGTGTACAACTAAAAACAACATACAACATGCAATCCCATCAGGGGAGGAAAGCACAAACACTAAGGCTGATCTGGCAATGAAGAGGTAGAGTACGAGAACAAGAAGATGAAGCGTGAGCGGGAGCAGTAGGGGGAACTCCAAGGAAATTTGCAATACGCTCTGTCATGCTATATGATGCATAAAAGATCACGGCAGTGAACCGGTCGCACAAGTAATATAAAATGGGCGAGTTTTCCCAAGTATCGATCTCATAAGGAACACAGTAAGGTGGAGTTAATTTTGAGGAAGACTTGAGATTGAAGTCCTTAGGTCGGAGGTAACGAAAGGGGGGTTTTGGTTGATGCGGAAAAATAAAGTAAAAAGCTAACAACTACTCCTATGCAATGCCGCTATGCAAAGCTTCGCCAGGCGGGATGGAAGACTAGTCGGGCCGCTATGCACCGAATCACTAGGCGGATGGGCAAGTAGGCTTGCGGAAAGAGGGTCGAGAGCACCTCTTCGCAATGCACGCCACTAGCAATTGCTAGTGCGGCCAGGGTGGATGGCGGATGGAATATGGCGCACCTCAAGCAATATATAATGAAAATACAAATCACATAGACATGATTTCATATAAACGTATTCTACAATTAAGCATACATCATCTATACATGAAGTTTACAACAACACATAAACAACAACAAAGGAAGAACAAGACAAGAGATCGACCGTATCCGAAGTCTTGCTGAGGATTCACGGTTGGAATCGTCGGGTTGTCAATCCGCATCCAAGCTCGGTCCTCAACTGCGTCCGGGGTAGAGATGGGCTGTCACCACCTTCCAATGGCCCGTCTTCTTCGTGTCACGATAGCGGAAGAAGGTTGCAAGCTTCCCCTTGCTTGGTGGATATGGCGTTGAAGCTTGAAATAAGCCCAAGAGATGATGGAGGAGGCCGAGAGGAAGCTCCGGCTTGGATTTGGAGGTGAAAGCTTGCTCGGAGCCTCTCCCTAAGGTGGAGGATGAAGGGAAATGGCGGAACCCTTCCTCGGGGACGAAAAACGGCAGAGAAAATCGCGGATCCCGAAATTAGGGCGTACCTGCGCTATTTATAGAAAATAGAATTAAACACTGCGCACGATCACAGGCGCACGAGCAGTGGTCGTGCGCGCTATGGCCCGTGATCGTGTGATATGGCGGAAGAACTTGCACAAAAGAGGTCACGACTGCGCACGATCGGCAACGCACGAGCAGTGCTCGTGCGCGGTATAGTTGGTGATCGTGTGATATGGCGGGACAGAACTTTCACAAAAGAGGTCATGACTGCGCACGACCGGCGGTCGTGCGCCAAAGAGGTCGATGGTCGTGCGTGGGTAAAAACGCACGACCATTGACTCCTTTGCCAAAAATGGTGAAAGCCCTATCCCGGACTCCCACACGATCCCCGAACCTGCAGGAAAACTGCACGCGCTGTCGATCATGGCAGTCACAGATATAAATAAAATGCAAGCAAAAAGGGGAAATACACACACGCACAGAAATAGGCTAAAAAGGTGCACAAGACGTGGAATGTCGTAGCGAACCAAAAGGAGTGCTAATGACGCTAAATGGTAGTGCAAAGACATGCAAATGAGCCCAGATGAGTCCGAAATTAAGTATAAAATATGGAATCATCACTATGCTGCTGGCGAAGCATCTCTTCCCTCTACAAATGCCGCGCGTAGTAGTCGGGATAATCCTCTGCGAAACTACTACGATGCAAAGCATGGACAAAGGAAGATGTGCGGGCCAGAGGCGTAGAATGACCAAAGGAATCACCACCGGCTCCGCAAGACTCAGAAGAAGAACTCGCAGCCACAGAAGAGGCCCTTGCTGGTTGCTCACGCTCGACAGAATGAACCTCATAATGCCTAGTTCTGCTGGAAGAAACACATCGCACCAACCGGAAGGCGGTTATCATGGTTGTAGAAATAAAATCCCTTCGGGAGCAGGGAGTCATTGCAGGCAAGCCATCAAACACACCCAATCCCTTAGCAATTTGTGTGATATACTGCGAACCACCGATGGCCTTCAGTGGAACGTACGTGGCCTGGTGTAGGAAATAATCGGCAAAGACTCGGCCTAAGTGGAGAGGGACACCGTGCTGCATGTTGTAGAGGTAGAGAAGATCCAACCAACCCGCGACATTCTGGCTCATTGCCCGGTCATAGATACTATGCCCGATCAAGTGCTGAATATAGCGGAGGGCAAGCGAGATGATACAAGAGGATTTAGCCGCACGCGCCTCATACTGCTGTGTCAATCCGGTAATCTCCTTCCAAAATGCATGAGGAGATACACCCTCGGGGAATTCATGGGGTTGATAAGGAACATCAGACTCCATGAGTTCTTCAAAGGTGTATATCCCGACATGAACGACAAGCATACCCACACCACAGGAGTAGGTACGGAAGTTCATCCGGAATAACACGGTAGTAGACTCTCCAGTAACTGCGTCATGCCATTCTAAAACGCAAAAATTGGTTAGAAACTCAAGAGTTAGTTCACAGAACCCAGTCTCCTGAAACGCAAAGAGACTGCGCCATGAACCAATGTCGAGTAATCAGTCCACTTCAAGCTTTAGCCCAACGACCGCAAGCTCCGAGTCTGAAACATAGCGGTAATCCAAAAATGGTTTTGTGACAGCAGATCAAACCTCGTAATTAACTCGGAACTCCCAAATCGAAGCATCCTCTCGGCATCTTCATCATCAGCAACAGCCTCCAGAGAATCCTCTCTTTCTTTTAGAACCGAAGTTCGAGTAGAGGAAGAAGAGGCTCCATTATAGAAAAATTTCCACCTAATTAGCTTCTTCAACCCCACGGCGAGGAAGAAGAGCGGAAGGAGTAGGAGAAGTGAAGGGAAGGAGGAGAAGAAGGGGAAGAAATGGGTGGAGGGAATTGCCGGAGAAGGAACAGCCCGAGCCATCACGAAACCGCATGACGAATTAGGGCCAGCGTGCGATTTACTGAGCGGTTTGGCATTTTATAAAAATAAAATGCACGATCGTGCTATAATATCACGCACGGGCGCAGACTGTGATTTTTCGCCAAATAGCTCAATGCGCTCAATTTTCTCCGAAAATTCGTCTCCTGAATGAACGACAATAAATTACATGACAAATGGAACAAAAGAACAACCAGGGTGCACAAACCAATACCCCGAAATAAGATCATACGACAAAATTTGCAAACATGGCGAAAACGAACTAGAAAATAAGCAAAAACAAAAATTACATAACAGATAAATTACAAACTACTCCTACTCCTAGATAAATACAGGGGTTACTGTCATCCCAGCATGAATTAATAATTTTTGTACAGTTCAAGCTAATGGGCCTATGAAATAAGAAATGCACAGGTAACTGCTCTAATTTCCATGTCGGGAACGGGTGCCGATACAGAGATATGACAGTTACCCCTCTACCTAAATAATAATTCCTTAAAATCTCAGGTAGAGGAAGCAGGAAATAAGAAGAGGAGGAGCACTTGTCCTCGCTCATCTTATCACAAAAAATATCCTTGCCCAGCAAGGTATCATCCACCACAGGTATGTAGGAAGTGATGGTGACGGCATGGATAACAGGCTCATCATCATCCCACAGTACCCGTGGAGACTCATCCTGCATAGGCTCAAGATAGAGTAAGGGGATGAAGAATAAAGGAGAAGAAGGACTAAAATATTCGGAAAAAGGGAGAGTGATCCCGGTATCACTCTAGGCGAGATCCACGTATAGCACATCGTCGGTATCATACGAGTCGTATCGTGGGGAATCCGAGAACTCGAGGTCCACGGTGGTAAGGGGAACGAACTCGTCCAATAAGGAGGGGCAAACCTCCGTATCGGAACGAAGATATTCCCCATCCCACCGGGGTGCATAAAAGTTTTCTGAAGATCCACATTCTCCATGGCAGATAGTAGAATCCTCATCCCACTTCGGCGAAACCACGGGCACCGAATCATCCACAACTACGACATCATCAGCCGACTCACGAGAAAAAGGTGTAGCAAAATCCGACAAAAATTGTGTAGGGGCAAAACTGCTCTCAAAATCAGGCATAGAATGAGCAGGCCCCAACGCAAAATCATCCGCAGATGCCACCCCATCAATGACTGGAATAATCTCATCGTCCCATATAGGATCGTCCATGAGTTCCCGATCCACTTCCTGTAAGCTATCATCCGAGTGAGGTCTCACTACAATGAATCTCGTAAAAAGGGACTGAGGAACCCATGAAGGATATATATGCGTCGAGAGATTCATCTGTAATCATGACGTGTAAAGAATCAGCTAGATGATCCATGTCAGTGTACGGGCTTGGCAACACCCTGGTAGGCCTGTCTACAGCAGTCTTCCGCAAGCGGGAGGTTGCTGCAGGAACGCCCACAGAGGGAGAAGGCTCGCACAAGCGAGGGCAATCCTTCACCATGTGGCCTATACCTTGGCATAACAAACATCTCAAACAATGCTCGGCATTCTGAGTAGCCATGGCGTCGATGCATCAGCGCAAAGTGTCAATGAGATAACACTCAGCAACAGAAGACATCACAAACAAAAATAATTTGTAGAATAAATGCTACACATAAGAATAAAAACTAGCACAGATCTGCTATCAACAAAAAAACAAAAAACGGGATAAAACCAAAAAAAATCAAGAAAAAAAACACTAAAACACTAAAGACATCAATTACAAGTCTTCCAATCAGGAAACTCAGACGGCAGTGTTCCCCGGCAAAGGCATATAAAACTTGATGCGCCGGCGGCAAGTGTACCGGTCGCACAAGTAATATAAAATGGGTGAAATTTCCCAAGTATTGAATCTCTCAAGGAACACCGCAAGCTGGAATTTTCTAATTAGAGGGACTTGAGATTGAAGTCCGCAACACTAAACTTATAATGGGGGGTTGGTAATTGCGAAAAAAGAAATAAAAATCTAACAACTACTCCTATGCAACGTCGCTATGCGATGCTTTGCCATGCGGGATGGAAGACTAGTCGGGCCGCTATGTACGAATCGCTAGGCGGATGGACGAGTAGGCAAGTGTAAGAACTAAATTTGAGGGTCGTAAGCACCTCTTCGCAATGCACGCCACTAGCAATTGCTAGTGCAGCAGGAGTGGATGGTGGTGGATGGAAACAAGGCGCACCTCAAGCAAATAACCAACACAAACAATCACATAGACATGATTACCAATGAACGTATTTAAGAATAATTACACTTCATCAAATACAAGAGTTTAACTATGCTAACAACAACAAGAGAGGAAAAGTGTGCGAATTAGACCAGATCTGAAGTCTCGCCAAGGGTTCATGGTTGGAATCGCCGGGTTGTCAATCCGCGTCCAAGCTCGGTCCTCAACTGCGTCTGGGGTAGAGGAGGCTGTCACTCACTCCCAATGAACCCGTCTTCTTCGTGTTACGAGCTGGTGGAAGAAGGCACAACTTGTCCTAGCTTGATGGAGAAAGCTAGGTAAAAGCTCTTCTTGAAGCACTAAGATGAAAGAGGAGGCCGATAGGAAGCTCCGGCTTGGATTTGGCGTTGAATGCTTGCCCGGATCTCCTCTCCTTGGTGGAACGACGGATTTTTGCCCTAGGAATGCGGAGGGAAGTGGGTGGAATGAATTATTTCTCTTATGGTGAAAATATGTGTTTTAAATAGAAAAAGATCAGAAAAATAGTCACGCACGGTCAGGCGTACGACCATTCGTGAATCGTGCGATTTTCGCGCATAGAAAACAACCTGAGAAGAAGAAGCGTTGACCCGTGTGTTTTACTCTCGCATGGGCAATTCCGCCCTTGCGTGAAGGAAATCACACGGGTAACGACGGAACATTGAAATACAGGCAAAACAGTGGAACCGTGCGTTTTACTCGCGCACGGGCGCTTCCGCCCGTATGTGAAGGAAAATGCACTATTAACCACAAAACGCTGGAATGCTAGGCAAGAGGTGCAGGCCGTGCGATTCCTTCTCGCACGGTTTGGCATAAACCGTGCTCGAACAAAACACACGAGTAGAAACAGAGCACCCCAGAATGCTGTGTGAAATGCACGATTGAGCAGGAACCGTGCGCGCAGACGTGCGCACGACCGTGCGTTTTACACAGAACTGAAAATTAACTTCAGGACATCCCGACTACCTGCCCAGCAATGAAACCAACTGGGGCACCAGCTCCAAGCACCAAAATTCAAACAAAACTAAATATCAAACTAACAAGGAGCACCATATGCATACCCCCGACAATAGAATACGCAATTGCACACCCTTGGGCCAAAAGAGTGCACTTATCGTGAAAATCAGTGGGAATGGAATATCAATAAAAATAACTGAAAAGAGAAGTGCAAGAGCGATAAAACTAGCCCAGATAAGTCCGAAAAACACTGTATAAAGAGGATTCTTCACTTCTCCACTTAATTCCTTTTTGCTTCCGACATTGAGTGATGCTTCTCCACTCAACGCCTTTCCGCTTCTAGCATTGAGTGATTCTTCTCCACTAAAGACCTTTCTGCTTCTGGCATTGTGTGATTCTTTTCCACTCAATGACTTTTTGCTTCCGGCGTCGAGTGATGCTTCTCCACTCAATGCCTTTCCACTTCCAGCATTGAGTGATGCTTCTCCACTCAATGCCTTTCTGCTTCAAGCATTGATTGATGCTTCTTCAATCAACGCCTTTCTGCTTCCAGCGTTGAGTGATGCTTCTCCACTCAATGCCTTTCATCTTCCGACATTGAGTGTTTCTTCTCTACTCAATGCCTTTCAGCTTCCAGTGTTGATTGATGCTTCTCCACTCAATGCCAAGGGCGAAGTTACCTATATGCCCTTAGAGGTCCGCATTAAGCTCCTCAGAACGTCGGGGTTTGGTTGTTGGCAGACCACTTTGGGCTGCAAATAGAATTTTTGAACAGCGGAGCTACAGTGTTTGCAGACAAACATTCTAGAAATTTTTAAATAGACCCACAGGATACCTCTGAATGCAAGCTTTCTCATTTTCTTATATCTTACAGCGCTTTTTGAGGTGCCCTTTGCTCAACACTTGGCTAAGAAGGGGAAGCACTCTGAGATCTTCTGGGTTAGTGGAGGGACCTCCGTGCTGTAGCCTAGGATCATTTCCTTTGTTCCTTGTGTCTGGTCATGGGTTTGGGCTTCAGAGAAGTAGGTGTTAGCTAAACCCCAAGGTCCGAACTCTCGTTGGGGACAGTTTTTTGTTCCAACAGGTATTATATTAGCTAAACATTTATAGACTGTAATTATCTTAACTTCACTCTTATCGAAATATAGGAATTTTCAAGCCATTGCAGCTGCTCTAAAAATGTTTTATCAAATTTAATTTTGACACCCCCTACCTATCTAATTTTTTGCTTGGCATGTTTTCTTATGAAAGCAAGCATCTAAGAGTATGTGCTCCTAGAAAAGAAAAGATCTTATGTCAATGGGAATATGATTTCGTTCCGTAAGAAAAGGCATCCAAATTTTTTTTTAAAAAAAAGACTCTATGAAATGGAGTATGCTCCTAAACATATACAATGGATTAAAATAAAAATTAATACTGATATGTTTTTTTATGCCTTGGAAAATATTTTCCTAAGCAGTTGTAACAAAGAAAGATTAGGTGAGAGGATAAAAATCATCACCTCCTATATCAAAGCCTATTGCATAGGCAAATGCCAAGTTTGTATCCTATAAAACAACTACAAATTGATCTAATTTTAATTAAAATTTTGAGAGAGCATATTTAATAGGTTGTCTATTTTGCATCATATCTCTTTTAAAATACGGTTTTTATAAATCCAATCTAACTTGTTACTAATGATTGCAATGTTGCTTGCTATTTGGTTTTCTCAAGAAGTCTTATGGCTACGAACATTTATTTCTGGCTAAATCATTTCCATAATGTAGGACTTAACTCTTATTACTCTGGATTATTTATGTCTAATTTCTCTTAATATAATAAACTGATAATTAAATTAGAAATTTTATAACTATTTGTAGTCAACTAAAACTTTTTCTCTGGAATAAAAAAGTTTAAGTATGAGGGTATTTGTTGAGTAACAAAAAAAATATATATATATAGAGAGAGAGAGAGTATTTTTTGTTTTGTTTAAATAAAAAATGTAAATATATTATATAAATACCTAAATGAATCATTTCTTTTTATTTTTTAGTTCTAACTTAATCTATTTTTTTGCCCTATGTGTATTTCTGGACAAAATGGGCTTTTCAGGAAAATTTCCTATGTCACGCCCCTAGGTCATGCCCGTGACCTAGGGCGTCTAACTCTAAAGCTAGCAATTCCAGCATTTCCGGAGATTTTGGTTAGCGAATTGAAGTCATGCCCTAGAACACGCCTGTGTTCCACCTGTCACACCCGTGACCAAGCAATGAACCCGCTGTCATGTCGAGGTAAAATGTTAAAGCCAGCCACCATGAGTCACGCCCGACCTACACATGTGTGTGCCAAGTGTCACGCCCGTGACGTAAGCCGTGACCTTGCATAATTCCAGTTGTCCCGCCCCAAAGAAGCCAAGCTACCATGCCATACAGACACGCGCAGATATCACGCCTGTGAATAATAAGTCACGCCCGTGTACTTTCAACCCATTTACGAAATCGGCCGAAATTATATCCGTAGATGCCACGTTAGCATCACGCCTAGGAGACAAACCGAAGGAGGGCATGTAAGGGGGTGTGTACTTCAAATTTTTCGACTATAAAAGGAGGGCCAAGGATAGGTTTAGGAATAACTTGTAGAGTTCAAAATATTTCTATATAGTGTTTATAAGTAGCTTGTGAGTGATATTTTCCTAACCCTAGTTTGGGTTTCCTTGTGTGTAACACATTTTAAGTAATAAAATTTCAGTTTTCATGTACTTGTTCATCTCTTATTGCTTTGAACTTAGCTTTTATTTTTATTGAGAAAGGTTGTGTGTGTGTAACACCTCCCCTGTAAAGACCATATAATATGGGTCCGGCCAGGGCCCCACAACATACGGACGCCACAGCTTTAGTATTAAAAGATGATATGAAAACTACCCAATCTCAAAACTCCAGACAAACACAGCGGAAATAGAACATTAACCGACAGAAGTTATCCACTAACGATAGAGTATCAAATGGCCTTAAGGCCTTACACAATAATAGTCCAAAAATATAAATGTGCCAAGCACTCCTAGGCTACCTCGGCATGCAAGCCGGACATAAACATAACAAGAGTAGCAAACACAAAAGGAAAATCCAAGCACAGCAACACTTCATGAGGCTTAGGGCTTTTCGCCCGGCGCGCTAGCTCCTGCATGCGATCCTTGCCCTGTAAGGATTTGAAGTAACGTGGTTCAGCAAAGGCTGACCTCTACTGTGTAACAAATACATCTCCTCCCGGCCGTCCCTAACAGACCCCGGGGTACCACTCCACCTGCAAGTTAGCACTTTGTGTACCAAAAGAGCATATATATTAAAGCGATAAAACAGGCTTGGATGTCTCATACAACATACATGTTCTCTATGTTTTGTACAAAGTGAAAGGGGCCTACTATGCAACATGAATGCAACCCGGGTTTCACCCAAGGCACCCTAACTCGTATGCATCTAGCACAACATCAAACACTGGGTACTTCCGTTTCCCCATTGGCTTAAAGCCGCAAACACAAGGGAACCACCATGTCCCTAACGGCACGCACGCCGTCACACGGAACCTTGCAAAGGCCCCACCCGCACAAGGGTCATATACCTCGGGGCTTGCCCGCACATTCTGACTTCGCACGTCAGGGTTCCGTCTCACAGTGACCGATTCTAAGAAGCCTTGCTGGACCCCACCCGCTCATGGCCACATTGCCCGGGCTTGTCCTCCGCTCGACATTCTCGTCAGTCCACACAAGGGGCTAGTCTCGCCGGGACACTTCCCCCACATGACTTGCGCGTCACGGGATAGCCAGCCGACCACGGAGACATAGTCGCGCCTTTGCACAGCACAAACAAAGGTTTCCCCACCCCAATCACCATTCGCACCGTGTCTTTCCCGTGCTCCAAGGAAATCATCTACCGCACAACACGAAGCTAACCTTGTCCGGTTCCGACCACGAGTACTCACTCAAATATAAGGGGGGAAAACACATACATAAAACGGAATATTGCCGCAACTGATTTCTACCGAATCCCCGAAGCTCGCTATGCAACATCACCGGGTCGGACTAACGGTCGCGACCCCGGCTTCACCCACAATGCCTAATCCGCTAACAGAGCGGATCTCTAATGCAAAGCATACCGGGATGAACATACTCAACCCGGAGGTTCCTCTTGAACCTAGGCTACACGAATCCCTCTCATTTGAGAGATTCGGTGCTCAAAATACGAAAGGAAGGGGATGCTATTCATGCATCCTAAATCCTAAAAACCGAGAGGAGAAGTGTCGTTACCTTTCGTCCCCTCTTCCTAGCCATGGAGAAGATTTGCTCAGTTGAACACCACCGAAACGCTCCCACCTTCGCGGATCTGAACTCCGCTCGCGAAACGGACCTCCGAAGCTTCGCCGGCGGCCGGATCTTGGCCTCCTTCCTCCACCTTCCTCTCCCTTCTCTCTAGAATCAAGAGAGATAAAGACAAATGGAAAATGAGGGTTTGAAACCCTATTCCCAGCCTTAAACCACCAAGGGAGGCTCCCCACTGTTGGATCTTCCAATGAAAAGAACGAACGGCCACGATTGGAACCCAAAATAGAAAATCTGGGCCGAACACGGGTTGCAACACGGCCGTGTGCATGGCCGTGTTAGCCATTCGCCGTCTCGACTGATTCGAAAACCAGCATACGGCCTTCGACACGGCCTTTGACACGGCTTCAGACACGGCCGTGTCGCCGTTGACACGCCCGTGTCGAGGCCCGTGTCACTCCCCCCACCGACCAACATTCCCGGTCAGAGAAGGACACGGCCCAAGACAAGGCCAAAGACACGGCCCTCGACACGCCCGTGTCAGCCCCGACACGGCCGTGTCGTGACCCGTGTCACGCCTAGCAGAATAAATTCTTCGAACAGCCCGAGAAGGACATGGCCAGGGACACGCCCGTGTCCAAGGTCATGTGCCTTCTCGCCGATCGTCGACCAACACGGCTCGGCGACCTAGGGGCAACACGGCTTGTGACACGGCCGTGTCACAGGCCGTGTGCCTACCCACAAAACCCAAAATTAGCTAAGCGACGCCGTCGATTTCCCTTCCAAGTTTTGGGGTGTTACAATTCTCCCCCCCCCCCTTCAAAGAATTTCGTCCCGAAATTTAAAACATGGAAAGTACACAAATTCTAAACGGTACCTGAGGAGAAAAGCTCGGGGTACTCCTCCCGCATGGCCTGCTCTCGCTCCCATGAGAGTTCCTCGCAGCCATAGTTGTCCCAACGGACCTTTACGAGTCTGACTTCCTTGTTCCACAATTGCCGAACCTCTGAATCTTCTATCCCGATTGGACGAACTCGCATCCTCAAGTCTTCCTCTACCGGCACCGCCGTCGGCACAATCACCACGCTGGCTTCTAACAAAGCTTTCCTCAAAACGGAGACGTGAAAAACGTCATGCAATCCACTTAGCTTTGCGGACAACGTCAACCGGTACACTGCCTCTCCCACTCGCTCGATGACCTTGAATGGTCCCAAAAATCTCGGACTCAGCTTCTTGAGTCGGCGAATTCGTGAAATGCCTTTGAACGGCTTGATCTTAAGGTACACCCAGTCGCCCACAGCGAATTGCACATGCCTGTGGAGGGCATTGAAATACTTCGACTGCCGATCTTGAGCTACCTTCATGCGCTCTTGGATGGTCCGCACTAGCTCACTAGCTTCGGCTACCACTTCTTTCCCCAAAAGCATTGTGTCTCCCGCCTCTGTCCAAGACATCGGTGTTCGACACCGCCTCCCATAAAGAGCTTCATATGGCGCCATCTTGATACTAGCTTGGTAGCTATTGTTATAAGCAAACTCCACCATGAAGAGGTGTTCCTCCCACTTCTTGCCGAAGTCGAGAGTACACATCCTTAGCATATCTTCCAAAGTACGGTTCGTTCTCTCAGTTTGCCCATCGGTTTGAGGATGAAAGGGCGTACTAAACTTGAGTTTTGTGCCCAAGCTCATCTGCACCAACCGCCAATCCTTAGACGTGAAACGTCCAACCCGGTCGCTGACTATACTCTTCGGAATCCCATGAAGTCGTACAATATTACGGACGTACAACTCTACCAACTTTTCCACACCGTCCTCCTTCCGGTTTGGGATGAAATATGCCACTTTGGTCAAGCGGTCCATAATCACCCAAATGGCATCATTACCCTGCTGCGATCTAGGCAATCCATGCACAAAATCCATGGAGATGTCATCAAATTTCCATTTAGGGATTGGAAGAGGCTTCAAGAACCTGCCCGGCTTCTGACACTCGGCCTTCACCAAGGCACAAGTTTGGCACCGACTCACACACAAAGCTACGTCCCGCTTCATCCCAGGCCACCAATAGGACTTCTTCAAATCAAAGTACATCTTTGTACTGCCCGGGTGAATGGAGTACTTAGTGAAGTGGGCCTCAAACATCAACTCCTCGTGGAGCTTGCCGAACTGCGGTACACAAATCCTTCCGCCCTTCCTCAGAATCCCATCAACCATCTCCCAGGCGCTTCCCTCTCCCTTTAGAGCTTCCTCCACGAAAGGTTGGAACTCCGCATCTACACGGGTCGCTTCCCGAATACGATCGCATAAGTCACTCTGCATCTCAATCCAATTTAGTCGAGCCATGCTAGACTCGCCTCTTGCCACACATTCCAAACCAAGGGACTCCCAGTCCCGCCTTAACCGCTCATCGTGAGCTTCAATCCAATTTCCTTGCCCCGAGTATTTCCTACTCAAAGCATCTGCCACCACATTGGCTTTCCCTGGCGTGTACTGGATCGCCACCTCGTAGTCCCCAAGGAACTCGACCCACCTGCGCTGCCGCATATTTAGGTCCTTCTGATCTAGGAGATACTTTAGACTCTTGTGGTCCGTGAAGATATCCACCTTTGCACCATAAACGTAGTGCCTCCACAACTTCAAAGCAAAAATTACCGCCGCCAACTCCAAATCATGGACGGGGTAATTTCTCTCATGGGGCTTCAGCTGCCTCGACCGAAAAGCTATCACACTACCATGCTGCACCAACACGCACCCTAGACCGCATCCGGATGCGTCGCTGAAAATCTGGAACCCTTCGGTCCCCTTTGGTAGACTTAGGATCGGCGCTGTCATTAGCCTTTCCTTCAGGGTTTCAAATGCCTGATTGCACTCTTGAGTCCATACAAACCTCTGATCTTTGCGAGTTAGAGAAGTGAGGGGTAGAGCTATCCGCGAAAAGTTTTCCACAAACCTTCGGTAGTACCCGGCTAGTCCAAGAAAACTCCGGACTTCCGCCACGGTCCTCAAAATTGGCCACTCTCTGATGGCTTCTACTTTCATTGGATCAACTGCCACCCCGTCCCCACTGATTACATGGCCCAAAAACGCCACCTTCTCCAACCAAAACTCGCATTTCGAGAACTTCGCATAGAGCTGGTTCTCTCTCAACACTTGTAACACTATCCGCAAGTGCGACTCGTGCTCCGCTTCTGACTTGGAATACACCAATATGTCATCGATAAAGACGACTACGAACCAGTCCAAATATTCGTGAAACACTCGGTTCATCAAGTCCATGAACACGGACGGCGCATTCGTCAGCCCGAACGGCATCACCGAGAACTCAAAATGACCATACCTCGTACCAAACGCGGTCTTGGGTATGTCTTCGTCACGAATCCGCAACTGATAATATCCGGACTTCAAGTCCAACTTGGAGTACACCACCGATCCCACCAACTGGTCGAAGAGATCGTCTATCCGAGGGATCGGATACTTATTGTTGACAGTCAATTTGTTCAACTCTCGGTAGTCTATGCACAGACGCATACTACCGTCCTTCTTCTTTACGAATAACACCGGCGCACTCCACGGTGAAGAGCTGGGCCTGATATACCCTTGATCCAAAAGCTCCTGCAACTGAACCTTGTGCTCGACCAACTCCTTTGGTGCCATCCTGAAGGGTGGACGCGACACTGGTCTAGCCTCGGGCACCAACTCGATGGAGAAATCAATCTCCCGCCGAGGAGGTGCTCCCGGTAACTCCTCGGGAAATACATCTCCAAACTCCGCCACCACGGGCACTTCTCCAAGAGACAACCTGGAAAGGCTAACCTCCAACAACGCTACTAGAGCTACACCTCCCTGGTTAACAACTCGCACTAACTGAAGTGCCGAAACTAGGGAACAGGTCACTCCATGCAGGCCTTCAAACTTGACTTCCGCTTGCACCACGCCCCTCTGGGTTACCACCTTGGAAAAACAGTCGATACTGGCACACTGCTCCGCTAGCCAATCCATCCCCAAAATCACATCGAACTCGGACAACGACAAGATCGCCGCTACCAATAAGAAGTCAACTCCCTCAAGACTCCAACAAATTCGACCCCTAGCCCTGGTAGTCATAGATGACCCATTGGGCATGCGCACTTTCAACTCAGAGTCCGTCGAGAAAGACTACACTCTGATCCTCCAGATAAAGCCTTCCACAAGGAAGGAGTGCGATGCTCCCGTATCAAAGAGTACCCTAGCGGGGTACCCAGATACCATTACAAAGCCTACACACATGCAACAACATAAAAAGGCTTGAAAGGAAGAAATCTACGATGCAGGTTGAAATCTCATACCTGTCACCATATCGATTTGGCGGATTGCTTCCTGCTGCCCAAGGTTGTAGTTGTTGATGCGCGAAAAGCGAAGGCGGAAACGAGCACCAGCAGCTAACTGTTCGAGCACCTAGGGAAGAAAAGAGAACAAACTGCGAGCAGCAGTCTACTTGGCGGACTAGAAAAGGAACAGAAAAGCAAGAGCCGTGGAACACGGCAACACAAGACTTCGCCCGTCGCGGCCTAAATGCCTCTCCTGCGACGGGCTTACTTTTGATTGCAAAGGAGGGGTTACAAGAAGGGAAAAGCAAAGCAAAGCAGAAAGCAAGCTGGAGACCGCAAAGCCAGAGATTCGAGTCCGCAGCCTTTAATAAGTGGGCTCCTGGGCTCGAGTCAGCGTGCTTTGAGTGCACCACTTCCCCCTATTTATAGGCGCCTGCCCAAGCGGGCAGGGCTAAAATAACCGGCTGCCCGGGGTACACAAGAGCCGGGCAGCGGTGACGGGAATAAAAAAAGAGAAGGAACAAGCAGTCCGCGCGGGACCGGCGGACTGGGCCGGCGAGCTGGAGACCTCCCTTGGTCGCATCGAGCGCGGTTCTTTTAAATTAGCTGCGACCTGAGCGACCTGGGCGGCCTGACTCGGAGCTTGCCGGCCTGAGCCTGACTCGTCGATTGGAGGTCGTCAATCTAGCAGAGCTGGGAACCGAGGGCGACCTGAGCGGACTGATAGCTGGAATCCGCCTAGGTGACGGACCACGTCAACTGGCGAGCTGGGCGAACTGAGTACTTGAGTTCAGCGAGGGAAGGGCAAGATGCCTAGCTGGAAATGTTGCAGATTCTGGGGTTAACATAATCCCCGCACATTTTTGAGTTTTGGAAAATTCCGAAAATGTTTCCTTAACCGCTGAGTCCGCAACTATCATTAATGCCGTTCGTGCTATAAATACTGCCGGAAGCCCTGTCTTCTGTCAGAATTGTCTGCGCGACGGGTCGTTACTCACCACTTGCGGTCTCAACTTTCCAGTCCGGCATGGCAAGGCTAGGATTCTTCTTTGGCAACATGGCTGGTCCGATTGAGAAGCCGAAAGCGAGTTCCCGGCATAAGAAATCGAGCCATCGAAAAGATGCGCCTGCCCGCCATCAGGGGGAGAGTTCAGGCCAGGTGAAGCAAGATCCAGTCCGCGATACTGCAAAGACTGCGAATGCTCCTCTAAGTCCTCTACGGGAGAAACCGAATCCGCCCTCCGTTTCTGACCAAAACCCTGCGAACTCTTCCAGCATGGAGGTGCATCGCTCTCCTTCCGGGACTATCATGCTGCGGATAGAAACGGATAAGGAAGTTTCATCGCCGAAAGTCCAGCAGCAGGGGATCGAGGAGAAGCTTCCTGCTGGCGAGCCGATAGTGGAAAGGGGAGTGGAGGTTGCCGAGGAGCGAGTTAAGGAGTCCGCCGAAAACGCGGCTAAAAGTTCCATCGAAAAGGAAGTTGTGGAGCCAGTATCTTCCTTGGCGCTGGTTGTCGCTCCAACCTCAGTTCCCGAACCAAAGCCGGTCGTCATCGACTTAGAGAAGACTCCTGAGAAGAAAAAGAGGAAGAGAGATAGTAATGCCGCCGAGCGGGTAGAGAAGAAGTTGAAAGTTAGAAAAGAGAAAAATATCTCCAAGCGGACTGGAGCTGCGAGCTTGCAGCATAAGCTGCGAGAAAAGGAAGTCCAAGATGATCTCGTCACCCCCGATCCTCTGCTCGCAGAAGGTGATCCCCCTTCCACGCTCAGCTTATCAACCACTGAGATACTCGACTCTATAGATAATGATCATCTTGCGAGTATAAATCGCTCTCTACTGGAGGTGCTGCAGCCTGATACCGCAACTGGAGGAGAAAATCTTGACGACCCTTCTTCTTTTTTTCCAGCTGAAGAGAGGAAGAAAACCGACGAGCAACTCGCAATGATGAAGGCGAAGGTTGAAGCGGCTTCGGAGAAGCTCGTGGTGGATAAGCGGGCTGAGGATCTTCGGATTGCTGCCGAGCTGATGCGATCTGGTAAGTTGCAGCCGGCGACCAAGCGGTTTCAGAGCTCTTGGTTATACAAATCCCCTCCACGAAAGTCGCGGCCAGTCAAGATCCTTACAGAAACTGATGACATAGTCGCCTCGAGCAGATCGCTGGCCGAGACAAGAGCACTAGTCCGCCGTGAATGGAGGCGTCGCCTAGAGGCTTTTGATCCGGAGCGCGTGAGGCGACCTATCCTTGATAGTCGCCAGATCGCTGCAAAGATAACCAAAAGTGGATAAAAACCTTTTCCCTTTTATCTTTTTATTTTTTTGGGGCTATTGCGGCTTGGATACTGAGTCGACTTTACTTTCTTTGTTGCAGTTCAGAAGTCCACGCCTGATTCTGTCGAGGTCGGCGAGATCGTGCCCACGCCACCAAATGTGTCGGAGGCCGCGGCGCGGACTTGATAGTTTAACTTTCAAGGCAGCCTAAACACCTAGAGGGGGGGTGAATAGGTTCTGCTTCTCTTTCTAAAACTTCTAGACAGAATTCAATTTAATAACTAATATAATAAACACAGCAATCACAGAAAACAACACATCACAGATTACACTATGTTTTATAGTGGTTCCCCAAGGTCTGGGTACATCCACTTTCCCCCTTCACCTATCTAGCAGTATGCTAGATTCGGCCAAACTTCCTCTTATCTCAGATCAATAGATCTTACAACTCAGAACCCAACTGGTTCCTACAACTCAGGCACAACTGCCCTACCTCAGCCTTGCCCCAAGGCCTACAACTCAGAGAATACCCTTCTCCTACACTCAGGGAATCAGCCCTACCACTCAGAGTTCAACACTCCTACACTCAGCCTTTATAACATAGGCTTACAACTCAGATCTGTATAAACAGATCCTACAGAAATATAGAAAAGATTGTCTTAATTGTCTTGCCAAAGTTGAGAGAGAAAAGGCAATGACAATTCTTGATCAGCTGATGCAATCAACTGTTTCTTAGCCTTCTTCAAAGCTTCTTGAAAATGTACTTAGCTGAGTTGATTCCAAACAGCTTCTTGAGAATCCACTGGTGGATTCTTTCTTCTTCTTCAAATTCTGACTTGACCTCTCTCTATCCAGAACTTTGAATGATTCTTCTGAATTCTGATTAGAACTCTTCTTAGATCTATCCTTAGATAGTCTTCTTAGATCTCCCGGAGAAGATCTTCTTAAGTGCCTAACACTTTCTTGAAATGAGTAGAATAGTAATCCTTCTCCACTTTCTGATCCAATGTATTTCAAAAGGTCAGTTCTATATGTTGTTGATTATTTTCTCCTTCTGAATCTGTCTATTTATAGACATTCTTCATGGTAACCGGCTGATCCGGTTTCTAACCGTTTTCTGACAAGTCTGACAACTTCAGTTAACCGGTGATAACCCACAGCTGTCAAGTCTTCAAACAAGTCCTGTGCCTTAGTCTTGAATCACAAGTTGTTGAAACAGTCTGTCAGAAAGTGTCGAGACAATCTGTCTATTTGTGTCGACATAATTGACTTTGGTGTCGACACAGTCTTCAGTGATGTCGACTAAGTTGCCTTTGAGTCGACACAGCTTCTTCTGCAAATAACTTGATCTTGACTCTTCAGTGTGTCAACACAAGTCCTGTGTGTCGACACAATTGTTGTAGAATCATAACTTTAGTAAGTGTCGACTTAGCCTTCAGGTGTCGACACATTCATTTTTTAACTCTGCTATTATGTGTCGACTTAATCACAATGTGTCGACATATTCTGCTGGTGTCGACTAACTTGAGGTCGACTATTTTCTTCTGTGTCGACACATTCAGATGATGTCGACAATCTTGAGATCAACTATATTCTTCTGTGTCGACACATTCTCCCAATGTTTGAGGTCGACGCTTTTCTTCTGTGTCGACACAATTTCCCAGTATTGTGTCGACTCTTTTCTTCTGTGTCGACACAATTTCCCAGTGTTGTGTCGACTCTTTTTCTGTGTCGACACTTTTTCCCAGTGTAGTTGTAGACTAACTGCTATGTGTCGACACTGCTTCCCAGTGTTGTGTCGACTATTTTCTTCTGTGTGTCGACACTGCTTCCTTTGTGTCGACACTTGGACTTAGAATTTTTCTGCATACTTTATCAATTTTCCACCTGCACATGTCAACTTAAAATAACATCAAATACACCTTGATGTATGTCATTGAGCTAAGTTGGGCTTCTTCAAATCAGGTACACATTTTCCAATGTACCCAACAATCTCCCCCTATTTGGAGAAGTCATAACCCCTATAGCCAATGATATACACCATTTATAAACAGTACTAAATGATGATTAATGACATAGCAGGAATACTTTAAATATAAACAAAACATAACATAGAATAATTCAGAATCAATCATCACAGAATGCACATTATAATATGCCAAACAACATTTTGTTTATAACAGGGTAATGTTTGATTACAAAGTTTTACATTTGATGATTACATCACAACATTACACAATATTTAAAACAAAATCAGGATTGATCAGGCTCTTTAATTGTAATCCCTTTGCCAGACAGAATTGTAGCTGTCACAGGAGCTTCTGATTTTTCAGCTATCTTCTTTCCTTTAAGATCAGCCTTCTTCTGAGCTTCTTCCTTGATCCTTTGCCTTTCAAAATAATGAAAAGGCTTTGGGAAGTATTTGCTTGGCTCCTTAGCATCTGATGGCAGTCTTCCCAGCTTGGCTTTCCTTCTGAATTGTACAATTGCCTCTTGCCTTGCCTCATACTTCTGCCATTCAATTTCATTGTACCACTTCCCTCTCTCATGAACTTTATCCTGTACAGCTTTCCATGCAGTGAGTATGATGTTCCTTGAAGTAGGACTCCACTGCTCATAATCTGGCTTCAGTACAGCCTGCTCTCTGAATTTCTTCTTTGCCAATAGAGCATCCTGCTGTTCTTTCAGAGTAGCCTCAGGCTTATCAACTTTTCCAAAGACAATATTAGTAACCTCCTTTGGAGGACTATACATTCCTTGAACTTTCTGATCAATCAAGTCAAAATCTGGAGGGGGGTATATGACTTGGGCAACCTCAGGTTGATTGCCTTCAAGTAGATTAGATTGTATTCCTGACTCAGCTACCATAGCATCATCACACAATGGGGGATATCCCAAAGTGGCTCGAATGCTATTGGTCACCCACTTGGTGTGCTCAGAGCCTGCATGAATTAGCATCCTCTCCCCCTTTATGGCTTCTCTTGAGACATGATCTCTAAGATCTTCTTTTTGAAATCGAATTTGGCCATCCAAATAATTCACTCCCTCCTTGAAAAATGGTCTTAACTTTTGAAGCTTTTCAGATATTTCCTTTTGAGAGGTTGTGATGGCAGTCTTAACAGATGCAATAGCAGCCTGAAAATTCTTATCAAATTCTTCCATTTCTTTGGCTCTATCTGCAGGCATCCCTGGAACAATCTTCTTCACCTCTTTAATGATCTCATTATGAGATTCAGTTAAATTGTCATTCATTCTTATTTGATTTTCCAGAACATAACTTTGCTTCAAAGCAATATCATCCACTTTTGTAGAGTTAGCCTCCTGTTGTTTAGCCAGATAAACTACAGCATTGCCACCCTTGTGGAAGCAATCTGTCATTTCAGTTTTATGCAAGTTTACTTGAAATTGGATGGACTTGATATCCTGAGCTAAGTCAAACTGAACTGACTTGCTATTTTCATCAACATACTTCTCCAGAGCCATCCTTTGGTCATCCAATTTTACTTGAAGATCTACCATAAATTTATTGTAATCAAAGGCTGGAGAAACTTGTGGAGTTGTTGTCTGCAATGCCTGCTTATAGTTCTTGCTTCTTCTCTTAAAGACAACAAGTTTTCTTTTCTTTGCCACTCTGGCTTCTTCAGTTTCTGTGTCAGAGGAAGTATCTACATGAATTCTTTCTTGTGAATGATGAATTGTATCTGTTCCAGGGAGTTGTTGCTCAGCTTCAACATCCACAGGCTCATCTTCAACCTGTGTTTCCACAGCAGCTTCTTGATCAATGTCCATGCCTATGGACTTCTCAATATCTGGTCCACCTCCTTCTTTATCAGCAGCAGTATCAACATCTGGGAATAACTCCTCCATAGTAAATTCCAGTTGAGTGGTCACTTCTGCAGCAGTTAAATCTTGAGATATGTTTAACTGTGCTTCCTCTTGGACTTGCACCTCAATATTTGTAGTGGCAGGAGTAGGTGTGGACACTAGCTCCCCCTGAACCTGTGCAGTAATAAGAATATGAGCAATGTCTTTTATAGTAAAATACATTAGCTCCCCCTATACCTAAGCAGGAGTAGATACCTTTGGAGCAGAAGTGGAAACTGGCTCCCCCTGCATCTGTGCAGGTGTGGATACTTCCTGGACCACAGTGGAGTCAAGCTGTGTCCCTTCTTGTACTTGTTCAGATTCTTGATTTGGTGTAGGGGATTGCACAGGGGTGTCTGGCCTGCTCTCTTCAGGCACATCCTTGGACAGCACCCTATCCCACCTGGAGAATAGTCTCATATCCATTCTTCTCATATGGTTAATCTTACTCCCTTGCAGCTGCTGCATCACATCAGGAATCACTCCAGTGAAGTACAGGCTCATGATCCTAGCCATGTTAGGCTTCTTAATTCCCTCTTTGATCTTGTCAAAGAGCACTCCTGACCAATCAGTAGGAATAGTAAAAACTATCCTGGTCATCAGGCTGAACATATAGGCAGAAATCCTATCATGTCCACCTGTCTTGCAGAGGATTACCTTTCCAACTACTTCAGACAAGAACTTCCCTTGCTGATTCATTCCCTTTCTGTTGAATGCAGCTCCTATCTTCAATCCTGAATCCAGGCCACACCATTGAAGGGCTTCCCTTGTCTTAGATATAGGAACTTCCTCTTCATTCTCAACCACTTGCAGTTGGAAGATCTTTCTTAAACTTCTTTGATTAATCTTTACCTTCGTCCCTTGAACAGTGGACTTAATCTTGAGGCCAGTAGAATGGACTGATGCAGAGATAAAGAACTCGTGCACCTCCTTCTTCCAGATCTTAGTTGGTTCTGAAATGAGAAATTCTAACCCTGATGCAGAGAGAAGGGTGATAACTCCTTGAACATCAGGCGGCGCCTCTGCAAAGGCCTGGCGCACTAACTCATATCCTTCATTGATGTTATCTTCAATCCTTGGCGCCATCGTTGTGTCGAGAAAGCTTGAGAGAAGAGAGAAAGAAGGACTGTCGACACAGGGTTTGAGTCTCGAAAACCTTGAAAGCGTGTCGACACAAAGAGCTTTTGACCTATTTATAGCTTCTGTTGAAAGAAGTTCAAAAGGCGCCAAAAACAGTCTAAATGTGTCGACACAGACGGAATGTGTCGACACAAGCTTCTATTAACTCGACATTTCTTCAGCCTACTATGTGTCGACACCAATTTGTGGTTATGTCGACACCTTGGATACATAGTAGAAAGACAGAAATTCTGTGTCGACACTAAGGACAAGTGTCGACACATATTCTGTAAGTGTCGACACCATAATTCTGGTTGAGTCGACATTACATTTCTGGTTAAGTCGACAATAAAACTCTTAAGTGTCGACACATATTCTCTGTGTCGACACAATATTTCTGACTTGTCGACATAATTTCTCTGAGTCGACACATTATTACTGAATGTGTCGACACATTCTTACTTAGCCAATTTCTGTAATCTTCAATGTGTCCTTTTTAACACTTGATTATGTTGTTACTACTTTTACTTACTTATAAACCATTTCAATAGCATTGTTAATGATTTTGTTTAATACATTAATCAATGGTTAACATACCTAATTCAATTTTGAATTTATTGAATTTGGTTTCATCTAAAGGCTTAGTAAATACATCTGCTATTTGATAATCTGTTTTTACAAATTCCAATGAGATGTCACCTTTTTCTACATGTTCTCTAAGAAAATGATATTTGATTTCTATATGCTTAGTTCTACTATGAGAAACTGGATTATTAGCAATAGAAATAGCACTCTTAGAATCACATAAAAGGGGTGTTCTACTTACCTGAATACCATAATCTTTAAGCTGATGCTGCATCCATAATAGCTGTGCACAGCAGCTTCCTGCAGCAATATACTCTGACTCAGCTGTGGAAATTGCCACACTAGTCTGTTTTTTACTACTCCAAGATATTAGTCTTCCTCCCAGGAATTGACAAGTACCTGTAGTACTCTTTCTATCCTCTCTACATCCTGCAAAATCTGCATCTGAATAGCCTGTTAGTTGAAAATCTCTATTCCTAGGGTACCAAAGACCTAGAGTAGGAGTGCCCTTTAGATATCTCAGAATCCTTTTGACTGCAGTATAATGAGATTCTTTAGGGCAGGCTTGGTACCTAGCACAGACACATGTTGCATACATAATGTCAGGTCTACTAGCAGTGAGATATAGTAGAGACCCAACTATTCCTCTATACAATGATTCATCAACAGGTTTACCTGCCTCATCTTTGCATATTGGCATACTTGTGCCCATAGGAGTTCTCATGGAGGAGGATGACTCCATACCATATTTTTTAATTAATTCCTTGGTGAACTTAGACTGGGATATGGACAATCCATCATCAGTCTGTCTTACTTGGAGTCCCAAGAAGAACTTAAGTTCTCCCATACTGCTCATCTCAAACTTCCCTTGCATAAGTTTGGCAAACTTTTTACAAAGGTTGTTTTCAGTAGATCCAAAGATTATGTCATCAACATAGATCTGGACTAAGATGATCTTTCCTTTGGATTCCCTAAGGAATAGAGTTTTGTCTATCTTTCCTCTTGAGAATTTATTCTCAATGAGGAAGGTAGACAGGGTTTCATACCAAGCCCTTGGAGCTTGTTTTAACCCATACAAAGCTTTCCTAAGCTTATACACAGAATCAGGTTTAAGAGGATCTACAAAACCTGATGGCTGCTCTACATATACTTCTTCTTTAAGATCACCATTCAGAAATGCTGACTTCACATCCATCTGGTATACTTTGAAGTCTTGGTAGGCTGCATAGGCAAGGAACATTCTGATTGCCTCCAGCCTTGCTACTGGAGCAAATGTTTGATCAAAGTCAATCCCTTCTTCCTGCCTGTATCCTTTTGCAACCAATCTTGCTTTATTCTTTACTATTATTCCACTTTCATCTAGCTTGTTCCTATAGATCCACTTAGTTCCAATTATGTTGTGGCCTCTTGGTTTAGGAACAAGCTCCCAGACTTTGCACCTTCTAAATTGATTCAGCTCCTCTTGCATAGCATCAATCCAGTGCTGGTCTTGGATAGCTTCTTCAAACTTTTTAGGTTCCATTTGGGACAAGAAACTAGAATGCAAAACTGTGCTTTGATTTCTGCTTCTAGTTTGCACTCCTTGTCTTGGATCACCAATTATCTGATCAGTAGGATGATCTCTTAGATATCTTATAGCTGGAGGTAGATTCCCTTCAGGTTGTGCATCTCCAGCTTCTTCATTCTGCTGTTCCTCTTGGTTTTCATCAGCTTCCATTATCTCTTGTACTCCCCCTGGACAGCAGCCTTCATTTTCCAATGCTCCCTCTTCCTTTGAAGCTTCAGCAATGGAGAGCTTGTCCATCTTCTTGCTTATACCTGTTGAGTCATTTGATCTACAAGACAACTCACAATTGATTAATCTTGTTTCATCAAATACAACATGCACAGATTCTTCAACAACTTGAGTAGTTAAGTTGAAGACTCTATAGGCCTTACTATTTGTGCTGTACCCAACAAATATCCCATCCTGGGATTTGGCAGCAAACTTAGTCAAATATGACTTGCCATTGTTAAGTATATAGCATTTGCAACCAAAGATCCTAAAATAGGATAGGTTTGGTTTTCTGCCTTTCACAATCTCATAGGGAGTCTTTCTGTGGCCTTTGGTGATAGAAGCCCTATTGATGACATGACAAGCAGTGTTAACTGCCTCAGCCCAAAAATATTCTGGGAGAGAGGTGTCACTCAATAGAGTTCTACCAGCTTCAATTAATGTTCTATTCTTTCTTTCAGCAATACCATTTTGCTGAGGTGTTCTAGGTGAGGAGAACTCTTGGAAAATCCCAAAGTCTATACACAAATTTGTTATGCTTTCAGATTGAAACTCAGTACCATGGTCACTTCTAATTTTGACCACTGTACTATTCAGTTCATTCTGAATTTGCTTTACAAAATTAAATAATACACTTGGGGTTTCAGATTTTTGTCTCAGAAAGAACACCCATGTAAATCTAGAATAGTCATCTACAACCACTAGAGTGTAGACCTTCCTACCTAGACTGTGAACTGGCATAGGACCAAAAAGATCCATATGCAAGAGGTATAAGCACCTCACAGAATCCTTGTTTTCAAGGCTTTGAAATGAGGTTTTTGTCTGCTTGCCCTTTTGACAAGCTGAGCATACCCCTTCCTTTATACACTTAACTTGAGGCCCATTCCTCACTAGTTCTTTACTAAAGAGTTGGCCAATTGTCTTGTAGTTTAGATGAGCCAATCTCTTGTGCCACTTAACACAATGAGAAGCATTGTCATCAGCTACAAGACAAATGGGGGATGCCTTATTCTCACATTCAAAATTAAGGCAATACACATTTCTCTTCCTATACCCAGTCAATATGATCTCTTGATCACTTGACCTTTTGATATGACATCCATCCTTACCAAATGAAATGTCATATCCTAGATCACTCAGCTGGCTTATGCTTATTAGATTATGTTTCAAACCTTTTACATAGGCCACTTTGGTGATAGTAATTAGGTTTGAAGAGATGTTACCAAATCCTTTGATGACTCCTTTTTCAGATCCACCAAAGATCACTTTATGTCCATCTTTGACAGATGAATACTCCTTCAGCAGCCCCTTTGTTCCAGTCATGTGCCTGGAACAACCACTATCCAAGTACCATATAGGGGCATGGTAACTTGGATTCACCTGCAATACAGAATTACTTACCCTTAGAACCCAAGTAAGTCTTGGGTCCTTGGTTCAGGTTAGCCTTAATAAAGTTATCATAACCTCTTCTAACAGGTAGACTCTTATTCTTTATAACACTTGTGTTATACCAGCAGTCCAATGCAAAATGACCCCTCTTGCCACAGCACCAACATTCAAACTTATTGTATCTAGATCTAGATACATCCTTGTCAGAAGCATTTCTGTTCATTGCTGGTGCTGTTGCAACTTCACCTACTGATTTCTTAAAACCATAGGGTTTATGACCATAGGTAGGCCTGCTTGCCTTAACACCCTTGTTCTTCAGAACATTTGTCTTAATATGATCCTGAATGTCTTCATGATCATATATGTTAGAAGGCACTTTCTCCTTACCAAACCTTATGGGGACTGAAAGGTTTAGTGGCTGAATAGGGGCTTTGCCTTTCCTCTTGAATCTGCCAGCCCTGGAGTTACCCTTAAATCCTAATCCAGCCTTACCCTTCTGAGTGACAAATTCATCTATCAAGGGTAAGACAGATTTTGGCTTAGAGTAACTAGCCACTAAATCCCTTTCAATTCTAAGTCTGTCCTCCAGACTCTTTACTTGATCATTAGTATAATTAATTGTGCCCATCTGAATAATAGTTATATTCTTCAGCTTGGCAATTTCAGCTAACTTTTGATCAAGGACTTTTTCTAACTCAGTTGTTGCAACCCTTAGATCAGCAATTTCCTGAGCCTGTGATTTAACCAGGTTCTTGCTTTTCTTAAGGGCCTGCAACAGGTCCCCATACTTGTCTATCAATTGATAGACATCTCCTTCAGATCCAGATACATCTTCATCACTTGATGCAGATGTAGCTGATTCTTCACTTGTATTACAAACAGATGTACAAGAAGGACAGTTTACCTCATTAGAACCAGACTGATTCTGGCATAGGTCCTCTTCTGATCTAGTCATCAAACCCATGCATTGATGTTCATTGATGGAGTCTAGCAACTGCATAAACTCCTCTTCCTCAGATGCAGCATATAATCCAATATATGCTTCAGCTTCAGATCCTGATTCTGAAGTTGACTGGTCTGACAGACTTTTATCTTTCTTTGCTACAAAGGATTTCTCCTTCTTGCCTTTCTGATAAGTCTTCTTCTTTTCTGAAGATTCCTTCCTTTTGTCAGGACAATCAGCCACTACATGTCCAGGCCTATTGCAACAATAGCAGACAATCTTTGAAGTAGTGGCTTTGCTGGGCTTTGACCTGCTTTTCTCTTTCCTTGATGACCTTCTCTTCTGATAATAGTCATCTACTTGCTGTGATGAGGAAGGCCTAGACTTCCATTGCTTCTTTTTCAAGAACCTTTGAAATTGCCTAGTGAATGCAGCAAAGTCTGCATCTGAATCACAGCTGACTGAACCCTTATCTGAATTTTCAGAACTACCTTCTTCAACTTCCTTAGGAGGAGATGGTGATTTCCTCCTATTCTTTCTAGTGGCTTCAGCATTAAATGCCACAGTCTTTTCTCTATGCTCTCCTCTTGAGTTTCTTTCCTCCTCCTTCCTTACCATAAGTTGCATTTCATAGGATAGCAACTTTCCAAACAGAGTTGGAGGAGATATCTCTGCCAATTTTGCCACTTCTCTTATGGCACAGATCTTTGTATCCTAATCCTTTGATAAGGATCTTAAGAATTTGTCATTCAGTTCATAGGTACTGAAGACTCTTCCATAGGATATTAGCTCATTCACAATTCTATAGAATTTCTTATAGCACTCAGTTATGCTATCAGATTTTCCTTGTCTAAAACTTTCATACTCCTGATTTAGCATAGATTTTCTGTCCAGCCTTACTTCTTCAGATCCCTCCATGTAGACAATCAATGTGTCCCACATCTCCTTGGAGGTCTTGCAGTGAATCAGATTCTGAAATGTTGAATCATCTATGGCACTGACAATGATGTTCTGTGCCCTTTTGTCCATGGTTGCCAAGATGATTTCATCCTTGGTCATTTCAGAATAAGTCTTTGGTGTTTGGATATTTGCATCAAGAACAGATATCTTCATTGGTATGAAGGGGCCTTCCTGTACTGTGATGTAAATCCTTGGGTCAGATGCTTCCATAAACAATCTGACTCTTTCTTTCCAGATCCCAAAGATTTCCTTCTTGCATATGGGTAATTTCATTGACCCTAGCTCCTTATGATTCTCTCCAGAACCCATCTTCTTGATTCTTGAATCTGCCTATTAGATCTACCTCAGACTGTTAAGTCCTTTTTGAGGAACCTCCCTCTGATACCACTTGATAGTTTAACTTTCAAGGCAGCCTAAACACCTAGAGGGGGGGGGGGTGAATAGGTTCTGCTTCTCTTTCTAAAACTTCTAGACAGAATTCAATTTAATAACTAATATAATAAACACAGCAATCACAGAAAACAACACATCACAGATTGCACTATGTTTTATAGTGGTTCCCCAAGGTCTGGGTACATCCACTTTCCCCCTTCACCTATCTAGCAGTATGCTAGATTCGGCCAAACTTCCACTTATCTCAGATCAATAGATCTTACAACTCAGAACCCAACTGGTTCCTACAACTCAGGCACAACTGCCCTACCTCAGCCTTGCCCCAAGGCCTACAACTCAGAGAATACCCTTCTCCTACACTCAGGCAATCAGCCCTACCACTCAGAGTTCAACACTCCTACACTCAGCCTTTATAACATAGGCTTACAACTCAGATCTGTATAAACAGATCCTACAGAAATATAGAAAAGATTGTCTTAATTGTCTTGCCAAAGTTGAGAGAGAAAAGGCAATGACAATTCTTGATCAGCTGATGCAATCAACTGTTTCTTAGCCTTCTTCAAAGCTTCTTGAAAATGTACTTAGCTGAGTTGATTCCAAACAGCTTCTTGAGAATCCACTGGTGGATTCTTTCTTCTTCTTCAAATTCTGACTTGACCTCTCTCTATCCAGAACTTTGAATGATTCTTCTGAATTCTGATTAGAACTCTTCTTAGATCTATCCTTAGATAGTCTTCTTAGATCTCCCGGAGAAGATCTTCTTAAGTGCCTAGCACTTTCTTGAAATGAGTAGAATAGTAATCCTTCTCCACTTTCTGATCCAATGTATTTCAAAAGGTCAGTTCTATATGTTGTTGATTATTTTCTCCTTCTGAATCTGTCTATTTATAGACATTCTTCATGGTAACCGGCTGATCCAGTTTCTAACCGTTTTCTGACAAGTCTGACAACTTCAGTTAACCGGTGATAACCCACAGCTGTCAAGTCTTCAAACAAGTCCTGTGCCTTAGTCTTGAATCACAAGTTGTTGAAACAGTCTGTCAGAAAGTGTCGAGACAATCTGTCTATTTGTGTCGACATAATTGACTTTGGTGTCGACACAGTCTTCAGTGATGTCGACTAAGTTGCCTTTGAGTCGACACAGCTTCTTCTGCAAATAACTTGATCTTGACTCTTCAGTGTGTCAACACAAGTCCTGTGTGTCGACACAATTGTTGTAGAATCATAACTTTAGTAAGTGTCGACTTAGCCTTCAGGTGTCGACACATTCATTTTTTAACTCTGCTATTATGTGTCGACTTAATCACAATGTGTCGACATATTCTGCTGGTGTCGACTAACTTGAGGTCGACTATTTTCTTCTGTGTCGACACATTCAGATGATGTCGACAATCTTGAGATCAACTATATTCTTCTGTGTCGACACATTCTCCCAATGTTTGAGGTCGACGCTTTTCTTCTGTGTCGACACAATTTCCCAGTATTGTGTCGACTCTTTTCTTCTGTGTCGACACAATTTCCCAGTGTTGTGTCGACTCTTTTTCTGTGTCGACACTTTTTCCCAGTGTAGTTGTAGACTAACTGCTATGTGTCGACACTGCTTCCCAGTGTTGTGTCGACTATTTTCTTCTGTGTGTCGACACTGCTTCCTTTGTGTCGACACTTGGACTTAGAATTTTTCTGCATACTTTATCAATTTTCCACCTGCACATGTCAACTTAAAATAACATCAAATACAACTTGATGTATGTCATTGAGCTAAGTTGGGCTTCTTCAAATCAGGTACACATTTTCCAATGTACCCAACAGGACTGCTGATGAGCTCGCACAGGAGGAGCTGCCTGCTAAAGAAGACAGCGCACTGTTAGCGAAGAAATATGAGGAAGAGTTATGCGAGCTTCGAACTGAACTAAAGAAAAGCAAAGCGCGGGAAAAGATCCTAGAAAGCGAGGTCGCCGGCCTTTCATCCGCACTCGAAGGAGCGAACAAGGAGAAAAATCGACTGAGCGGAGATGCTAGACATTATAGGAATAAATATTTGGCTTTGGCGAGAGAAGGAAAAAAGCAAGTAAGCGAAGCCGCTGGGATGAGGTCGCAAACGTCTCAGCCTGCTGTGGGGGAGGGATCGGCCCCTGCGGCAAGCGGGCAGCCCGCGGTGGTCGCAGATCCAACCCCGGGAGTTCAATTAATTCCATTTCCGCGGGTAGTCAGAGACATGGCTCATATGCACCGCACCTTCAATAACATGCACCATCTGGTTTCCGAGCTCTACTGCGAGATCTTGCGAGGGAGCGACCAGGCTGCTCACGTTGGAATGGAAGAGGAGGCGCGACCTGCTCTGAGAGACCGCGGAAGGCGCTAAGGCCTAAACATTTGTTTTTATATTTTATATTTTTAAGCTGCTGTGTAATATTGTTGCTGAACATCTTTGTTGTACGATTGTATCTGTGCTGTGATGCTACTCTGCTTGTTGTATTCTATTATTTTTTCGGATAATCCCGTTATGGAATGTAAGTTATGCGGGCTGGCGCTTTATTGGCAAACTGCGGTTTCTGCGGACTGGCTTTGAATCCGCGAAGTCTTGAAAAATATCTGATATTGCAGGGAAAATAGGAAAGAAGCGAGCTGAGCGGACTGGCTTTGAATCCGCAAAGCCTTGAGAAATATCTGATATTGCAGGGAAAACAGGGAAGAAGCGAGCTGAGCGGACTGGCTTTGAATCCGCAAAGCCTTGAGAAATATCTGATATTGCAGGGAAAACAGGGAAGAAGTGAGCTGAGCGGACTGGCTTCGAATCCGCAAAGCCTTGAGAAATATCTGATATTGCAGGGAAAACAGGGAAGAAGCGAGCTGAGCGGACTGGCTTTGAATCCGCAAAGCCTTGAGAAATATCTGATATTGCAGGGAAAACAGGGAAGAAGCGAGCTGAGCGGACTGGCTTCGAATCCGCAAAGCCTTGAGAAATATCTGATATTGCAGGGAAAATAGGGAAGAAGCGAGCTGAGCGGACTGGCTTCCTGATCTAAGCGGATTGGCGGCTGTCATGTCAGACGGTTTCTATATAAATTGGGTCGTTATTCTCTTTTTGTATAGAAAACAGTGGGAGCTGAAGCCTTGCGGTCTGAAAACATGGTGTCCGCACGCACTGAGGCCGCAGCCGCCTTCCATGCTGCTGATCATAAAAGGAGTAGGCTAACCGAAGCCGACCTGGAGGCTTTCTTGGAAGTTCATATGGCGGGCTCGCCCGTACTCGCGCGGCTCCCCGAACACCACGAACGACTGAATTTTTCAAGCGCTACCCAGCTCGCAGTTCCAATAGATCATTTTGACTGCGGGTTCAAATTCCCCTGCTCTGGGAGGTCGCGGAGATCTTTTAGCATTATGGGGTGGTTCCGGGCCAGCTTGCCCCGAACAGTATGGTTGCTATCTGCAGTTTCATTGCTTACCTGCGAGCTGAGAGGGTTGAATTTTCCTTGAAGATTTTCAGGAAAATTTTCTCTGTTTGCTCCATCACTCCGACGGGAGACCGCGAGTACAAAGGCATCATCTACTTCTACTACAGGGGAATGAAAGTTGTGGGCTTGCCGAACAAGATCCACAACTGGACCTCTAGGTATCTTATCTTTGAAGGCGACCTGGGGTTCCTTCATACCAGTCCGCAGCTGCGCGTGGATGCTGACTTCAAGAGCGTGCGGCTGAACGATGCCGAGGCCGCCATCGTCAGATTCCTTGATGGAGCGAGGCTGGATGTCGACTATTACATCCCGCTGTTGCCTGGGCTGGATACTATTAGCCACCAAGAGAGTAAGTCTTGCGACCTTCGTTTGTATCCGCAACAACCTGGGAATTTTAGCTAACTTTCTCTCTTGCAGCGACCTTGGCGGTGCCCGCAAATCTGCCCGTTGCGCCTGCCAGACAAACTCCTACACAAGGGAAAGGAGAAAAGAAATCGCAAAAAAGAGGAGGGAAGACGGAGACCCCGCCGCGGGTTACTCTTCCGATGGCAGCTTCGACATTGCGTGCTTCGGCGAGAAGCAGAAGGATCTGAGGGGCAACCCCATGATCCACTGGCATGAGAAGAAAAAGTATGTCCGCCTATCAACGGCTCTTCCCTCCTGGAGGAGTCCGCGCCCATCTCGCCATGCCCACGTCGCCCTGTCCGCCTTATACGGGAAGCAAAACCTTCGCGATCTGCAAGGTGTGGAACCTGATGACCTCCCCCTTCTCGCTGCGCAGGCCAGTGCGAACTCCGCCGTTACCAACCACTTCTTAGGCAGGCTTACGCGCGAGCTGCTTAGGGACAATGCGCGGTATAAGAAGGAAAGCCATTCGCTGAAAGAAAAGAATAAGCGACTTGGTGTAAAAGATAATCAATATAAAGAAGACAAGGTCGTAAGTGCTCAGTTAGCCGTCGTTAATCTTGCTTATCTTTCGCGGACTGATGTTTTGATTTCTTTTGCAGATCGCATATGAGGTGACCAACCCAGACTTTCAAAAGGCCATGTTTCCTTTTGTAAGGGAAAGCGTCGAGGTCGCACTCGAGCGCGTTATCAGCGATGGGTACGCGAAGGCTGGGGTAGACTCTATTCCTTTCCTGAAGCTTTTCCCGGAGCTAAAGGATAAGGTTGCTGAGTTCGAGCAAGCTGCCAAGGGGAAAGCGGTTGCCGAGGATGACGAGGAGGAGTCCGCTGACGAGGAAGCCGCTGAAGACGTGGCCTCAAGTCAGCAGTAAGGAGGTCAGTCGGATCAGTCCGCTAGCTCCGGCTCTGGTGAGAGCCGCTCGCGAACAGAACCCTCAGCCGCTTCTCACTCTAATGACAGCAGCAGCAGTGACTCAGGCGGCTACTCGCCTAGAGTGGATGTGGATGGGTCGAGCCCGGAAAAGCCTGCGGACAAGAAGAAGAGGACAGAATAGGAATATATATTGTAATTTTTTGGTTTCCTTTAATGTAAGGGGGCGGACTCTGCGCGAGCCTGCAGAAACATTTAAATATATTTTTGAATGAATAGAAAAAGGATATTTTTGATCTGAGATGTTCTGCTTTTTTTTTCCTTGCTTATGTTTTGAAGTCGCACTTTATATGTAAATCTTTGTCATTGCTTTGCTGTATGTTTAGAATTTGCTAAGATTGCATAACCACAGCTTGCTGTAATATGAAAATATTCTAAGCGAAGAGAACGTGTAAAGCGAACTTGGACGAGTTCAGTTGGCAGTCCGCGCTTTGCAGAACAGAACCAAGAAAACGACAATCTGCTCACTTGAATAACAAGAATAGGCGAACTAAGCGGACTAGGGTCACCGTCCGCAGATATTTTCGTTTGAATTTTTTCTAAGTAATCATTGTATGCATCGAACAAATTCTGCGAACTAGGCGAATTAGAAAGCCAAAGTCCGCACTGCATCAGTCAGCAACATCAGAAAAGACCTGTAATCCATAACTAAGCGGGTAAGAGCGGCTGGAGCGTCTTTCCTCACAAGATTATGGACTACCGAATCAACCAAGGGACGGCGGACTGAGCGGATAAGACAACTGGAGTCCGCACTTTATTAATGAATAATATCAGAAATGACCTGTAATTCACAACCAAGCGGGTAGGTGCGGCCGGGGCGGCATTGCTTTCCTCACAAGGTTATGAATTATAGAATCAACCCAAGGGACGGCAGACTGAGCGGATAAGACAACTGGAGTCCGCACTTCATTAATGAATAATAACCCCTGTGAAGAAGAAAGCCGCAGTCTGGAGGCCAAGCGGGTAGGTGTGGCCGGAGCGGCATTGCTTCCCTCACTGGACCTCGAGATCTGCAGACTCAATAACTCAAATCACTGCCCTCTTGCCTGGAGTACAGTCTAAGTCGATCTCTCGGGCAGGTACGGCCGGAGCGGCATTGCTTTCCTTTGAGATCGACAAGACTGTGGGTCTCCTGCAGGCACTGCTTGAGGGTACCAAGGAGTGTTCGAGAGTCACAACCCTAAGATGATCTGGGGGTAGGTGCGGCCGGAGCGTCATTGCTTTCCCCGTGCGATCATCTGGGTTGTAACAATATCCCTTAAGTGGCGTGGTAGAGATGACCTCCACTTTGCTCCTCCATAATGCAGAAGTGGGTTAGGTACTAGCCGGGATCCGAAATCCAGAATCCTACCGCACTAGAGTTGGTAGGCTCCCACTACACGGTGCGAAATCTCCCCGCAACACGTGGTCGTCGTGGTGTTATGCTGACACCAACGGTTCTAGGGGAGGTTTTTGCTGAACACGGCGATATCTCCTGGTCTCAAGCAACTGTCGGGAGTTGCTCGAGGAGGTAAGAAGGAAGAGGTATTCAAAGAAGTGTTAGTATGAGTATTTAGACAAATATCAATTTTGAGAGATTCGTATAACCATAAAATAGAGAGTTCAGAGAGAACCGTTTAGAGTTATCCTTGCTTCATATATTTAACTGTCAACACTTGAAACACAAAGATACTTGATAAAAGTGTTAGCAAGGAACTTTTTGTTAATAGTGAACCTCTTAAAGAGTTTATATAGGAAGAAAAGAGAAGAGGTTCAGGAAAAGAACCGCTTTAGGTCATCTCCGCTCCACGTGTGCGGCATGTCTTCTCCTTCAAATGTTTGTAACCGGTAGGCCCCATTCTGAAGTGCTTCCTTGACAATGAATGGTCCTGCCCAGCTAGGATTAAGCTTTCCAACTGAGCTGGCTCTTGCAGCAACATCGACCTTTTTAAGAACCAGATCTCCCACTTGAAAGTGTTTGATCCTTACGTTCTTATCGAAGTAACGAGCCATTCTTCTTTTAACTTCCTCCTGCCTGATAGCAGCCTTGTCTCTGACCTCTTCAATATGCTCCAAACTGAACCTCATCTCCTCACTGTTCAACTCAAGCCAATCCTCCGTACCTTGCCTGGCAAGCAGTACTCTAGGCGACAGAACTTCAAACTCACAGGAATCAATGCCTCGGACCCGTGAGAAAGCTTGAACGGGGTTTCTCCTGTTGCTGATGAAGGTGTTGTTCTCAGGGTCCAGAGGACTGAGGGAAGTTGATCAGCCCAACTGCCCTTGAGATTTTGAACCTTCTTCTTAAGCAGGTTGAGGATTTGCTTATTAGCTGCTTCTACTTGACCATTGCTTCTGGGATGATGAACTGATGCGAAGCGCAGCTCTGTTCCGATCTGCCTGCAAAAGCCTATCATCTCTGCATTGTTGAACTGTGGTCCATTATCGGTGATTATTGCCATAGGGATTCCATGTCGGCAGACTATCTCTCCCCAAATAAAATTCCTCACGACCTGGGTTGTTGTCTTTGCCAGTGCTTTAGCCTCAATCCACTTACTGAAGTAGTCGATCATAACTATAATAAAGCGCCGCTGCCCACTTGCCATGGGAAAAGGGCCAATGAGATCCATTCCCCAAACAGCAAAGGGCCAAGGGGTTGTAATCGATCCGAGAGATTGAGCTGCTTGATGCTGAAGAGGGGCGAATTTCTGGCATTGAACACATTTTCTTGCATAGGCCTCAGAGTCTTTCTTCATTGTAGGCTAGAAGTAACCTTGCCGCAGGATTCTTCTTTCTAACGTTCTTGCTCCCGAATGACTTCCGCACACGCCAGAATGCATTTCTCGGAGAATGGTGGGAACTTCACTTTCTGAAACACATCTTGCCATTGTGGACAAGAAGGTTTTCCTGTAGAGAATATCGGATATCAAGTAATAGTGTGCTGCCTTCAACCTGAATCTCTTCTTATCTTTTACTGACTGATGTAGATTCCCAGTTGACAGGTAGAGAATGAACGGATCCATCCAAGAGGAGCATTGATCAATCTGCATTATCCCTTCCCCCCCTCCACTGCCGGGAGGAAAAGCTCAGAAGTTGTTCCTCCTGATGAGAGCCCGTGCTTTGCAAGAACGTCGGCCTCCTCATTCTCTGTCCTTGGGATGTGCTCAATAGTAAAACTTTTGAACCTGCCAACCTCAACCTTTACCAGCACAAGGTACTTTTTCAACACTGGCTCCCTGGTCTCGAAGTTGCCAAGAACTTGTGAAGCCATTACCAGTGAATCAGTCTTGATATGGACGTGATCAATTCCAAGCTCTCGTGCAAGCCTCAAGCCGGCTAATAAAGCTTCATATTCTGCCTGATTGTTAGTTACTGGGAAATAGAACTTGATGGCTTGCTCAATCTTGACGCCATTTCGGGTTTATCAAAACTACACTACCCCTGCACCCGAGGAGTTTTCTACCAGAAGCTCCATCCACATAAATGGTCCAAGCTAAGGGAGACCTTGCTGCCTGGTCTGAGCTAGATTCTGTCGTATCAATCAGGAAATCTGCAAGCACCTGTGCCTTGATAGCTGTTCTGGCACATAGGAAATTTCAAACTCACTTAGCTCAATTGCCCATTTAGCTAGCCTGCCCGAATGCTCTTTTTTCTAGCACACATCTTCAAAGGTTGATCAGTAACTACCTGAATTGAATGAGCCTGGAAATATGGTCGGAGTCTGCGGGCAGACATAACTAATGCCAAAGCTAGCTTCTCTAGGATGGGGTACCTTGCCTCTACATCTTTCAGGATGTGACTGACATAGTAGACAGGGAACTGCCTTCTGCTTTCTTCGCGAACCAGAACTGAACTAACTGCCATCGGGACCAACCCCTAGGTATAGGAACAACATTTCCCCTGCTCGGGGGCTTGGAGTAAGGAGTCGAGGTTAGCTGCTTTTTTAATTGCTCAAAGGCCAAGGAACACTCTTCTGTCCATTGAAACTTGGACGCTCCCGAAGAGTCTTAAAGAATGGTGCGCTTTTATCTCCAACTCGAGAGATGAACCCTCCCGAGTCCTGCCAACCTCCCTCCTAACTGCTGGAACCTCTTTTGGTGAACGGGGAGGAGTCATATTAAGGATGGCTTTAACCTAATCAGGATTAGGGGCAAGACCCTCAGGAGTGAGGAGATGGAGAGAGAAATTCCCTTTACTTGCCCAAAGATGCATTTTAACGGGTTAAGCTTTATTTTGTGCCTTCGTAGAGTAGAAAAGGTCTCTACAAGATCTACCAGGTGCTGTGGAAGAGACCTACTCTTAATCAAGAGGTCATCCACATACACTCGAGGTTTCTACTTTTTTGCTCTTTAAACACTTGGTCCATCATGCGTTGATAGGTTGCGCCAGCATTTTTAAGCCCAAGGGCATCACAAGATAACAATAGCAACCGTCATTAGTGATGAACGATGTGCAAGGGATATCAGGTTTGTGCATTCTTATTTGGTGATAACCAGAGAATGCATCTAAAATACTCATAAATGGATATCCTACCGCAGAATCAACTAATAAATCTATCCGAGGCAAGGGGTAGAAATCTTTCGGGCATGCTTTATTCAAACGGGTGAAATCTACACACATACGCCATTTTCCCCAGGTTTCTTAACCATTACAACATTCGAGACCCACTCGGGATACTGAATCTCTTGAACGAAGCGCGCTTTGAGGAGTTTGGCAACCTCCTCTCTGATGGGCTCTGCTAGCTTGACAGCTACATCCCTCTTCTTTTGCTGGACGGGCTTGGCAGCCGGATCAACATTGAGATGATGGCAAGCCACGTCGGGATCCACCCCTGGCATGTCCTCCGCTGACCAAGCGAAGACATCCAGATTCTTCAATAGGCAAGATATCAACTCCGCCCTTTGATCTTCTGGCAATTCGGAGTTGATGGAGAGCTTTCTTTCTTCCCCTTCTGCAATGGGGACTTCTTGCGTCACCTGGGCAGGTTCCAGGTGAGCGCCTTCTTTATCCTCAGCAGCTTCTGATGGAGAAAAGGCTTCTGCTGCTGCTGGAAAAGCTGAGGGGGAGACTTCAGTCACATTAACCGTACGGAGGTAACACTCTCGATCTTGCCTCGGGTCGCTCCTGACCCTGCATTGACGGCCATCCTTGCAGAACTTGATGGCTAATGATATGTTGAAATGATGGCGCGATATTTGTTCAGCAATGGTCTTCCAAAGATAGCATGATAGCTGCTCGGGGCGTCCACAACTATGAACTGGATTTCTTGGTCACCCCTCCGAGCGTCACTAGGAGTGTGACGTTTCCTTCAACCTCCTTTCTTTTGCCCGAGAAGCCATAAAGCGGTCCCTCGGTGGAAAGCAGAGGCTTTCCAATCCTCAGGGCTTCAAAAGTAGACTTAAAGAGGAGATTTACGGAGCTGCCAGTGTCAATGAGAATTCTATCAACTGTGAAATCTCCGATGGCTGCCTGGACTACGATTGCATCATCGAAAGGGTTGGCGGTTACTGGAAGGTCCGCAGAATCAAAGGTGATGACTTCAGAGGGTGGGGCAGAAGAAGTAGAAGCAACCTCAGCTCGGGAAAGCCTTGACAGAGAAGACTTCCGAGTAGTCTCAGTCCCTGCTCCGCCATGGATGAAAAAGAGTCTTCCCAGGGCCCCCTCGTCGACAACATCAATACACTCATTTGGGATGGCAATGAGCCCCAGATGGCCCTCATCCCTTATCTCTATGCATTCCTGGTGGACTTCAGCCACCTCCTTGCCCTTGGAGGTGGAAGGCTTTGAAGAATCACTCTTCCTGCCCAGGTCCTCGAGTTTACCCTCGGCGAGCAAACCTCTCAACTAGCTTCTGAAGAGCCTTGCAGTCTTTAGTCAGATGACCCTTCTCCTTGTGAAAATTACAGAACTGAGAATTGTCCCTGGGCTTCCAATCTCTCAGAGGCCCTTGCCTTTTTTCTTCAACCTTCTTCTGGATTATCTGGGCAACCTCTTCAAAGTCGATGCCCAGATCTGCAAGCTCTTCCATAGGGCTGCTCCCATGAGGATTTGAAGCTGGCAGGGTGCTCTGAAGAATGGGGAGCGCTTGAAGGGGAACGGCGGGAGTGATGGCCAACTGCAGTCTCTGATCATGAAACTGTTGATGGCCAAGGAAGGGTTTCTTATGGCGGAGGTTACGTCCCCTCTGAGGTGGAGGATGGAAGTCAGGCCGGGGAGGCTTACTGTGGTACTGATTGTTGGAAGAGGAGTTGGGGACATCCCTTCCTCCAGCTTTAGCTGTCAGGGATGAGACATAGGTTGGGTTGGCATTTTCTCCCTCAATAAAGCGATTAGCTATCGCTATGAGCTCCTGATAGTTGATGGTGCCTTTGTAGTCACTTTGAATTTCAACGGGGCCTCCCGGGAGGCCGTGAATCAGGGCAACTTTATAATAATCGGGGTTCACATTCCTTACCCCTTGGATTTCTTTTTGGAACGATCAACGAATCTTGCCACCGATTCATTGTCTCTTGTCTAATGTCAAAAAGGGCTGCCGGCCCATCCTTTCTCTTCTTAGAGGTTGCAAACCTCAGGAGCAGCTCACTGCGAAGCTCAGCGAAGGAGGAAATGGTGCTTGGAGGCGACTCATAGAACCATTCTCTTGCTTGACCATCAAGAGTGGTCACCAGAAGTATACATTTCAGGGCGTCAGAGAGGCTCCTCAATGCAACTGCCCCTTCGAATGCCTGCAGGTGGGAGACCGGATCAGTCTCCCCTGAATAAAAAGGGAGACGAGGTTCTCTGAAATTGCTTGGCGCTGACTCCATCGGATTCGATCGATGAAGGGAGAGGGAGTTTCTGAATCAGCAGAAGGGCGGACTGGAGGATGAAGCTCTGCGAGCTCTGCGGACTGCCGATCAACAAAGTCTAGTCGGCGAGTCGGGGTCCTCGGGCTGCTTCCCTGAAGAAATCCATCAGTGGGGCGAACTGATCAGCCTGAGGTCACAGGGGAGCTGCGGACTGAGTTTGGTGGAGCGGAGGCGGGTCGAGGCCGCGGGCTTGCGAGGTGCGAAAGAGGGGCGACGGGGTGGCGACTCTTCAAAATGGGGGGCAAGCCGCTGGGGCTCTAAAGGCAAGGCTGAGTATCGAGCCGCTGGGGTCTTTCGGAGAGGATCGCAGCGGGTCTGCCGGAAACGCAGGAAGAGGGCTGCTCAACGGCAGGCACAGAGAGCGGAGGCGGAGGCGGCGAGCGCAGGCGGAGCGGACTTCCTA